>CM053580.1:428738701-428756936 GCA_028627135.1 Pseudochirops cupreus | reverse complement strand
AAAAAAAAAGTGACTCTAAGGAAACTTAGTTTTACAGGCACTAAAGAAACAAAGAAACAGTGCTGAAGTACTCGAAGAGCTGCAATGCATGATGGTATATCAGCTAATTTGCCTAGGAATAATTTATGACTAAAATGGATAAAACAAAATAAAATGAGAAATCACATAAAATTTTGGAAACTGAAGTATGATTTAAAAAAGGTCTAAGAGTTGATGAGGAATTTGGGGGATTTTTGCATTTAAAGTAACAAGTGATTCACTTGATGTTAACACTGATGGGTAGGAGCCTCTCATTTAAGCCATGAAGACGCAGGAGAGGAGGCAAAAGGAAGTAGAAAAGAAGCAGAAACAGAGCCAGAGAATGGAGAGGAGGAGAGAGGGAAGGGGTAAGTATCCCTGAAAAACTGCTTTGTAAGAGTTGTGGCAGTTAGAAGCTGTAGGCTGATAAAAGAAATAGAAAGAAATTACTTCATTGGCCAAGAGTTCCAGTGACAGTTATTGCCCTTCAGTTCCATCTAGAACTGGAGAAAGTATTTTTCTTGTTAAACTTGATGTTCTCTGCTGCCACCTCTAGCTTTAGAGGAAAAAAAAAAAGCAGAGGGACCCTTGAGTTGCTTTGGTGTGGAGATGAACTAGTTTAAAGGGTAAACCTGAACTGTGCTGCCATAAACTCCACTTTGGATAATGGAGCATATGGTTAAGTGAGCTGAGCTGCTAGTTTGGTGAGCTTTGCTTTTTTCTAACTTAAGAGAGCTGATAACCACATTAAGAGCTAATACTTTCTAAATGCCTTTTCAAGGGCGATGGTTAATTGAAAGAACTTATAAAGGTTATTCTTGATTATGTAGAAGAGAATTGCCTTGAGTGAAGAACAGTGAGGATCAGCATTCAAAGAGTGAGCCTAGAGACAGTTTTTTGGATTTGATTGCTTCTGAATGGACCAATAACATTGAAGCATTCAGTTCAGAATTGTGATGTACCTTAAGCACACAGAATTCCTTCTTTTATGTGCTTCCATGCCAGGTTGCTATAAATGAGTAATTTGCCACCATAACTATCAAGTGCATTGATAGGAGAATGTGATCTGTGTCTATATGTATATTGTGCTACGTTTTACTATTTATTAATTTACTTTAATACATTAAATATACATAATATTATTTATTTTGCCTTATTCTTAAGTAAATGTTACAATTTAAAAGATAATTATTATGAGTGGATTGATCATAAAAATATTGTGTACATTGAATAACTTATAAGTAATATTGTGGAAAAACTTGTTTTATTCCAGAAATTTAAAATAAAATAAATTTAAAATCTTGAAAAAAAACCATAAAATGACTGATGGAACAGATAGAAAATACGATGTATGGGGACTTTAGAACTGGAGTAGTGAGAAAGGGAAGTATATTTCCACTCAACAGGGTCATTCCTAAGATCATGAGAGATTTTAAGTGCAACTATGGAGTTGTTGGTCTTTCTCTTAGAGCTTAAATTTGAAAGCACATAAGCAGATTGGAGTGAGAAGCCAAACCTAGAGAGAAGTGAAGCATTGTCTGACAGTCTTATACATCCTTTGAGAAAAGATTACATGTGTTTGTAAAGATTTGCATTTATGCATGTGTATGTAAACATACATATGTATATGTACATAAGCAAAAGTATGTATAAACACACATGTTAATATACAGGCATATGCATGCATATAGATTCACATTCATATAGCATTATATTCTGAGACACTGGGGTGTGTATAACCTGTTTTCTGTCTATAACTACTCAATAAGGAACTTTCTTTTTATCCGCAGTATACATATATCCATGTAATCTAGTAACATGCACTTAGAATCTTGCAACCTTGCAATCAATAGGGATCTTTGAGATTTTTTAGTGCAGATCCTTCCTGATATATGAATGCTTAACAAAATCAACCATAAATAGTTAGACAGAATTATTTTTGAGGATACTGCTGCTTTAATTATACAGAATACATTTTAATCTTTCTTTATAAATAATAATAGAAGTGATAATAATTATAGTAAAATAATGGCTCATACTTATATAGTGTTTTTATGATATAGTGTTTTTCTAATTCATATAGTGTTTTAATCTTGATGCTCTCTGCTACCACCTCTAGCTTTAGAGAGAAAAAAAAAGCAGAGGGACCCTTGAGCTGCTTTGGTGTAGAGATGAACCGGTATAAAGGGTAAACCTGAACTGTGTTGCCATAAACTCCACTTTGGACAATGGAGCATCTGATTAAGTGAAATGAGCTGCTAGTTCGGTGAGCTTGGCTTTTTTCTAGCTTAAGAGATAGTATTTTTCTAATTTACCAAATATATAGTGTTTTAGTGTTATATGGTATTTTTCTAATTTATCAAAAGAGTTTCCTTGCAACAATTCTGCTTTAGTGTGTGTGGTGTGGATGTGGGTGTATTGTGTGTGATTCAGAAAGTACATTGGGATACTATTGCTCCTCTGATCATCATTATGAACATAGATATGTTAGAATCACAAACATTCATCAAATACTTATTGTGTGGAGAGCATTGTGCTATGTGGATTATAAATATACTGTGTAAAAATACCAATTAAGCAAAAGTTCTTGTTAACAGAATGATATATCAATCAGAACTCATTGTACATATTTATATAGTTTTATTTTTGTTTCTGAAAAGCAAAATGATTTTTCTAAGTTTCAGCAACTCATCAAAATGATAGAAATAGGTAAAATCAAGATTCCACTCCATTCTATTAATTGCTATATATTCTGTTAAAGTTTTTGAAGTATGCAGATTCAGTAATTCATATGGTTGTCAAAGAGAATTACATCCATTTGTTTTTCTACTTTCTCAAATGCTTTTATTCAACTTCTTTCTTAACTTTCAACAACTTCTTTTTGCCCATCTTTATAAGAGACAGTATATTATAATAGAGAGATCCCTGCATCTACAGAAAAAAAAAGACTTCAACTTATGTTTTCTATCAAGAACTTGCTAGTTGTGTCCCAGGGCAAGACATTTCACTTGCCTCAGTTATCTTAAGTGTAAAATGGTGATGGTGATTGCATCTAGTTCACAGGGTCCTTATGAGGATCAAATGAGATCATGCATGTGAAATGCTTTTCAGACATCAGTGTTATGTAAAGAGCTATTATTAAAATATAAAATGAATTACCTTCTTTGTGAAAGTAGAACAAGTTTATCTAAACAAACAATATCCCCCAAATTGAAGTAAAGCATTTTTAGGGTTCAGTGGTACTTACTTGGCAAAAGTGAGGGAATGTCATTTTAAATAAACATGTATTTATTAAGGATTCTCTATTAGCATCATACAATGTTATATACTGTAAGAAATACAAAAGAAATGTGAGATACTTGGTACCTCCAAGAAGCTTTGAGTTTAGTTCAGTAAATCATTTTACAAAAACAAAATGGCAGTTCTAGTATTCTATCATTGAACATGTTCAAAGCCAACTTTTAAAAGTTGACTAATAATTGCCTAGATAAGAGTTCATTTTTGTTTTGGTTTTTTGCTTTTCAGTATCTTGAACATTCATTTTACCAAATAAGTGTTTTCAAATGCTGGTGGTGATGGTGACATGGTTTAAATTGGGTTCATATGAAATTGTACACTGTGTTAAGTTTTAAAAGCATTATTAAAAGAGTGTGTGTGGGGAAACTTCTTTGTCAGGAAATCCAAAGAGTCAGCATTGTACCTTAATCAGGCAAATATTTGACCTGATTGAAAATGAACTTCTTCATTTGTAGACTTCTCTCTGGAATTCTGGCTGTGGTTTCACCTTTCCTTTCAAGGTTGATTTCTTCCCACCCTGCCTCATTTCCTATTCTCCTGTCAACAAGACTTAGGTGCATCCTGTCCTATTATGACATCAGGCCAGTATTCCTGCAAAGCCACAGCATCATGTGGAACATGTATGAGAAATGCTACTTTCCCCCTGAATTCTCCTGTGTTAGATGGTCTGTCTGGCAAGCACGCTGATTGATAACAATAATAATGATACCTAGTTTAATATTTTTCTCAGTAAGAAAATTATTACCGGAGTCCAATAAAGTATGCCTTCTAGACCTTAAAGAATTTCTACAAATATTACAGGTTTTGATATTGATCTACTTCAATACATTTTCTATTTTTTAAATAGTTTTTCTCCCAAGAACATATGCTCAAATTATGAGTCATATTATGCTAAGTTTTTTTTTTTAAGTAGTAAAGATTTTGGACAATAATGATTTTATAATGAAAAAGACTAAATTAGCTTTTAAATTTGCCATGAACTATTTCTCTTTTCTGGGAAGGTCTTTATCCAAATGAGTGGAGCAGATAAGACTTCTTCCTCCTCTGGATTGTTAGACATCGGCTATGGCAATGATGAGCCAATGTTATAATTTTTGTTTGTGGCAACTCCTGAATTCTTCTTTCTCTTTTGTTTATGCATAATTCTTCAAGAAAGATGGTCAGAGAATCACAAGGCTAGAGACCTTGGAAATAATCTAACAGACTTCTCCCATTATAGATAAGAAAGAAGTGGCCCAGAGAAGGGAAATAAATTATTTGTGGTCTCACTTTGAGTTAGTGGCAGATTCCAGACCAGGGCTCCAGTATGAGTCATTGCCTCCTTCCACCACACCTACTGCCTCCCCCATTCTCTCATAGACTAAGTACACACAGATGATAGTTGTGCCTATGCAAATAAATTAAAGTGGAGGATTTAGATGATTGTTTAGAAAATTGAAAGAAAAACAGTACATTCCTTTATGTTATCAAGGTGATAATTCAGGTGAAAATGTCACTTCATTCTGAATTATCCCCCATTTCATTTTACATTTGTAAATAAAGCTATAGCTTCCCTAGGGAAGCATGCATGAATTCTTTGTCTCCATTGAGATCCACTTAATCAATGACATCTTTGATTTCACTTCATGGTGTCCTAGACTTTGGATAATTTGTTTCTCCAAAAAATAACCCATAATCTTTTTCTCACCTGAAAGAATCTCCCAAGAAATTTTTCTGAAAATCATAATTTTTAGTATGCTATCCTAAATGTTTCAGAAGTGAGTATTATACCCCTCTTTTAAGACTCCCATAATGCCATCTTGATGTTTAAAGGAAGGAGGTTTTGAGGATGGACACATTATTTCAATTTTGGAAAGTATCTAATAAGCATGGACTGAAGATGTTTTTCATAATATTTTTATCTTCATCTTGAATGACAGTGATAGCATGTCCAAAGAAATGAGGGAACCGACAGGATGTCAGGGGGAAGTCTTTTTTTTGTCAGTGGAAGTGTCTCATCTGCTCGCATTAGAACTGTTATGATGTCAATGCAAATGCATGTGCCATTACAATGTCAATGGGAGATTTCTCCCCTTGCTTTTGTCAGTTTCAATTAGATGCGTGATGTTACTATAATGCAGTTTCTTCCCCTCCCCCCACATTTAATGTACTTAAATTCTGAAAGTTACCACTTTTAAGCACCATGCTCTATTTCCTAATGGCACTCTACAATGAACCCATATTAAAAAGTAATACATTTTCCATATAGAGAGGAATATAAAGTAAGTTTCATAAAAGTACAGCACACTTACATTTTTAAAGCATATAACATTAAATATATTAAAAGCACATTGTGTCATACCATATATATTAAATAGCATGAAAATAGCCGGGTTTGCAATTTATTTTAAGTACATGAGAATTACATTTAATAAAATGTTTAAAATATAATTTATTACTATAACAATTTCTAATAATAATAACTAAATGTTCTTGAAGAGGTTATTCTGGAAAGAATAGTTTTTCAAAGGAAAAGGCTCTTTATAACGATAAAGAAGAGAGTAGTATAT
Organism: Pseudochirops cupreus; assembly: GCA_028627135.1. Lineage (NCBI taxonomy): Eukaryota > Metazoa > Chordata > Mammalia > Diprotodontia > Pseudocheiridae > Pseudochirops > Pseudochirops cupreus. The sequence goes on along the minus strand of CM053580.1, from coordinate 428,751,072 downwards.
AAGGCATAAATGTTATCCTTCATGTTAACATCACAAATCTGAATGAATCAAACCCAGGAAATGCCTTTCTCATCATTAACACCCTTTAAAACATTGGCCCTTATGAGAGCATTGAAGTAACTAGTGTCATATGTGATTCCCTTTGTCCGCCATACGAATGGCACAAAAAGAAATTTCTTTATTCTCATTCTGAATAGTATCTCTTGCTGAGAATGATAGTCACTGTGTGTTGTAGTTAGAGGATTTTATATGTTGCATAGCATAAACTTCATTATGTTTCCCTGCTCTGGGAGACATGGGAGGGGTAGAATTCTTGTCAGCTCTTGAAGCCTGAAGCTGTAGTAAGTGTGTCAGATCTGGGATATGTTACTTCCCACACCATACCAGTGTATTCATTTCAGTAAGGCTGTTCTATATAAAGTGCTATAAATGTACACAGCAATGCCCCAAAGATGATCTGTACCAGACAAACAACAGATCCTTGCTACCAAGTGCTGACAATTAAAAGGCAGGAGAAGGTTATCTTGCTTTGAGGAGAAAAAAAAAAGACTAGTCAATACTTAATATACCTAGACTGTTTCATAGAACTGATGAGTTTGGGGGTTGTTTAAAAGGTGAGAGAAAATTTTTAGTGAGCTTTCCTTCATTTAGTGGGACTGAACCTGCCAGGACATTCTAGAAGAAACAAAGGTTTATTATCCTCACTTTTGGTGGAATTCCTCTCAGCTCTTTGCCCTTGTCTGTACAACCTAGTTCCTTGTGCTTGTATGACTATTCTTCCCCTAGGAGTGTTAGTTAACAAGATTCAGAGGTCAAGTCTGAATGACAGACAGTTTTGTCCCAAGCATAAGTCTATTCAGCTGACTACATGAATGCAACAAAAATCAGAAATCTATGCTATGATATTCAGCATGATATTCCTGTTTCCTTTGCATTTTCTGAAGCTCTCTTGAAATACTAGCATTTTAGGGTTCGGGTAGGAAGGGATAGGAAATTCTGAAAAAAATTCCAAGGCTTTACCTGACTCCCCTATATTAGTTGGGTTTGAAAATGTTCTACTTATCTTCCTTCTCTCCCTCCTTTGCAAATTGTAATGGGGGATGACTGTGGTACATTATATATAATGTCAGAATTTCTGATATATTGATTACTGATTTTTTTCTCATGCTCTTCTTTCTCGTCTCCTTTTTTGAATACTTTTTTGGTTATTGTTAAAAGGGAAAGGATACAGAGGAAAATCTAGCCAATATGAAAACAAGAAATATTAATCAAAATTTAGGAGGAAACAAAAGAAATCCTATCCTCACCAGATACACACACACACAAACACACACACACACACACACACACACACACACCCCTATACAACTAGGAAGGGATGATTTTCTTGACCAGTCAAGCAAGTACATAGGACTTCATAGGCATAACTTGGCAGTTGTCATTTTAGAAGCCTAACTCAACCTTGTTTCTGAAATATTAATAAGCAAAGTAGACATTTTCTCATACTTTCTTAATTAGCTCCATAGAAGCTGCAAAGACATTTCATTCAAAAGTCTCATTTCAGTATTGCTTCTGATTCATTGAATTCAAGCAATCAAATGTTGTTCTAATAACTTCTGCCATAATATTCTATCTGTACTCTAATTCTCTACTTTCCATTCAAAACTGAAATATCTGCCATTGTGACCCTGGGCTCTGATTGGTTGAGCAGTCACCTCATCTTCCTAATCTTACACCCTGGATACCACTTCCCAGATAGCTCCATTTTAAGCCATACATACCAAGCCTTCCTCTCCCATTCCCACCTCTAGTTCTGAGAACTGTATTCAAATTAACATTACAAATTAACATTCTGGAAAAGATGTGCTAATCTTTCTTTCCTATGACTTCAATCTGTATTCTCTTTGACTTTCTTGTACAAAACATTCCTTGTCTGACACTACTTATGTAGGTTGCCTTGCCCTATTTGAATGGGCAACTAGGCTGTGCAGTGGATTAACTACTGGGCCTGGAGTCAGGAAGATCAGTCATTACTGAGTTTAATCTGACTTCAGACATTTAATAGCTATGTGACCCTGGAAAAATCACTTAACCCTATTTGCCTTAGTTTCTTCATCTGTAAAATGAACTGAAGAAGCAAATGGCAAACTGCTCCCATATCTTTGCCAAGAAAACCCCAAATGGGCTCCCAAACAATCAGATATAACTGGAATGACTGAACAACAAGAAAACCCTAATAGAAGTTCCTTGAGAAGAGGGATTTTTTTATTTGCTTGTATTTTTATTTTGAGCATTTAGTACATCCCCTAATACATACTTCTTAAGTAATGCTTTATTATTTCTGTTACAGTTATTATTTTTAACCCACATTTATAGAGTTTAATGTTTACAAAGCTTTCACCATATGTTATCCCTTTCAAACCTACCAACAACCCTGTGAAGTAGCTGCTATTATTATCCTCATTTTATTGATGAGGAAACAGAGAATGAGTTAAGCAGCAGTTCTCAACCTGTGGGTCGCGACACCTTTTGGGGGTCAAACGACCATTTCACAGGGGTCGCCTAAGACCATCAGAAAACACATATTTCCGATGGTCTTAAGAATCAAGACACCGCTCCTCTATCTGTCTCCAGGCGGGTCCGCCCACATGCAAATGCGCCCACATACGAGTATTAAAAGGTTGCAGCATTAGGAAGGCTGAGAACCACTGAGTTAAGGTAAAAGACTTGCCCAGGATCACACAGTTAGTCAGTCTCTCAGGCAGGATTTAGACTCAGGTCTTCCTGATTCCAAGTCTAGGCCTCTATCTACTGTGCCAATAATAATGAACATGCCAGAAGAATGTATTTGTCTAAGGGCATTGGTGCAAGATTAAAAAAAGGAAGAGAATGATGCTTTAAGTTTTAAATGCTTTTATAAAACTATATACCTCTGGTATTTATTAGGTATGTGACCCTGAATAAATCATTTAACCTTTTTGGGCCACAGTTTCTTGGTCTATAAAATGGGGATTATACTCTCGGTAGGACTCACCCTCACTGGATTATTGTGAGAATCATAGCAATTATGACTGTAAAGAAACTTTCAAATCTTAAAACACCATGTAGAACATCAACTATTCTTGGTTCTGTCTCTTAAAAGCTAAGGCACCTGCAAAATCAGCTGGTCTCCAGGAAAGAGGGGTCATTTCTGAGGTGATATTATCAACATAGTCATCACGAAATTCTTGTTGGGCATAAACAATATGAAAAACAGGTAAAATATATAAATATTCCTTCATCTGATTCATATAACATCTCTGTGAAGAGGTGCTACAATATTATTATCCTCATGAACAGATGAGGAAACAAGCTCAGAAAGGATAAGCAACCTACCCACGATTAGAGATAGTTTTTAATTTGGCTCTGAATTTACTACTTTATCCAACACTTTGCCTCTTATAACAATAACAACTGTATTAATGATAATGAAAAGTGATCACATATATAGAAGATAAATTATAAGTATGAAGCACTTTCATAGAGATTATCTCATTTGCTCCTCTAGACAGCACTACTTAACAGATATGGACCTCTAGGAAAGCTTTACTAATTTGTGATCCCTCATGATAGTGTGGAGAAGACCACAAACTCCGTAAAAATAAAAAATCATAAGAACAAACCCAAAATACTTCTTCAAATTGTTATGAACCTAATAAGGTAACAAATTTAATTTGTCAATGAATAAGCATTTTCATAATGAAGAACATATTAAGAATATATATTAAACATATATTCTATTATGAATGATATATTTTAAAATTATGCGTTAAATTTAACCTGATGATAACAACACTGTCTTGCTTGTCTTTGACTCTTAATGAACTTCCATTTTGCTTTCTTCTTGCATATTTACATAAATGTTGCATTGATTTTTTTCTTCTTTTTTAATATCACTATCATTGTACCCCGCAAAATGAAAGTGCTCTCTTTTAACAAATAGATTTAGTAAAGCAAAATAAATTCATCCATTGGTCATGTCTGCACCCTTTTGTACCTCTAGTTGGCCACGCCACTGTCAAGAGCTGGGAAGCATACTTTTATCATCAGTGTTCTGACATCATGATGGTAATTGTTATGATCAGAATCACATTGCTTGTTTTAGTCATTTCATTTTATATCAGTTCACACAAATCTTTTCAGGATTCTCTGAACCTACCCCTTTCATCAATTCTTAGAGGAAAGTACTATTCCATTACACTAATTTCAGAGGATAATAGCTAAAGTGCTCTGTACTTGAAGTAAGAAAGAACTGAGTTTGAATCATGTTTTGGTCACTTACTGTGTGACCCTGGGCATCACTTAACCCATCACCACTTTGGTTTCCCTATCAGCAAAATGGGGACAAAATAATAATGGCATTCATCCTACAGGATTGCTATCAGGATCAAATGATATAATATGTGCAAGGTACTTTGCAAATTTTAAATCACTATGTTGTTTTGATCACCATCATTTTATATGAAAGGTTGCTGTGGTATAGTAAATAAAGATTTGGCCTCCAAGTTAGGAATTGAGTTGCATCTCTTGACACTTATATCTGAATGATGCTGGATGAGGTGCATAATTTCTCAGTGCTCTGAGACTGATAGGTGCTCAGAAGGTACCAACTTTCATTAGAAGAGGGAATCTAGAAGTTGCCTAAAGCAATGGAACCATCAGTCCATCAATCATCCTTATCTCTGCATTGAGATAGATACTTTGGTTTGCTGGTCCCCAACTGAAGGGCACTAATTTTGTTTTCTATAATTTTATGTAACAAAAAAATGCTGCTGTGAATATTTTTGCACATATGTGTCTTTTTTCTCTATGAAGGAGTGAAGTAGTGATATCACCAGGTCAAAAAGTAGGCGATATTTAGAACAAATCCTAGAAACAATTAAAAACTATTTGAAAGAAGATGATGAGGCAATATAAAATAATTTCTGAGATGAAAGTAAAATAGTCTTTAGAAAAACAAAATTCCAAAAATATGAATTTAAAATAGAAAAAGAAGATCAACCAACTGAGGATACAATTTAAAAATAGAAAAAAAATCAATATATATAGAAATTTTTTGTAACTTGAAGAAATAGGTGAAATCATCATAATTATATAACATAGTTGTCATCATCTTTATCACATAATAGCAAATATTTAGATAGTACTTGAAGGTTTACAAAGCATTTTACATATACTTTCTTAATTGATTCTCACAACAACACTGAGACATATCAGCTTTATTCCCTTTTACTAAGGATCCGAGAGGCTAAATGACCTGTGAGAGTCACACAGCTTGTAGAATATGAATCAAGTTTGTATTCGTGCCTTCAAGTCCACTGATCCATCCAAAATGCCACATGACTTTCAGATAAATAAAGCTATTTTATAAAAGGGTAACACAATTATTTAAGTGTTTGCAACCTGATAAAAAAGAGGGAAGAAAATAAAATTTCCAAAACAAACAAACAAAAATTAACCAAGTCAAATCAGAATTCAAAATATAAAAATAAATCATCATAGCCCACTGTACGCAACTATATTTGAGCAAAACCAACACTTTTAAAGAGTATCTTAGAAAATACATACTCAACAGAACAAGAAATAATGATCTTAAACATCTTCATCACAGAAAAGGAAATTGAATAACACATAGAAGAATCACAAAATAAAGTAATAAAAGCTGGTCTAGGTGAATTTACAAAAGAATGTTAAAAAATGTTTAGTGACATTAAAATATATATTACACAGTTTATTCTAAAAATTTGAGAATGAATATACTCTAACACATTCCTTTAATGAGATAAATATAGCCCTAAAACCTAAGCCAGGAAACAACAACAACAACAGAAATCAAATTATAGAGCATTATCGCTAAGAAAAATTTTAAAATAGAATTTAGCAAAGAAACTACAGAAATTAATTCATATATTTATAAATACACCCATTCATATATAGTTATATGCATATATGTAATATACCTAAATGATATGCATGTACACTAAATTACACAAAATACATAAGTGAATTTCTACATGTATGTGTGTGTACTTATGTATCATCATGATCAAGCTGAATTCATATAAGGGATAAAAAAGTATGGCCCAACATGGTGAAAACAACTAACACAGAGACATTTTTAAAAAATACTCTGAATTACATGATTATATCAAAATTCATAGTGAAGACTTCTGACAAAATTTGACACATTTATGCTTACGATTGAACCATGACAGTATGAAAAAAAATGATGATACTATTGAGTAAATTTATAGATTTAGGGTTATAATACATTTTAAGGGGTTTATTTAATAGAGCTATATAAAATAACATAATTCATTTGGAGTAAATGGAATAGAATATTACTGTGGTATAAGACACTTTGTATATGAAGAATTCAGGGCACCAGGGGAAGATGTAGCTGAACTGATGTCGAATGTTGGCAGAAAGAGGAAAACAATGTGCAAATGGCTGCATCTATATAATTTTAAAAAAGGCTGAAACTTGAATATTGAAGAATTATAATGGCCCTGCTTGTTTATGGAAAGGAGATGAAAAAATTGCATTTTCCTCCTTTTATTGCAAAGGGACAGAACAATGGGAATGGAGTATTGCATGTACTGTCTGAGATATTCTATATATTGCTTGCTATTTTTAATGCCTTTTTCCCCTCATTCTTATAAACTCTTTTTTACGTGGGGTGGCTTTCTGTTTGACAGAGAGATATTTTTTTAAATGGATTAAGATCAAAATGTATAAATAAATATTAGATGAAATTTAAATAACAATAATAAAAGAAAGTAATTTATTTAGAAATTCAATTAAATCTGTCCAAGTTCCCACAAATCTTTGTTTTCCTACTTTCCTACTTTTTCACATGATGATATGGATTAGTTGGGTCATATACCAAGCTTTCCTTCTCCTTTGCTTTTCACATTTTTTTTTTGGTGAAATGAAAATTATGATCATTCATTCTCTGCCTTAATGTTTTGAAGTGAGGTTACATTCTAAACAGATTTTTATTTTGGGTCCCATTTCTGTAGGCACATCAGGGAAACAAAGACTTTTTTTTTTAACTTTGTAGTGTTAGTTTTGTATGAATTAAGTTTCCATGAGAAATGATAATGAAGTATGTCTTACTTACTACTTTCTATTTCTTAGTTACTTGCTTAAATAGGTGGGATTGACCTTACTCTAATTGTACATAATATTTTCACCTCATAGTTATGTTTTTAAAATATATGTAGTAATTTTGACATTCCCTCTAATATTTGCTCTAACCAGGTGGTCTAACTATATAGCTAAAATAATATAATAACTGATTCTATTATAATCACTATTCTATTAAATAATTATTCCATTATTCCCAATCTGGTAATATTTCCATTTGGGAGCTGGACATTTCCTATTTAAAAAGATATAATCAATTTTATTTTTGTACTGTTGGTTGGTATTCATTATATCTAGCGAATTCCCTTTCTCTTCTTGCCCAAAGTCTTCATCATATTCAGGTGTGGGGCTTCTTATTAATCTATGAACTTTTGATTTCTTTCCTAATGGCAGGGAAACAACCCCAACAATTTGAACTACCCTCAAATTGGAAACCTCAGAGGGTAGTAGGCACTCTGTTACTGGAGATATTCAAGTGCAGGCTGGATTACCACTTGTTAGAGAGTATGGAGAAGGGATTCTCAGTCAAATACAAGTTAGCTTAGATGACATACATGGTCCCTTTTAACTCTCAGATTCTATGGGATATAGTAATTGCTTAATCCCCAATAATTTGTCAACAAATTTTTACCTTTCAATCCTGTGCCCACCTAAGCATTTCAATCATGTAATATCATGACTTTTACTTTGTGGTAAAGATATATAGACAGACAGACAGATAGACAAATAGATAGCCAGGTAGGTAGGTTGAAGTAGACAAGCATATAGGAAAATAAAGACGTTTTAAAGCAGTTATATCAGCAGTTCTCAACCTGTGGGTCACAACCCCTTTGAGGGTCAAACGAGCCTTTCACAGGGGTCACAGGGGTTGCCTAAGACCATTGAAAAACACATATTTCTGATGGTCTTAGCAACTGAGACATGGCCCCTCTATCTGTCTCCAGGTGGGTCTGCCCACATGCAGATACGCCCACATACAAGTATTAAAAGGTCATGGCATTAGGAAAGTTAAGAACCAGTGAGTTATATGATTCAAGAATGGTGGTAAATTCTGGGAATAAAAATAGAAGTGAAAAGAAAGGTAGTTCCTACCATCAAGGAACTTACTTTCTAACTGGGAACACAACATTTAAAAACAACTGACAAGAGGAAAGCAGGGTGAGGGAAAAGGAAGGTGTTCATGAGAAGGCAAGGTATAAAAGCACTAAGAGTCAGAAGTGAAGCTGGGAGAGAAGTGAGCATAGCTGGCCTAGGCACTTCCTCATATGGAGGTTCTGAATAAGAACACAATAATCAGAGGACAAAACAACAGGGATATATAAAACCAATCATGAGCAGCACTCCTGAGGACTGCTGCAATGAATAACTTTAAGGTTTTGATCACATAGTATAGTGAACTCTCTATTTATTCAGCAATAAACTAAAGCAAAACATTTACAATATAACATAACAACTTATTACTAAGGTGTCCACATCATCTTAAACAAAATATATCATTCAATAAGTCACAATCTCCTCAATCAGTATAAATTACCCATCTAAAGTCTTTCATCTTGATTGGAGACTGCTTTCCAATCATACTTAAGTCAATCATCCTTAAGGTGGTAGTGGAAAGTACAAAGGCCATCCACTCCTATGTCACAGAAAGTTACGATCATCATCAGTCAGCACTGAGTACCCAAGTAGAGGTCCTTTCATCTTAACTCTAGGCTGTCTTCCAAACTCCATGACTCCTCTTCCACTTCACACATAGGCAGCTCTCCACTCCTGTTTCACACCTCAGCATACCAGGGACAGCTCTTTGAAGTATCTGTTTCTAGGAAGACAGAGCTTGACAGAGCCATAATTATATTTACACACATTTAGCTTAACAGTTACAACAATGTTCTCACCAACACCGTTATCTCAATTCACTTTCTACCTGAGAATTCAACACAAATCAACAGAGTGCTTCTGTCTGACAAAGTAACACAATTCAACAGAGTACTTCTATCTGACAAAGTAACACCAACTCAGAACAACAGATTGAACAACAGAGTGCTGCTATCACAAACACCCTTTCTCTCTCAGTTCTGCTTGGTCCCAGCTTGTGTCTGAGCTTTTATATGCTCTGATCCTTTCTGTTCCACCCTCTACTCTTCAGGCAAGTTTCTCCCACCTTGGGTTCCACTTGAGGAGCTTAGGCCTAGTAAGGGGAGGAAATGTCTCTAAATTGCCTTAGGTCTACTAAGTGCAACACAGTACTGTTTCCAACAAATCTTGATGCAACCAAAGAGGCTCTAAAGCCCTTGAAGAACTGAAACAAGGAGCTAAGTATTACTTTGCTTGACATTATATTAACTGAAAAAAGGAACAAAGTGCTACTTTGCTTGCCATTACAGGACAAAGGTTTAAAGTCCTGATAGTTGAATCAATTTCTTCATAGAAATTCCCTTTCTTTATTCTCTATAACAGGTGTTACATAAATGGTAACTATTTTGTGGTGATTCCAATGCCTACTCATCAGGAGCACTGTAAAGTGGGATGAGCAAAAGTCCTATGAAATAGTATTTCTTATTGTCCTTAGATGTCTGATGAAATCAGCTCTGGCAGTTCCTCTGTATTTCTCTTGGAGGAGTGAGAGCCTGGGAATCATCCTTCCCTATCTAGCTACAAGTTCTGTGTGTCCTTTGATTCCATTTGTTGTTGGATCATTTTTCAGTTCCTCCAACAGTTTGTCAATTTGTTGGCAATTGGCAAAAGTTTCACATTTATGGTAGTAACAGTTAAATTCATGTTTGTAAACATTAAAAAAAATGTGATGCTAAGTACTCTCTGTTCTTTTTGCTCCAGCACTACTGTGGTTACTGTGGGAACAAGAGGTGGTTAGATAAGACTCATAAATATATTTTTTTAATTCTGTATTTCATGGAAAACTTGCTGGTGATAAGCATATTCATATTTAGCCAGACAGGCTCTCAGAGAGCAGACATAGGCTGTCTCAAGAATCATAATCCAAACTGTTCAAGCCTCATAGAACCTTCTAGAAGTTGTGCTCCATGCAAAGCCTTTGAAAGCAATATGTTACTTTCATCCCACAATGAGGCATACATGAATCAGGAGTAAGTTTTATTTATTTATTTATTTAAGAGTTGGGCCTCTTCATTGAGGAGATATACTTAAAATTGTCATCACAGAATGGGGAAATGTATGATTTAATTAGCATCAGCATAATAATATCTTGCAGGTATAATGTACTTTTCATTTATGTACTGCTTTCATGCATTTAATCTCATTTGACCGTTAGAATAACCTTGACCTATTAGCGGGAAATAGAAGGGCAAGTCAAACAGATATCAGTATTGTAGGCAAAAGAAATGAAGATCACAGAAGCTGTGGGACTCATTTAACATCACGCAGATAGTAAGTAGCAAAAACAAGATTAAATCCAAAAGCTCCTAATTATTAGTTCAACACTTGTTCTACTCAACTTCTGCTATTTTAAAAATAAAAACCCTATGACATATGATAAAAAAAAAAGTTCTCTTTAAGGATTTTTGAAAATGATCTGGATATATATAGTGTGCTTGTGATTCTATGTCCGAAGTAACCAAAATAATAATTTGGACTAAGAGAAAGAATGAGTAAAATATTTCTTTAGAAATTGTAATGTTTCAAAAAGAAGGATAAACAGAAGAAAACAGCATGAAAGGAAATGTGCAGTAATTATAAAGGTGAATGTGAATTGAGATCAACTAACCCATGAAATGGAAGCAGATACCAGAATGGACTAAAAAAAATATGTTGCTTACAAGAAACACACTTGAAACAGATAAACACAAAGAATTAAAACAAGGGGATGGAGAAGAATCTATTATACTTAAGCTGAAGTTAAAAACGGAGGGGGCAGCAATCATGATCGCAGAAAAATCAAAAGCAAAAATAGACCTAAGTAAAAGGAATAAGTAGGGAAACAGCATCTCACTGAAAGGCACCACGAACGATGAAGTAATAACAATGCTAAACATATATGCATCATGCAACATATATCCAACTTCCAAAACAAGTAAAAAGAATTATAGAAGGAAAGAGACAATAAAAGTATTATAGTGGGGGACCTCAAACTTCATCTCTCAGAGGCAGATAAATCTAACCATAAAATAAGTAAGACAAATTAAGGAGATAAATAGATTCTTAGAAAAGTTAGATATGTTAGCCCTCTGGAGAAAATTGAATGGAAATAAAAAGGAGTATACCTTTTTCTTAGCTGTACATGGCATCTTTTACAAAAACTGATCATGTATTAGGGCATAAAAACCTCACTACCAAATGTAGAAAAATTCAATCAACCTCTTTCAGACCAAAATGAATGACAAATTATTCAATAAAGGATCATGAAAGAATAAATAAAAAACTAATTGTTCCTAAAGAAAGGCCAAGCAACAAATCACAGAAGTAATAAATAACATCACTAACAAGAATGACAACACTGAGAAAACACTCCAAAATTTGTGGGAAGCAAACATAGCAATATTTAAAGAAAATTTAATATTTTTAAATATATACATCAATAAAAGAGACGAAGAACAAATCAATGAATTGAACATACAAGTAAGAAAAAAAACTTAAAAAAAAACAAATTAAAAAAGCCTAAATTAAACACTAAAATGGAAATCCTGAAACTCAAAGGAGAGATTAATAAAGTTGAAAGAAAAAAAAACATTGAACTAATAAATAAAACTAGAAGCTGGTTTTGTGAAAAAAAAAAACACAATAAAATAGGTAAATTATTGGATATTTTGATTTAAAAAAGAAAAAAGAAAACCAAATTACTAGTATTAATGAAAAAGTGAGCTACCTAAGATCACAAAACAGGAAAATGACAAATGCTGGAGAGGATGTGGAAAAATTGGAACACTAATGCATTGTTGGTGAAGTTGTCAATTGATACAATCATTCTGGAGAGCAATCTGGAACTATGCCCAAAGGGCTATAAATAATTGCATACCCTTTGACCCAGCAATACCACTGTTGGGATTATATCCCAAAGAGATTACAGAAGTGGGAAAAGGTCCCATATGTGCAAAAATATTTATTGCAGCTCTCTTTGTGGTTGCAAAAAACTGGAAATATAGGGTATGCCCATCAATTGGGGAATGGCTGAATAAGCTGTGGTATATGAATGTAATGGAATACTATTGTGC
>CM053580.1:428709628-428738201 GCA_028627135.1 Pseudochirops cupreus | reverse complement strand
CCATCTGGCAAATTTGACTTTTTAAGGTATTCTCCTCCTCATTGGCTTTTGGTCCTCTTTTGCCATTTGAGTTAATCTATTTTTTTAAGGTGTTATTTTCTTCAGCCAGGTTGTTGACTCTCTTTTCATGGTTTTCTTGCATCATTCTCATTTCTCTTCCCAATTTTTCCTACACTTCTCTTATTTTGTTTTCAAAATCTTTCTTGAGCTGATCTATGGATTTTAGGCAGTCTTCATGTTTCTTGGAAGTTTTTGGTGTGGGAGTTCTGACTGTGTTAGTCTTCCTCCTGTTCCATGCTTTGATCCTTTTTGTCCCCAAAGAAGGAATCTAGAGTTCGATTGCTATTCTTGCTTTTCTTCCTTTGCCTGCTCATGTTGCCAGTCAATTACTTGATTTTTTAGGTCTGTGGAACTCTCCTTCCAGAGGAGAAAACTCAGTCCCAAATCACTGGGTTTTCACAGCTGCCAGAGCTATTAGGAGATTGCCGTTTTTTTTGCAGCCCATACCAGCTTTGGCTCACTGAAAATCCACCCCAGGACCACCATTCAAGATCGGGATCCAGGCTGCTCAAGGCAAGAGTACTTAGCCTCTGAACGATTGCTTGTTTCCCCCTGCAGCCTGCAGGCCAAGAGCTCTGAAGCAGCAACATGGAGGTGGCTGCAGGGCCTCCTCTTCTGCTGCTTCCTTGCCCTGGAGGCAGTTTGGCTGGACTGCTTTGATACCCCAAATTTAGGTGAATTCCACTGACCTTTCACTTTGTCTTTTTTTTCTTATGGCTTGATAATTCTGGAAACTGCCACAGCTGTCGCTGATCCACTCTCCTGAAGACTCCAGCTGCAGCTTGTCCTGGCTGCCCCTGACCAAGCCATGGTTTCAGGCTGGGCTGGTTTCGGGTCCCAGTGTGCTGCAGTGAGCCCTTCCTGCCAAGCTGCCTTCAGTGGGAGGTGTATTTTTGTGAGTTTTCAAGCCCTAAAATTTGTTTAGAGTCATATTTTATGGGTATTTCAGGTGGGTATATGGGAGCTGCGGAACCTTGTTGCTTCTATGCCACCTTCTTGGCTGCCTAGATCTTTACTTCCGCAAGGCGCATTTAATGTTGTATTTGTATAGTTCTTTTGTGGTTCTTGACAACAAGAATCTCAAATATTTTGTACATTCTATATTTATTTTAAGTGAATTTCTGTTTCTTTTTTGGGGGAGTTTTATTGGTAATATAGAGATTATGTGGATTTATTTTATATTCTGAACTTTGCTGATATTATGAACAATTATAATGATAATAATAGTAGTAATAATACCTTGGATTTATATAGATTTTACTATTTGAAACACACTGTAAGTATATCTGATTTTATCCTCACAATAACTGTGGAGTGTAGCTGTTATTTTTGTTCCTACTTTACAGATGATGAAGCTAAGGTAGACAAAGGTTAAGTTACTTTCCCAAGGTCACATGGGTAGTGACGTGAGTGTCTGAGTCCAGGTTTCAGTTTGTGTCTTCCTAACTCCAGGTCTAAGACTCTATTCTCTGCAATACTCTACCCATATTCTTCTAGTCTTAATGTCTAGTATTACTTATTACAATGAATTCTTGTTCTTTCTCTAGGGTTTTCATTATATCATCTGCAAACCATGATACTTTTGTTGTTTTCTTTATCTATGACTACTGTCTAAATTTATTTTTATTGTCTTGTCACCAGAGCTAACATTTCTAGCACTATACTAAATAGTGGAGACAATGGATAACCTCAGTTCACCTTTGAATTAAATGGAAAAGCTTCTACTTGATTGCTATCACATATAATGCTGACTCTTGGTTTTATACACATACCCACATGCATGCACATACACATATACATACATGGGGGCGACTAGGTGGTGCAATGAATAGAGCACTAACCCTGGAGTCAGGAGGAACTGAGTTCAAATGTGGCCTCAGATACCTAACACTTACTAACTGTGTGACTTTGGGCAAGTCACTTAACCCCAAATGCCCTGCCTTCCCCCTCCAAAAAGCAAAAAAAAAAAAAAAACAAATCCCAAACAAACAAAAACCTCACATCTACATACACACACATATGTACATATTAACATTAAGAAAGTGTCCGTTACTTTATTTTCTAATTTTTTTTTAAGAAATGAATTTTGGCAAAAACTTTTATTAGTACAAACTGTAAGTCAAGTTATTTTTGTCACTCTTGTTATTAACATAATTTATGGTGTTTATAATTTTCATGATATTGAACCAACCAATTCCCGTTATAAACCTAGCTGGGTCAAAGTTGATAGAATTTATGTGTAAATCTTTACTTATTCTTTTCTAGTCTGTACTCTTAATTTTCTCTATAATGCTATCTGGCGAGCTGATCTCAGAGCCAGAATGTATATATTGTAAAGGCAAGTATGGCCTTTCCCTTTGATTGAGTATCTTCTCCAAGAACCTCCTCTAAGGGAAACATCTAGATCTGCTATGTTTAATTCTTCTTCAGGTTGCACTATAGATTTTCCCTATTACATTGCAGAATACTCTTCATTCTGGAAGCTCACTCCAGCTCTGGAATGAACATATTGGACTTACTCTGCTCCTCTGTGGCCTCTCCCTTTAATTGATTGGATGACTTCTCTTACAATCTCCATTTAAAAAGTCAGGTCTCATTCCTCTTCAGACTGTAATCCAGAATTTTTCTACCCTTCCCCTCTACTTTTTTTTAAAGCTCCCTTTTGTGTATTATCTTGCCTATTAAAATGTAAGCTTCTTGAAGACAGAGACTATCCTTTTGCTTGTGTTTGTATTCTTAGTGTTTACAACAGTGCTTTGGGCAAAGTAAGCACTTAATAAGTGTTCATTGTTTGACTAACTGAATTCATCTACTCATATATTTTTAGGAGTTCATTTATGACTGGTTCAATTTCTTTTTTGGGGATTCAGTGGTTGAATTCCCTATTTTTTGTTGTGTTAACCTAAGCATTTTAAATTTTCAGAAATATATTAATAAAAGTTGTTATTGTTTTATTGACATATAGTTAAACCATTTCTAATAATATCCTTCACTTTATGTTCATCTATTGCAAACTCTCTTTGTTTATATCTTATGTTGGTAATTTTATTTTTCTTTTAATAACTTTATTATTTTTAATAGTTCCTATAGAGAGAAATTTAATGATCATTTTAAACTTTCAATTGTCTTTGCTGATTCTTTGTTTTTTCTGAATTTACATTTCAGTATTGAATTGGGTTTTTAATTTGTTGGTTTTTCGGTTTGATTTTTAGGTTTATGTTTAATTCTTTGATATATATTTTCTTTTTTGATGAAATTATTTGGAGTTATAAATTTTCACTGAGGGATTGGGTATATCTCACAAATATTGGTTTATTTCACAAATATTTACCTTTTTATCACTATTTTTAATTAATCTATCCTATCTATGATTTATTATTTTAACTACTAACTCTTTAGGAATAAGTTATTTCAATTCCAGTTAATTATATAATTTTTTTTCAAAAGCACTTTATTTAATCCTTTCTTATTGTACTGTGAGTACAGTATTAATATTATTGCTTTTATGTGTGGTTTTAAGATTGTTATCATTGACATGATTGATTTTTGCAAAAGTGTCATACATAGCTGATCAACATGTATTCTTCATTCTATTCCCTTTCAATAACTGCTAGAGACATATCACATTTATCTTTTCTGAAGTCTTATTTAGGTTTTTGATTTCTTCCACCTTTATTTTTTAGTTAGATCTGTTTAGCCTCAAAAAAGTACATTGATACTCTCCAGTATCAAAATTTTGATGTCTATTTTTCTCCCTTAGTAGTTTAACTTTTGCTTTAAGTATTTGGATTGTGCTCCATCGAATGCATATATAAGCAATCAAATTAGTTCATTATTTATAGTATATAATAAGGGAGATCAATCTTCTTATGAAAAGAAATTAGTAAAGTACTTTGCTAGTAATTCATTTGCCAATATGAAGCATCTGAGCCAATAATTATGGATCTTTCTTGACCCAGCCATTTTGCAGTTTTATAGAGAAGCTAGAGTTTCAGTCATTTATTTATTTTACTGTCATTGTTTAGTCATTTATTATATTAATACTATGCAAATAATTTCCATTTTATGTTTTAAGATTTAATTTGCATCATTTTGGTGTCAGATTTCTTGTAATGACCAGAAATTTTCCATATTTTTATTCTTTGGAATTTCATTCTCCTCTGATTTTTTTTTTTTGCTTCTCAAATCTTGATTGTAAAATTTTAGACTGATGATGGAGTTTTTATTTTATTTCCTTAAAACTGCTTTAAACGTTCACGTCTTTTGATTTTTTACTTTCAATAGGTTATCAAGGCAATCTAGAGTTTCTGTTTTGGTCTTAGAGATTCCATTTCACAAGTTTCTTTTTTGTTGACTTCAAGATGGAATTAATTTTTCATCTCTTGTGTCACATAGATATTGATATCATCTTCTAATATCATTCAATAACATCTTCCAATGCTTTAGAACATGTGTTCATTACAAGTAGGGATTATTTCACAATTGGTACTTGTATCACCAGCACCTAGCACAGTGCCTAGCACAAAGTACGTACTTAATAAATATTTATCAGCAGATTGATGTTACTATTGACAAATAGTATTAACATGTGTATTATCTGAGCTTTGTTTCTCCCTAGAAGTACATACTGAATTGCCATTCCTTTCAACCTACCTATACCTATATTTGAATGGGAATATCAGAACAGATCTTCTTACTTCTGAAAAGTTTATTGTTACCTTATTGTCTCTGCTATAAGTTAGTTCCACATTACATGGTCTAATTTTCTGTTCTGAGAAACTTAGAATTTTTTATTATCTCTATCTCTATGAGGTGCCACTATAAGGTAATTTTTTTAATAGTAGAATTTATAGATGTATATCTATAGCATCATGCATATATGCCATATACATGTATACATGCATGCATATAGATATACATACACACATATGTATCCCCATCTGGCTCCTCAGTTGGGAGTTGTGCAGTTATTTCAATCATGTTATCATTGATTGAAACATCTTTGGTTAAAACACACTTTAAAAAATAATGTTTGATGGTGGCAATTTTTTTGTTGTTTGAGCATGGATTATGTTTTTGGGAAAGTCCCAAGGATTATTTGGAAGTGAGTCATATAATGGGATTTGGTGATGAATTTTCACATTTCTTTTCTGCCATCCCTCCCTGCCTTCCACACCCCTCCCCTAGATTAAGGGTGGCTAAGGTAAAGAACAAACATTCTTATGCAACCCATAAACTAGGGTAGGTTTTCAGGCAATCTCAAATTTGAATGGATGGTTACTTGGTTAGAGTTATTACAGCAACTCCCAAGGTGCTTACTTTCAAGTGAATACAATACAATTATAAAAGCTCAAGCACATCTTTTAAACATCAGTCTTACAATAGAATATATTATTTTATATCTAGTAATGCCTTATATGTCTAAACAAAGTAGTGCCCTTAGTCATGTATTATTTCACATGTGGACAAGGGTAACACAATATAGACAAGGAGGCATGAGTTGCCAGCTACATCATAAAGGGAATAGCCACATTAATGATGCCACAGACTTGTTGGAGTACCAAGATGTCTTCTTAGTGATGTGATCAGCTCTGTGTACATGGAGAACATGTCTTATACATTTCTAGGTATTTACTATTTTCTGACTGCTTAATACCTTTGTTGATTGCTTAATGGATTGGCATGTTTTATAATACTCAATAGCTTTTTTTAGGCATTAAGATACATCATCTCTCATAGCCTCTATAAACTATATCTCTCAAGCATTGTAAAAAAGAAAAAGCGGGTCCCTGTACTTACATACACTAGAAAAAGTGTGGCAATTGCACTCTTTTTCTCACCCTTTCACATTTGAAATGTATGACCAAGGAGAGCTACTATTCACCAAATTCTTTAGTATACAGAATTAATTACTAGAAAATGCCTGCATGTCATGGGAAGTAGAATTTTCTGGCATTAAATAATATGTGCATTTATTTTAAAAGTAATAGTAAGTGTTTTCTGTAAATCCCACAGTGTATTTCTGATGCTGCTTACTTCCAGTTTCACTGCTGAAGATGATTCCCTGACTGTTTTCTAATCCATCTGTATCTATGTTAGCCATATACTGATATTGAACCACAAATTTAAATGGGAGAAAATCATCCAATACCCGAGTTGAAAGGGATCTCAGAGGTCTTCTACTTCAAATCAGCTCTCAGCAGAAATGGCTGAATAAGAGTTCTTCAGCCTCTGCTTGAAGGCCCTCCAATGTAGCCTGGAAGTAAAAGACCTTGATAGCCAAGGTTATGGGAGCTTAACAGCAATGCTAACTATCCCAATTGAAACTGCTCACTAATTCAATGAAAAAGCTCAGTCATTTTCTTTAATTCACTTTTGGTCAAATACATATAGGGGACAACTACCTACGTAAAATCAGCATGAAGATTTTCACCACAAATGATCATAAGATCATAGATTTAAAGATTAAAAGAGCCTTACAGGTCATTGAGTCCAATCAATCCCCTCATTTTACAGATGAAGCAACTGAGGCCAAGGGAAGTTAAATGACTTGCTAGGGTCACAGAGTTATGGTCTGTGGAGAGATTTAAAACTCAGGTTGTCATGGCTTGAAGTCCAGAGATATGATGGTAAGAATAGTAGGCTTGGAGTAAGAAAGGCCTAAATTTGAATCTTGCTTCAGATTCTTATTAGCTATGTGACTTTAGGCAAGTCATGTAAACTCTCTCAACTTCAATATCCTTTTCTACAGAAAAGAAGAGAATAATAGCACCTACCTTCCAATGCTGCTGTAAGAGTCAAATGAGATAACAAATGTAAAGCATTCCACATACCTTATGGTATCATGTTATTATTACTGAACACTATTTAAATATAATGCTTGAGTATTATGGGAGATTGAGTGCTGTTTTTATGTTGCCGCCTTCTTTGTCTGCTTAGAATATTTCAAAGGAAGAGATCTTTCCAAGTTTCCAAAGCTGTACAAGCCATTAGTAATACCCATTAACCAATTTATAATTTCTTTTTAAAAATAAAAATTTTTTCAAATACCAATCACTTAGTTTCTTTTTTCACTTCTCTCTCTCCCCGACTGCAACATATAAGCATAGTCAAGCAAAACAAATTCCCATATTAGCCACATTCAAAAATGTTTCTCATTCTGCACATTAGTGGTCCATCATCTTTCTCTCTTGTGGTGGGCAGCATTCTTCATCACTAGTCCTTTGGAATCACAGTTGATAATCATGTTAATTAGATTTCTTAAATTTTTTTCTGAATTCCTTAGAGAGTATGCATAGGCAGTTCTCATGGGAAGAAATATAAACCATCTACAGTCATATAAAAAGTGCTCCAAATCACTAATGATTAGAGAAATGCAGATCAAAATAATATTGAGACTCTACCT
This sequence comes from Pseudochirops cupreus, assembly GCA_028627135.1. NCBI lineage: Eukaryota > Metazoa > Chordata > Mammalia > Diprotodontia > Pseudocheiridae > Pseudochirops > Pseudochirops cupreus. The sequence goes on along the minus strand of CM053580.1, from coordinate 428,730,736 downwards.
CCCACCCATATGATTGGCACAGCTGACCAAAAAAGAAAATGAAAAATTTTGGAGAGGGTATGGTAAAACAGGCACATTACTACATTCTGGAAATTCTGCAAAAGCAATTTGGAATTATGTCTCAAAAGTTACTAAACTGTGTGTGCTCTCTGACCTGGACATTAATCAATTATAATAGAAATAAGTTTGCATTGGTTGAACAATTTTTCACTAAGTCATTCTTAATTGAGAAAAATAATATTTTACTAGCATATTTAATTCAATTAAAAATTAAATCTAAGTTCCTTGAGGGAAAGAATTTTTTTAACTTTATTTTTTTATCCCTAGCAACCAAAAAAAGCTCCTGGCTCATAGTAAGTGTTTAATAAATTATTGTTGATTGCTTAATGCATAAAGAACCTTCTAGATAGATAGATGGATAGATAGATAGATAGAGATGATAGATGGATGGATAGAGATAGATAGATAGATAGATAGATAGATAGATAGACAAATAGATAGACCATGGAAGATTTATTGAATACTTATGATATACCAGCAAAAATGCTAAGCTCTGGTGATAGAATTAAAGGCAAGCAAATTAGTTCTGGTTCTCAAGGAACTTAACATTCTAATGGGGGAAGACAATGTGTAAAAGAGAACTGGAAAATGAGGCAGCCTAGAGAGGATACATGAGTACAATTATGCTGATAAAGATAAAAAAGAGTCAGCACAGGGGGGACCAGGAATGAATGAAGTGAGTTGTAGATAAAGTCTTAAAATGATCTGGGAAAAGGAAATCACTAATCAGGTGAGGTGGACTTCTCTATTTTGTGCAAGGTGTACTGTATCAGGTGCAGGGATATGGGAGCAGTCCTTTACCTAAAATTGCTTAGATTTCTGATTTAAAATTAAGTACAGAGCTATGCTTCTGTTTAGGACACATGTTGCATTTACATACCCATGGGCCGTATTTGTATAGGCATAGCATACTTGGACTGATCTCCCCTCTATTTTAAGACTCCAGATATGGGAGTTTGTGTTTTGCTTGTAAGGAGTAGGAGTAGGGGCAAGTCCTATCTTCAATGGACTCCAATTTCCTTTTCAGTTGTCAAAGAGGGGAGAGGTTTCTGTCTGGAGCTCAGATCTTTCACTTGGCTAATACTTCAACCATTTCTTTAACTACACACTAAATTGATTTTCTTTCTTTCTCTCAGCACCAATGATGCATTTTCTACTTGGTCTTGAGGTAATGTTAAATGATGGAAAACTGTCCCCCCCACCCCACCCCAAATAAAGAAACTCAATCTTTGAAGGACTCTTCTTTGAAAATCCATCTGGTAGGGTAAGAGTGTGGAACAACTTATTTGGCCATTTGTATTCAAATAATGCTTTCCTAGTGCCCCTTGTGCCTTTTAAAAGTTACGTTTTCCTTTTTTTGCTTTTCCTTTTGTTTTTCTATCCTTCCAAACTCATCCGATTTCTCTAGCCTATTTCTTAATGACCTGGTCTGATTTCCCCTTATCCTAGCATTCTAATTTGCATTTCAGATCTCTAGATAGTTCTTATTTAATTAAGCATCATCTAATAGAGCTATGCAACTTCTACTATAAAATATTCCTAGGGTGAACCTGGGTCACAGATGTGATCCTATGCAATGTCAATTACCATACGAAAAAGAAGCATTATTAGGCCTTGAAAGCCACATTTGAGGAAGAACAAAAACTTAAGTTCATCTAGTTAACTAGACTGTAAAGAAGAGAATAAAAGCCTCAGATCATCTTTGGATATTTTAGGCTCTATGTCAATTAATCTTTTGGCCGGGCTTGGTAACTACTCATACATGAAAATAAGGGGAAGACAATAGTAGGGATGGGTGTAACCACTTGTTGTCACAAGGCTCATAATAACACATGGCTAGTTCATGGCAAGTTATTATGTCACAAATAATGAGTCCCTTGGTGCCCAGGAACAAAGTGACAGTAGCTAATGAGGCAGAACAGTGTATGTTATGAAGCAATGACATTTTTTTTGAAGTCAGCAATCTGAGGTAGAGATCAATAAGTGTTTTTCAGGGCTAATTCACTGGTCACCATTACTGACAAGCTATTAGGGTTAGAGATGAGTTCAGGAGGTTCAGAAGAGAGGCTTAATCTAGATAAGTATTAGAGACTTCAGATATTTATTTTAATAATCCAGAACAGTTCAGTATTAATTCTAAACATTTTCCCCCTAATTACACCCCTCCCCTTTCAATAAATTAACATGGTCCTTAACCACTGGAAATTGAATTTGTCTTTACTCCTAGAACCAAGGTAACCTTTGCTACATCTGTTTTCTCATGAATCCTAATCTTTACCCAAACTTAATTATGCGTTCTGAGCAGACACTTTGTATACCCACATCCATATGTGTTTCAGTATCCAGTTATTTCTATTTAATATGAGGGGATGATCACCTTGACATTTCCTTCCTGTTGGTCAGAAGTACTATATTATAATAAGGGATGGAATGTGAGTAAACCAGCAAAATTTCAAATTTTTGGTTTCTCGTCTTGACTCTGCTATGACTTATGGCATGATATGAAATAAGCCTTTTTCACTTCTGTGCACCTTAGTTTATCCATCTACAAATAAAGGATAATATTATTTGTTTTATCATTAGTTGATAGAGATATCATGAGGACTTACGAGACGATGGGTTAATACATTGTATGTTTGCTTTCAAATGTAACTTTGCAGTCCCTTAGACACTGACCTCTTAAATCTGTACCCAGCATTAAGATATGCATTAGACCTTCTCCTCTACGAGACTTACATGTGGCTCCATGGAATAGACTTTGTTCCTTGGCCTCTATGTTGGTTTCCTTTTCTAGCCAACTAACTTCTACTCAACGTGTTATTTCAGTCTTTTGTCTTGAAATTTGGCATTCTTAAAGCATCAGTCCAAGAAGAGTCTTGGCTAGATAGCCATCATTATGCTGAGGAACCACAAAGAGCATTGGCAGGGGTGAAGGAATCAGTCAATCAACAGGCATTGAAGAAATGCCTACTATGTGCGAGGTACTATTCTAAGCATGCAGAATAGCAATTCTTCTCAAATGATCAGAGTTCCTCCTTGGCCCCCAAATACTGTGGGAATGTGGCAGTCTTATAGAAAGGTCTCTTGTACTGTTTATTTGTGGTCAAGATATTTGAAGGGATGGCCTCTTATTGAAATATTGTCAAGAATATGAGCAATAAATGTATAAAAGCATAATTGTTGCATATGTGTATGCACAAGAATGAAACTGGAAAGAAGTTGACAAATATATACACAAAAAGCACTGGGATGATGGTCAATCAGTCCATCGACAAACATTGAATGAATGCTTACTTTGTATCAGGCACTGTTATAGACAATGGAATACAAAATTTTTTCCCCAGTAAACTGAGATTTCCCTCACGCCTCAAACATTGTGGAAATGTATCAGCCCAGATGAAAGTCTCCAGTCCCTACACTATTTATAATCACAGTATTTGAGAAGCTCACTTATTTTTGACTGAAATGTGGTCAAGAACATAACTGGTGAATGTATAAAGCTATAATTAAAGTATATATACATGTATAGAAATGAGGGTTACAAATGGATAACAATCAAGAAGATATACATAATATTTTCATTATTGGGGTTGTTTTAAATAAAGTCTTTTCACAATCCAGGTGAGTGAAGATACCACATTTGTATTCTATGGCCACCATCCTGGTTGTTCTTGAAGAAGAAAGAGAAATGACATTGAAGTAAAGAAAGATTGGGGGGAAAAAATAGAGTATGCAAGTAGAAACAGAAGAGGCTCAGGCTGGAAGTGAAACAATTCTGGGAGATTTCAAGGATTATCTTTAGGAGGAGATAGCAGTGTGTGGGAAAATCTTGTATTCTGTTCTTATTAGAAATGAGGAAATGACTACTGATCCATAGATCTACTTTCTTATCTATGTAAAATTGTTTATAAGAACAATCTACAACATACATTAAAGATACTCTTGATGAAAATATCCTATGGAAACAGGAAGTCTTTTGTAAGCAATGTTCTACAGCAGGTCATACCTTTACCATTACAAAATGGACTCAAATATGAAGAGGAAAAAAAAAAACAGAATCCCATTGTACTTATCTGTTTTGACTATTAAAAAAAATGAAACTATTTGATTTTGTAGAGAAAGCATTCCCTTAAAGGTTCTTCTTCAACAAGGTGTCTTCCATGAACTTTTAGTGATTATACAACATTCTTTGAGAGATATAAAAGGAGATAAGATTTTACTCAATGACTCTCTAAATATTCATATCAAGTTGGGCATAAAACTTGAAGACAATGTTCACCAGCATTGTTATGAAATCCAAATCAAGGAGAGATTCCTAATGGGAGATTAGTTCACCCCCACTAGTCCTGTTTGTGGGGGACATTTTAGTGATTTCATCAGGGCCTGGAATATTGTATAACAAATTAAATCTGTAATCATTTAAAACAGTTTGCCCTATGTATGCCAGAAAAAAATGAATGAGTGAAGAATTAAAGAATTTCTGCTGCTCAATTTATCATATGCATTTGAATGAACAGCCTATAGAGGTTATCCATCAGCATTTTTTTTTAACAGACACTCTGAGTAGACAATGAATTAGGCCTGGAATTGAACAGGAGGAGAAGAACAGACTGACTTGCCCTTAAGAAGTTGCAAAGTTCTTTTAATGACCCCAAGCTTCTCACTGAAACAAAGAGCCATTTTTCAAACAGTGGTATCCTTCTTTTGAGGTTATATGCCTGCAAATCATTGAACACAATAGTCTTGAGGATTATTCAGAGGGTAAAGAAAGACCCATTGGGCAGAGGAGGAGTTATGTTTAAACCACAACATATTAAGAACAAGGAATTTCAAAGGAGAAATGCTGTTTAAAAATGCCATAAAATATTTATGATCAAAGAAGGAAAAGGTGAACTTGTCACAAGGAGAGAAAAAGATAACCATTGGAAAACTTTCACATTCCATTGGTATCCTCATAACATTAGGGAGATTTGAAGAAGGGTTCCAACATGTTGAATATGCTGAATTTATGGAGGCTCATGAACGAGAATCACATAGAATAGGAGATATGAATTGGACCAGATCTGTGTCTTAAAGAGAATATCCAAGTTGATCAATCAATGAATTAATTAATGATATTTATAAGTAAAGTAAACATTGATGATATTACTTATCAATTAATTCCAATTTAGTAGAGGTGATTACTTGGCTCTCTGATAAGCTACTTCTCTTAAATTTAAGGTATCAAGTCTCAAGTAAAGTTCTGTTGTTGTGTCTATCTCTCTTTGTTCTTTAAAATTTAAGAGTAAAACACAATAGTCTTTACTAGAAGAAGACAGGGTCTACTATCTGATCTAAAAGATAGAGAAGGCAATCCAAAGTATGAACCACTATTTGGAAACTTTTGTAGAGTTATCTGGGGGGAAAAGCCGATTGAAAGGATTAAAAATTGTTCGATTATGTCCATTTTTCTTGAGTCCATTATTTATAAATTTAAACAACTGGAGTGTGTTTGTTTAGTTCTGATTAGAAGTAAGGTGGAGGAAGGGGAAGGCAGTGATTGAGATCTCAATCCTAGGGCAGAAAAACCAGAGGGTGCAAGAATGGGTAGTTTTCTATGGTCTTTATTTAAAACAACAACAACTATTTTAAATGACTAATTTAGCTTAAAAAATGGTGGGAATTTTTTGAGGAGAGATTTCCCTCTAGTTTATTGAACCATAAAATGAGGATTTTAATGTGCTCTGGCCTGATGAGGTGCTGTAAGGATTGACTATTAATGTTAGTAAGGCACTTTAAAGATGAAAAGGGCTCAGTATCAGAGTTATTGATTTGCTAACTCTCTGGCATTGTTCCTGAAAGTATATCCTTAAGGCAATTCTTCTGGGAGTGATGACTCTATTGGTTCTGATCTAAGATGTTTCTCACTCAGAAGCTCTTTCCCAAAAGTCAACAGTTCAATAGTTTCCATCTTATTAGAACTGGTATTCATTAGAGGAATCCTAAGGCCTCCAAGTTGTAATGGGAGACATTTGAGACAACGATTTAAAGATAAAATAAGATTCAGAGCAAAATCTGGCAGGACAGAGAAGCCAGATATTGTTGACAGAAAAGGTGATTGAACACAATCCACTGTGGAAGTTCCTTTTGGAATAATCGTAATAAAACATTGACTTTTAAGAAATGAATGGAAAGGAGAATATCCTTTTCTAAGAAATCTGGTAAAATGGCTCAGTTTTGTTTTTTTTTTTCCATTTTCTATAAGATTCAAAGATGTTTAGAAAATAGAAAAAAATCATACTCCCGGAATGGTAGACATTTTTGAATATGTGATTTCAATAAAAATTGGACATTCATTTAAAGAGAAAATAAAATATATTCAACTTTTGACTACATGTGGGGCATGGGGAAGCATTAAGATGATGATTTGGCCTTTCCTGGGTGTAAAAGGGCAGGACATGATAGACCATATGGTCTTCTCCTGACCTTTAATGTTCCTATGTAACGCTGTATTAACAAGGCAACAGACAGACTAAGGAGATAATGCCATCTGGTGCCACAGAGATATGAAGCAGGATAATCTATTAGATAGATAATAAATGAAAGACTGTTTAAATTATACCCAACTGCCTACAAACTATAAAAAATGGTGTATGGGAACTTGGTTTTGATACTGAGCTAATTGTGACTAGAAAAAAATTCATTGATGAAATTTGTTAAAACTTCTGTTATAAAAATAAATTATCAAAACTTCTAGTTCGATCCTTATTTATGAAAGTGAAAAATAAAAGTGAATTATCTGCCAAACCACCCTTTGAGAGACTGTGAGATTAGAGAAGGTAGGGGGGGAAAGGAGGAGCAGTGATTCATCCATGTTCCGTATTCATCATGTGATTGACTAGATACTGAAATATGTTAAGCAACCCGAATGTAATTAAAGGAAACAACTTACCTTACAAGGAATTATATCGCTACCCTTGTCTCTGTAGATTTTCCCCAAGCAGAAAGCCAATGCTCAGTGAGGTTTTTTGCCTTCAACCTAAGATATGACATCCCTACTGGGAGTGTTTAAAGTTGTTTCACAACATATAGATAACTCTCTTATTAAAGACATGCTATTGTTTCAGCTTATATGCAACCAGCATTTCTTTCTTTGCAATATTCTACATTCAAGCAAGAATGAAAGATTCAGGGAAAAAAAAAACTTTTCAGAAATCCCACGTGTGTTTACTTTATTATCTAAGCAAGTTGACATACCAAAGGCTTGAGGTAGCAATGATGATAAGCATGTGCTGACTCATGCTTGGTGTTCTTGCATACATGCAGATGTACATATGGACATACAGACACACACAGATACAGACACACATGAGCACATGTGCACATACACACACACACAAAAAAAACCCTTGCTGCCTCTGAATGAACTTGTTTGGACAGATTTTCAAGATTCCTATGAACATTCCTAAATTACTATATTCATCCAATTATAATCCTCTGGGGCACATTTCATTTTCTGAAAACTGGTAACAGATCACCACAACTGATGAAATAATACAAGTTTCCAGGCAATTATTGTGCTCTTTGATTAATATAGAAAACACTTGTGTGGTATGATTTCACTGGCTCCCAAAAGTTCTAAATGATATGTCTCAAACTGGAGGCCATAAAGGTTTTATCTCAGTTAGTGACTTTCCCAGTCTTTATTGGCTGGTTCTTTCCAAATGAAAGGGGTTTTGGCATATCTATTACTACCACTAGGAGTTTTGGTTTTTGGTGAATGTAAAATGGAAAGAGTCCTGAATTGGAACTCAAGAGACCTGGGTCCTACTTCAGGCATACGCTAGTCATTGATAGGCCAAATGATCTTGAACTGGTCATTTCAATTCTAATTGAGCTTCAGTTTTCTCACTTATGAAACAAACTGGTTGGGTTATATGATCTCTAAAGGCCCTTCTAAAATGAGTGTAGCAATAAAATATGAAAAAGACAGGCCTCTGAGGGAGGATGAGGATGGGAAACCATATCATCCCATTGGTCTTATGCAATGATATTTTTCAAATATAAACTCACTGGGTTTTTGGATGCTGGCAACATGGTCTAGCTAATAGATATAAACTGAAAGGTTCTATTAGCCAATCTACCAACAACCATAAGGAAAAATGTTCTAAATCAGTAATAATTAGAGAAATGCAAATTAAAGCAACTCTGAGCTTTCATTTCACACTACTCAGATTGATAAAAAAGAAAGTGAAAAATATTGGAGGACTATAAGAAAACAAACATTTTTAAGGTACTGTTGGTGGTGCTGTAAGTTGATATAGTCATTCTGGAAAGCAATTTAGAACTATGCCTCCAAATTTACTAAAGTAAACTAAATCCTCTGACTAAATTATACCATTACTGAGACTATACCCCCAAAAAGATGAAATAAAGAGGAAGAAAACTCAAAACAAAATTATTTATAGCAACTCTTTTCACAGTAGCCAAGAACTAGATATTAAAGGAATACTCACTAACTAGGGAGTGGCTAACCAAACTATAACCATATATAACAATAAACAAAATCTGATAAATGAATACAATATAAAGCTATTGTACCATAAGATGGAAAGATAGGTGGTTTCAAAGGAAACTGGTGAAGAAACTCTATGACCTGATGCAGCATGAAGTGAGAAGAGCTAAGAGAACAATTTAAGTAATGACAACAACATTATGAGGAAGAACGACATAAAGCCTTTGGTTAATGCAATGGTAAACCTTGACTCCAGAGGACTGAAGATGAAATACACCATCTACTTTTTACTGGAGAGTAAAATCACCAAATAGTTATTAAACATCTACCATGTTCCAGGAACTGTATTAAACACTGGAGACACAAAAAAAAAACCGCAATCCCTTCCCTCAAAGAGCTCATAATCTAAAGGGCAGATAACTATTCAGACAACTATATACAAACAAAATGCATGCAGGAAAAATTGGAGATGATCCTAGAGTGAAGACCCTATGAAAGAGGTGATAAACTGAAAAATTGTAGAATAACACATTTTTAGACAGGCATAATGTGTAAATTTGTTTTTTTCCATGTTTCTTAAGAGGTTTCTCCTTTTCTTTCTTTTTTATTTTAATATTCAGTAGAGAGGAGGTGATATAGTAGGAAGGAAAGATAATATGTACTTATGGAAGCTACAAAAATAAAGAGAGAAACCTAATATAAACTTTTAAAAAGAGACTTTTAGATTTCAAGGGCCCTTTGAAGTTTTATTCCCTAATGGGAAGTCTTCCCACTAAAGGGAATTTTAGTACTTTCCCTTCTGTGAAGAGAAACACGTCCAAATAATCTACTGGTTTCCAGTTTATAACTTTACCACTATATGTCCTCACCCATGGGCAAATCATTTAATTCACTATGCCTCAGTTTCTGCATCTGTTAAGTGGGTATAAGAAGGTATGTTTTACTAGTTGTCATAAAGATAGAATATTCCAATGAGAGAATGTATTTGGAAGATCCTTATGAACTATAAGCTATTATGGAAATGTAAGGTTTTATTATGAATGCTACTATCATTTTTATTCTTAGTTTCATTCTGGAATAATATATATTTCCAAGGTTTCCTGGAAGCAACCTGCCTGCCAGATATTCCTTCAACCTTTAGATGTAGTCTAGGCTGGGTACAAAATCCCTAAAAAGTTGCCAAACCAATTCTGTCAATCATAATCTGGATATTCAAAATAATTGGATACTTCCAGAGCTGCCAGATATCTAGACTACCAGGTCAGAGATACTCCATAACCAGGATGCTCACACTGGAGCATATACCATTATTTTATTCTACGTATTTTGTCCATGGTATTCAGTACAATTTCATTAGAATACATAACTTAATTTTTCCACAGCTCCCTGAGGGTTACTAAAATCTTGCAAAAACTGCTAAGAAGACACTTGACATGTTCTATATTCATAAAAATTTCTTTTTCCTATTAGGAAGGATTATTGTGTAGGTCTAAATCTGTTTTTCACAGTAGGGACGAATTTGAGTGATACTGTCGATTTTTACCTAATGATAAGACATATGGGTATATGGGGTAGGCAGGAGGACTAGCACCTATTGTGTGAGGGCTTGCTTTGTGCTTTTTAGGGTCGTTCATCTATGGTGTCCACCTAATTCACCTAACTCTCCCCTGTAGCTCCAAGAAACTGTAATACGTGTAACCATCATATCCCAGCAAAACTATCTTGGCAGACAGGCTAAACCAGGTTGAGGGTAACCACCAGATCTCAAACCTGTTGGTGAGTTAGTGGGATGATGAAGTGGGAAGATGAGAACACTGTTCTCATGACCATGAAGGAGGTTGAAATAGGCACTGTGAAGCTTGGTCAGGCAGTGACGATATCAAGATGTTATCTTGACTTTGGTCTTGCCACTGGACTTTGATGGCTTAGGAAGAGAGAGTGAGGTTGATGACTTTCTGCCACTCTGCCTCATTTAAATCCCATTTAAATACAAGTCAGTACATCAACCTGTAATGTCACTGGTTCTCTTCAAAAACTAAGGACAAACAATAACCAACAGTAATAATACAGAAGCAGAGAGAGATTAAATGACTTGTCTCAGGCAACACAGTGACTTGGTACCATTCTTGGTATTAGCACTACTACTCTGACTTACTTTAAAACATTTCTTCAGTAATTGCATAATGAAAAAGACCTTGTGGTCAACATCTAGTCCACAAGAATCATTCTCTGTACTACATTAAATGTCACTTACTCTGAGTATCAGTATGCCAGCTTATAAAATGGGTATAATCCTGCTATAACTCATCTAAATCTTAAAATAATGTGGTATGGTTGGAAGTGTACTGATTGGTGATGAGAGTTCTTAAGTTTAAATCTTGGCTCTGCTATTTACTGTCTTCTAAATTAAGGCAAATCACATCATCTCTCTGAACCTTAGTTTCCTCATTTGTAATATGTGGAAGGTTGGATTAGATGATCTCTAAGTGTCCCTACTAGCTTCAAATCCTATGACATTGTGGAGATTAATTTGATTTTTTTTAAGTAAAAATGCTTTTAAAGCATTTAGGCCCCTTAGAGAGAGTTACTATATAAATTTAAGGCATTATTATGATTAGTATTCATAAAAGATCAAAGACAATTCCTCTTTTGTGATTCACTGAGATAGGGAAATAAATTGACAGTATTTGAACAGTTAAGGGAGATATGGAACACCATTGCAAGGATCTGACAAATGTGTATTTCTTGTTAAACCACTTATGGATCTGGGGGTTGAAATTTTTCAAATGATGACAGAAATGTATTGTGAAATGGACTCATTTATATACATCTATAGGACATTTAAATCAAGATTGATCAGGGGAGTTCTGTGATTGGGTTGGTGAGTTGACAGATCATAAACTATTGTCAGGGATCAGGAACACATTATGGTCATCCACAGTGGTGAAATGTTTAGAATATACAGCTAACTCTGTGATCAGATATCTTGGTACTGGTTTTGCCTCCAAGAGACCTGTGTAGTTGGGACTTAAGTAGACAGAGGCATTGTAAGAGCTACTCCTTTTCATCTAAGCAGGTAAAAAATCTGTTGGTTTTTTTTAAATTTCTATTTAGAAGATAGGCAAATTAGAACATTCCAGAGAAGGAAGAATGGACTTGAAACCAGGTAGTATGAAGAGCAATGAAAGGAAATACATATGTCCATCTTAGAAAAAGACCTTGAGGGAACACAGGACATTCTTCAAATTACACTTTTTAGGATGGTGAAAGTATGATCCCTCTGTGGGTAAGATGTTGCCTTAGATGATATTTAAGATGCTTCTAAATCTTAAACTTCTATAATAAACAAGTGACAGATAGGTAGACATAATTTAAAGAACCAACTCCAAAGAAATGGAGTTAAGATGGCAGAGTGGAGAAGCAGTCAGTTGAGATCTCCAAATTCCCCACAGAACTCTAAAATAATGCCTCAAATAGAATTATGGAGTCACAGAACCAACAAAAGTTTGGGTGAAACAACTTTCTAGTCCAAGAGAAGGTAGGAGCTCAGCAGGAAAAGCCTTTCTCACTGGGTTGATGTTGGATCTGTGGCAGTACAGACCTGGCAGAGCAGGCCATGCTGAAGTGCCAGCAGCAAGCCTTGGAGGTAGCTGCAATGGCAGCAGCAGTAGTTTCAGGAGCTTTCAACCCATGGACAGTATAGGGTTAGAAAACTGTTTAGAAGGAGATTACAGAGGACCGTTTACTGGAGCTGAGTTCAGGATTCTGTTGCATTGCTTATACACAGTTTCTAGTCCCATCCCTGGGGTCAAAAAGAATGATAGGACTTACAGCCTCATGGGAGCAGGGGCTAAGCCATATTTCCAGGGCAGAGAGGAGTGCTTGTGGTCACTAACAGGGGAGAAGGGACCCTGGTCTTGATTCTAAGACAGAGGGGAGCACTAGTAATTGTAACTGAAAAACAGTGAGGGAAATGGTCACAATCTCAGAATGAGGAGGTGACTACAGGGGAACAAGGTCCATGACTGGATAAAGACTAAAGCACCAGATAAGAGAGCAGTGACTACAGCTCTCCTTAGATCAAAGCACCTTAAGAAAACCGAAAACCTACAAACCTCCAGAGCTACCTCTGAAAACAGAAGCAAGAATGGCCTAAAACTTAGGACAATAGATTTGGCTAAATGGGATGGAGGGTGGGGGGATAGGGGAAATGGGGAAGGTTCAAAAGCTCACTGAAGAAAATAAAATTAGAATTGGGCAAGTGGAAGCTAATGACTCCATGAGACACCAAGAAACAATAAAACAAAATCAAAAGAATAAAAAAAAATAGAAAAACATGTGAAATTTATACTGGAAAAACAATTGACACAGAAAATAGATCAAGGAGAGACAATTTAAGAATTACTGAACTACCGGAAAGCTATGACCAAAAAAAAAAAGCACCTAGACAACATCTTGCAAGAAATTATCAAGGTAAACTGTTCTGATATCCTAGAACCAGAGGGTAAAATAGAAATTGAAATCCACTGATCACAACCTGAAAGAGATCCCCAAATGAAAACTCTCAGGAATATTACAACTAAATTCTATAGTTCCTAGGTCAAGAAGAATATATTTAAGCTATAGAGCACTGGCCCTGGAATCAGGAGGACCTGAGTTCAAATACAGCCTCAGACACAACACTTACTAACCATGTGACCTTCGGCAAGTCAATTAACCCTAATTGCCCTGCCTTCTCCCCTCCAAAAAAGCAAAAAAAAAAAAAAAAGAAAGAAAGAAATTATTTTAAGCAGTCAGAAAGAAACAATTCAAGTACTGTGAATCACACAAGATAGAGCAACTTCCATCTTAAAGGATCAGTTATCATGATATCCCAGAAGGCAAAGGAGTTAGGTTTACAACCAAGAATCACTTACTCAGCAAAACTGAGTTCATTCCTTTGGAGGAAAATTGGATATTTAATGAAACAGAGGAGTTTTAAGCATTCCTGATGAAAAGACCAATGCTGAATAGAAAATTTAACTTTCAAATACTAGATTTAAGAGAAGCTTTAAAAAAGTAAATATGAAAGAAAAATAAAAAAGGAATCAATGTGGTTAAAACATTTGTATTCGTATATGAGAAGACGATAGCTATATTATTATTAGTGAAGTTAGAAGGAGTATACATAGAGAAAGGGCAGAGATGTGAATTGAGTATGATGGAATGATTTCAAAAAAATAAAATTAAGTGGTGAGAAAAATGGATACATTGGTAAAAGGGGGAAGAGAGAGAAAGGATGGGGAAAATTATCTTACATAAAAGAGATACAAAAGGAAGAGCTTTTACAATGGAGCAGAGGGTAGGGTGTTTGAATGCTTGAACCTTACTCTCATCAGAACTGACAAAAAAAAGGACTAACGTATGCATTCATTTTGGTGTAGAAATTTATCTTACTCTAAAGGGGAAGTAGGAAGGTAAGGGAATAAGAGAAAGGTAGAGGGACTGATAAAAGTGAGAGAAGATTAAGGGAGGTAGTGATGAAAAGTAAAATTTTAAGGAGGGAAAGGGTAAAAAGAGAGAAAAAATAATAAACAGGGAAAAGTAGGATGCAGGTAAATGCACACTTAATTATCATAATTGTGAATGTGGGGGCGGTGGCGCAGATGAATAGAGAACTGTCAGGAGCACCTGAGTTCAAACCTGGATCTCAGACAATTAACGCGCACACACACACACACACACACACACACACACACACACACATACAAACTAGTGTGTGACCTTGGGCAAGTCACTAAACCCCAATTGCTCTACCTTCCCCCCTCCAAAAAGCAAAAAAAAAAAAAATTGTGAATGTGAATTGGATTAACTCACTCATAAAATGGAATTGGATAGAAGAATGAATTAAAAATCAGAATTCAACAATATGTTGTTTAGAAGAAACACACTTGGAACAGAGAGAGCTACCTATAGAGTAATAATAAAGGAATGAAGCAAACTCTAGCATACTTCAGTTGAGATTTAAAAAAAAAAGTAGGAGTAGCAATCATGATCTCAGACAAAGCAAAAGCAAAAATAGGCCTAATCAAAAGAGGTAAGCAGGAAAATTACATTTGGTGAAAAGTACCATAGACAATGAAATAATTTCAGTACTAACATATATGCAGCAAATGGCATAGCATTCAAATTATTAAGTGAAAAGTTAAATGAGTAGCAGAAGGAAATAGCAATACTCTTCTAGTGGGGAACATCAATTTTCTCTTCTCAGAACTAGATAAATCTAATAAAAATAAACAAGAAAAAAATTAAGGAGATTAATTTTAGAAAAGTTAGATATGATAGATCACTGGAAAAAATTGAATGGGAATAGAAAGGAGCATACCTTTTTCACACCTGTGCATGACATTTTCACAAAAATTGACATGTATTAGAGCATAAAAATCTCACAATCAAATGGAGTAAAGAAGAAACATTAAATACATCCTTTTCAGTCCATAATGCAAAAAATATGTATATTCAATAAAGGACCATGGAAACAGTCTAAAAATTAAGTGGAAACTAAATAACCTAATCCTAAAGAGTGAGACAAAGAATAAATCACAGACATAATCAATAGTTTCATTAAAGATAATGACAACAGTGAAGCAACAAACTAAAATTTATGTGATATAGCCAAAATAGTACTTAGAGGAAATTTAATATCTCTAAATGTGTACATCAATAAAAGAGAGAAAGAACAGATCAATAAATTGGATTGTAACAAAAAAAACTAGAAAAAGAACAAATTAAAATTTCCAATTTAAACAACAAAATAGAAATTCTGAAAATTAAAGAGGAAGATTAATAAAGTTGAAAGTGAGAAAATCATTGAACTAATAAAACTAGGTGGTGGCTTTGTGAAAAACAAACAAACAAGCAATAAAATAGATAAAATATTGGTTAATTTAAAGGAAAGAAAAAAAAATTACCAGAATTAAAAATGAAATGGTGACTTTCCTACCAATGATGCTGAAATTATAGCAATTATTAAGAGCCATTTTGCCCAATTATATGCCTACAAATCTGACCATCTAAGTGAAATGGATGAATATTTGCAAACATGTAAATTGCCCATATTAACAAAAGAGGAAATGAATACTTAAATAACCCTTTCTTACAAAAAGAAATGGAACAAGACATCAATAAGCTCCCTAAGAAACAATTCTGAGAACAAGATGAGTTCACAAGTGAATTCTTCCAAATATTTAAAGAACAATTAATTCTAAGATTATATAATCTATTTGGGAAAATAATCAAAGAAAGAATTCTACCAGATTCTATTTTTGACACAATTATGGTGCTAATACCTAACCAAGAAGAGGAAAAACAGAAGAAGAAAACTATAGATCAATTTCTTTAATGAATATTGATGCATAAATTTCAAATAAAATACTAGCATAGAATATGGATGGATGGATGGATGGATGCATGCATGTGTGTGTGTGTGTGTGTGTGTCTCACAAAGATCATACACTTTGATTAGGTGGGATTTATACCAAGAATTCAGGACTGGTTCAATACCAGAAAAAAAATTGATCCAATTGACTATATCAAGGACAAAAACCACAAAACTCATATGATTATATCAACAGATGCAGAAAAGAAAGTTTTTGACAAAATATAGTACCCATAATTATTAAAACACTAGAAAGCATAGGGATAAATGGAGTTCTCCTTAAAATGGTAGATAATATCTACCTAAAAACAACAGCAAGTATTATTTGTAATAGGGAGAAACTAGAAGCCTTTCCAATAACATCAGGGATCAAGCAAGGGTGCCCCTTATCACCACTCTTATTCAATTTCATCCTAGAAATGTTAGCTATCACAATAAGGCAAGAAAAAGAAAATAAAGAAATTAGAATAATCAATGAGGTAACCAAATTATCACTAAATTTAGATGATATCATGGTATATTTAGAGAATCCTAGAGCACCAATTAAAATAATTATTGAAACAATTAACAACTTCCGTAAAGTTGCATTATATAAAATAAACACAAATAAGTCATAAGCCTTTCTATGTATTATCAACAAAGTCCAGCAGGAAGTGAAAGAAAGAGAAATTATGTTTAAAATAACTACAGACAATATAAAATACTTGAGACTCTACCTGCCAAAACAGACTTAAGACCTATATGAATACAATTACAAAACACTTTTCACACAAATGAAGTCAGATCTAAATAATGAGAAAAATATCATTTGCCACTGGGTGGGCCAAATCAGCATAATAAAAGTAACACTTCTACCAAAATTAATTAATTTCTTTAGAGCCATATCAATCAAATTATTATTCAGTTCATTTTCAACCATGTCTCACACTTTGTGGCCCTTTTGAGGTTTTCTTGGCAAAGATACTCGAATGATTTTCCATTTCCTCCTCTAGCTCATTTTATAGATGAGGAAACTGAGACAAATAGGGTGAAGTGACTTGCCCAGGATTGCAAAAGTACTAAGTGTGTAAGACCAGATTTGAATTCAGGAAGATGAGTCTTCCTGACTCCAGGCCCAACACTCTATTCATTAGTCCTCCTAACTGCCCACTTTTCAAATTGCTAAAAATTATTTTATAGAGATGGAAAAAAATAACAAAATTCATCTTAAAAACCAAAAAATCAAGAATACCAAGGGAATTAATGAAAAGAAAATGTGAAGAAAAGTGGCTTAGCAGTACCAGATCTCAACTACAAAGCAGTAATCATCAAGACAATTTGGTACTATCTAAGAAATAGAGTAGTGCATCAGTGGAACAGATTAAATGAGCACAGTAATCTTGTGTTTGGCAAATCTGAAGATTCCAGATTTTGCAACAGGAAATCATTATTTGACAAATATTGTTGGCAAAACTGCCAAGTACTTTCGCAAAAACTAGGTATAAACCAACATCTCACACTGTATACCAAGAAAAGTCAAAATAGATAAATGATTTAGACATAAAAAATGACATTACAAGTGAATTAAGGGCATATAGAATATTTTACCTATCAGAATTTGTGAACAAACAGGAGATATAGGGTAAGACATAAAATAGAAAATTGTGATTACATCAGATTAAAAAGTTACAAAACCAATACAGCCAAGATTAAAAGGAAAGGAGGGAACTGGGGAAACTTTTTCCAGTATGTTTCTCTGTTAAAGGGCTCATTTCTCAAATATATAGAGAAAGGAGTTGAATTTTTCAGAATACAAGTGATTCCACAATTGACAATGGGTCAATGAATATGAATAAGTAATTTTCAGATTAAGAAATCAAGTCATATGAAAAAATTCTCTAAATCACTATTGATTAGAGAAATGCAAATAAAAACATCTTTCAGATACCACCTCACACCTATCAAATCAGCTAAAATGACAGAAAAGGAAACTGACAAATATTAGAGGGGTGCAGAAAAATTAGAATATTAATGTGCTGTTCGGTGAAATTGTGAACTGATCTAAAAACTCTGGGAAACAGTTTGGAATTATATTCAAAGGGGTACAAAACTGTGCATATTCCTTTAGCTAGCAATACCACTACTATATCTGTACCCAAAGAAATCAAATGGTAAAGGTCTTGTATGCGAAAAATATTTTTACCCGCTCTTTTTGTGTTGGCAAAAAATTAGAAGTTGAAGGGACGCTTATCTATGGGGGAATGGCTGAAAAGTAGTGGTGCAGTACAATTGAGCTATAAGAAACAATGAGCAGGATCATTTTTCAGAAAATAATCTCAAGATAATTACATAAACTGATTCAAAATGAAATGAGCAGAACCAGGAGACCACTATACACAGCAACAGCAATATTGTATCATTGTCAACTGTGAATGAATTTGCTATTCTCAGTAATATAGTAACCTAAGAAAATTCTAAAGGATTTATGATGAAAAATGTTATCTACCTCCAGAGGAAGAGCTGATGGAGTCTGAACACAGACTGAAGCATCCTTTTTTTTAAAAAAAAAGTATTATTTTAGTGGATTTTGTTTCATCTGCAATTTCTTTTGCAATGTGGCTAATATGGAAATGCATTGCATGAGCACACATGTATAATCTGTAAAAAATTTCTTTCCTTTTCCAAAGATGGTGCAAGGGATGGAGAGGGGCAGAAAATATGAAACATCTTCAATTTCTATTGCAATTACAATTGAATTTCAATTACAATTTTCAAATTTAAAAGAAAAAATGTTAAAAATTTTAAAAATTAAAGAAAATTGAAAAAATTATGTAATAAAAGGACCAATTCACAAAGCAGTCTTTCTCTTCCATATTATAGCTGCGCATCTTGGAAACTATTTGTAGTTTGTTCAGAATCAAATTTAACAGAACCTGTTCTAGATCTGTTCCATTTCTCCCCAGCATAACAAGAGAGAATCCAGGGAGTTAATGAAATACATAGTGTGTAGTATTTGGTGTCTTCTGTTTGAAATCAGCACCTGGTCTTTATCTGAGGTGACAGATTTAATGCTTTTCTTCTCTGGCAAATTTTGATCTGAAGAAGAATGCAAACACTTAAATTGATGTAGTTTTCTAACTACCAATCCAGTGAGCCAACATTGGCAGATTTTCATACCCTAACAAACAGCAGAACAACGATCTAGTGGCACTTGCTTAGGCACAGAGTAAAGGAGGAGTAAAGCTTTTTTATAGCTTTGGTATCACATTAATGTGCTTGAATCTCAATAGTACCAGCTACTTAATAATAGCTAGTATTTATTTTGTGTTTTCAGTTTTGTGAAGTACTTCACAAATATTGTCTCATTTGATCTTCACATGAATCCTAGGAGGTGAGAGCTATTATTATCCTCATGTTTACAGAGGAGGAAACTAAAGCAAACAGAGATTTGCTCAGGGTCACATAGTAAGTGTCTGTAGTAGGATTTGAATTCAAGTCTTCTGGGTTACAAGTCCAGCTCTCCATTCACTATGCCACTTATCTATCTCTCTCATCTGATAAAGAATATTTTACCTACTATGTACGTGGTGTTGTAGTAGATGATGTATATATGAGGACAATAATGAAATAATTCTCTAGAAATTAGGGTGACATGCAACTGGGAGATATAACATGTCCACAGATAAGAATGTGCAAGGTAACTTTATGTGGGAGAAAATATTAAAACCTAGAGGAAAATGGAGGAGTTAGAACATAAGTTGAGCCTTGAAGGAAGCAAAAGTTTCTAAGAAATGAAGATGAGGAAATGATAAATTTTGTGCATGGGAGATAGTTTGTCCAAAGGCAGAGATTTAGAAGATGGAATATTTTTTGAAGAGGAGCAAGTATGCAGATTTACTAGTTGATATAGTGTTTAATAGAGAGCATTATGAAATAAATTGGGAAAGAAAGGCTGGGGCCAGAATATGAAGATCTTTAAGTGACAAATTAAGAATTGCATATTTTATTCTAGATTCAATAGGGAGCCATGAATAACTCTTGAGCAGAGGAGAGATATGATTACACATGTGCATTATGAAGAATTTTTTTTTTTGGAGCATAATTGGAGAAAAGGGAGACTGGAAGTAACTTTATCTTAGGGTGACAACTGATTATTACCACCTCTGCTAGAGTGGACTGCAGGATAAGAGTAACTAACAATCAATCCAGAGTACCAGCCAACTATTTGGATAGGGACAAGGGAAGCAGGGGGTATAAACATAGCACAAGAGCTCAAGAAATTCATCAAGACACATTCATCAAAACACATTTTTCTAAGGGCCTTTAGTGATACTGATTCTTTTTTCTTTTCTTTGTCAGCAGGGAATTCCTGACAGAAATTAAACATGTAATTTATTCACAGATCATGTATATCGAGGATCTACGTTTACATAAGCAATCTTCCTTATAATTCCTTAAACTTTTCTATTTTGACAACAGAATGGATACTCAGGTATTCTCAAGACACTGACATGTTTCAAAGAAAAAGTTCATGCCTTTTACTTCGTTGATTATTTTACTCTATTTTCATAATATAAAGATTGTTTTGTGCTCACTTATATGTTCTCAATTTTGAAAAGATTGTTGATAAGCTGGAGAGTTTCCACATGATGGTAAAGAGCTATAAGGTCATCAAAGTATGAGAATAACGGAGATGTTTTGCCTTGGAGAATAGCAGGAATGTGATGACTATCTCATATTTAAAGGGCTGTCATATGACAGATTAGATTGTACTTTTATTTTTTTCTCCATTTGTTTCTTGAGGAAAAAATACTATTAGAAATTTCAAAAAGTTGAAAATTTTCTCAATAATTATGCTTAAATGGAATGGGTTGCCTTAGGAAGTAGTGAATTTCCCATTAGAAGGATCCAAACAAAGACTAGGTAGCCATATGTTTGATGTGTTGTCAAAAGGATTCTTTTTTCAGATATATGTTGTGCTATATAGCCTTCTAACTCTGAAATTGTATGATTTGATAACTTTTAGGATGTTTCAAAAGAGCATGAGAAAAAAGCACAGTAGAAATGGTAAATGCTCTATGTAGTCATTAAAAGTGGTCTTTAAAAATGAAGTGGTATGTGTTATATTCAGGGAGCATATTGTAAATGGGAGTGTCGT
>CM053580.1:428677049-428709128 GCA_028627135.1 Pseudochirops cupreus | reverse complement strand
GATTGGTTTAGAGTCCTATTTTATGGGTATTTTGGGGTGGCTATGTGAGAGCTGCGATGTGTTGCTGCTTCTACACCGCCATCTTGGCTCCGCCCCCAATCCCTTACTTTACATATTGATTTTTCTAAAACTAAAACTATAGAAATATATAAAAATTACATAAATTTATTGAATGAAAGATTTACAAGGAATATTGAAAGGTAATTTATTATAAACCATTCTTCAACATTTAGGTATGATTGTATGGAAAGGTGGTGTATCTAAAAGCATTTGGGCATTACATATAAATATAAATCTCACAGTAACAAGGTATCTCAGAGATCATCTAGGATATCTAGGAATTCCCTAAGATCATTCCAAAATGGTCATAAATCTCTACTTGAAGACCATCAATATGTCAAGAATTCATTATTTCTGAAGACAGTTCATACCATTTTTGTTGTTTTTGTTGTTGTTTTTCAGGCATGTCTGACTTTTCTTGACCCCATGGACCACAGTATGATTTTATCTTTCACTATCTTTGAAGTCTGTACAAGTTCACTCTATTTCCATGACACTATCTATCCATCTCATCCTCTGTCATCCTCTTCCCCTTTTTTCTTCAATCTTTCCTAACGTCAGGATCTTGTCTAATAAATCCTGTTTTCTTATTATGCAGCCAATATATTTAAGCTTTAGCCTCAGTATTTGATCTTCCAGTGAATACCCTGAATTAATTTCCTTTTTTTCCTGAATTAATTTCTTTAAGTATTGACTGTTTTGATCTCCTTGCTATCCAAAGGACTCTCAAAAATCTCCGGCACTACAAATCAGAAGCATCAATTCTGTGGCACTCAGTTTTCCTTGTAGTCCAAATCTCACAACCATACATTGCTATTGGAAAAACAACAACAACAACAATAACACAGTTTTGTCTACAAATACTTTTTTTTCTTTGCCAAGGTGATGTTTCTGCTGTTTAGTATGCTGTCTAGATTTTCCATAGCTTTCCTTCCAAGGAGCAGGAATCTTTTAATTCTATGACTGCGGTAGTCCTCTACAGTGATCTTTGAGCCCCCAAAAATAAAATCTGACACTGCTTACATTTTTCTTCCCTCTATTTACCAGAAAGTGATGGGACCAATTGCCAAGATTTTAGCTTTTTTTTTTTTTAATTTTAAACTTCAAGTCAGCTTTTTATATTTTCTAGCCTCCTCTTTCATTCTCATCCAGAGGCTTCCTAATTCCTCTGCATTTTCTATCACTAGAATGGTATCATCTGCATATCTGGGATTGTTGATATTTCTCCAAGCAATGTCAATTATATATTTTGATTAATATATCCTGGTACTTCACATGATATACTCTGCATATAAGTTAATAAATAAGGTGACAATATACAGTCTTGTTGTACTCCTTTTCCGATTTTGAACCAGTCAGTTGTTCCATGTTCAGTTCTAAATACTGTTTCTTGACCCACATACAGGTTTCTCAGGAGACAAAATTATCAAGTACTTCCACCTGCTTGACACTTGGCACATTTTGTTATGATTCACATTGTCCAAGGCCTTAGTGTAGTCAAAGAAGCAGAAGCAAGTGTTTTTCTGGAACTCCTCTGCTTTTCCCAATCCGTAGAATGTTGGCAATTTGGTCTTTAGTTCCTCTGCCTCTTTGAAAACCAATCTGTTCTGATTATTCTTGATTCATATATGGCAGAACCTTAGCTTGCAGAATCTTAAGCATAACCTTGCTGGTGTACACTTGTTGGGTAATTTGAACATTAGTTGGCATTGCCCCTCTTTAGGATTGAAATGTAAATTTATTTTTTTCTAATTCAGCGGTCACTGTTGAATTTTCCAAATTTGTTAGCATATTGAGTATAGCATTTTTTTTTGTAAATTTTTATATTTATTTTAAGTATGAAAGGGAAAAAGAAAAAAATGACATTACCATGTACACAGCAAAACATAAGACAGTATTCACTCTAAAACAGTACATTTCCATTTCTAGAAAGCCTATATGATAAATGTTACATGTTGTTTTCAAAGCTGCCAACTTTTTCTTTGCTTCTTAGTAGGTTTTCTTTTATGCTCTGGTGTGTACTTCTTACTTTACTTTTTCCCTTGCCTCCACCTCCCCCCACTCCAAAGAAGGCTACAAATATGCATGGATACATACAGATATCTATGAATGTACACTTATATACTCATACTCATATTTGTAAGACCATACTATGCTTATTTCCACTTGTCATCTGTTTCTCTGAAGTTGGATAGTATCTTCCTTCATAAATCTAAGTCTTTCCATATTTTTCTAAAGTAACCTGCACCACAGCAATATTCCAACCCAATCACATTCCATCTGAGAGATTGTCTATATGAAAGTTTTCCCCCATTTTTTTGCATTCCTTCTATTCTTGGTTGCAAAGGTTTTATTTATGCAAGAACATTTTAATCTAAAATAATAAAAATTATCCATTCTACACTTCAACAATGCTCCTATAATATAGTTTAAATTCTGATACAACTGAATCTACACCCTTTACACCTTCTTCCCCGATTTCTTTAAAATTTCTGACATTCTGTTCTTCTAAATGAACTTTGTCATTATTTTTTCTAACAGTAAGATAATTTTTTAAAGTAATTTTATTAGGATGGCATTAGATAATATAGATTCATTAGGTAAAATTATCACTTTTTAAATTATATTGTCTTTGCCTACCCACAAACAGTAAATATTTCTTCAATTATTTAGATCGGAATTTATTTGTATAAAATTTGTTTTTATATTCATATGTTCATATAGTTTCTGTGTCTGTTTTAGCATGTATACTCTCAGGTATTTTACACTGTCTAGTTATTTTAAATGATCTAGAACCATACTGAATAATATTGCTGAAACATACTGTAGTATGCTTATTTTTCTCTTTTGATTTAATCTATTTTAGCTTTAACTTTTGTCTGAGACCCATCACTGATACCCATGCTCTTTTTTACAGAGTAAATTCTATTCCTGACCTTTATTTTATCTTTGTGTCTCTCGTTTTTATAGCATTTCCTGAAAGCAATATATTGAATTCCAATTTTTAATCTGCTATCAGTTTCCATTGTATGGGTAAATTTATCCCATACAGATTCTAAGCTATAATTGCTTGTTGTGTATTTTCCTCTTTCTACTTTTCCTCTCTATACCCATAGTAGCTATCTATGGTTGGATTCTTTTTTTTTCCTTTGCTTACTCACTTTTTTGGTTTATTTTGTTTTTAACAGATATTAGTATATTCAAATTCTAGTTGGGTGGTATAGGGAATGATGCCCCAAGCCTCAGGCTCTTCTTACTGTTATTTTCTGAGGCCTGTCCCTGAGCTCAACCTTGGATTCTCCTCTCTACTCCTAAGTCACAGCTAGGGCCCAGAGCCACACTATATGATCTTGCTCCTTCTAGTCTCTCAGGGGGCTGCAAACTTCAACTGTCTTCTCTGCCCCAGAACTGAAACCAGGGACTCTACTCTCCTATGAGAGCCCATAGCCAGCACAGTCCCTGCCCCTTTGCTACTGCATTCACCAGGTATATGCTAGTTCCTTACCCCCTGAAGTGGCAGCTCAGCACAGGAAGTACCTGGTTAGCACAGTTGGTTGGGCCTGGTGTCCTTTGACAGTGGAAGGTCCTTCAATCTTCTGTTACTCAGCCATTAGAACCCCCACGCCATTGGTGAGAGGAAAATTTCTAAGGCTGAGTCTGCCTCCCAGCCCCAGCTGTCCCAGGGCTTGTTTGTTGATTCAGCAGAGTCAGTCTGGAGGTGTTTGCACTTCACTCAGGCAGAATCTCAGCCTTTAGAGGTTGGAGTCTTCTCAAACTGTCAACTGCTTTATCCTGACTGCTCTATGTTCGCTCTAAGGTGATGCTCTGTCTTTTTTTGGGAAGGAGTGGGGAAGGAAATTCAGAAAGGTGAAGATTTTCTGACCTACTCTGCCATCTTTCCAGAATCCTCTTGAAGATAGCACTTTAACAGTATCATCTTTTTGAGTTTTAAGTAGCTAAACTAAAATTCCTTTCCACTAGCTTTATTGTTAGCAATGTTCCCTAAAGCCCACTTGACTTCATTCTCCAGGATGACTGGCTCTACATCAGTAACCGCACTACTGTAGTTATTGGTGATGTTAAAATCTTTCTTGTATAGCTCTTTTATGTATTCTTGCTACCTCTTAATAATCTCTTCTACTTCTGTTAAGTCTCTACCATTTTTGTCTTTTCTCATGCCCATTTTTGCATGAGATGTTCCCTCAATATTTCTAATTTTCTTGAAGAGATATTTTGTCTTTCACATTCTATTTTTTCTTTTATTTCTTTGCATTACTCATTTAAGATAACCTTATCTTTCCTTGCTATTCTCTTGAATTCTGCATTCCACTGGTTATATCATTCACTTTCTCCTTTACTTTTCACTTTCCTTCTTTCCTCAGCTATTAGTAAAGTCTCATCAGACAGCCATTTTGCTCACTCGCTCATTTTTTCCCTTTGAACTGTTTTTGTTGCTGCCTCCTGTATAACAATTTGAACCTCTCTACATAGTTCTTAAGGCACTCTGTCTACCACAGCTAATCCCTTAAATCTAGTTATCACCTCCACTTCATATTCATAAAACACACTATTTAGCTTATACCAATATGGTACAATGGTTTTCCCTTCTTCAATTTAAGACTGAATTTTGAAATTAGAAGCTTATGATCTGAGCCTCAGTCAGCTTTAGGTCTTCTCCACTTTTGGTTGCAAAGTATATAATCAATCTGATTTTTATATAGCCCTTTGGGTGATATTTATGTACAGAGTCACTTTTTGGGAGGTTCTAATTATTGGGAAGATTTTTTCCCCCCAATATTGACCTTAAATCTGCATCATTGAAATGTCCATCTCTTATTTATATCTTTGTCATCAAGGGCCAAGATCATGTCCATTTTCACTTTTACATGATGGCTCTACAAAAGTTTGAAGAGAATATTCATATCCACTACTCCATGTCTACCATTATTTAGACTACATATGTCCATTTCTTTCTACTAATCCTTTAGGAGTGTGTTTCCAAGGCACCTCATAATACTAATTTTCTTCCTCTCAGTGGCAGCATGTCTCCTAAAATACAGCACCAAATGGTCATAATGTTCCAAATATTTCAACCAAAGTAGGGTTTGGTGGGCCTGTTGTAACCTTTATCATACCAGATAATATTCACTAATTCAAGCTAAGATAAACTTTTTTAGATCACATGTCATCTTATTAATTTATTCTGGACTTGAAATAACTGAAATTTGAGACTCTCAGCGACCATCTAATTCAACCCATGCCTGATTAAGAATTTTCTTTATAGCACTCCCAGTGAGGGACCATTCAACTTCTATCTGAAGGCCTCTAGTGATGGGTAACCAACCATCTTCTGAAGTCGCCTGTTCTGTTTTTGGAAAACTCCATTTGTTAGGAAATTCTTCCTTACCTTGAACCTGAATCTACTTCCCTGAAACTTCTTCCCATTATTCTTGGTTCCACCCTCTGGAACAGAGAGGGTAAAGGACCTCAGACACATAATACTCCTTCAAATGTTTAAAAAGAATTGTCATGTCCTAAAAACAATATTTTTTTTTCTTGTTTGTTTTGTCAGGTTGCGTTCTTTCTGTTTTTTGCTGGTGGTGGTATCTTACCAGATGAATTGGATGCTCTTCAAGGGTAGATGCTATTTTATACTATGTTTATATACTATATTTATACTCCTCACAAAGATGAGCACAGTACTGGGAAAATAATAAATGTTCAATAAAATGCATATGGATTATTTGAATATTGGTTTTATTTATCATATGGTACTAGCAAGATACTGTCTTATCTTTTAAATCAAATTTTCATGGGTTTATTTTTCACTTTTGCAACAAAATTGCAAACAGTTTTAAAGTAGGGACCACATGGTATTAGGCTATTTTGTATATCCTACTGCAATTGATGAGTTCTTAAATATAGTATTTGCTTAAGACAAATCAAAGGGAAACCATTCAATTTCCTGGCATGGTGCTAGTATACTGCCCAGGTTACACAGTCATTCAACAATGAGGTCAACACCACAGCTCTATAGACTTTCAGTTTGGTAGTCAGTTTAATACCTCTTCTCTCCAATTCTTTCCTTTGGAGCCTCCCAAACACAGAGCTAGCTCTGGCAATGCTTACATCAACCTCACTATTAATGTGTGCCTCCCTGGAAAGTACAATAATAAGGTTAATGGACTTATCCACAGCATTGAAAACTTCTCCATTTCTTGTAATCGATGGTTCCATGTATGGATGGTGTGGTGGTGGCTGATGGAGAACCTGAATTTTCATGGTGTTAATTATTAGGCCAGGGGTGGAGCCAAGATGGTGCAGTAGAAGCAGGAAATTCCATGAGCTCCTGTCATAACCACCTTTAATACCTGTAAAATATGACTCTAAACAAATTTTTGAGCTACAGAACCCACAAAGTGACAGAAAGAAACAAATCTCCCACTGAAGACAGCCCTGCAGGCCAACAGGAAAAGTCGATCACACTGAGGTGGGAGCCAAGAACAGTCATGTGTGAGCTGCACCAAGTCCAGGGTGGCTGCGACCAGTGGCCCAGACCAGCCAGAGCAGACTTCAGGAGAGTGAATCACCAGCAGCTGTGGCAGTTTCCAGACTTCTCAATCCATATACACCAAAGAGAAAGTAAAAGGTCAGTGGGGAACTCTGTTGGAACTGGGTGACAGAACAGTTTGGTCTGGCCCCTGCCCCAAGGGTGAGAGATAGCCAAGGTGTAGCAGCTGAAGCTGCTGCCACATGGCTGCCTCTGGAGCTCCTGGCATGCAGATTGTAGGGAGACCAAATGAGCATTCATAAGGCAATCACTCTTGCTTTGACCTGCTTGGATCTGGGTGGCTGTCTTGGGTGGTGGTCCTGGGTTAGTTGGCCAGTGTGCTAGAGCTTGTGGTAACTGCAGAGAGGGCATCCTCCTCAGACCTCTGAGAACATTTGTGAAAACCACAGTGATTTGGGACAAAGCTTTCCACTCTGGAAGCAGAGTTCTACCATGCCAAAGAGCTCAAGTAATTGGCTGGCAATATGAGCCAACAGAGAAAGCACAATCAGAGAATACAATCTTTTTTGGGCGACAAAAAGGATCAAAACATGGAACCAGAAGAAGTCAAAGGCAAAACTACTGCATCAAAAGCTACCAAGAAAAATATGAATTGGTTATAGGCTATGGAGGAGTTCAAGAAGGATTTTGAAAATCAAGTAAAAGAAGTAGAGAAAAAATTGGGAAGAGAAATGAGAATGATGCAAGAAAATCGTGAAAAGCAAGTAAGTAGCCTGCTAAAGGTGACTCCAAAAAACACTGAAGAAAATAACACCTTAAAAATAGACTAAGGGTGGCTAGGTGGCACAGTGAATAGAGTACTGGCCATGGAGTCAGGAGAACCTGAGTTCAAATCTGACCTCAGACGCTTAATACAAAACTAGCTGTGTGACCTTGGGCACATCACTTAACCACAACTGCCTTACTCTCCCCCTCCCAAAACAAATAAATAAAAAAACTAACTCAAATGTCGAAAGAGGCCTAAAAAGCCAATGAGGAGAAGAATGCCTTAAAAACTCAAATTTGCCAGATGGAAAAGGAATTTCAAAAACTCACTGAAGAGAATAATTCCTTCAAGATTAGATTGGAGCAAATGGAAGCTAATAACTTTATAAGAAATCAAGATAGTATAAAACAGATCCAAACAAATGAAAAAATAGAAGGCAATGTGAAATATGTTATTGGAAAAACCACTGACCTGGAAAATAGATCCAGGAGAAATAATATAAAAATTATTGAACTGCATGAAAGCCATGATCAAAAAATGAACCTAGAAATCATCCTTCAAGAAATTCTTGGGGTGGCTAGGTGATGCAGTGAACAGAGTCCCTGGAGTCAGGAGGACCTGAGTTCAAGGCCAGACACTTAACACAAAAAAAACTAGCTATGTGACCTTGAGCAAGTCACTTAACCCCAATTGCTCTACAACAACAAAAAAGAAATTCTTAACAAAAATTGCTTTGATATTCTGGAACCAGGGGGAAAAATAGAATTTGAAAGAATTCACCAATTGCCTCTTGAAAAAGATCCCAAATAAGAAAACTCCTGGGAATATTATAGCCAAATTCCAGAGTTCCCAGGTCAAGGAGAAAATATTACAAGCAGCCAGGAAGAAACAATTTGAGTATTGTGGAAACACAATCAGGATAACACAAGATATAGCAGCCTCTACATTAAGGGATTGAAGGGCTTGGAATTTGATATTCCAGAGGTCAAAGGAGCTAGGATTAAAACCAAGAATCAACTACCCAGCAATGCTGAGTCTAATGCTTCACAGGAAAATATGGTCATTCAATGAAATAGAGGCCTTTCAAGCATTCTTGATGAAAAAAACAGAGCTGAACAGAAAATTTGGCTTTCAAATACAAGAAACAAGAGAAGCATGAGAAGGTAAACAGGAAAAAGAAATCATAAGGAGCTTATTAAAGTTGAACCATTTACATTCCTACAAGGAAAAACAATAATTGTAACTCATGAGACTTTTCTCAGTATGAGGATAGTTGAACAGAATATATATGTGTATATATACAGATATATATATATATGTGTGTGTGTGTGTGTGTGTGTGTGTGTGTGTGCGTACTTCAGAGTGTGCAAGTCAGATGGGCTGTCCACATTGCTCAAATACAAAATGTATGCTTGCCAAAAAGACTGTTTTATGGAGAACTCACAGAGGAGTATTTACACGGTGGTCAGAAGAAGCCATATATATGTATACACACACACACACACACACACACACACACACACACACACACACACACACACATATATATATATATATACAAACATACATACATATACATGTTTATATAGGAGGGTGTATGTGTGTATAAATACATATGTGAGTGTGTGTTTGTATGTGTACATGTATACTTAGACAGAAGGCACAGGATCAGTTGGATAGGAAGAGATGATATCTAAAAAAATAAAATTAAGAGGTGAGAGAGTAATATAATGAGAGAAGGAGATAGGAAGATATAGAATAGGGCAAATTATCTCATATAAAAGAGCCAAGAGAAAATTGTTACAATGGATGGGAAGAGATGGCTTAAGGAGGGAGTAACATACACATTCAATTGCGTATCTTACCTTACAGGAAAGTGGAGAGGGGAAGGGAATAAGAGGGGTGATGATAGAAGGGATGGCAGACTGGGGGAGAGGGTAGTTAGAAGTACACACTTTTGAAAAGGCTCAGGGTCAAAGTAGAAAATAGAATAAGTGGATGGTGGAATAGGATGGATGGAAATATAGTTAGTCTTTCTCAATATATCTACTATGGAAATGTTTTGTGTAACTACACATGTACAACCTATATTGAATTGCTTATCTTCCCAGTGGGGATGAGTGAGGAGGGAAGAAGGGAAAGAATCTGGAAATCAAATTGTTTAAAACAAATGTTAAAAAAAATTGTTTTTTACATGAAACTGGCAAATAAGATATACAGGCACTGGGGTACAGAAATTCATCTTGCCCTACTAAAAAGTTAGAGGGTGATGGACGAGGATATAAGAGAGAGCAGATTGGGGGAGGGGATATTCAGTAGCCTTGGTATGTTGGGGTAGGGGTAGGGGAAAGACAGGGAGAAAATTTGTAACTCAAAATCTTGTGGAAATGAATGTTGAAAACTAAAACAAATAAAAAAATTGTTGGGCCAAAATTAGCATAAGCTAATTGTGAAGCGATTTGAGTGAATTGATTCATATTTTGTTGCATCTCAGCTTCAGGGGCTACATTTAATGCCAATCATATGCAAGCAAAAAATCATCACCAGCACTCTCTCCACTTTGGTGTTGGCTTATCGCTTCTATTTGAATTGTTTTAGGAAGATTCTGAAGATCACCTGACAGGATAAGGTACCAGACACTGAGTCCCTTACTCAAACTAAATTGCCAACAATTCAAACTCTGCTTCAGAGTGTGCAAGTCAGATGGGCTGGCCACATTGCTCGAATGCAAAATGTATGCTTGCCAAAAAGACTGTTGGAGAACTCAACTGAGGAGTATTTACGTGGTGGTCAGAAGAAGTCATACAAGGACACTCTCAAGGTCTCTCTTGAGAAATTTGTAATTGACTGTGTGACATGGGAGACAATGACACAGAACTTCTCATCATGGTGTACCCACAGCAGAGAAGGTGCTGTGCTCTATGAGCAAAGTAGAATTGAAACAGCTAAAAGGAAACACAGAATGTGCAAGTTTATAGTATCCACCCTAAATGTTCACACAGACTATTTGTGCCCAATCCATGGTAGAGCATTCTGAGCTCCTATTGGTCTGATCAGTAACAGTTGGACACATCGAAACTTGACTCTAGTCTAGTGATGTCATTTTGGTCCTCTTCGAGAATCAAGGACGACAACCATCTGCTTAAGAAATATTTGTTTAATGACTTAAGAGGAAAAGTGAGACCAGTAGCTTTCTGTTATTGAAAATTCCACCAAATGTTCTGGAATTATGGAAAATTCCCCATATTTATTGGTGGAGGTCTGGTACCCATCTAATTAGGAATAGTTCACTGGAAATAGGAATTAGATATTTTTTAAATGAATTATACATAAGTTAAAACAATGTCTGGTTGGTGGCAATACTTCAACTCAGATTGTAAAGTATTTGAATGAAGATTAGGAAGAAATCAGGCAAAAGAAGAATAGGAAAACTGAGGAAATGTGGGTAATTTAGAACCTAAGTATGATATAAATAGGTTTGTTTTGTGGATGACTAAAAAAAATTGAGAGAATATTATTGCTATTATTATTATCAACACTACTACTACTACTATTACTACTACTACTTACTTTTATATAATAACAAATAGGGGAAAAATGACTCTAGAATATAGCATCTCAATACTGAGTCACCATTGGGCATGTTTTTGAACATTCAGTGCTTGACAGCTCTAGTTACACATGCCTTTTAATATTTGTTTTAGAGTATTGTTTTCCCTAAGTTTTGAGTAAATAATAGCCAAGACATATAATGAGGTTAAATGGATGATTCACCCATTCTTTGACATTAATGGAAACATGTTTTGCTTTTTCATGGAGTTATGTTGCTTGTCTGTTGAGTCTTTTTGTACACAATTTTACCACAAACACATATTTAGTAAGATCTTGCCAAGGGGGAAAAAGACAATGCCTATGGACTTTGTAGAAATGTCAACCTATTTTGGATAAAATTCCTACCATCAAAGGCTTATAGAAATACTATTGTGTTGCTATGTCATTTTTTTTCTTATTTCCAGTTCTCATCTTTTTCTCTCACCATCCTCTTCTTATATCATTCTTCTATGTTCCTACTCTAGCTTGCTTGGTTAAAAGATTTCATTCAGGCTAGACTTGTAGATTGTCTACAGGGAATGAAATATATAAAAAATAAACTCACTCAGAGATTTCCAGTTATTTGGACCTGTATACCTATAGGCTCCTGTAGAAGGGGCCAGTTAGCTATATCTAGCTGGTAGACTGCCTGGAATGGCATTTCTATTGGCTAAAAGGGCTAGAGTATCAATAAAATTTGTTTGAACAAGTGGTAAGTATAACTGTTTAAACTAAGTGTAATGAAACTGAGAAAACCTAGAATGGCATCGCAAAGTATCTTATTAATTCACAAGTGGGATGGCATTTGTGAACTACAAACTAGAGAAATGAAGATTTAGCAAAGGAGTACACCCTAGAGAAGAACTGTATGTTGTTGGGTTTTTTTTTTCCCCTACCTTTACTTTATGAGGTTTATAGGACCTAAGATTCATGTATTTTACTAACCAGGTGGTTTGGGGAATTTATTTTTATTTTTAATTTTGGTAGGAAGAAGGAAAAAAAACAATAAAAACGGGATAAACTGCTTTTCATTGTGAAAAAGACTTCAGGCATAATGCCAAGTTCTTCTTCACAATGAAGAATTGGCAAAAGTCTGTCAGATCCCTTTCTATGTATCTATATATCCAGCTCTCTCCATATCCAGTAAGTGGCATAATTTCTGGCACATAGTAGGCATTTATTTTTTTCCCAAATTTGCCAAGAATATCTCTCACTTCAACATCTGTTTGATTGCTATGTTCTTACAATAGTGCCCTTTTAAAGAAATTAAGCAAAGTAGCATAAAGTCTGAGCCAACATTTTTTGTAAAACACATTAAATTTTCACATTATGGAAAAGCAATGTTCATAA
Organism: Pseudochirops cupreus; assembly: GCA_028627135.1. Taxonomy (NCBI): domain Eukaryota; kingdom Metazoa; phylum Chordata; class Mammalia; order Diprotodontia; family Pseudocheiridae; genus Pseudochirops; species Pseudochirops cupreus. The sequence goes on along the minus strand of CM053580.1, from coordinate 428,696,850 downwards.
GACAAACCTATATGTCTATTGCATAGGCCATGGTTTTCTATAATTCCTCCATCCTCTCTTTTCTCTCCTAATTGTCTGAACTCCTCCTCATTCCCAGTCAAGTACTTTGCCATTTGAGTGGAAGATACATTACCTCAAGACAGAGATTCTCACATATCTTACCCACAATTCCTTAGAATGGGCAAAAAAAAATTCGGAAACACAATGAGACACACCACAGGAGAATAGTTAAAAGAAAATAGAGCATCTTTTCAGTCAAAACATCCTGCAGTATCTCCACATAATGCTTCCTGGCATATGACAGGAAGAAGATGACATTTCTCATCACTAGTCAAAAATAAAAACCATGGTGAGTTTGAATTGCCTTTGAAAAAAACAGCAACACTGAAGATGATTTCCATGGTCACTCATGCTGGAGTCTTGCCCCAAAGGGGGAGGGGCTGTTCAGGTTATTGATTTTCTCCATGGGAATGTTATATAATCCTCATACATTAAAAAAATTCTTTCTCCCACTTTGTGGGAGAGTTTAACATATTATGCCATTTTGTAACACAATAGCTCCAGTTTCTATTTGTCTTTCGAGAATAGTTTAATTTAAAAAATTATTGGTATAATATTTGACATCATTAAACCTTTTCATAATATAGTTCGGGAATCAGATAAAACTTAACTCCTGATATTTTAAGCAAAACATGAGAAACCTTTAGTAAAGAACCTTTTGCTGAAAGTACCATTAGAAGTTCTTCTAGGTTAATAAAAATAACTTTGTAGGAAATTGCAGATACAGAATCCCTTAAGTTTCTCTTCCCTTTTGGGTCCTTGGTACATAGATTTACTTTTCCAGTCTCTTTCACCAATCTCTCTCTTCTCTCTCTCTGTCTCTCTCTCTGTCTCTTTCTCTCTCTGTCTCTGTCTCTCTCTCTCTGTCTTTCTCTCTCTCTCTGTTTCTGTCTCTCTCTCTCTGTGTCTCTCTTTCTCTCTGTGTCTCTGTGTGTCTCTCTCTCTCTAACACACACTAACATTCACACACACATGCACAAAGAGTCTATATAACCATTTTTTTTTTAGCAGTTGCCCCAGAAGAAATGCTATCCACCAGACCTGGTGCCTGTCACCGCTTCCCATCACATGCCTGGTAATTAAACTCTGACTGATTTATCGACTGACAGCCAACAAATCCCAACCCAGTTTTTATGATATACATACTTCCCCAGGCTAAATTCACTCAAACAACAACCCGGCTGAAAGGTGGGTGTGGAGGGGGGAAGGGTAGAAAAGGAGTGACACTAAAAGAAAACAGAAAACTGACAATAGTGGATAAAGAGAGACATTTTGCAAACAAACAAACAAAAAGTCAGCACAACATCTCTTTTAATCCCAAACTTGGGGTGGGGGGGGGGAGGTGGAGAAAGAGGTAGTAAATATCATGACTTCAGCTTTAAGATTCATTTGAAACGCCTCACGTACAAAAGAGCTCTGAAGGGGAAAACAAGATGTGCTTGCAGCTAATATTACAGTGAAGTTCCAATTTTACCTAAGGGAAAGCAGGTTTATTAAAAGTCATGACTGAAATTGCATGACAGGTGCCAATATTCTCCACCCTGACAGATGTGTCAGTTTGTGAATGCCATTTTCTTGTCAGCAGTCCCTAGATGGAGTTGCTCCCATCACCATTTGTCTCTCTTCCAGCTAGATCACACATGCCCGTCGTTTGCCTCCAAGCTGCAGTGCGTTGTTTGATATGTGGAATCTTCACAATGAGACTTATTAAAAGACAGTCCATTATTTTTATTTAGAGCATTTCTAAAACAAGCAGAGCCTGCACAGAGATAATTTAAAAATTGTGTGGCAGGTCATCTCCAGGCCAGTGAAGCTCAATTTGAAATGCATAAGAAAGTAACATCCCCATCCCCCGCCCCCTCAACCACCCACCACACACACTTCTCAGTTCATAATGAGGGTGATTTGAGTGACATTTAACCCTTGAATAATGGCCCTGACAGTCCAGAACATTGTATTGCTATAAACTACAGAAGCGTTTCTATATGAAGGATTAACCCTGTTCCCCATTTTCCCTAAATCTTTGTCCCTTCTCCCCTTATTTCCTTGTGTTCTATTTCGTTACAGGTGGGCTTTCACATTGCAGCAATAGATATAAAATACTCCTGATTGGCTGTATTTATGAAGCTCTTTCTTCCTCCTGTTGGTTTCAAACACAAAGAAAAATGGTTTCTCTCGATCGTGTCTGGTTTGAACAGCAGGTAAAGCTGCAGCAGACTCCTCTCTAGCCTCTGATGGAAAATTATTACAGATGAAATGATTCTGTAATGGAAATGGAAATAGGAAAGTTTCAGTTTAAAAGATGCTTGTGCTAACATGGGGGGAAATAACCAATGATGGATTCTGATGCCAGGACAAGTGTGTGACCCCAAGCTGATTTTGCTTCTTCCAGCTAGGGAGGGACACACACACACACACACACACACACACACACACACACACAATAAAGATAGCATTTGGAGAGCCACAAAATATAGCTCTAGGAAAGAACTGGACTTGGTGGTATAAATATTTGCTGTCCAAGGAACTGGGTGGCTTTGTGGCTTATTGTTCCCTTATAGGTTACCCTCTTTTATCTAAGGGAATTAAATAAAAGTTATAATTAAGTCTCAAGTGTCAATGCATTCATTTATATGACCTTCTAATCCCTAGTTGATTTTGGTCAATCTTTTTAAACCGAGGGCACCACAGGGAAAGTCATTACTGGCCTACCTCATGCTGGAAGCGCACCAGGCCTGGAATAGCAGGAGGTATTTCGGGTCACGATTGAGGTGCAACACATGGCAACAAAAGGATTTGGAATACCCCACATTGAAAAGCCTGCACATCCTGGGCTTTCACTATCCCTGGCTCTCTTCAAAGCTATTAGTCTCTCACTTGCAGAAACAATAAAACCAGCTTCTAAACACACATATGCACACACATGCACATGCACACATGGACACACACACACAGCCCTCCTCCAATTTATTTCTGTCACGATATGGGAACTAGAAATGGGATCCAATAGAATAAGTCTCTTCCATGGGTCATTCCCAGATGGAGAAAAGCCAAACAGCTGTTTGGGGCCCAGCTACCTTCTGAAACACCAGAATTAGTCATGTGGGGAAAAGGGATGATATGTCATGTTCTTCATATTCTAAACTGAGGTAGGAGGCAATCATATTGTATAGTGTGCCTTCAAGGGCTTTGTCCAGTAATGAGTAATGAGACTTCATTATAATTCCCTAGAGGTTTTTTTTAAAGTTTTATTGTTATTTTAGAACCTTTCTTCTAGCAAATAGGACTAACTAGTCTTTTCTGTTTCAATGATTTGTCGTTTAGATACTTTCTTTTGATGAACCCATTCAAATAGCTACCCAGCATTTATACTTTAAAAAACTTTATTTTGAAATGTTATCACTGCCCCTCAACCCATCCTTATCACAAGAATAATCATAGAACTAGGATGTTGTCTTGAGCTTTTAACCCTTTCATCCCCCCAAAAATTCATTCTTTGTTACAATCTTACTGATAAGCAATTAATATTTATTGAGAATCTACAATATGGAAGCCTTTGATCTGTGGGAATATTATCTGTGGGACTTCTTTCTGTCTGTACTATATTTTCCTTTATTTTTTTTAATTGCAGTCATCAAAGGAGAATTCCAGGAATAGCTTTATCAAAATTATTTGGAAGCCTTTCCATCTTTTCCGTGTTCTATCTTTTTGCAAACAAATCTTTTTTTGTTTCATTTAGTTATATATTTCTTTTAGGGTAGTGTGATAAAGGCAGCATTGCATAATGGATAGAATATTGGACTTGTAGTCAGGAAGATGTCAGTCAATAAACATTTATTAAGAAACTACTAGGCAATAGTCACTAGGTTAAGTCTTGGGAATATGAAGAAATGCAAAAGAGTCCCTTACCTAGAAGAACTCACTTACAGAAGGTAGGATTTATTTGGGACTTGAAGCCAGGGAAACTAAGAGGCAATAATACGGAAGGAGAGCATTCCACAAGTGGGCGATAGTCAGTGAAGATGCCTGGATTTAGGAGAGGGAGTATATTGTTCAAGAAAGAATAAGGAGATCATTTTCATTGGATTGAAGAGTAAAGTGGCAAGGAGTAAAATGTAAAAAGAATGGAGAGTTGGTAAAGAGTAGTTAAGTAATGAAGGACTTTGAATAGCAAAAAGAGAATTTTATATTTGATCCTTGAGGTGATAGGGAACCACTGGAGTTTATTGAGTAGGGGAGTGTCATGATCAGAGCTGCGCTATAGAAAAAAAAAAGCACATTGGCAGCTAAGTGGAGAATGGAGTGGAGTGGAGAGATACTTGTGCCAAGTAGATCAAACAGCAAAATGATTTAATAGTCTGGGCAAGAGTAGACGAGGGTCTATACCAGGCTGGTGGCAGTATCAGAAGAGAGAAGGGGGCATATTTGAGAGATGCTACAAAGATGAAATTGACAGGCCTTGGAAGCAGATTAGCCAAGAGGGGTAAGAGATGTTGAGGAGTGAAGGATGACAGCTAAGTCGAGAGCCTGTGGGATTGGGAGGATAGTATTACCCCCAACAATAAGGGATGTTTAAAGATAATATGGTCAGTTTTGGACATGCTGAACTTAATATGTCTACAAATTAACCAGTTCAAGCTATCTAAAGTTAGTTAGAGATGCATGAGTTGGAGATGCATGAGATGGAGACATGAATTTGAATCCTGACTGACGCTTAGTTTTGTGTGACTTAGGGAAATCATGAAACTTTGCAGATCCTGTGTCCTCATCTATAAAACAGGGATAACTGCACCTAACTCACAAGGTTATTTGAGGATCAATTGAAATAATGAAAAGTAAGGAGATTGGATTAAGTGAACCCTGATGTCTCTTCCAGTACTAAATCTCCAGTGCTCTGATGTAGCCAAAACACTTCACAAACCTTAAAGCACCATAGAAAAGTGTGATATTTATTATTAAACTCTTAGATCTCCAGAGGCACAAGATTTCCACATTTTTTTTTCAGTTTTGTACCTTTCAAATCTCTTTTGAACCTCTGAAATCAAATGATAAGTAAACAAACCAGCAAACTGTTCATTCCTACTTTATCTTTTGATAGATGGTCAGAAAATAGACTGGAAGTCTGCTTGGAATGAAAGACATTTCCAGAATCTTGCTTAATGTTGTTTTATGACTAACATCAAGACATACTATTTTAAAGGATATTTGAGTGCGATGTATCTAAGAGAGTTGAAGATAGAAAATACAGTAAAAGAAAACATTCTATTAAATATGATACAGGGAACTTAGCTCTTTGGAGAAAGGAGATAGAAGAGACAGACAGAGACAGAGAGAGAGATACACACAGAGACAGAGATTACTTGGTGATAGGCCTAGAATGTAATAGTGTTATCTAACAAGGATGTTTAGTTAAGAAACTTACAAGCCATTTTAGAGGGATGGACATGTAAAAGGATTTATACTTCATTTAGGTCATTCAAGGTAATGTTACAATTTGCTAGTCAGGCCCTTGGGATGCTATTAAACAATGTGACTGAAAAGAAAATGATTAACAGCTTTCTTGAGTTTTTTCAGGAAATTATTTCATTCACGTTTCAGGAACCAAAAATGTATTCTAGAATCAAAATTTCTTAGACTCATTCAATTTATCCTCTTTCTCCATTTTACAATTGTTGGAACTATTCTTAACTATTGGAAATGTATATTATCAGGTCATTTACAGACTCCATTGACTTGAAATTGCTTAGAAGTTAGAAGTTGGAATCTTACTTATACTTCCATTTCATGTGTTATGTTTTTGTTTTAGTGAAGAGACTTCTAAGAAGAAATGCTGCTTGATATCTTAAGACTACCAGGTTCTACTTGTCAGCCTTGGTGCATAAAACCATGAATATGGTGTAGTACTTTGAATTAGAGAAGAAACCTGAGAAACAAGTCTCTGCACTAAAACAAAAATGTAACACATGAAATGGAAGTATAAGTAAGATTCCAACTTCTAACTTCTATGCAATTTCAGAATTGCTTAGAAATCCTCTATTTCATTAAATGTCCACTCCTCCCCTCTCCCACCCTCCCCTGCTGTAAGATTAGACTTTCTTTTGCTGGATAGGTCATTCTTGGTTTTAATCCTTGCTCCTTTGCCTTCTACAATATCATATTCTAGGTCTTCTGCTTCTTTTAAGTTTTGCCTACTAAATCTTGTGAGATCTTGATTATGGCTTCATGGTATTTGAATTTTTATTTCTGGGTTTTGCTATATTTTTTTTTCTCCTTGACTCAAAGAGTTCTGTAATGGCTACAATATTCCTAGGAGATTTTATTTTGGGATTTCAATTTCTTGAAATATGTTGAGTAGGCTCTTTTTTTATTATAACTTTCAGGTAGTCCAATAATTCATAAATTATCCATCCTTAATATATTTTTAAGGTCAGTTGTTTTCCTTATGAGATATTAAATTTTTTTTTAAGTCTTCTGATTTTGTTTCATTGTTTTTGTGGGTTCATGGAGTCATTAGCTTCCATGTGACTAATTCTGCTTTTTAAGGGTTATTTTCTTCAGTGAAGTTTTATGTCTATTTTTCTGATAGTAAAAAATCCGACCAGTCAGATTTTTAAGATGTTGTTTTCTTATGTAGATTTTTGTGCCTCTTTTCCACAGATGTTAATTTTCTTTTAATACTTTTCTTGAATTGTTCTCTTATCTTTCCCCAGTTTTTCTTCTATCACTCTTGATTTTTAAAACCTTTTTTTTGCTCTTTTAAAAATCTTTCTGTTACTCGTCTAGTGGGCTAGTGTCCAATCTGTATTTTTTTTTCCCTCTGATACTTTGTAGACGTTTTCACAACATTGTATTCTCAGTTTATGGACCTTTCCCGTCACCATAGCATTAAAAAAATGATCTGGTTGCCTTTATTGCTGTTTGCCATTTCTTGATTTTAGACCTGCTGTGAGAATTGAGCTCTGCTCACCTCTGAGGATTGGGGCGAGGACAAGGATGTCTAGCCTAAGCTTCTGTTTTTTATGATCTTTTGCTTTTTTACAATTCGGTGTGTACTGCTAAAAGTCATGTGATCCAGGGAGAAGTTTGCTCACCGACCATGACCGTGGTCTTCACTCTGGTCCTTGCATACAGAGGTCCCTTGTTCCCTTGTGACTGACTAGACTACTCCTTTCTGTCCTGGAACTGCAATCAGGAACTGGGTGATGGGCAACAGAGTTGCCAAATGGCACCTAATCCTGCATCCAGTGCTAACAGATTTCCCCTGGAATCTCTTTCTGACTAGCTATTCAGTCTACATACCATCTCCAGGTGCTTGACTGCCCTCACTGCTGCAGCCCCACAGTTCATAGCTGATGGTGGACTCCAGGCTAGCCCCCACCCCAGTGTCCACAGACCTCTCTTTTTTGTCTTTCTAAGCTGCCCTGGGCTGGAAAAATGACTCACTCCAACTTTCTGTTGGTTTTCCTCTCTAGAATTCAGTTTGACTCTTCTTAAAAGAGAATACTATTTAAAACAGAATATTGTTTCTAAATGCATAAAATGAAGTACTTAGGATTTTAAAGAAAACAAATTATATTAAAATATAATTATCAAAACATTTTTTAAAATAAAGGCATGAATCAATTAATAAAAAAATTCACAGACTCCCCCACCCAGGTTAAGAACCCTTACTTTGTGGGTACATGACAAAGATTATCTTTATAGAATGGGGATAATAACTATATCCTGAGCCAAGTTTAGAAGGAATAGAATCATTTTATGAACTATTAATCACATCCTCATAAAATTCAGGGTAAAAGTATTGAGTGCAAAGTTCTAAGTGATGTTGCAGATAAGCCTAGAAAATCTTCACTGGTCTAGAAAGCCAGTTTCTTCCACAATTAACAGTCTTACTCTTTGCATGACTCTTCCCCATACTACTAATGAATCCATTCTAGGAACTTTGTATTTCCTTATAGCAAAGAGTCTCACTGATTTCATTTTAATCTTTAAGTCTCCAGGACCCAGCACAGAACCTGGCACATATAAAATATTCAGTGTTTGTTGATTTCACTTGAATTTTGTAAAAATCTGGCTGTATAAGAGCACTATGGAGGAAGCTCAGTGACATACACATACACACATAAACACACAAAAACTACTGAATTTTGTGAACCAGCAAGATATTTACAAAACAACAGATTGAATATAAGCATTTTTAAAGTGTTAAAATAATTGACTATTAGCAAATCTGGTACTGAAATTCTCAGCTAGATCAATCTTTTCATAGGCTATTCCTACAACCAATGTGGAGAACAATATATTTATGCCTGCCTATCCTATTTAACTCTTCTTTCTATCCTCTCATAAGTTTGCTACAAGGGATCCACCCAGTGTTTGGGGTGCTTTCCTTTAGTTCACTTCATGTTATGAGGATCCAGCTGAGCACTCACACTCTCCAATTGTCATCTCTCCCCCTTGCCATATGACACATTCTTCTTCTTTTATTTTCATACATTTCTCTGATGACATCTTTTACTTGTTATTTTTTGAAGCTCCTCATTTTTTTTAACATGCTCACACCCAGCATTTCCCTCTATGTATGATATTCATTATAAATTCTTTGGTAACTATTATACTTGAAGTTTTGCTGAAATACAACAACACCAGTAGTCAACAAACATTTATTAAGTGCCTACTATGTGCCAGGCACTGTACTAAGCAGAGTAGCATTAAATAACCAGTGCCAGTTTAAGAATCTCATTTTGAAGGAAAAAATTGACTGACTGAATTAAACAATTTTTATCTCACTCAAAAACAGTATGTATCCATGAACACATTGTACAATTGTACAATTTCATTATGTAATATTGGACAAATCACTTAACCTCTTTGGATCATAGTTTCCTCATCACTAAACTGAGGTGACTGAAATATATTGGTCTGTAAGGTCTCTTCCCTTACTGTAATGGTCTACAATTAGATTTTTTTTAAAATTCTGTTTAAAATTCTTCTAAAGAAGAAAGACCCTTAAGAATCACCATATCATAACTTCTTAGGAGCATAAGAATTCCAATGTAGTTAGAAATGGGATTAGATGAGGGAAATAACTTTTTCAAGCTGTCCAAAACCTGAAAGATAATTTGCTATATGAGCTCTAAGGTTACTTGGAGCACTAATATTCTGTGATTATGTAATTCTTCTGGAGAACTCCCAATATAGGTTTGTGAAAGAGGAGCTATCAGATTCAGAAGGAAAGATGTAGCCTTCTTAGTTAATCAGTGCATAGCCAATGTTTGAAAATTTAGGGCTATGGAGAAACTGTCATCATTAGCCTTGAAGTTAAGAAGATTTGCCAATTTGGACTCCCTTTTGAATTATGTTCAATTCAACCATGGAGAAAGATACTGTTAATTATGCTTCTTCTGGTTTTACTTTCCAGTTTCCTTTCTTTCTGACATCCTTTAGAAACACTTCTTTTTAGTGTGAAATATATCCCCAGAAACCCCCCAAAATATATCATTTGTTACATTTTCGGGGTCTAATTCAGGCCATCTGCTTTTTAATAAAAATGATTGCTTTTAGATTCCTTTAATGTTTGTGCTAATAAGGGATCATAGGTCTCTTTAATAATTAGTCTGAGCCTACTAATTGGTAGCAATTCTGTATTTTCTTTTATCTAAGCATAAAAATACTCTAAAATATTAATTGAGCTTCCTAGCTCCTTGATATAATTTATTCTATATATATGTATATATTTTTTTTCAGATGAGTAAACTAAATCACATATTAGATAAGGGACTTGTCCAGGATCACAGAGCATGTCAGTGGCAAAGCCATTTATAAGCCAGGATTTTAAATTTCCAGGCTCATATTCAAACTAGCTCAGGCTCCCTCCCACACCTGAAGCTTCTTTAAAAAGGGGAATATACCAACTAAAACTTCTATGGCTTATACTGTGTCTATATACACAAGCAAATTGATGAATTTTTTTCCTTATTCCCTTTAAAAAAAAAGATTAGTCAAACTTTGTGCACTTTGATTATTATTATTATTTTTATTGATTTGGTCAATCTATCCAATTAAAAACAGTTACTCAGATTCTTTGAAGGTAGGTAATTTGTTTAAAGAATTTGTATCACAAAACCATAATTTAAAAATACAAGGAACCTTGATTGTCATATAATACCCATACCTTCTCATTTTAGAGATGATGGATCTGAGGCATAGGGAATGGAGATGATTCACCTAGGGTCATGTAAGCAAGGAATGAATAGATTGATCATTTGAACTTTGGTCCTGTATCTCTACATTCAGTGTTTTTGTGCCTTGTTTTATATGAATTATGCATTTATTTTTAACAACATAATGATCTTAGAGAATAGTTTTAAAAGTAAAATTCTCTATCCTAGCATTCTAGGTGTCACAGTAGGGACAATGGGTTCATTAATCTCTAGTCCTGGTGCCCAACAGAAAAGTATAATGGCAAGCAAAGAAATAGTTAATGCCTTGTTTCAGCTATTTGATTATTTAGCACTTTGTTTCAGTTCAAGTTTCTTTTAAGCCTTGCCTATGACTATATCAAGCCCTAGTTAAGAAACAGAACTTGTGAACCCCTGCTGCTGATGCCACAGGAAGGGGCAGAACAGGGAGGAGGTTAATGACCATATATATATAAGGAGAAGCCCAGGCTGGGAGACAGCAGAACTGAGAGAGCACTTGTGGTGGTGGATTTTGAGAAGGGGATGTTTATGGTGCGGGCAGTCTGTTTGTCTCTTCTGTCTGTACTGATTTTTGTTTGTGGTGTTTGTTGAGTTCTCAGATCTTGTAGGTGGGTCTGTGTTGATTTCACAGGCAGATAGTGAATTGATGATGGTGCCAGTAATGTGCATAAATATTATTGTGGCTCTTTTAAGCTTTTTCTTCCCAGAAACAGAAACTGTGAAGGACTTGAGGTAGACAGGACACTATGAATTTCAATATGCAATGGAAACTGAATGAGAAACTGGATGAGGAACTGGACAAGGGGCTGGACAAGGGGCTGGACTGGGAGCTGAGAGCTGCCTGCCTTTGAATCCAGGTGACAATTGGGTAGATTCAGGCAAGAGCTGGACCCATGGAAGAGGAATCATGGAATTTGGGAGCCAACCTCCAGACAAGATGAAAAGACCTCTCCTTGGGTCTTGCTGATTGAGGAGATCATGATTTTCTGTGGCCTATGGGTGGAGAATTTTGACCTTTTTTACTTTGTGTCCCTTAAGGAGACCTGCTCCTTAAGAATGATAGAGTTAAGGACTTAATGAATGATTGTACTTTGTGTCCCTTAAGGAGGCTTGTGCCTTAAGGATGATTGAGTTAGGGACTTACTGAATGATATCTTTTGCTTAAAATTATGTGGCCACTTTGGTGGAAACAATGTGATAACTTTAGTGATAACTTGTTATATCATAATATTATGAATGCTGCACTTTAGTTTCTGTGAATGTTTTGCTTTAATTTACTGCTAAATAAATAGAGAGTTCACAATACTATGTAATCAGAACCATAAAGCTGTTCATAGCAGCAGTCCTCTGGAAGGTTGCTCATGTTTGGCTTTACAAAAAGGCAGGTACAGAATCCACTAAGACCATACCTCTCATTGCCTCAAAAGACTGGGGCCTTCTATTCAACCGCTCAGTCTCTCTTCAGAGTTTTCTCTTGTCTTGTCCTGAGTCAGAGCAAAAAGAGCTATATACACACCACAATTACTGAGTCTAGGAGGAAAGAAAAGCCACAGACTCCATTTTAAGATTTTCTGTCCTTCAAGGGATTTATCAATCTTTGGTAGAAGTAAAAGAACCAATATTCACTCGATCAGTTCCCCCCCGCCCCACACACACACCTTTAAGCCCTCATCCCCATGGTTTCTAAACCACCAAATTGGAAGGGCAAACTTCTGACTTTGTAAGATAAATTCCTCTCAGAGCCACTAGAATTTGAATGCTCAATCAATACACACACACACACAGACACACAGACACACAGACACACACACACTCTCTCTTTCTCTCTCTCTCTCTCTCTCTCTTTCTCTTTCTCTCTCTCTTTCTCTCTCCAAAACCAAACAAAAAAACATGAAACCCTTTATCTGGAGAAGCCAGGTTTAACACTATTAGTGAAACCTTACAGGGAAAGGGACAATATGAAAGTTGGATTTCAATATCTCTCTCAAAGGACAGAAAAAAAAGAGTGAAATAAAGAGTGGAATAGGGAAAACATACCCCTCTGATCTCCTGAATTTTGTAGCTAGAGAGTAATTCATTAACTCTTTGGACTTGCCCCCTCCCACAATATAATTACTGCTATCTCATTTATTCCTGGCACACAAAACTACTAGCCCACAATGTAAGGCACCTCTCTCAATGCCTCTTCTCATTCTGTCCTATCTCTCCTTTGAGTTTTTAGAGATAAATGGTCAGTAGAAGCTGCTGCTACCTCTACTTTCAGTAGCTGGGTGGTTAACAGAGAAAGAAACATATAGTAACCTCCTTGCTGTCTGCTACTTCTGTCTCTATAGAGTACTTCAAAGTTCCCACAGATCATGTAATCTTGTGCCATGCTATTTTTTTAAAACATGCAATAACTCTTGGTTAAGAAGATAAACCTCAACTACTATATATAAAATCTCTGGTTCTAGAATATCAGGGCAGCTTTCCTTGATAATTTCTTGAAAGATGTTGTCTAGGCTCTTTTTTGATCATGGCTTTTAGAGTAGGCCAATAATTTTTAAATTATTTCTCCTGGATCTATTTTTCAGGTCAGTGGTTTTTTCAATGAGATACTTTATATTGTCTTCAATTTTTTCATTCCTTTGGATCTGCTTATAATATCTTGATGATTCAAAATATTTGCCCCATGAGATCTCCAAAACATTTTCAGCATTAGTCCCAACCCAAGGTAAGGGAGGATATTGATTGATCAATTGATTGATTGGCAGATCAAAGTAGGGGAATGACTTAATCAAATTGTATACACAAATATCAACATATTCTGTAAGTCAAGTCAATAAACCCTTTTGACACACTTTATACAAGGCACTGTGTGCTAGGCACTGTGCTGAGTGTTAGGGATGCAAAAAAAGGCAAAAGAGGGTGGAATCAACATGACAGAGTAAAAGAAGGAACTTGCTTGAGCTTGCCCCCCAGTCACCTCCAAAAAGCTGTAAAAAAAAATGACTCTAATCAAATTTTAGAGTTACACAATCTACAAAATGACAGAGTGAAATGCATCTCCAGCTGAAGACAGCCAAGCTAAAAGGAAAGGTCTGTTTCACTGGGCTGGGAGCAGAGCGCAGTCCTGTGAGAGACACACCACCACAGACTGGGCCAGAGCAAATCTCAGGGGACTGAATCACTGGCAACTGTGACTTTTTCCAGAATTCTCAACCCACAAACCCCAGAGAGGAAACTCTATTGCACCTGGGTGACAGAAAAGTGTGATCTGACTCCTTCCTCCAGGGTGGTGGAGGTGGTAGCAGCTGCAACAGCAGCAAGAGCAGGAGCAGCAGTGGCTGCTTTCTGAGCTCCAGGTCCACAGATGGTGGTGGGGGAGACTAAGTGGCTGATCAGAGGCAGTTCCAGAAATGTCTTTGCAGGCACTGAGGCAGGATTCTCTGACTTTGCCCTGCATGGATCTGGGTCACAGTCTTGGGTGGTGGTCCTGGGGAGAGGAGGAGTGTTGGCATGGCAGATCTTGTGATGGCTGTGGAGGGGGAATCCTCATCACAATTCTGAGGCAGTTGCCTAGAAGTAGCTCTGACAACAGCTGCACAAAACCCCAGAAATTTGGGACACAGCATTCTCCACTCATGGCAAAGAAGTCAAGGAATTGAATGGTAAAATGAGCAAACAGAGGAAAAGAAATCAGACTATGGAATCTTTCTTTAGTGACAAAGAAGATCATAACATAGAAGCATAAGAAGACAACAAAGTCAAAACTCCTTCATCAAAAGCCTCCAAAAAAAGGATGAATTGATTGCATGCCATGGAGGAGCTCAAAAAGGATTTTGAAAATCAAGTAAGAGAAGTAGAGGAAAAATTGGGGATAGAAATGAGAGTGATACAAGAAAATAATGAAAAATAAGTCAACAGCTTGCTAAACAAGACCCCAAAAATACTGAAGAAAATAACACCTTAAAAAAGAGACTAACTCAAATGACCAAAAAGGTCCAAAAAGTCAATGGGGAGAAGAAAGTCTAAAAAAGTAGAATTGGCCAAATGGAAAAGGAAGTCCAAAAGTTCATGGAAAAAAAAATAATTCTTTCAGAGTTAGAATAGAGCAAACAAAAGCTAATGACTTTATGAGAAATCAAGATATTATAAACAGATCCAAAAGAATGAAAAAATAGAAGACAATATAAAACATCTCATTGAAAAAACCACTGAACTGAAAAAATAGATCCAGGAGAGGTAATTTAAAAATTATTGGCCTACTCTAAAAGTCATGATCAAAAAAGAGCCTAGACATCATCTTTCAAGAAATTATCAAGAAAAGCTTCCCTGATATTCTAGAACCAGAGGGTAAAATAGAAATTGAAAGAATTCATCAATTTCCTTTTGAAAAAAAGATCCCCAAAAGAAAACTCCTAGCAATACTATAGCCAGTTTCCAGAGTTCCTAGGTCAAGGAGAAATTATTATAAGCAGTCAGGAAGAAACAATTCAAGTATTGTCAAATCACAACATGGATAACACAAGATCTAGCACCTTCTACCTTACGGGATCATAGGGCTTGGAACATGATATTTAGGAGGTCAAAGGAGCTAGGATTAAAACCCCAAATCACCTACCCAGCAAAACTTTTCTCAGTGGGGAAAAGAGATATTAAATGAAATAGAGGACTTTAAAGCATCTTTTTTTTAAAAATAAAGAATTCTTGATGAAAAGACCAGAGCTGAACAGAAAATTTGACTATGAAATACAAGAAGCAAGAGAAGCGTGAAAAGGTAAACAGGAAAGAGAAATCATAAGGACATATCAAAGTTGAACTATTTACATTTCTACATGGAAAGATGTTATTCGTAACCTATGAGACTTTTCTCAGTATTAGGATTGTTGAAGGGAATACATATCTATTTGTATATGTGTGTATATATATGTATATGTATGTGTATGCATGTGCATGTGAATATGTGTATATGTGTGCATATGTATACATAGACAGAAGGCACAGGGTGAGCTGAAATGAAGGAATGATGTCTAAAAAATAAAATTAGAAGGTGAGAGAAGGATATTTTGGGAGAAGGAGAAAGGGAGAGATAGAATAGGGTAAATTATCTCACATAAAAGAGGCAAGAGAAAGCTGTTACAATGGCAGGGAGGACCAGGGAGGTGAAAGGGAATGAGTCAACCTTACTCTCATTGTCTTTGGCTTAAGGAGAGAATAAAATGCATAATAAAATGCATAAGTGGAGGGGATGATAGAAGGGAGGGCAGATTGGGGCAGAGGGTTGTCAGAAGCAAACACTTTTGAAAAGGGACAGGATCAAAAGAGAAAATAGAATAAATGGGGGGTGGGATAGGATGAAGCAAAATAGAGTCTTTCACAGTATGACTACTATGGAAAAGTTTTGTATAACTACACGAGCATAACCTATATTGAATTGCTTGTCTTCTCAATGGGGGTGAGTGAGTAGGAAAGAAAGGAGAGAATCTGGAACTCAAAGTTTTAAAAACAAATATTAAAAAATTATTTTTACATGCAACCCGGGAAATAAGATATGCAGGCATTGGTGTATAGAAATCCATCTTGCCCTACAAGAAAGTAAGGAGTAAGGGAGTAAGGGTGGGATAGGAAGGATAGAAGAGAGGGCAAACTGGCAGAAGGGATAATCAGTATGCTTGCCACCTTAGGGTGGGGATAGGGGAGAGATGGGGAGAAATTTTGAAACTCAAAATGTTGTGGAAATGAATGCTGAAAACTAAAAATAAATACCAAAAAAAAAAAAAAAGGCAAAAGATAGTACTTATTCTCAGGTAACTTACAGTATTATTGGGAAGCCAACATGAAAATAATTATGTGTACTTAAAATATATACAGGATAAATTTGAGATAATCTCAGACAGAAAGCACTAGCAGAGGAACACAAAATTGCCTGTAAATGGTCAAAGTGGAAGTCATAATTGATAAAATAATGAAAGTTTACACCTGAAGAAGCTTCAGCTTTTAAAATATAAGATAAACTTCCAAATGAAGAAGTGGGAAAAAATTGAAAGCAAGGGAAAGAAAAAACAAGAAAGAAAAAGGAAGAAAAATTTCAATTTAATTCAACAAATATTTGTTAAACACCGAATGAATGCAGAGTACTGTGATGCATGCCATGGGAGATACAAAGTATTTCTTCATGGGACTTAAAAACAACACAAAACCAGATCATACAGAACATAATTTATGCATATGAAAGATTATATAATGTTTGAGAAGAGATAACTGACTGGCAAATCAGAGGAGAAGGTTGTATTTTAGGAAAGAATTTAGTGTAGGTGGGAATTCAGAGAAAACATTCCAGGTATTGGGAAGAACATGAGCAAAGATTAGAGATGGGAAAGTTGAGACAGATCAAAGGAACATAGAGTATTGTAATTGGTCTAAATCTTAGAGTTCATGAAGTTTAATAGTATCATGTTTGGGTACTATCAAGTAGTAGAGTTCCTTTAATATCACTTGGAACTCCACTTCATGGGAGGAGAAGCATGGAGACAGGAAAACTATGAAAATTATTGAAAATTACATGAAATTAAAAAGGTTTTGCAAAATAAAACCAACCAAGCCAAAATTAGGAGGAAAGAAGGAGCCTAGGAAAAAAAAGTTTTACAGCAAGTTTCTCTGATAAAGGCCTAATTCCTCAAACATAAAAGCTATTCTCTAATTGATAAATGGTTAAAGGATATTAACAGGCAGTTTTCAGAAGAAATCAAAACTATCAATAAAAACATGAAAAATTCTCTGCATCATTAATAATTAGAGAAATGAAAATTAAAACAAGTCTGACATGCCACATCATACCTATCAGATTGGCTAATATAACAAGAAAGTAAAATGATAAATACTAGAGGAGATGTGGGAAAATAGATATACTAACACCCTGTTGGTAGAGTAGTGAAGTGTTCCAAACATTCTGGAGAGTAATTTTGAAACTATACCCCAAGCGTTATAAAATTGTGATACATTTTGACCCAGCAAAACTGGGACTAGGCCTGTACACAAAAAGTTCAAAGAAAAAGAAATAGAACCTAAACCTATATGTATGAAATATTTTTAACAGTTTTTTTTTTTGCAGTGGCGAATAATTGGAAATTGAGGGGATGCCATTAATTGGGTAATGGCTGAATAAGTTGTGGTATATGATTGTGATGAAATACTATTGTGCTACAAGAAATTATGAGAAAGAGTCATTTTTCAGAAAAAAAAAAAACCCCTTAGAAGACTTATATGAATTGATGAAAAATGAAGTGAGCAGAACCAGGGGAACACTATATATGGTAACAACAATTTTTTAACAGTGATGGATAGTGACTTAACTGTTCTAATCAATAAAATGATCCAAAATATTTTTATATTTCCTGGATGATGAAAATGAGGGAAATGATGAACTCTGAGTGCAGATTGAAGCATATTGTTTTTCACTGTATTTTTCTTGCTTTTTTTGCAGCATGGCTAGTGGAAAAAAATTTTGTGTAACTACACATGTTTAATGGACATCATATTGTTTCCCTTCTCCATGGGTGGTGGAGAAACTGAAAGGAAGGAGAGAATTGGAACACAAAGTTTAAAAAAAAAAAGAATGTTAAAAATAAATAACTAAGAAGTAAAAAAAAAATATGTTGTAATAGTCCACATGAGTAGTAATGACAGGCTTTACCATTGTAGTAGTAGCATTGAGATTAAGGCAGAGAGTTTTGATACATGATATATATAGAAATGAAATCAAAAGTGATTGTCAGTGTGCCTGCGTCCGCCAGCCCTCTCGCCCACAGTCGCTCATCTCTCCGTCTCTGCTCGCCATGGCGCTGCTGCATTCCTGCCGCCTGCTCTCCGGAGCCTCTTCCTTGTACCCCGCCCTCGGCGCGGCCGCCGCCGCCAGAGCAAGCTCTTGGTGGACCCACGTAGAGATGGGCCCCCCCCGACCCTATCTTGGGGGTTACAGAAGCATTTAAGAGGGACACCAACAGCAAGAAGATGAATCTGGGAGTTGGGGCCTACCGAGATGACAGTGGGAAGCCTTATGTTCTTCCAAGTGTCCGTAAGGCAGAGGCTCAGATTGAGGGGAAGAGCATGGACAAAGAGTACCTGCCCATTGCTGGATTTGCCGAATTCTGCAAGGCCTCAGCGGAGTTGGCCCTAGGTGAAAATAACAAAGTTCTGAAAAGCAAACGATATGTCACCGTACAGACCATTTCTGGAACTGGAGCGTTGAGAGTGGGAGCCAGTTTTCTGCAACGGTTCTTCAAATTCAGCCGGGATGTCTATCTTCCAAAACCATCCTGGGGAAATCACACCCCCATCTTCAGGGATGCTGGCATGCAGCTGAACGGCTATCGCTACTATGACCCCAAGACTTGTGGCTTTGATTTCACCGGAGCCTTGGAAGACATTTCAAAAATCCCAGAGCAAAGTGTCATCCTTCTGCATGCCTGTGCTCACAACCCCACTGGAGTCGATCCTCGTCCTGAACAGTGGAAAGAAATAGCATCCTTGGTAAAGCAAAGAAAACTCTTTGCCTTTTTTGACATGGCATACCAGGGCTTTGCCAGTGGAGATGGTGACAAGGATGCCTGGGCTGTTTGCCACTTCATTGATCAGGGCATTAACGTCTCTCTCTGTCAGTCATATGCCAAGAACATGGGCTTGTATGGTGAACGTGTGGGAGCCTTTACCATGATTTGTAAAGATGCTGATGAAGCCAAAAGGGTGGAATCCCAGTTGAAAATCCTGATTCGTCCCATGTATTCCAACCCCCCTCTCCATGGAGCCCGGATTGCCACCACTATCCTCAATAGTCCTGATCTGAGGAGCCAGTGGTTGCAGGAGGTCAAAGGCATGGCAGATCGCATCATTAGCATGCGGACCCAGCTGGTTTCCAACCTCAAAAAAGAGGGCTCTTCCCACAATTGGCAACACATCACTGACCAGATTGGCATGTTTTGTTTCACAGGCCTGAAACCTGAGCAGGTGGAACGGCTGACCAAGGAGTTCTCCATCTATATGACAAAAGATGGCCGTATTTCCGTAGCAGGGGTCACATCAGGCAATGTAGGATACCTTGCCCATGCCATTCACCAAGTCACCAAATAACTCTCCCTGGTGAGATGGAGCAGAGATAACTTTCCCACCTTCAGACTCTGCTATTTGAGATTCAGAGAGATGATTGAGCTGGCAAAGATAGGAGTGGTATGAGAATTCCTTTCAACCACAGTGCTTAATGCTCAGCCATTGCAAGTATCTCAGAACAAGACCTGTGAGTAGGCTAAAGGCATCTGTAATTAGTGTTTGGAACTTTGTGGATCTAATCCAAACTCCTCATCCCATCCTCCACAACTTTTCCAAAAGAATTTATGTTTACAGGAACTCTACCAAAAAAACAGAATTCCTCTTCCCCCAGTCTTAGATCTCCTGGCATTACAATGTTGTTCAAGAGCTTTAATCTAGGTAATAAATATCACTTGGCCCACGTAACCAAAATCTCTGTGGTGCTAACAACTTCCTAAGAAGATTTGCTTAGTTCT
>CM053580.1:428655153-428676549 GCA_028627135.1 Pseudochirops cupreus | reverse complement strand
GAGAGAGAGAGAGAGAGAGAGAGAGAGAGAGAGAGAGAGAGAGAGGGAGAGAGAGAGAGAGAGAAAGAGGGAGGGAGGGAGAGAGGGAGGAAGGAAGGGAGAGGGAAAGGAGAGACACCTTGACCAAATGTCTGTGATCTCAGTGAGTTGTTGGAGACAGAAAACTGTCCACATGTAACTTAGCTTAGTTTCTATTCCTTGATATTTCCTTCATCTCCTCAATCTGTTTGTTATTATCCTTCAGATTGTTTTTATTTCTTTCCATAGACCAACTCATCTTTCAAAGCTTTGCTGGTTGGTTAGTGGGATGACAGGAACATAAAAGTGGATGAGGATGCACATTCATGTAAAGAGAGGAGGGGGAAAGGGGAAAGAAAGGAGAAAGAAAGAGAAAGTGATAAACAAAAAGAGACATTCTTCCATATGGGTAGAAAGATAAAGACAAAGAAAAAGTAAGAAAATAGAAAACTGAAGTATCTCCAGATACAGGAACAGAAAATTTCCCCATGTTCTTTTTGTAGTTTAGAATAGGATAACTTTTAAATCTTTTGCCATGGTTCTTCTATTTCCCAAATTGCTCAATTATGTGCACCTCAGGAGGTGGGTTCTTTGCCAAGAGCCATTTTGCCTTGGGAGAAAGCTTTCTCTGTGGTGGCACCCTGTTGAACTGCCAGAATATAGTGAGAATAGAAGATACATTCTCTATGACCAAAGAATCTGAAAATTGACAATCCCAAGATAAGAACAAGAAAAACACACATCAAAATGGGGGTGAAAGTATCTTATAGTCTATACCATGGATGTTTCAAACATTGTGATTAATAGTGTCACAGTGCACAAATATCCTCTCTTAAGTAATGTTGAAGCATTTTAGAATCCTCCCTTCTGTATCAGTCATCAGAACTTTCTATTGGTAAAGCTGCATGGGTGGAGGTAGCGGGCTGAAGTTCAGATTTGTGAGGAAGAGGGATCTGTGTGTGAATGGTGATTTCTTGATAAAATATAATTTGTTCATCTCTCTCTATCTTCCTCGGGTGATATCTCTTCATTCCAATCTTCAGTATCTTGGTGGCTGTGAAATGCTGTTAGTTTAGGAATTGATATGGATGGCAGGAAAAGGGAATGAAAAACCTGGTTTCTGTTGGCTTCAATACTCTTACATTGGTTTCTATACCTACTTTCATACCAGAACGTCCATTAATCTTAGGTTTCTATGTCACTTTAATGTATTTCAAAGTACTTGTCTCACGACAGGTGCTAAAAGTATTATTAACCCCATTTCACAGATAAGGAAGCTGAGACTGAGAGAGGTTAAAGGACTTTTTTGAGGTAATTTGCAGTGAAGAAATAATAGAAGGAGAATTGGAACCCAGGGCTTTTGATTCCAAGTTTAGTACTCTTTCTACTACATCAAAAAACCTATTGGCAGGATAGAGTCCAAGTTCAGGTTGTAGGTGGGGGTAGGAAAGATCTATCACAGAGGCATATTTTATAGTACTTTGTATTGGGATAGAAGAGTTATCAGACCTTAGGCTAGGTAACCACCCATGTGTTGACATACCCTTGCTGCCCACAAAATATTCAATGCCAAGGGCACAGTCTATGTAGTATGCTAGAGATGCTTATGCAGTGATCTTTCTAAGCCAAGCTACTCTGAGTGAACCTAAGTGGAGGGAACTCTTCTCTCATCAATGTGATTATAATTTTGACCTTGTCCAAGCAGCCTAAGGAAAAACTGCCTCAGATTTACCCTGGACTTCTTCTCCAACATGAACAAAATAGTTTTAAGAGAGGAGGAAATGAAAGGAAGCAAATCACCCGAGAAGTTATTTAGCCAGTAAATTCCTCTGTACAAAGAGGAATAGGAAACCCAACAAATGTCAGTGGTGTTAGTAGTCATCAAATTTACAATGATTAATGAATACATAGTGTTAGCAATCTTGAAAGTCAGTTCACCCACTTCTATTTTTAGCCAGATGATATACATATGTAAAATTACAAAGTAGCAAGACATGTTCTATAAGTCACAGATAAAAATCAGGCTTATGATACATTCTTATATATTGGGGCAATTAGTGTACTCATATATTATGAGAATTGGTATATACATATTTTACTATCCCTTCCACCAAAATTAATAGGAATGGCCTTATAAGTTTGCTAGGAATATAATGGTTGAAGTGATCCTTTAACATACAGACATGTTTTTCCCTCTAGGAAAGACTCTGAGGAAAAAAGCACAAAGAGCTTTACATATCAGAGATAATGAAGCTTCTAAATCTCCCCTAGGCAAATGGCAATACTTTCTTGTGTCTTGTGCTATGAACTTCAAACAGCAATGACAATGTTAACTCATTCTAATCACCTAATTTATCTCTCACAACTTTACGAAAACTTCCTAGATCTGATATATTCCAGGTGAATTTGGGAGGGGGATGCTTCATTAGGGAGAACATTGCAAATGCATAGGGAAAGGACTCCTTTTATTCCATGTGTTCTTTTCACTCCCAACTAAATAAGAACAGGCTTCATGAAACTGAATCTTGGCACATTGCTTATTCTGATGGGAAGGAGGAAATTCTGTGACATTATGTAAGCTAAAATTAAGAAAGCTGGTACCATTGAGAAATTGTCATCTGCCTATAGGCACCTAGCATATATCTTCCTAATTCCATCACATTCAATGATTTTTTTAAAAAGAATCTACTATAAGCACTGTGTTTTAAAAAAAACAATCTATTGTCCTGGTAAATTAATATGCACAGGCCATGATTATCTGCAAATTAATTATCAGCATGATTTAGGGGAGGATTGCTGATTGGAAAGTAAAGCCCATGAATTTCAGCCTTGGATCTGTCACTTACCACCTGTGTGATCAGTCCCAACCTCTCTGAGCCTCAGTCCCATCTTCTGCTATGTAACAAAAGGGGTCACACTAGATAATCTCTCATGATCCTTTCACTTCTGTGTCATGGCATTAGGATCTTCTCCCTGAGGACAGGGATATTTCATTGGTCTAGTTGTGACATAGTAAAAGAGCATTGAGCTTGAGCCAGAAAACTTGGGTTGAGATTGCCTCTCACTGTTTACCATGTTACATTACTGAGGACAAATCATTCAGCCTCCCTAAGCCTCCGTTTCCTGATTCAAAATAATCCTTAGACTTTATAGATCAATGGTGAGGAAAGGGCTTTGACAGATATAAAGCACTATATAAAAGCAAGCTAACATTATTATCATCTTTGTATTCCACTAAATACAATGGAATTCAGTACTTTATACATAGTAAATCCTCCATAAACATGTGTTGACTGACCTGTGACCACAGTTTAGACTCAGGCTAGGTTCTTTCCTGGCTACCCAGCATGCTTTGGTCCACTTCCTTCTCTTGTCGGTAGTAAATACTTAGCAAATAGAAACCATTTTTAAGAATCACCTAGTCAAGGATTGAAAACCTGACTCCTAGAGGCCACACTTGGCCCTCTGTGTCCTCAAGTGTAGCCCTTTGAATCCAGACTTCATAAAACAAATCCTTTCAACAAAAGGATACTTGGACTCAGCTGAAAGGCTATGTCCAAGGACTTAGAAAGTCACAAATGACCTCAAGGCCACAGGTTCCCCACCTGGATAAAAAAAAAAATTGAAGTAGAAAAGTAAATTTGCTGCACAACCAAAATATATTACTTTCAAATTCCAAATGAAAATGATCCAAGGGTTCTCTTCTGATAATTAATATATAATTGTCTCTGTTGTTGGGAGGAGGCAATAATATTAATAATGCTAAGAGCTGGGAGAAATAACTGGGAAATAAGGCTCCATGCAAAAAACAGGAAAACAGAAATGATGAACAAGGCAGAGTGAATAGGCGGTAGAAAAAAATGTTATGTGGCCTTTCTCTTAGTGTAGAGAAGAAATAGGATAAAGGTGAGAAAAAAGGACATAAAAATCTTAGAACCCTTTCGTCAGCCAAACACGAGAGAAGTGACAATATGGGTCAAGATCTCCCTCTTTTTTGAGGGTAAATTCAAGGATAGCTTTATCCTGAGAGTCCCCTTTAAAGGTTGTTCATAAGACTTGCCTTTCTAGCCCAACCTTGTCTTTCTGGTAGTGCAAAGTCAATGAGATGTGTGTGCTGATTACATTTTTTATATAGTTTTAAATGATAAGGCTTAATTAGAATTGATCCTGAAATGAGCCAGTATAAGAAAAGCATTCTTGTCAAAATGTAACACAACAGTAGAGGAAAGTCTTTCTTCTATGGGTCAAAATCATGACCAGTCTTTTCCTTTGTGCTTCTTATGATGAATGAAGTATCAAATCTGAGCTTTTCAGAAGCATTTATATTTTTTGGGCACTTGTGTTTTATTTTACACTTATAGCTGATTCTAGTGAAAGAACGTAGCATTTGGGGGTGAGGAGATGTGCATTCAAATCCCCTTTCTGATACTAGTTGGGTGACCACAGTGAATCATTTCCCTACTTTGAGGTTCACTTGTTTCATCTACAAAATGGAGAGAATCTACCTACCTCACAAGTTGTTGTAAGTAAAGTATTTCATAAAACATATGCTCTAAAGAATGCAAGTCATTATTATACTTCCTAGACAAAGGAATCCCACTTCACTTGTTGCATTATTCATCAATTAGGAATATACTAGGGACAGGTTATTTGCTCATTCAGTCGTCCCCTCTCTCAATCCCATCTTAAATTCTCTACTTTTCTACTATCTACTTCCTTGTTGTCAAATAACATGCCTAGATTTCCAAATTCTAAAAATAAAACAAAAATCCGCATTTTACCCTCCCATCATCTCCAGCTCTAGTATTTTATCTCCCCTTCCTTTCACAGACAAATTCCTGGGAAAAAATCCAACTACATTGTTGGCTTATTCTTGACTGGCTACTTGCTTCTAGACCACTTGCAATCTGGATTCTGATACCACCATTCTATTGAAACTGACCTCTGCACACTTACCCCTCATCTTGGACTTCAGAATTCTTTATTTCTCTGTGACTACTTCTCTCACCTGGGCAATTTCCCATCCCTTGAGTTTTAGCCTTTTCTCCTAGTTATCATTATATGTGTCTGACTACTCCTTCTCAGACACCTATAAAGTGTGAGTATCTCCAAAAGCTCTGTACTAAATGATCTTCTCTCCCCCTCACTCTCTCTTTGAATTCATTAGCTCTTATGGGTTCATCATTATTATTATGCAGATAGCTCTCAAGTCTAAACATCCATCCTTAATCTTTCTCCTGAAGTCTCATGCTGTGTCACCTCCTGCTTATTGGACATCTCTACCTAGTAATCCCATACACATCTGAAACAGAACTCTTTCTCCTTCACAAAAACAAAAATAAACAAAAAAAGAAACTTACACATATTTTCCAGATTGTCAGGGATATCATCATCCTTGACTTGTATAGGTTCTCCACCTCAGTGTCACTCTCACTTTACACTCGGTTCTAATTAGTTACCTAATAGTGCATATTCTACTCTCACAATGTATTTTCTCTTCCCTTCTCTCCCAACCTCCATTCATTCACCAAATCTAGTGGAGTCTTCATCACCTATCATGTGGGTTGTTTCTATATCCTCCTAATCAATTACCCTGTTTCCAGGCTGTCTCCTATCCAGTCTGCCCTCTTTAGAGCTGTCAAAATAATCTTTCTAAAGCATAGGCTTGACCATGTCACTTTCTATTCAAGGAGCTCCCGTGATTCCCTATTGCATTTAGGATAAAATACAAACTCCAAAGATGGGCACTTAAATCTTCCATCATCTAACTTGAGCCTACTGTTCCAAAGTGACCTACATATTCCTCTTTTCACAGACTTTCCCATGCTTAGACTTTATTACATCTTTACCCCTGCCACTTAAAATCCTTGCAGTCTAAGAGTAAGTTTAGGTTCTACCTCTTATTAGAAAGTGTCCCTGATCTCCTTAAATATTAGTGATTAAAAAAATAGGAAAAGGTCCAATATGTAAAATGATTTATAGAAGCTATTTATGTAGTAGCAAAAAGAAAAAACAATTTACCACCACTACCCTCTAGAAACTAAAGGGTTGCCCATCAATTGAATGGACAAATGAGATTAGACATATGAATGTGATGGAATACTTTTTATATTCTAAGTGAGGAAATAGATTATTTCAAAGGGATATGGAAGGACACAAGAACCAATCAGAATAAAATGAGCATAACCAGAACAATTTATATTAAAGGAACAAATTTGAAGACTTTTATAAACTGATGAAGAATGAAATAGAGCCTGGAGTGCAATTTATATAATAACAACACTGTAAAGACAAACTTTGAAAGCTATAAGATCAATACAATAAGCATCCATAATTTCATATGAAAAATGATAAAGCATGCTATCTATCTCCTGACAGATTCAGGGTACAGAATGAGTCATTTTTGGTATATAGCCTGCAAGGGAATTTGTTTTGCTTGACCATGCATATTTGTTATAATGAATTTCTTCCCTTCCCCTCCCCCCATGGGTTGTGAGGTAAGAGGTAAATAGATACATTAAGAAAATGCTAAGATAGAGGGTTCAGGTCAGGGAGGTGCTGAAGATGAAGAATAGCAGATGCATTTTCAGATGAAGTCACTATTGTTAGTTCTGATCGATTGATTTCTCCGTAACTTTGTTTTACGAGACTTCCCATTGAATGGGAAAAATCTGTAAACGTTTGTGAAGTAAAAATAAACTAAGTCAATAAAACTTTAAAAAATTGTTAAGGTTCTCTTCTTCCTGACATGATTTTGTCTTTACTTAACTCATTACTTATTTCACAATAGAAATGTAAGCATCTTGAAGAACGAGACTACTTGTCTTTTTTATTAAATCATTGTGTGTCCAGTATCCAGCAAACTGACTTGCATGTGATAGGTACCTGCTAAACATCCAATCAATTGAATTTCAATCAATCAATAAACATTTATTAAGCACCTAGTATGTGGTAAGCACATGTCCAGTGCTAGGGATATAACAAAGGGCAAAAAATAGCTTTCAAGAAGATCACAGTCTAATGGGGAACATAGCATCAACAACTAAGTACAAGAAAGATATATTCAAGATAAATCGGGGATAATCAACAAAGAGAAGTCCCTAGAGTTGAAGGGGATTAGGAAAGGCCTGCTGTGGAAGGTGGGATTTTAGCTGGAACTTGAAGAAAGCCAAGGAAGCCAATGCATGTTGATGAGGAGGAAGAGAATTCCTGAAAAAGGGGAAAGTCAGTGAAAATGTCCAGAGCTGGGAGATGTAATATTGTGTGCAATTCACCTCCCTCTTAGGACACAGGCCTCTCTTGTGGGAACAGGGAGACAAGAATTGAATGAGTCCAATTATGTAGAGAAATAGAATGATGAAAATACCCTCTTAGGAGTCAACTATTCATAGAAGAAGAATTAATTCCTCTAGGGACACTCATTAAACTCATCATTATGTACCTTGCAAACAAGAATAAAAGCAAAGCCAGCCACTTACACCTGCAAGGGAATTTTTTGTTTTCTAATTCATCACAGAACCAATCACAATAAAGTTATAACAACATTCTGTGAGCATATGAAGCAAGCCTAGAAATAACTGAAGCCAGATCTGGAGTCCAAGTGCTCAGAGAAGTGCTTTCTTTATGTAGAGCACAAGGTCACTAGAATTGCATCATTTAAAATAGCATATGCACCTTGACATTTGATATGGCATGAATAACTGATATTTGACCAGAGGGTAACATTGTGGTGTATTCATAGAAGGCTGGGTTTGCTCAAGGATACAGTCAACTAGCATTTATGAACATCTACCAGGTGGTAGGCGCTGTGCTAAGCACAGAGGACATAAACATAACAACAAACAAACAAACAAAAAAGAACAGACCCCGCTCTCAAGGACCTCACGGTCTAATGAGGGAGATAACATTCAAACAACTGCATAAAAAACCCCAGACAAATACATGATAAATTGGAGTAATCCCAGAAGGAGCATATTAACATTAAAAAGGATTGGTTAAGGCTTTCTGCAAAAGGTAAGACTTTAGCCAAGGCTTGACGGAACCCCCAGGTAGAGCAGAGAAGGGAGATGGGGCAGGGGAGACAGCTAGTGAATACACATAGAGTTGAGTGTCTTATGTGAGGAACAATAAGGAGGCCGGTGTCACTTGTCAATGACCTGGGTTCATACCTTGCCTCTGGTACTTATTAGATATGTGACCATAGGCAGTCACTTAACCTCTCTGACCCTCAGACATTTCTCTAAGACTATAAGTTATAGATGAGCTGCTAGTTCATGAAATAACAGGTCCTCCCTTAATACACCTCACTTGAGGTATTGCAGCAAAGTCTAAATTATCCTTGTCAAGCATGTTGTAATGGGAGATTCTTTCCTGAGTTCTGGATAAATGGCCTTTAATGTTCATTCTTGAATCATAGAAAAATGTGTGTGTGTGTGTGTGTGTGTGTGTGTGTGTGTGTGTGTGTGTGTCATTTTACAGTAGATCTGAGGTCCCAAGAAAGGAATCTATTTGCAATCTATATTTTATTAAATCCAAAATCCCAGTAATGGACTTTCTCCATTGCAGATCGATATTCTCTACAACATACAATCATAGAGAGTTGCCCAAGGTCCTGAGAAGTAAATGATTTGTCTAGGGTCACTCAGTCAATTTATATCAAAGGCAGGACTTGAATTCAGTTCTTCCTGACTCTTAATCCAGCTCTCTACGCACAATCCTGTTCATTTGTGTTTATATGCTGTTTGTATGTGCATGTGTATGTGTGTGTGGTAGGAAATGGGAAGGTTGGTGACTTAAATTATGGAGTACATTCATAATGCAGATAACTAATCATATCTCATTCCACATTCCAAATAGCATGTGGAATAACATGTATACAGTGGCTTAATCAATCACCCTAGACTGCAGTGCAAAACAGTGGTAAAAACATTCAGGACCCAGACTTCACATACACACACATATATACTTATGCATATGCATATATATGCATGCATATATGCACACATATACATGTATACACATATACACACATGAACATACGCATGCACACACATACACACAATGTGTGCATATACCTATATACACACATATACACAATGTGCATGTACATAAAACATATGCATGCATGCACGAGCATAAACACACATACACATGTATATATGCACATGCACGTATGCACCACTCACATAACACATATACATATGCATACATATGCACACATGTATACATATACATATACACATGCACACACACACATACACATACATGTACATATGCACATTCTCTCTCCCTCTCTCTCTGTCTCCACAAATGGGTACTTTTTATCTTAGCAATTTTTGTTCTTGCTTTGATTTGCTTCATACAGAGATATATGATTTATAATGATACCTACTGGAAGTGTTGGATTGATGCAAAAGAACTGGTTACCCATAAAAAGCACTTGTTAAACTAGGTATTTTCTTTAGAAGGGTTTAGTTCTTGACATCTTATTAATTTTTTTCCCCTAGAATACTCAATCATTATACCATTATATAAAAATAAAGCCTGAATTCTATACTGTTCTAAACTTATGGATTGGTTAGGGAAATGACTTCATCACAGTGATTTGGAGGAATTCAGAAATAGATTCCATTTGAAAACCCTTGCCATGGAGAAGGGATCACATGTGAAAGATGTGAGAAACACAACTTTAATACTTCTCTGTAAGCAAGCTATAAGCCAAAGGATTATTCATAGATAATCATGGATTAATTGTGAATGTAGAGAAAGAAGGTCTTTTTTTGTTGTTTGTTTTTTAAATCAAAGCTATTGCTTGAGGGCAGACTCCAGTGCCATGAAAGCCCAAATGTTTTCTTTATCAGAGTTGATTTTCTGGCACCTGAAAAAATTTCTTTCATGTCTGATAGGGAACAACGAAGCAGCATAGCTCCCTAGAGATAAGTGATTGTTACTATGGTCTCATAACATATTGGCAGTCAATGTGGCATCCATGTACACCTGTCACTCAAATGGAGTGAAATGCAGATGTGTCAGGGAAGCATCAGTTCAGTCATTGGGAAGTCCCCGGCTGGCACCCATCCCCCACCTCACAGAAGGAATCACCCTAACACCCACCCCAGACCCTTTCAGTTCACACATGTGCCAGTGGATTCAGATGTTATCAGGTATATGAATGCTATGACCTTGTACTACCATATCTGTAGGGCAACTCCCCCCAAAACATAAATGTACTACAGAAGAAAGAAATGATTCCACACTTATTCTTTTCCAAACCAAGCAAAGAGGGGGCAGGGCCTAAATAATCTCCATTCTCATTTCAGTGAATCCTTGTAGAAACTGATATAAAATGAAGTGAATAGAAAAAGGACAATTTATGCAGTAACAACAGCATTGTAAAAAAAACAACTTTGAAAGATTTAAAAATTGATCAAGAAAAAGATTAATCTCAGTCCCAAAGGGTTAATTATGACACATGCCACCCTCTTCCTGACAGAGAAGTGATGCACTCACTCTGGGTGCAAAATGAGACACAGTTATGGCTAATGCAAGAATGTGTTTTGCTTGACAATGAATATTTGTTACAAGGGTTTACTTTTCTCTGAAATTGTTGGAGGGTAGGGACGGAGAAAAAAAATACAATTTTGGTAATTGAAAAATTATTTTAAAATATTATTCCCCTTACTTTCAGCTGTTAACTGAGATAGAATTCTTTAGAAAGTTGTTTCCTGAACTTTTTTTTTTCCCAAAGCCTGAGAAATTTAACAATGAATGCCTTAAAAGAAAGTTCAGGATAATCCCCAAAGTACTATTTTGAGTAAATTCTGGTTGCTGGTAGTTGTAATGTGGTTCAAAGAATTATGGGTTCAGCGATATCTTATGCCTAAAACAATTTGAAAATAAATTTTCTCTATTTTGATGATAAGTACTTGTGTAGGCAAAAAATCTGTAATTTTGTCAGCATGGAGAACTCTTGGTTTGATATGGGAATGCTCTCTTTCACACAAATTTATGATTTTTAAGAGATAAATTCTAATCAGTTCCTAAGTCTCATAGCTAAGAAGTGACTTGTCTAGGGTCACAAAGAAACTAATTCCTCCTGCCTTTGAGCCCAGGACTCTTATTTAGCTTCATTGTCTTTACTTGTTGATAAGAAGATCTTTAAAATGTTTAAATTCAAATTTGAGAAAATGAACTGACTTTAGTTGTAAACTCCCAAGAGATAAGCATTTTGGTGGTTGTATGTTATTGTTTATGCTTAAATCTAGTTTGAGATCTTAACTCGTAGGAGTTAGAGCTGGAAGGGACCCTAGGGATCATCTAGTCTGAACCCCTCATTTTACAGATAAGGAAATCAAGTCCCAGAAGATTAAGTGATTTGAATATAGACCTCCTGACTCTTAAGTTCTTTCAACTATCTCACCATGTCTGTTATTGGATAGTAACTGTAATTGATTGATGATATGAAAATGCAAAAACAAAAGCTATATAAAGCAGAGTGGGTGGGGGAAGCTGCCCTTTACATCATGATTTTGTAAATACATTGGAAAATTTTCAGTAAATTCTATTGCCAGACTATATAACAAAGGTCCTGGCATTTAAAAGTGCTTATTATTATCTTGGTGGCAAGATGACAAATTTTCTAGACATGGCAACTAGGGCGGGGTGATCAGAACCCCCATTGTGATCCAGGCCACCAAAACTGAGAGAGTGTGGATAGCCCATGTACTCCATCAGAGTGAAATAACTGAGCTTAGCCCTTTGTTAGAAAGCATAAATTGTTAAAATAGGAAACTACCAGATGGTACTCCCACTCCCTACTCCCTAATGTTTGTACCCCCTGTGAACTCTTTATGGAAGGTATGCCCAATTCTCCCCCCTTTTAGTCTTGCAAGTGTCTTTGCACATGGGGCCATATTCCAGTGTCTCTGAATATCTCTTTTGGGAAAGAGTCCCAGGGTCTTTCTTACAGCAAGGCATTTGTTTATTTTTTGTCTCAAGGTCTATACTGCTTGCATAGAGTACATTTTGTGACCTACCTTAAACACTAGAATGGCTTAACACAGTGCCAGGATTATGGCAAGCACCCAATTTATCTATCTATCTATCTATCTGTCTGTCTGTCTGTCTATCTATCTATCTATCTATCTATCTATCTATCTATCTATCTGTCTGTCTATCTAGCTATCTATTCAGTTATGTCTATCCAGCTATCTATCTACTTATGACTCTGATAGAAATCTTTGAACACCATTTACTAAATTTTAGGATTGCAATCAATAACAGTGAAGGAAGTACCATACCAAATAAATTATAGATCATTGAAGTAAATACAACACTATCATTAAATCCCTAAGCTCAAGGACAACTGTGCTGTTTACCTTCAAGCCCCAGGGATGCGGCATCTCTAAAGGAAGTATTTTTAACACCATTAGTCTCGTAGTGATTCAACATGACTATGAAACATGAAAAAATATATGTCGAAAGAATGAATATTAGAGGTGACTGAAAGGGCTGTGGAAATATACAAAAAATATGAGTAGGCTGCACTGTGTTACCAATGATTTTTCATACCAAAGAAAACATAAATTATGACATTTGTAGCAAGAAAAGGACACAGGGAAGTCATGTTTTCCAGTTATCTCTAAGCCAGATCCTCTGCAGTCTAGCTTCATCGCCCTCCTCTTTCTCTTCCTCTTCATCCCCCCACTAGGAGTTTCTTGTTTGCTTCATTTCATCTTCAGAGTTTAGCAAGGTACCTGGCATATGGCTAGCACTTATTAAATGCATTTTCATTCATTCTTTTATTTATTCATCCATCTTGTCATTCATATATAAGAACAAGAAATAACAGGTGGCCTACACAAATACTGTGCTGATATCCACAAAATATCAAAATATTTTTCCCTAGATTGTTGGGAGGATACTCCTTGTTGGGTTTACTAGGAAAATAAAAAGCCATGGAGAAGAATCACATAGGAGGAGTGGAAGAGCCATGAAAAGGTTGCAACTTATACTAAACCAGGGGTATAAAACAAACAGATGAGATCACAGATCCATAAAACTACACAGGGAAATTTATGTAACCCTCGTGTCAGAGGTGGCCATGGCATCTAGGACCTGGGGGTTGCTGTTGCAGGTGCTGAAGGCTATTTGGTTCAGGACTCATCCCTCAAATGTACAGATATGTCCACATCAGCACCAACTTCCCACTTTATCAAAAGTATGACCAAAATTGGTCAGCAAAGAATTTTCTTAAAAGAAAAGGAAATCAATAAACTTTTTATGCAATTAGAGAATTACAGTAACCCAAACCTTAGGTTCCACAGTAACTATTTACTAATGTTATTTAAAATTTCTTAAAAACAATTTTCTCATATTGGGGTCCTGAATTAGTATGCTTCTTTTCTCCCACTTATTTATTTATTTTTAGTTTACAACATTCAATTCCACAAGCCCGTGAGTTGCAAATTTTCTCCCCCTCCTTCCTCTCTGTCCAAGATGGCATGAAATCTGATATAGGCTCTCTCTATATATATTCACATTAAACATATTTTCACATTAGTCATGTTGAAAAGAAGAATTATAACCAATGGAATGAACCACAAAGAAAGAAGAAACAAAACAAAACAAAAAAGAGAGAGCAAATAGTATGCTTTGATCTGCATTCAGATTCTGTAATTCTTTCTTTGGATGTGGATAGCATTTTCCATCATGAGCCTTTTGGAGTTGTCTTAGCACCTTGCATTGCTGGGAAGAGCCAAGTCTATAGAAGAACTGAGCCTATCGTATTGTATCTATAGGTTCATTGTATTTTGTCTTTAAATGAACAAACAGATTGACTAAGTTCTTCTATTTTAATGTTTACATTTGATAGACAATACTTGTTCATATTATTCATTTTGTGCTAAATCAATGTACACATTGGAGGAAAAAGGAGAGAGAGTCCACCTATAAAGGTAAGTATCTTCAAATGAAATTTACTGAAAATATTCGGGCCAAGTCTCAGGAGGGGGTGAGGCAGTTTTCTAAATCTCCTAGTTGGTATCTAGAGAATTTATTTAAGGGGAGGGAGAGATAAATGTTAACAGTCCCCAAAAGGTGACATCCTAGATTTCTCTCTCTTTTTTTTTTCCTAATGGATCTCATCTGTGTAGCTATTATTTCTCCTACTTCCTAGGGCTTCTGGGTCATTGATTGGTGAGGAGGCAAGATATTTTCTGTTATCATTGTTTTCTGATCTACATTTTGCCATCTTTGAGACTTAAAATTGATAGAGTGAAATGAGAAAGAAAAGAAAGGGAGAGAAGAGAATAACCTCACCTTCCACCACTTTGCATCTGTTCCCATAAAGATGGAGCATTGGCCTCATGACCTTGATTAAACTCTGAGAAACTCTATCCCAAGAGTTCATACTTTATACAAGTGTTTTTTGACTTAATAATCATCAAGACTCAGGGGGAATACAAAGAACAAAGGTGACAAAGTTTGTTCATGATCTGAATTTCTATGTAAAACCTTTTCTGATCTCTTTGTCTGTTAGTGCCCTCTCTCAGATTACCTTGTAGTTAACTACTTTGATTGTCATCTAGCCAATGGCAGAAATTGAGGGTAGCTTGGTGCCCAGTCTACAGAACAACCTGTTGATTTGGTTGCAACATGTGAGATAGTAGTACTGGAATTATAGTAGTTCTGAATTCTGTTGAAGGTCTGGACCTCATCTGGCCTGGTCAATACTTTTCCTTGTTACCATCATGACTCATCATTGTGACCTAGGATAGAAAGATCATTCTGGGGTGTTGGGGATTATACTGAGCCATAATGGGCTCTAGGACAGTGGTTCTCAACCTGTGGGTCGCAACTCCTTTGGGGGTCAAACGACCCTTTCGCAGGGGTCGTCTAAGACCATCGAAAAACACTTATTTGCCCACATATGAGTATTAAAGGGTCGTGGCATTAGGAAGGTTGAGAACCACTGCTCTAGGACTTTAGACTCTGAGGAAGGAGGTGGGGAGAGATACAGAGCTCTGGTCGGATCTGAGGGGACAACTTGCCCCATGGAGGGTTATTGCTTCCTCTTCTTGGTACAGGGATTAGAGACATGTGAGAGGGTATTGAAGTGTATGAAATTATTACAGCTACTGTTAATATCTTTTTCTCCATTCATTTTCCTATCTCTGACATCAAAATTTCATTTAAATAGGTCATATTGGAATTGTTTTATCTGTATCCCATATCTTTTTCCCTCTCATTTTATTCTTTCATCTAGCTTTGTATTAATATTAGTCTTTTCAATAACAAGTGTATAATTTGACTGTATATACTCTGGTAGTTCAGAAGTGACATCTAAATCAGCAACAAGTCATTTCCTATCTGCTGAAATATAATCAATTTATTTTTGTGATTTTACTTGCTGCTTACCATACCTAATGGCATCTGAGTCTTTCTTTAAAGAAAGTATTCATAGATATAGGCATGAAATTTCTTTGTGGTCTATAAAACTTTGGCCTATTTCATTTTCTACTACTGAACCACATACATAAATACGTACATATATGTATATTATATATATATATATACATATATATATATATATACACACACATACCCACCTATGTGTGTACATATCTATATACACATGTGTGTGCAAATGTATGTATATATACATACATGCATACATACATATTATATATGTATATGTACTTTTCATTATATCAGAGTATATGCTGATTTAACTTGTAAGTTCTTATCAAGTCCTTCACAGAATTTTTCAATATCTTCATTCTCCACAGCAGATATTGATATACAGTTATTTTCATGGTGGTCTTCTTGAACATATTAACCATGAGCCCCACACTATACAGCATCACTCAATATCTGATGACATAACGTTCCTTTTGGATAGAATCCCAATAAAACCAACTCTACCAGCTCTTTTACAAACCTAAGAAGAACCAATGAACCAATTCCTTTCAGCTGCAACTTTCTTCTTTCTTCTGTTTCATTTACAGTGAGAATGTCAAGAGGGATACGATTTAGTTCTTCAGCACATGATTCCACATTTAAGATTCCAAATGTTGAGTAAATTTTTATAGATGGTCAAAAATTGGTGACTCTTCACACCCTCTGCCTGATTTTTCTGCTATTTTGTCACTATCACTGCAGAAACATAAGGGGGACTGACAGGACTGAGGGTCATTTTGTATTTTTCTTTGTTTCATTTGTGGCTATATCTCAACAATTTGTCACTATGCATCTGGCCTCCTCCTAAAGAACCTCTCCATATGTAGTCAGTCTGGGCCTCAGAAATCAAACACAATCTTTTTCCTTAACCAAACTTGGAGTCAAGATAACACTTGCCAGGGCTTAGGATCATGGTCCACAGAGATAGCCTTTGAGAATCCAAGGTCACATATATCCAGATGATAATAACAGTAATATAAAATAATAATAATAAAGTAATATAATGATAACAATAACTAATATTTATTGAGCTCTAAATATGTATCAATCCCTGTGCTAAGCATTTTACAAATATGTCATTTGATCCTCACAATAACGCTGGGAGGAAAGGTGCTACTACTATCCCTATTTTTCAGATGAGGAAACTGAGGAGATTTGGAGTAGATTTTGTGAAGCAAAGAGTGGGTTCAAATAGACAATGTCTGAAGGTGGGGAAAAGTTGATATAAGCATTGAAATATTACTATATGTGGATAGAATTAGGGGATTGGATAATTTCTATCTCAACAAATGATATCAAGTTTGAGAGAGCCATATTCAAATTGCTGACCTTTGCTTCTGTGTCTGGAGGAAAGAGGTGCTACTCAGGAATCTCATCAGTTAATCAACTTCAATGAAGTCCCAAGTAAACTTACTTGCATGACCTCAGAAGGCATTCTGGCCTTTGCCCAGGGGTCTATTTGACACCTTTGATGGGTTTACTGGACTGGATGTCAGGAGTCCTGGTTTTATTTCTAGTCTTCCACTAACTATCTTGGCTAAAACATTTAATCTCTAGACTTTTTTCTTTTCTTTCCTTCCTTCCTTCCTCCTTTTTTTCCTTCCTTCCTTCCTTCGTTTCTTCCTTCTGTAATTTCTATGATTGCTAAGGGCCTCCCCACTCTAAATTTCTCTGACTCTTAAATGATGAGACAAGAGTAGCTGACCACCTCCTGAATACTCTTTTTCATGGTTTGGCATCTCAGGAATTTTCTAGAAGACTTTTGACCCTGAGTGACCCTGGATGAATGTGTTTGCATCTATAATCATGTAGCTACATAGACGCTGCTAATGTTCACAAAGCTAAAGTGAAGGAATTTTCCAGTTACTGCAAAATGAAAACTGAAGCCAAGATAGACTATGCAGTGTCTAAGCGATATAAGAAAATGAAAGCTTTTAAGAATCAAATCATCAAGTTTAGCTCCTGGGCTAATAACAGAATGGCATTTTTAAAAAAGAAGGAATATGACAATAAGTTCAAATCCGTTCATCTCAAATTTGTAAATGTATCACTTTATTGGACCATTTGTCCATTTTTATAAGTTGATTTATGATAACTGTAATGTGATTCATCATGTCATCTTGTAAATAAATGTGACACTTCATTAAACATGGTAATCAAATTTAAGCAGTTCCACTTTCATGTTAACAACTGAGACCTTTACAATTCTATTGCTCCAGAGATACTCCTCCAGTAATGAATGCAGCACAGAGGAGAGAGGAGAGCACTGGGGTATTTCCAAAGGGGTGGGGGGAGAACACTTTTGCAAGCAATCAGTAATGAAATTAATAACAACCAGCAATTTGGTGTAACTAAGTTTATTATTTTAGTATGACTAGACCTTTGGGGGGAGGGTATTGCCTGTTATGTTAATAACAATTAAACCGTTAGATCTCAGTATATCTGTTACCAGGCTAAGAGAAGCCTCTTCGAGACTGCATTTCAGGAGGACATTTTTCATGCTATTTTTGTATTTGCCATCTGGAATGACACTGCAAGCTGGCAAACAGAAGAATAATGTGAGATATTTCCATCACATAGAGTTAGTTACGGATTCATCGGGGAATGTGAGCATCTGAACATCAGTCAGATAACCGTAATTATCCCAACTTTGACCTTCTTGGAGGGTTCAAGCAGCCTCTGTGTTATTAATGTTTGTTTCCTTTTGGAAGGAAGCATACGTCTCATGAGTGATATGCACCGAAGAGACATGTGCACCATGCAAAATGCAACAAAGAGCACTACAGTATGACTAAGGAAGCAACTTGGTACAGTAAAGGGGCCCTTTATTTAACTGTACCTTCCAGCAATGTCCCATTTTTACCTGTCTTCTGTGTGATGGCATTCTGTGGAGATCCTAATTCTTAAAGCTTCAAGCATACTCTTACCTGGCTGATGCTATCTATCATAACCATTTATGTATAGCTTATTTCAAATTGATAAATTTCCAGTGAGGGCTCAGGAATGGAATATCTGAAAGATACTGGGTAAAACATTTAGCACTTCAAATAGACAGTAGTAACTTCTCCATTCTACTGACACCACATTGAAGTTTCAGAATAGAAAAGAGTATCAACCTTGCCTTGAACGAATATTGCTTTTGTCTGCGAATTAGGAATAGACCAATGACAAATGAATAAGACACAGTTTCAATAGTACCTTAACTTGAAGTCTCTGAAATTTTAAATACATTGAGAATTTCTGAGATCTATATTTTTTGAAGGTTGGTTTACAAGATAAACAAAAACAAAGAACAAGAAGAAAAATCCCAGAAACTGTATCTATCTGATACTAGTCATCTGAGTAAAAGGAAAAAAATATAAAACTTTCTCATTCTTCTTTTCATATAGAATAGAGGTTTACTTATCTGGCAGTGTCTGGGAATGAACCATTACTCACACATGAATTTTCAAATTATGTAAAACATTACTTTAAGTATACTTAAACAATTAATTTGTGGTAAAGGTATTTTAAAAATACATTAATTCTTCTTGATTTTCTTAAACATGGAATCCAAAATGTAATTTAACCCAGTCTTGATATTCCAGAATCATAATTGAATCATGAAATGTCAGAATTGGAAGAAATATTAGAAAGAGATTAACTAACTTATGTCCCATATTTTATGGATGAAGCAACTGAGGCCAAGAAATATTAAGCAATACTCAAGATCACAGGATAATTTTGTATAAAAGTTGGGATTGGAACCCAGCAGCACTTCATGGTGAGAATCAATAGCTTTGTTGTTTTAGAACACTGTAGTCATTCACATGTGATTATGGTCTTTAGACCATTTTCCCGTATGCTAAATAGCTCTATGCTGTCAGATTCTTTAAAAATGAAAGATAATTTATTATGAATTAACTTTTAATATCAACAGTCAATTAAACATACATTTATAGCTAGACACATAAAAATTAATTTCTTTTACAAAATGTCCATTGCTATGATTTTTAATAGCTTGTTACTGGATTCAGAAAACATATTAAACTCCATGAGAGTAGAGCCCATGTCTTTTCTAAATTTCATAGTTACTCTGGTATCTAGCATCATGCTGTTTTCAATTTCTGTTTGTTAAGTTGAACTGAATAAACTAATTAATTCTTTCATTCAAAAACATTTAATAGGTACCTGTTATGTGCCAGACACAGTGCTAGTTTCTTGTGATACAAAGACAAAACAAAACAATTCTTGACCTCAAGGAGTATAAATACAATTGGGAGAGTCATACTAGATAAATAGAAATTATATGAAGATTAATTGGGTACGAGGCCCTACCAACTATTTGAATTTAATACAGGCTTCATGTAGACTGTAGAATATAAACTGAACCTGGAAGAAAACTGGGGATTCTATGAAATGAAAATAAAAGTGTTTTCCAGGTAAGGGAACAGCTTGTGAAAAGGATAACGGAAATGGAAGATTGGATGCCATGTATGAGGTAAAGCTTTAGGTCCATTTGGCTGAAATGAAGAATGTAAAGTTAAATGAGAACCAGATTATGAAGGGCTTTAAAGTCCAAATGGTGGAGCAAGTATTTGATTTTTTTTAGGGAATAGGGAATTATTAGAGCTTCCTGAGTAGCAGAGAAATATGGTCTGACCTATCCTTTGGTAATATCATTTTGGCAGCTAAGTAGAGAATATATTTGGAAAGGATAAAGACTAGATGAAAGGAGATGAATTAGGAGACTAGTAAGAGTGCCAATGAGAAGTCAGTAGAGACTGAACTAAGGTGGCAACTCTGTGAATGCAGATAAGGAGACGGATGAGACAAATGGTATGGTCATAGACACACCAAGACTTTATATCTGATTAGGTACACGTGAAAAGAGAGGAGGAGGAGGCTAAGACAATGGTTCCCAAACAAAGGTAAACTGTAGACTGGTAAACAAAACAAAACAAAACAAAACAAAGCTCTCTTCGGTGGTCCTCTCCTCAGCACTGTAATCCTAAGCAACTCAGAGGACTGGGCCCTGGAGCTTGAAAGAACATAGTATCAGTGGAGCCAAGATGGTGGTATAGAAGCAACAAGGCTCTGTGGCTCCCACATAGCAACCTCAAATACCCATAAAATATGACTCTAAACAAATTTAAGCTCCAAAATTCACAAAAATACAGAAAAACACATCTCCCACTGAAGGCAGTTCAGCAGGAAGGGCTCATCACAGCACGTTAGGAGCCGAAATCAGCCCAGCCTGAAACCATGGCTTGGCCCTAGGGCAGCCAGGATGAGGAGCAGCTGGAGCTGTCAGGACACTGGATCAGTGGCTGCTGTAGCAGTTTCCAGAATTATCAAGCCATAAGAAATAAGGACTAAGTGAAAGGTCAGTGGAACTCAGCTAAATTTGGGGGAGAAAAGCAGTCTGGCCAAACTACCTCCAGGGCAAGGAAGCAGCAGAAGTGGCGGCCCTGCAGCCGCCTCTATGTGGGCTGCTTCAGAAGCTCCCAGACTGGAGACTGCAGGGGTGCCTAGCAATCATTCAGAGGCTAAGTGCTCTTGCATTGAGCAGCTTAGATCCTGATCGCAGTCTTGGGTGGTGGTCCTGGGGCCTCTTTTCAGGGAGCCAGAGCTGGGGAGGGCCCCAGCAGCCTCCTAAAAGCTCTGGCAGCTGGGAAAACCCCAGCAATTTGGGATAGAGCTTTCCCCTCTGGAAGCAGAGTTCCACAGAGCTAAAAAATCTCTGACTGGCCAGCCATGAATAAGCATAGGAAGCAAAGTAAGAACAGCAACCAAACCCTAGATTCCTTCTTTGGGGAAAAGAAGGTTCAAAGCAGGGAACGGGAGGAAGACAACACAGTCAGAACTCCCACACCAAAAACTTCCGAGAAACATGAAGATTGCCTAAAAGCTAGAGATCAGCTGAAGAAGGATTTTGAA
>CM053580.1:428601316-428654653 GCA_028627135.1 Pseudochirops cupreus | reverse complement strand
AAGCTGCCAAGAAGAAACAATTTGAATGCTGTGGAAACACAATTTGGATGACCCAGGATCTAGCAGCTTCTACATTAAGAGATCGAAGGGCCTAGAATATGATATTCTGGAGATCAAGGGAGGAGGATTAAAACCAAGAATCACCTATCCAGCAAAATTGAGTATAATGTTCCAGGGGAAAATATGGTCATTCAGTGAGGTGAAGGACTTTCAAACATTCTTGCTGAGAAAACCAGAACTGAAAAAGAAAATTTGACACTCAAATAAAAGAAGCATGAGAAGGTAAACATGGAAAAGAAATCATAAGGAACTAATCAAAGTTGAACTATTTATATGCCAACATGGAAAAACAATTATTGTAACTTATGAAACTTTTCTCAGTATGAGGATAGGTGAAGGGAATACAAATGTATACGTATGTATACAAACACATTTGTCTATATAGGAGGGTTTATATATGCGTATGAACACATATCTGAGTATGTGTATATATATGTCTACATAGATGGTACAAGATCAACTGAATAGGCAGGGACAATACTTTAAAAGGTGAAATTCTGAGGTGGGAGAGGATTAGATTGAGAGAAGACAGGGAGAAACAGAATGGGGTTAATCATCTCATAGAAGAGGCAAAGGATAATTGTTACAATGGAGGGGGAGAACAGGAAGCCAAAAGAGAAAGAGTCAACCTTACTCTCACTGAACTTGGCTTAGGGAAGGAATGACATAAACTCTAAACTGGGTATCTTGCCACACAGGAGAGTAGGGGGAATGGGGATGAGAGGTGGGATGATGGAGGGGAGGGCAGAGTGGGAGGAGGGTCGATGGAAGTACACACTTCTGTAAAGGGACAGGGACAGGGTAGAGAGTAGAACAAGGCAGGGTGGGATAGGAAGGAGGGACATATAATCAGTCTTTCACAATATGCCCACTGTAGAGAGGTTCTGCGTAATTACACAAGCACAGCCTGTATTTAATTGCTTCTCCTTCCAGTGGGGGTGGGTGACGAGGGAGGAAGAGAAAGAATCTAAAATTTAAAGGTCTATAATTAAATGTTAAAAATATATATGTATATATATGTAGACAATTATTATTATTATTATTAATATTGTTATTATTGTTATTATTATTAACTACATCCAACTGGGACTTAAGATACACAGGCACTGGGGTAGGGAGATCCATCCTGTCCTACAGGAAAGTCAGAGGGGTGATGGGGGAGGACATAGGAGAGAATAGATTGGAGGAGGAGTGATACAATGGGATGGCTGTTTTGGGGTGGTGGGTAGGGGAAAGATGGGGAGAAAATTTGTAACTCAAAATCGCATGGAAATGGATGATGCAAACTAAAATAAATAAAAATAAAATTAAAAAAAGAAGACAGGGACAGGGAAGAGAGTAGAACCGGGGTGGGGAGGGATAGGAAGGAGGGACATGTAATTAGTCTCTCACAATACGTGCACTCTGGAGATGTTCTGTGTAATTACACATGCACAGTCTGTATTGAATTTCTTGTCCTTCTGGTGGAGTGGGTGACGAGGGAGGAAGGGAAAGAATCTAGAATTTAAAGTTCTATAATCAAATGTTAAAAATACATATGTATATGTAGATTTATTATCATTATTATTATTATTATTATTATTATTATTAATTACATGAACCTGGGAATCAAGATATACAGGCACTGCCATAGGGAGACCCATCCTGCCCTGCCAGAAAGTCAGAGGGGTGGTGGGAGAGGACATAGGAAAGAGCAGATTGGGGGAGGGACTATAGAGTGGGATGGCTGTTTTGAGGTGGTGGGTAGGGGAAGATGGGAAGAAAATTTATAATGCAAAATCTCGTGGAAATGAGTGATGTAAACAAGAAAATAAATAAATAAATTTATTTAATAATAATAATAATAAATGGGGAAAAAAGAACCATAAGGATCTGCAGAAAGGAAAAGAACTTGAATATGTATACATATATATATATATATATATGTATGTATATATATATATATATAGCATTTATAAAAAAAATCTAATGTTATATTTGAATATTGCTGTGCATTTATATATATATATATATATATATACATACATATACATACATACAACATACACATACATATGCTTAGAGTTCAGGACTTTAGGTAAAGTTTTATGAGATAGTTAAAAATAAAAGATGGGGTTGTTCTAGACCCAAAATTTGCAGTTGGGAGACATACTATACTCTTCATTTTACAAATGAGGAAAATGAAACCCAGAAAGGTGACGTGATTTGTTTAGGTTAGTTTAACAAGCCAGGGAACAAGTTTTCATTCTCTCCTTCTATACTCTCTCTATTAGAAAATCCAGTCATTTGTACAGCTTCTAATGCCTCTTCTTTTAAGATGAATCTTAAATCTCCATCTTCAGTCTTTGGCTTGTCTTCTAAACTATAGATCCACTTCTCAACCTGGTTGTTCCATCAGTGCCTCAATCTCATCATACTTCCAAACTTAACATATAATATTTCCCCACTGAGTGTACTACCCTTCCTGATTTTACCCTATGTTTTCACGTCACACATTTCTGAAGTACCACTTGCTTAAAATCTTGACGTTATCTTTTTCTTTTTCCTTTTCTAAACCTTTCATATTCAATCAGTTATCAAGTCCTGTTGAATCCATTGTCATTATTAGTTCTTTGAAGCATAAGGAAGGCTGTTCTTTGTGCTTCTTGCTTACCACTTGGTGAAGAAAAAAATGTTACTTTGTTTTTTGACAAGTAAATAGTAAAGCTTAATGTGCATGTGTAAGGAAAGAATTATTGTTTTCTTCTAATGATGATGAGGAACAATGGTGGTACATTCAAAAGAGATGAGACATCTGACTTTGGAAAAACCACTGAATGTATTTGAATCTCTAGCAGGTTTATCAGAGAGCTCGCTACTGGGAATGATGAGTAGTTCCTGAGGGAAACCAAGTTGGGAAGTACATGAAGCCCCACGGAGTAAGAGAGAAGAGATGGAGAGCTCCTCTCAGTGAATACCTAGACTTGAATTTACAAGCAGAAGTTTCCAGTTTTTAGATATAGGTAGAGCTATTGGAATCAAGTTAGAGAAAATGCTTCCTCCTCTCTATTCCTACCCAGAATACCTTAGAACAGATCCTCATTACTACTTGACTAAATAATTACAATAACTTTTAACAGTTCTTCCTCCCTCCATACTCTGGTCCTCAAATCTTCTATTCAGAAAAATCATGTAATATTTAGACTCCTTTGCATGTGTGTGTGTATTCAAGGCTCTCCTCTATCTACTGCTACCCTGCCTTTCCAGTCTTATATAATAGCACTTTATGCTATAAACCTGTGCAACTGCCAAATGGGACTACTCTGTGTCACCAGAATGAATCCCATGATTTCTCTGCCTCCATGATTTTGTTACATTCGTTACCTCTTCCTAAAGTGCTCTCTCTCCACCATTGTGCCATTCAATCCTTATTCATGCTTTTTTGTTGTTATCATTATTTCAGTTGTGTCTTACTCTTTGGGACCTCTATTTGGGATTTTTTTTTTGGCAAAGATACTGGAGTGGTTTGCCATTTGCTTCTTTAGCTCATTTTA
The DNA here is from genome assembly GCA_028627135.1 of Pseudochirops cupreus. Taxonomy (NCBI): domain Eukaryota; kingdom Metazoa; phylum Chordata; class Mammalia; order Diprotodontia; family Pseudocheiridae; genus Pseudochirops; species Pseudochirops cupreus. The sequence goes on along the minus strand of CM053580.1, from coordinate 428,651,060 downwards.
CAGAGGAGGAAACTGAGGCAGAGTTAAGTGATTTGCTCAGGCTCACACAGTTAGTAGGTATCAAGGGCAGATTTGAACCAAAGTTTTCCTGACTTCAGGCCCAGCTCTCTATGCCCTAAGCATCTACCTGCCCATACCTATCAATTTAGGCCCTTCTTAACTGCCCTCTTTCAGGAAGTGTTCTCTGATTTTCCCTATCAATATCAGTTTTCAATTAAACCTCAAAGTCTTTGTTTTGCATTTCTAAGGCAATTATGTTTGATTCCTAGGCCATTCACTATGTTAGTGTAATATACTCCTACTAGACTCTAAGCTTCTTGTGGTTATGTGCAGTATCATGAACAAGCTTTGCGTCTACCCCAATTTCTATCACAATGTTCTATACCACATTGGTTGTTAGGACACATTTCTTGTTTGGTCAACAATTCTTTCCTTCTTCATAGGTCTGACAGATAAACTCTTCCTTGCTCTTGTCACCCTTTAAGCCTAAATCATATATCCATTTTGACTTTATTTTGGTATATGATGCAAGATGTTGGTCTATAACTAGTTTCTGCCATACTGTTTTCCAGTTTTCCCAGCATGTTGTGGTCAAATAATGAGGTCTTATCCCAGATAGTGGGATCTTTGGGTTTATCAAACACTAGATTAATATGGTAATTTACTATTGTTTTATCTAACTAATCCATCATACTGACACACCATTCTATTTCTTAGCTACTACCAGATAATTTTAATGATTGCTGCTTTATAAATATAGTTTGAGAACTGGCATGGCTAGGTCACCTTCCTTTGCAACCTTCCTATAATGTAGGGTAGATTTCTCTACTTATGTGAGCTTGTATATTGTTCTCTTTTTGAGCCAATCCTGATGAGAGTAGGGTTCAAGCATTGCTTAACCACCCCCACAACTTCACTTTTTATTTTAAAATTCCTTCCTTTTATGCATCATTTATGTGAGATAATTTTCTCCATTCTTCTCCTTATTCTTTCTCCCAGTGCATCCCTCTTTCTCACCACTTAATTTTATTTTTTGGAAACCATCCCATTATATCCAACTCATATCCATTCCCTCTATCATTGTTTAATCCTTACTGTTCTAATAATGATAAAGTTCTTAGGAGTTATAAGTATCATCTTCTCATATAGGAGTGTAAACAATTTAACCTTAATGAATCCATTATGATTTCTCTTTGATGTTTACCTTCTGATGCTTCTGTTAAGTCTTATTTGGAAGTTATATTTTCTATTCAGTTCTGTTCTTTTCATAAGGAATTCTTGAAAATTTTCTATTTCATCAAGTATCTAATTTTTTCCCCTAAAGAGTTGTACCTAGTTTTCCTAGGTAGATTATTCTTGATTATAATCTTATCTTCTTTGCCTTCCAAAATACCATATTCTAAGCCCTCTGAATCATTAATGTGGAAGCTGCTAAATCTTCTGTGATCCTGACTGTGGCTACATGATAATTTGAATTGTTTCTTTCTGGTTTCTTGCAATAGTTTCTCCTTCACCGGGGAGGTCTGGAATTTGGCTATAATATTCCTGGGAATTTTCATTTGGGGATCTCTTTCAAGTTGTGATTTGCAGATACTTTTAATTTGTATCTTACCCTTTGTGTCTAGATATCAGGGTAGTTATCCTTGACAACTCCTTGAAAGATGATGTTCAGCCTTTTTTTTTTTATCATTACTTTCACATAGTCCAACAATTTTTAAATTGTCTCTCCTCAATCTATTTTCCAGGTTAGTCCTTTTTCCAATGGGTTATTTCACATTTTCTTCTCTTTTCTTCATTCTTTTGACTTTGATTTTTTTGATGTCTTATGCAGAAATTAACTTCCACTTGACTAATTCTAATTTTTAAAGAGTTCTTTTCTTCAGCGAATTTTTGTACCACTTTTTCCATTTGACCAATTCTGCTTTTTAAGGCATTCTTATTTTCAATGGATTTTTATGTCATATTTAGCATTTGACCATTTTTTTGGTAAGGTATTATTTTGTTCAGCATTTTTTGTGCCTTTTTTGTGACTTTCTTTTCATAATATTCTAGAATCACTCTCATTTCATGCCCTAATTATTCCTCTATTCTCTTATTTGCTTTTTTAAATATTTTTTGAGATTTTTCCGGGAATTCTTATTGTGCTTGTGTCCAATTCATGATTTTTTTTTCTTTGAGACTTTGAATGTAGGTGTTTTGATATTACTGTTTTCTTCTGAGTTTGGGTCTCTATCTTCTCTTTCACCATAGTAATTTCGTACGAGCAGTTTCTTCTTTGTTGTTGTTTGCTCATTTTCCCAGCTTATTTCTTGACTTTAAACTTGATGTAGAAGTTGGGCTCAGGTTCTGGAGTAGAAGGGTCACTGTCTCAAACTTAAGGATTTTTGTGCTGTTATTTTCAGAATTAGTTATGTGTGTCTGTAAGTTGTTGGTGCTTCCAAAAATGGTATGGTCTCAGGGGAGGTGTGGTCACTGCTCTCCTGGCCAGTGCTCTGGTCTTTTCCCATGAAGGAACCTTGTTTCTCTGTACCTGTAAGTGCTAGTATTCCTCTCAGCCCTAGAACTCTGGAAAGGTCCCCTGTTTTTCTGCAGACACAAGCATTAGTTCTTCTTTCTGCCTTGCAACTGAGATCAAAGTTCCCAGTCCTTTGTGAATAACCATTACCACTCTTCTGTGCCCCCTGTAACTGTAACTACTCTCCTGCAGACCCAAGTGCTATTGTTCCTTTTGGCCCTGCAATTGCTATCTGGAACATTGTATGGATAATAAGACAGTGTCCTGTAATCTCCTTCTGACAAGTTTACTGATCCTCTTGTTATCTGTAGGCTGAGAACTCTCAAAGCTGCTGCCGGTGTTGCAGCCAATTCCAAGGCCTGCTGCTGGCATTGTCACTGCATGGCACACACTGGCAATCCCAGTCCAATCACCACCCTTGTGAGGTAGACCTTCTCTGATGGCTTCCTAAGTTGTCTTGCATTTGAAAATCATTTCACCTCAACCTTTTGTTGGGTCTGCTTTTCCAGAATTCAATTTGAGAAATTACTTTAAATATGTGTAGAGGGGAATGCTTGAAGAGTTCAGGTGAGTTTCTGCCTATACTCCACTATCTTGGCTCCACCCAACCCACACATTTTCTAAGATTCTTTCTTTTGGTGGCACCATCATCATCCCAGTCACCCAGGTTTGCTGTCTTCATGTCATTCTTGAGTCTTCCCTCTCTATCGTTTCTTACATCCATTTCCTACAAGCCACGTCTTGCCAGCTCTGATTCCACAATATTTCTCACATCAGTCCCCTCCTCTCATTTTACATACCCATCACCTAAGTCAGCAGTTCTCAACCTGTGGGTTATGTTCAATTTGTACAATGAAAATACATCCTGCATATCAGATAGATTCATAACAGTAGCAAAATTACAATCCTCTTCAATCCTCTTCAGGGCCAAATTAGAATATGAGCTTTTGTCTAAACCCAACATTCCATCACCTACCTCCATGCACTGGAGCAAACTAGCATCCATGCTAAAAATGCATTCCCTTCTTCTTGTAGCCTCTGACAATCACTATTTTACTTCAAAGATAAGCTCAGCTGTCATCTTCTCCCTGATGATTTCTCTGCTCCTTTCCATTAGTGCTCTCTCTCAACTGAAATTAATTTGTATCATGCTTTTATGTGTATATATTATATCTCCCCAGGAGAACATAAGAACTCTCAGGGAAGAGACTGGTTTTTGCCTGTTTTTTGTTTGATATCCTTAGCATATGTCACAGTAGCTGCCACATAGTAGATATTGTACTTGCTGAACTGAATTGTTTATTTGACTTAAATTCAAGGTTTTTTTTCAGAAAAACTTGAAAAGACTTATATGAACTGATGCTGAGTGAAGTGAGCAGAACCAGGAGAACATTGTACACAATAGCAGAAAAATTCTGTGATGACCAACTTTGATAGACTTAGCTCCACTCAGCAATGCAATGATTTAAGACAATTCCAAAAGACTAAAGATGGAAAATGCTATACACACCCAGAGAAAGAACCACGGAGTCTAAATGTGGATTGAAGTATGCTATTTTCTCTCTCTTTTTTTTTTCTTTCTCATGGTTATTCTCTTTGGTTCTGATTCTTCTTGACAACATGACTAATGTAAAAATATGTTTAATATGATGTGTATGCATATATATAATAGCATATATAAAATTGCTTGACATCTTGGGGAGGGGACAAGGGAGGGAAAATTTTTTAACTCAAAATCTTATGAAAGTGAATGCTGAAAACTAAAAATCAATCAATCAATAAATGAATTTTGAAAAAGAAAGACAATTAATATAATATTAAAAAGAAAAAAATAAATTCAAGTCCTAGTACTCTGGGTCTAATACTTTTACCAGTAAATTCAACAGTAATGTGCCACTGGTGCTTATTAGGTATCATTTTTATCATTAGCAAACTTTTACTTAATCCTTACTATGTGCTGAGCAATGAGTCTACAAAAAGCTATATAAGGTTTGTGTAGCAGGCATGCAGTCTAGTTGCACCCTACTAATTTAGTGGGAATGCCCAAGGAGTATGCATCAGGATGACTCTGCTTCCAGCTCTAAGAAAATATGAAGACTGTTAGAAGAATTGATTCCCTGAGTTTTCTAGGATGTATACTGAGGAGCCAATAGCAGAAAACCAGAGGGAAAGGAGACAAAGTGACAAAATGTTAAGGAACAAATTTACAGACATTATACTTGCTAGCAACTCGGATTTGGTGCAACAGAGAACTCTGATTGGAGTAGTGGAAATGCACGGAATGATGATGAAGGGGAGCAAATCTAGAGAACTTGCTTTTGCTGCTATGAGATTGGTACATCAAGGAAGCATGAAGCTTAAGAAACAATGCAGACTTAGACTTTCATCAACTGTATTTGTTCAGGAAAGAATGTGGGACTCCCCAGGGGGGAATGTTGCCTCCCAAAAAGGGAAGGGAAAAAGAGAGGGTTGTGACTCAAAAGACTTGGATATGAATAAGTACATTTTGTGTTTGTTATTGTTGTTGGACTAAATAACACTTGCCTTATACTTCATATTTTATTAAAAATACATGCTTGCAATGAGTGCCTTTTTGCAGGGAACAAAATGATCCAGATACTGATGTTTCCAAAATTTTCCTGAATGAGAGAAGAAGCCATAATGATTTCTTAGGAAGTACTCACCAAACTATCCTCAGTTCTATCTTAAGGATCAAGGCCTATTTGACCCCTTGCATTGGAGGGAATAATGGTTCTTTTTCTTTGAGGAAAACTCAAGAATTGGATATCTTGCCATTTCAGGGATGATTGTGGGGAGTAAACCACAAAAATAAATAGAAATGGATCATATCAGGAGCAGAGAAAAGTAGAGAGATAAGGAAAAGAGGTTAAACAAATTGGAGGCAATATAGATTTGGACTGAAAATTGTGGAGGAAAAAAATGTTGTTTAAGAGCCAGAGAATTTGAAATAGTGGAGAGTGGGTAGACATAATGAGAGAACCACGAGTAATTAGAGATCTAAATGATAGGGCTATGACATAAGAGTGGATGTGGGGTGTCTAATTAGCTAAGCAGAAGAAATTTGAAGGCCATCATTTGGAATCAGAGTAGGTTGGTGTTTCTGGTATGTAGGAAGCAATTGTCAGAGTTGAAGCATCGTACTGTATGTAACCTTGAACAAAGTGATGATGTGAAAAGTCAAAATGCTAAGGAAAGGACTCCACACGGTCAAACTTTCAGACTAGGGTATTTTGAGCAGATTATTTCCATATCCAAAGAAGGTCTTAACCTTTACACATCAGCCAGGTTAGGGGAAAACCTTTTGTTGTTTTTTGTTTTTCTCTTCCATCTAGTTATAGTTGAAACTGTAGTTAAATTTGAGTTAAGCTTAAGTTGTACAGAATCTCATACTTTTACCTAGTGTTTTATTCAATGACTCCTATTTCCTGGGCCTTCTTCTGAATATGGCTTAAGTGAGGAAATTGCTAAATAGATACGTTTCAAAACTGTTCATTTTTATCTGTGTTAATATTATGATAAAGAATTAAAACGATTAAATAATTTTAGCACTAGAAGTAGGTCTCCAGAAAGTCTGAAACAAGTTGAAAAAAATTCATGAAGCAAGGCCTTATATGTAAATGTAAGAAAGGGGACAGGGATGACATTTAATCTAGTAAACTCTTAGACAAAGATGAAACAGGTCCTGCCCTCAGGAAGTTTCATCATGGTCACTATCATCGAGTTATACTGGGGAAAAGGTAAAGTGGAAAGGACTCTAAACTTGAAGTTAGAAGACCTGAGTTTTGGTTCCATCTATTGTATTCATAAAAGTCAATTTAATAGGCATATATGGAATTAGGAAGACTCTTCTTTCTGAGTTTACATTTGGCTTCTGACACTTATTAGCTGTGGGACCCTGGGCAAGTCATTTGACCTTGTTTGCCTCAGTTTCCTCATCTGTAAAATGAGCTGAAGAAGGAAATGGCAAACCACTCCAGTATCTTTGCCAAGCAAAGCCCACAATGGGTCACAAAGAGTTGGGCATGACTGAACAACAGCAACGATGTGGAGGGCATTATTTTAGCCCGAGGTATTCCAGCTGTGTGAGTGTAGATGAATCACTTAATAATTTTGGGCTTCTTTTTCTGCAAACCAATGGGCAGTGTTTGGTAGTTATCTTTGTTTACTTGACTTTCTATCCTTTGATAATAGCAAAGTTTTTTTTTTTCACGCTCTTGGTCAGAACTAAAGCATCTCACACGTGATTTGCCTTCTTCCTTCCACTGACCCCTGCCTAATAGTCCAATCTTGTTCAATATGTTTGCCAGGGGCCCAAAGCGCATTCTAGAAAATGAGCCTTTCCCACCCAAATCAGCATCATTTTTTAGAGCACATGAACCCTTCAGCCTCTCTCTCAACCTTTTGCAAGGGAGAGAATGAATAAAGGAGGGAATAATCCACTTTCTGCTATCTTGCCTATATGTCTGCTATAATTTTACCCCATTTAAAAATATTCAACCTTAAAATTATGCCATTAAATATTGAATAATAACACATGAAATAGATATTGTCAAACATCACATAGGACAATTACATACAAAAGACCAGATCCACAGCTTATATGTCTATCCCAGTCATTTTCTTGCCATCTTCCCAGACTCTTCATCTACTGGACCTAAGGACAATATACCCATGGAGACTTAATCGACTCACCTCTGGAACTTCTTCCTTGAAGCTCCCACCTGAGCTCTCCTCACTGGTGAGTTCATGAGTATAAACTCAAAGTGCCAGCTGACCTACTATATTTAGATGGACCCAATCATGCTTTATTGGCCATCTACTTGCTTTCTTCCTTGCTACCATAAAACTATTCTTTCCCACCTCCAATACAAATTGTTCCTCTAGAACCATAACCATATCAATACTGTCATTGTTACTGGAAAGTATATGCCAATACATTTTCTCCAGTGGTTCTACTGACTTCCTCTAACAACTTCATCTGAAGCCTCTGACTTCCCAGACCCAAATACTCATTCCTGGCCATCACTCCCAATACGTGCTGTCTTTGGCTATTTGAATGTGAGCTCCTTGAGGATGTTGCTTTTTCATTTGTATACTTGTATTCACCAATGCTTAACATAGTGTTTGGAAGAGGGAAACCAACTGCCTTTCGGAGATCTATTTTTGAGAGCAATACCATCCTTCCAGTTACGTACATTTACAATCTGAGTCATCCTTGACTCTATACTTGTAACAGCAAGCACCCTAGGATTCCCAGGATGGCTGCTAGCACAGTTCTTTTATCAGCTTTACTAAAGGAAAGTAACTTTAAATGGGTCAACAATCTTCAATTAAACATATATGTGTGTGTGTGATATACATACATATACATATATATATGTATATATATATATATATACATATACACACATATACATATATATATATATATATATATATATATATATATGTATGTATCATTCACTTAGTTCAGGGGAAAAAGTCAGCACCCTGACCTTCAGAAAATACAGACAGAAATTAGAAGCAGACAAAAAAATACAGAGAAAATAACATAGTTCAATAGACCAACAGACAGGGCTTTTAGCTGTCTGACCATTTCATACATACATAGTTAGTTACCAGAGAGAAGCACCAATATCTAGGTTTTCAAAGTCAGGAGAGGGGAGTCAATGGCTACCCAGAGTCTCACGTGGCCAAATCACACAACTCTTCCCACAAGTGAGCCCTAAAGTAAAAAATGTCACCTCAGGTTCAGAGGACGTCACAACCTTCATGACCCACTGCCTAATTATAAAGTAACAAAAGATGTGGGCCTTCTTGAAAAACAAGCCTCCCCCAAATCAAGCCCTTCCTTTTGGTTTCCACTTGAGGCCCAGTAAGGGGCAGGGAATATCTTCAAATTCCCTTACCATTACAGTAATCTACCTCACCCTATACATTCATTTATTTGTGAAGTTTTGCAGAAACCACCTTTCTATCTTCTACAACTTCCCTCTTCTCTCCATTCATATAACTTCTCCAATTTAGGCCTTCATCACCTCTTTCCTAGACTAATGCAATAATCTCCTAATTCATCTTCCCAACTCAAGTCTCTCACCTCTCCAATCCATTCTTTACATAAATTATGTTCCTCAAGTACAGGTCTTAAACATGTAACTCCCTTGCTAATAAATTTCAATGGTTACCTACTACCTTTAGGTTCAAATGCAAAATCCATACACAATCTTCTGTTTAGCTTTTAAAGTCATCATAATGTGGTGCCTTTACTGAATTATTTCATAGTATTCCCTTCCACATATTCTAACAGTCCAGCAAAATTGGCCCTCATGCTATTCCTCTTACAGGACATTCCAGCTATCATCTCAGTCTCTTTGTATAGGCTATCTATCCCTCATACATGGAATGTACTACCTACTCATCTTTACTTTTTAGAATCCTTAGATTCCATCAAAGTTCAGCTTAACCACTCTTTCTTACAGGAGAAATACCATGATTTCCCCAGCTGCTAGTTTGTCCCCATCCAAAATTCTCTTTTATTTATTCTGTATTTATTTCATATATACTTAACACATGTAAAGAATGCCTCCCTTAACAGAATGTAATATAACGTAACAGGTAGAGCTTTAAGGTTTGCAAAATGCTATCTGTCTATTTAACCATCTATCTATCTATTATCCTCATAACAATTCTGAGAGGTAGGTGCTATTAATAACTCCATTTTGCAATAGAGGAAAGTGAAGCAGACAGAAATTAGGACCACACATCTAGTAAGTGTCTAAGACTGGATGTGAACTCAGACCTTCCTGAACCCCAGTCTATTATCCTATCTACTTTGCCATCTAGCTGCTTAACAGAAGTCTCCTGCAGGCAGAACTGACTTTCTTTTGTCTTGTATCTCCAGGGCAATATCACAATATTTGGCACATAGGATGTGTTTAATAAATACTTGTAGACTGATGGATTGATCTAGCCAGCTGACGAAACAGAGTTAAATTTTATGAGTTTTACAAATGAGCAAATGAGGGTATGAAGGTGATATGACTTTCTTAAGGTGATAGGATGAAAGCTCCAAATCTAGTGCCCTTTCTATGAGTCCACAGACATAAGTGAGTAGCAGCTTAAAAGAGAGTATATCTTCCCTATTCCAAATATGCAGATTTTGAAAAGCAACTCTTTTTAAAAAATGAAGTACTTTCTGTATGATTTGCACATTTCTCTTTTTAAAAATGGCAGTTTTCTTTTAAGCCAATCATTAAGCAAGCCTGCAACTTAGTTTTATGTTCATTAAACCAGTGACTGGCACTGTTCCATGTCTGGCTGATGAAATGCTGAGAAATATGGTCCTAGGCTGGCTGAATATACATGATGCTATCAAGCATTGCTGCTTGGTGGCATTAATATTGCTATTATTTATTATTTACATATTTAATGACCTTATTGATATTATGCACTGTTAGCGCTACTAATTATAACACAATAAACATAATTTATAAACATAGTTTATGGTGATACACATAATCAACCATTAGTGACAATACCTGAAACAGCTGCAGAGGTTTTTTTTTTCTCTTCCTCACAGCCTATTTCATGTGAGGGCCATCATCATGGAAAAAGGCTCTTTTAATATATATTTTCATGCACTAGAAACAGACTGTAGAAAACAAATTTGATTGTGTGTTCAGAACAGATTTAAGGGAACATTTGATGGGGATGGTATATTTCTCTCTTCCTGGAAAGTCACGAAAAGTAATTGCTCCTCCAACCCACTCCCTAACATGAAAGATTTTCCAGCAATGTTAGGATCTCATATCTGGGGTCAGAAAGTGATCTGGGAACTGTGAGACACCCTAAATGACCTGCCAGTAACAAATGGGATTACCTACCAAAAAAAGGATACACACTTGATCATATAAGGATGTGTGAGTGATATGGAACTGGGGCAGCCAAATGTTGACTTTATTAGACACAAATCATCTATCTGGAAGACCCATATTCAGAAAACTGGGAAGTAGTGGTTAAAACAAACCAGGGCCTGTCAGGCCAGATTTTTTACATCTGCATCTGATTTATCATACTCAAAGATGTGACCTAAGAGTCAGAAGATTCATTTTAGCTCAAGTTCCAGTACTTGTTTATTATATGACTTTGGTTTAAGAGTAGCTGAATAGCAGGAGATCTCTTTCCTCCCCCCCCCCCCCCTTTCTTCCCCTTATCTCTCTCCCTGTAGTCCTTCTCTCCTCTTTCCATAGCCACTGGGTTTCTGGCGCATAGTAGGCTTTTTTATCAACTGACTGGATGGGTCTTTTTCAGTACAGTCAGACTTAAAAGAAATCCTCTGAGACAAGTCAGTCAATGTATGAACATTTATTAAGCATCCACTATATGCCTGCCATTGTGCTAAGCAAGTGACTTACAAAATCCCATTCACTTCTGACACAATCTAACATTTCCCTGGGCAGCCTCAGGAAATGATCAACACATCAAATCCTCTAGTTAGAATCCTGAGGTCAATTAATCCTACGTGCTTTTGACTATGTACCCAGCAAATCTTTTTAGTTAATCACTCGCCCTACTCCCCTCATCCCTTTCATCATGAATTAGAATCTCCCTGGACGTTTACTTCTTCACCCTGCATTCCTCTCTCCTTCCCTCTCATTCTTTTATTGTTCATTCCAATGGTACCACGTCCTTCTGCTTGTATTTTCTATTATGTCTGTTGGAATGGAGTGCTCTGATATAACAAACTCCCTTTAATATGTATTTCTTTGTGTCATACTCCTACCCACTAGAATTATCTGACTTCTCCCTTTTTTTTTTCTGAGGGTCACCAAATCCAATGCCAGTATATTTGATGCTGGCCACCCTCTTCACATCACCCAACTCATAAGACCAGATGTCAGAAAAATTTTTTGACCCACGTGGATCCATGTATAAAGAACTTATGGCAACCTTTGCAAGCAATCACTCTCAAACTTGGGCTAAAAGGAGTTAAAGTTCATCCTGATTTATTTGCAAACAATCACAAATTTAGGACACTGTGACATTCTGTGAGAGGCAATGTGGTGTAATTGGTAGAGAGCTAGATTTGAAGTCAGGAAGCCTTTTGGATTCAAATTCTGCTTCCACTACATTGACTGTGTGGCCTTGACCAATGACAGGCCTATGAGAGAGGCTGGGAAGGATTCCCTGCCCCTTACTGTTCCCATTACGAATCTCAAGAGCTGGCTACCGAAGTTCCACAAATCCCCAGTGGACTGGAGAGTTGAGTCTAGAAATCCCTCTTGGTGTTTCTTATGGGGTATAGGCTATATATAACTGTAGCAAAATAGCCATAGATAAAGGCTAGCTGCTTAGAACTAGGATTATAGTTCCAAGGATCACTCCCTTCTGTGCAGTGGGGGCATGCCAAAATGCTTCAGATAAATTGGAACTGTGATAGCTTCTCTTACTTCCGTGAGGGACAGATAAGTTGAGATTATATCAGGTCTTTCCTGATTCTTTGGGTCTGTTACATAATGCCTGGACCTTTCAAGTACATTAATAGCTTTTAGAGATATATAGTCTAAGCCCTAATTGAATTATTACATAAACACATACTCACCCTTTTTACACAGTCAGCATGCATCTGTGTCTACTACATAGATATCTGGGAGTGAAGCAACAGGGACATAGCAGATTTACTAATCTCTCTCCACCTCCACCCCCACCCTCCACCTACAGAAGTGAGCTGATAAATGTTTAGCAAATGACTCTCTGAACACACAAAACACACTTTTTAGTTTCATCTGAATTGTTAACATTTTTTCCTTCACTGTAGAAAATCAACAGGACAATAAATGCAGACTTGATTTTTGTTGTTGTATAGTTATGTCTCACTCTTTGTTACCTTGTGTAGGGTTTTCTTGTGAAAGACATTGGAGTGGTTTGTCATTTTCTTCTGCAGTGGATTAAGGCAAATAGAGATTAAGTGACTTGTCTAAAGTCACACAGGTAAGGCCAAATTTGAATTCAGGTTTTTCTGACTCCAGGACCAGTACTCTATCCACTGAGCCATGTAGTCGCATCCTGGTTTATAGCATTCTCCAACTTCTGAGGTTTAAATGTTCATACCAAAAAATGTAAAAATCAGTTCTCACAAATCAGGGAGCTGCCTCGCATGCACCCCCATTCTGCCAGTGTGACAGCATGTTGGTAGAAGAGGCAGAACACCTTTGAAAGGGAAAACCCATATTTGCCACACAGACAGCTAAGTCTCATAATGATTAGAGTGTTGAACTTGAAGTCAGTAAGATAAATTTGAATCCTACCTCATATGCTTAATCCTATGTGACCCTGTACAAGTTCCAAAGCCTTTCTCTGCCTCAGTTTCTAACACTGTAAAATAGGAAGAATAAGCATCTATATCACAGGGTTGTTGAAAGTATCAAACTTTATATGTGCAAAAATGTTACAAACCTTAAAGCACTGCATAAATGTTCTTAATAGTTGTAATATTAATAATTATGACAAACTGTAGGTGTGATATCCTCCATGAACCAAAACCTTATCCTTGGGTCTTAACCTAGAAGATCACCTTAATGGTGCCAGATTTAGTTTGGACACCTGATTGCCTTGAGCCCTACTGTAACTCTGAACTCCTGAGCTCTAATGATTGGCCAGCCTCAGCCTCTCCCAGCAGCAGGAATTACAGTCATGGACTCACAATCCAAACAGTTCTTCACTGCTAAAACAATTCTGTCCAAGGACAAGAGCATGATATTCGTTTGTGTATCCACTGACAATAAATTTCCCTTCTCTTTAAACTCATCAGTTAAACACTCTCTGCATTTCTGAATACCAGTGCAGCCAATCAGATTAGCCCTCCTTTGCTTCTCATTGCTCACCTGTGTCCCTCTAATTACCATGCTAACAGCATCCCCCTCATATCATTCTTCCACCCAAGCAAAATGATCAGAGTTGTTCCAGATACTTCTAGCAAAATCTCCTAATCATAGAAGGAACCTGGAAACTGATTACTTCCCATGTGTTGCTCAAGGCCACATCCTTTCCAATCTTACAGTAGCACCTTTAGACTTCTGTCTAAAATCCAAAATATCTTGCACTTCCTTCTCCTCTCCTAATTTTGTCTATACAAGAGAAGATTGTTGTCATTGCTGCTCTGTAAACTTAGGAGAATCTATTGATTTGAGGTAGGAGGCAAGAAAGACTAGATGAATCATTTCTGCTTTAGCCAGTCCCAATTCATAGATCACACAGTTCAGTTACTTGAAGACAGGTTTGTAGGATAATAGGATCACAGACTTACACCCTCTAGTCCAACACCTTCACTATATAGAAGTGGCAACTGGGGACTGTTATGCAGTGGCAGGGGGGTGGGGAGGCTGGCCAAAGTCACACAGGTCAGAAGCAGGATTAGAACCCAGAATCAGAATTATCTGAGTCCAGAGTCAGTAAGCCATACTGCTTCCGAACTTAAATATAATGAATAAATAGGAACATGTGTACAATCTAGACAGATTTGCTATGCATGCAAGTCTTTGTTTCCATGCTCACATCAAGGCCCAATGAATAGCTCAGATTCCCATTTACAAATACTTTTCCCAATTTCTTCAAAAATGACATTTGTTTTACCTCTAGTATATTGACTAAGTACTTATGGGAAAGTCATAATCTCTCTTGAAAAGGTCAGCATTCAAATGAAGAATGCATAGTATTGTGGCAAGATGATGTTGAAAGGAACTGGGTTTAATCCTGCAATAGGTATAGCAGATGAAATTCACCTATAGATATAGGTGAAAAGATATTGAAACTATCTGATGACCTGATTTGCGTATGGCTAGTGGCCTATGGATAGTACTCTGTGATGAGCTGGAAGTCTAAGATTTTTGGAATGCCTCCTAAAATTTGATAATGAATTTAGGGGCTCTGTGACATAATTTGTACTGAGTTGATAAAGCTCAATGGTTTCCTTCTGAAAGCAGGGTACTGTCTGTGGAGCAGATGGTAAGCTAAGGTATGGATTATAATGGCTCATTCTATAGAAATGATCTAGAACTTTTGAGATGGCAGTAAACCAATTTTTTCAAAGTAAACTCTACCTGATATGATCATATAGGCACCATTGATGGTTTTGGAACTGCTTTGACTCCTCAGAGATCATCTTACCTGTTAGCACATATTCTCTAGGCTTCACTCTGGATTTTTTCTACCATTCCTCAAAAATTTCTTCATCCCAGAAGCAAACTCCAGCCCTGGAACTCATACATCAGAAGTACCCTACAATCCTGTGACCTCTCCATCTTATTGGATAACTTTCCACCCAAACTCCCATATATAAAGGAGGCCTAGGCTTCTTGTGTTCTGATCAAGAGGATATGACATGCAGATTGCATTTGAAAGGTTGTCTTACATTTATTTCCAGGTCCAAATTTTAAAGCTGTTATAAGACCCTTTGTCAATTTCATTTGGTATAGATCCAGGCTCCCTGGACACCATCCAAAATATCTAATATCAGCAGCCCTGAGTAGTGGTTATGAATCTTTACTTCATTTATACCTTGGTAATTGATGCAAGGGCACAGCTTACCTTCCTTCTCGGGAACAAATAAGCAAAAAAATGCTCCTGTCAGTAGACTCTGGATGAATATATTAGAGTTCATTTTATAGAATGTATTCTAGTATTTTTTAAAATCTCCTATTTAAAACACATTTACCTATCATGTAGGTAATATACTATATCAAAAGTCTATGAGTCAAATACAGGTTTTGAATTCAACAGGAATTCCTTCTTTTCCCCAGCCTCTCATCTGCCCCTTCCTGACCATAGTCAAAGTAGAAGCCATGTATATCCCTTTAAATCCACCCACTGCCAGCATTATACTAGCTCAGTCACAAGAGCCCCCAAATCACCTCACTTATAAAGTCAACAGACTCTTGGTAAAGACTTAAGGGTTTAGGCACTGCCCTAAGTGATAGTGACTGGTTGGTTGGTTGTCCTTCATTTTCAAAGAGGACCAAAATGACATCACTATGCTTGAGTCAAATTTTAGTGGGAGAGAGGCAAAAAACGTCCCTCTCTTTTAAGGAGCTTATATTCTAATGATGAAGACAACATTTAAACAGACATACACAAGATATATGCAGCATAGGAAGAAAGCAATTTGAGAGGGGAAGGCATTAGTTCTGGAGGGTGTTGGTAAATGCCTCCTGCAAAAGGTGGGATTTGAATCAAGTCCTGAAGGTTATGCCAGGGGATAGACAAAGTTCTGGCCTTGAAGATAAGAAAACTTGAGTTCAAATTCTGTCTTAGATTCTTACTACATTATTACCTCTGTAAAATGAGCTGGAGAAGGAAATGACAAACCACTCCAGTATCTTTGCCAAGAAAACCCCAAATGGGATCACAAATACTTGGACATGACTGAAATGACTGAACAATAGTAACAAATATTGAGATAATGTAGTGAGACAAGTAGGAAGAAAACTAAATATTACTATGTCATCATAAGCAAAGAAAAACAGGGGCTGATTTTACGGAGGAGAAAACTGAGGCAAAGAGGTTTAAGTGACTTGCTCAGGGTCTGAGGCTAAATTCGAACTCACAGCGATGAACTTTCCTGATTCCAAGCCCAGTTCTCTATGCATTCCACCACTTAGCCGTCCACATACTTCAACATTTATTAGCATATTATTATCCATATATGTCTCTCAAGACTCTATTTTGGCCTGTCTTCCTTTTAAAAAATATTCTTTTTTATTGATGTATCTATTTCCTGGTTGAGTCATAATCTCTATATGGCTAAACTTTGAGCTAGATTGAGAGGCACAGTTTCCAGGAATAAAGAGGAGACACTCTCACTGTACTCTTCTCCGCTCAGACCCTTATCTGGAGAATTGTGGTCAATTCCTAGCACCACATTTTAGGGAGGATGTTAATAAATTAGACAACATACAGGATGGTGAAGGGCATTGAGATGATGCCATTTGTAGATCAGTTGAATTATCTGGATTAATATTTATGTGAAAAAGAGAAGACTCAAAGGATATATGACACCTATGTTAAAAAATTTGGAGGACTCTCATGTGAAAGTGGGATTTTATTTAATAACTTATTTTGTACACAGAGGGTAGACTACGACCAATGGGTCAAAATGAAAGAAGGTGAATTTAGAGCTCTCCAGATTACAGTATAGGTTACCTTGGGATATAATGCATTTCTTCTGATTGGTATCTTCAAATAAAGGAAGGATGATGACCTATTGGGAATGTTGTATAGGGAATTCTTGTTCAGGAATGAGTTGGACTAAATCAATGATGGCAAATGCAAAGAGAAATGAAGGCCACTAAACTGTATATGAAGATGCCTGCATGTGACATTGACTTAGAAAACAACAAATTGACATTATCTATGTTTTATTGTATTTTATTTATTTTGTTAAGTATTTCCCAATTAGATTTTAATATGACACACTTGGAAGTGTCATGGGGCCACATTTAGGAGTTTTAGACTACATGCAATTGATGGGACACATATTTGGCACCTTTAGAATGGATAGCCACTGAAATATCATATGACACTGAGATTCTGTGATTCTCTGTGAAATGTGAGTTTTTATTATAGTAGGTGCTCAATAAAAGGTTTATGAATGCTAAATTAATCTATGACTCAGAATCATGGTCTTTGACAGTTTATATACTTTGATGGATCTCTGATTGCATCAGTCTAAGTCTGAAAAATGCATATGATGCAAAGGGTCCATTTATTCCCATACCCACCCCACTCTGGCTACTGCAAATGAACATATAGTGAGGAGGTATCAGCACAGGTATGTTGGGAGGAAGAATAATAGTAATAGTTTTCCATTAAATAACATTTGAAGGTTTACAAAGCCTTTTATATTTATTATCTCATTTGATAGTAATAATGACACAGGCTGATATGACATGAAAATGAATTTGGGTCTAAGAAAGCCAGACAATAGTCCTAAAATTTTGAAAGAAATTTATTATGCTTTTCTTTTTTTAGTTCTTTCTTTTATAGTCATTCATGGGAACTTCTTTTTGAATCAAATTCAAAAAAGGATTCATAAGCATCCTCCAAATCTAACTGGAATTAAAAGTTTCCTTAATCAGTTAACTTTATCCACCAGCACGGGTCTCTGATCAGTACTACCTTGCCAGGTGGTACCAACCATTGGTCCTGATTTTTCTTCTGTTTTTTTTTTCTAATCAAAATTGAGAATGTATTCACTTATATCAGCATCAGGCCTTAAAGACAGGAGTTACTGACCCAATGCAATCAAATCTTACCATACTGATTCATTTCATTGACCACTTATATAAATCCAGCCTCAGCGCATATTTGCTGCAGGTAAATGTTTATGTTCTTCTAACTGACTCAAAGGAAACCACCAGGGAGGTTTTGTTAGAAGAAAATCTCGTAGAATGGTTAAATGTAGGTAATATGTATAAAAATGTGTGTAGCACCACTTTTGTACTAACCAAGAACTGAAAACAAAGTAGACACTTTTCAATTAGGAGATGGCTAAACAAATTGTCATACACAAATGTAATGGAATATTATGGTTCAATAAGAAATGAAGAATGTGAAGAATACAGAGAAGCAAGGAAAGACATATAAGAACTGATGCAGAATGATGAGTAGAGCAAAGAAAACATAAACTATGACTACCGCGATGTAGATAGAAATGACAACCCCAAAAAGTATCAAAAATGAATAGTGTAACATTATAGAGAACGAAAGAAGAAACAAGAGGAAACGCTCCCACCCCACCCATTTAGAGAGGTGGAAGGTCCACAGGGGGTATGCATTGCATCTATTTTCAGGCTTTTTCAATGTATTTATCAATAATGTTCATTTCCCCCTCTTCTTTTTCTTCCTTATTTTATCTTTAAAGGATGCTGTTTGTATATGGTTTGGCAGGGTAGGAAGAAGGATACTGGGAAAATTATGGTAATGTAAAAAAAAAAGACATCACCAAAGACATTTTTTTAAAATGTGAGTAATTAAAAGCAAATTTCATAAATATTACTAGTAAAAACAGTAGTAATGACACTAGCTGTTATTTCCTTGGTGTTATGAGTATACATCCATACTTCAAGAATTTTTGGTACCTGAAATATCTACAAAGAAAGGTTACAAAGCCAATCTTCCGCAAAAACAGATGGCAAACCCTCTGTCTTATATCTGTTAGTCTTTATGAGTTGATGTGGCTAAAAATCAAATGATTCCTCAGTATTAAAATAGCCACCTGAGTTTAACAACCTGGTGCATGAACAATGGAGAGAGAGTATATTGTTGGGTAATTACAACGGAATCCTTACCAGATACTAGCACTTGTTGAGCTCGTACTTAATTGGAAGCGTCTTCAAGGATCCAAGGTTTCTTCAAAGTCAAAACAAAAAAATCAGTCAAAATTCAGTACATTTTAGATAAAATTACTTTAATATGAGTTAGCTAAATTTTGAAGCACTTAACCTGAATGATGATGTGTCACCCTTACAAAAAACCTTTTGGGCAGCCAGTCTGAATATTTTATAGATGAAGGAACTGACATCCAGCGAAACCAAATTTCTAGCCCAGATTTGTAGCAATGATAGTATTCCCTCCATCTGATTCCAGGTACCATTCTCCTTTGGCTACACTTTTAGGCTCTATTTGATAAGAAACTACAATTTATTGACCTATTAATTTAGGAGAGGCAGAATGGCCACATAGTGAATCAATTTGGTGTTAGGATGATATGACTTCAAGTCTTGTCACTGATATGTATTGATTGGGTGGCTATGGGTAAGCCATTTGACATCTCAGTGCTGCAGGCAATGTTCTAATACTCTTAGTAACAGAACAATTTGCCAGTCTACATTGGTAAAGGGAATTTAGTCCTCCAGAGCTCATCGAACCGCTGCAATCAGTGGTCTGATCCAAAATTATTTGGATCTATTTGAAGGATGAGACTGCATGGAGAATATTAATGTATCTTTTCATGGATCTTCTTGGAATTTGGTGGGGAGCAGTGTAGACTCAGGTTTGACTTATATTAAATATTTCAGAAACAAAACACAATTTGACTGGGATACAAATCTTGATTCATATTGACCTTATGAGATATTCTTGAACAAGTATCAGATAGGTTGCTCATAAATTCAGACAAGACCTCTGTTCTTATCATTAACTTCAGCATTCTGCAGAGATCACAGGAGAAAGGATAAATGAAGCCATACAATGTAATACTGAAGAGAAAATATGGCTTATATCTATTGCCATCATTTTTAACTGTAAAAACATTTGATTTTTTAAAAATTCTGTATAACAAAAATATTTCCAAATTCTTCACAATGAACCATTTGTTGAACCATATTATATATGAGATGAAGTTCTTTATTCTTTAAAGCTTAGTAGCCATGATCTCTTCTATATGGTTATTTCTAATCATATGGATAATAAATTCTCACCTGCTCATCCTGGAAAACTCTTGTCCTTGTATTTCTTTACGTCCTCCATAAGATATATACCTGATGGTTAAGAGACATATTCGACCTGCTTTTGAGAGGCAGGTAGGTGGTGCAATGCATAGAATGTTGGGTCTGGAGTCAGGAAGACTTGAGTTCAAATGCAGACTCAGACACTTACCATGTGTGACAACAAACAAGTCACTTAATCTCTGTTTGCCTCAGTTTCCTCAACTGTAAATTGGGAATGACAATAGCACTTACCTCACAGGATTGTTGTGAGGATAAAATGAGATAATAGTATTAATGAAGTGCTTAGCACAGTGCCTGGCACAGAGTATGTGCTGTATAAATCTCTACTCCCTTCTCTTCCCTTCTTATTCATCTCTCTGATAACATTTGTTATACTCCTTCTCCTGAGTAATTCTTCTTTGGTAACTTGTCATAGCCCATACCTCTCCCCATAAGCCTTTCCCTTGCCCTTTGGATAACACAGAACCCAAGTTCTTCAAGCACTGTGCTATTTCATGCTTTTGACCATGTAGAATCACTAAAAAAGTGTTGGAATAGAAAAAAGACAAAAAGTTTAGGTATTGCTACTCATTACTGCATTGTATAATTTCTCAAAATCAACCTAGCTGGACCTCTTCTTCCTATTTTTTTCTAAGTCCAGCACCTTGTTTCTCTATGGTGTCTGACCAAGGTACATATATTGATGACCTCTCATCTGTTCACCTAACTGTACAATATCAATCTAAAGAACTGCTAATATTTATCCACTTGTTTTATCACATGTGGATAGTTTTCTGAAATCTTTTTAATGCTTATGGATCTCATTCAGGTGTCTCTGCATTGTTCTGAGCTCTAATACGAAATATTATGTCTGCAATCAGGAGTATCTAAGGAATTTCAACATCTATAAAGAAATTAGCTTGGCTCTGTGCTGGGTGTTCTCCAAGATGATGGCAAATACCTTTGATGTATTTATATCTTGGGGTTTAATGCTCCACTTAATACCAGTAATCAGAAATTGATTTGCTTAAGTTATCTCTTTTATCATTAAATGAATCTTGAATCTTTTATTTATTCATACAAGGTCCTATATTGAAGGAAAGATTTTTATTTTGATCTGTCCATTCAATTGATTTCTTTTGTTAATTTTTTATAGTGAACACACAGTAAAATCTTGAATCATTACAATTCTCATTCAATTATGTAACTGTAAAGATGTGGTTTGCCTTACAATATCACTTAACAAAGCCGACCTATTTCTTTCTCATACCTTGGGCAAGGATACCCTCAAAAACTTTCATTGATATCTTAGAGATCACAATTTCCTGAATTTCAAAATTACAATAATAAATAACGATAAGAAGAAAAGTATAACTGTTAGTATAACAACTATAATATAAATACAATATAATATAAATCATAACATAACGATTATTCAAACTTTTGCAGAGATGCAAATGTAGGTATATGGGATGACAGTCGTTTCTATTGTCTAAGTCACTTTCGGGGGAATAATAAGGTTCCAGATTTTTTCTAAACATTTTAAGTGCCTTTTTTAGTTACATTGAGACTCCGTCCCTCAATGTTCTCACAATTGTCTTTACATTATCATCCTCTGTGTATACGTCATCTAGTCAGTTTCTTTTTTACCTTTGTTTTCCTTAGAGCCATTTCCATTTTCTCATGCTATACATTTAGGACAGTGCTGTTAGAGCACAAATGTGGCCACTTCACCATTATTAATAGAGAAAATGGTAAGTTTTTTTAAAGTGTTCCCCATCTCCTAACATTTTTTTGCTAGGTCATTGCAATCCTTCCAGTTTTGTCTATAAATGTTGGGGCTGAATTTATTTCTCTAACCAAGTTTTCTATCAACCTTCCCCCCCTCCATTCCTTTGATAATACTGCTTGTAATCTCCCACTAAGTGATTTCATTCTTGTTACTGATATTCATAGTTGAGAGGACAAGCATTCACTGAATAAGTCAGTTTCTAAGTTTTTTTGGTCTCCTCATTGTAGTAATGGATTTATTTCAGCTAAACTTCCTCAGGAAATGGTGTTGCTCTATCCTGTTATTCATTTCCCCCTTTTTTTTTTTTTAGCATCAACAGTTTTTAAAAATAGGCTGAATTTTCCTAATGTTCTTAATTTAATGAAATTAATTAAACACAATGCTTGCAATTTGTGCATAAAGTCATGTAAAATTGTTCCTTCTGCTCATTTGTTTTGTTCTAGGTAGCTGCCCATCTTACTTCCTTCTCATGTTGGATCTGCCTCCCACTTATTTAAAACCTCAAGCAAAACAGTCAAGGGTATTAATTTCAGATAACATGAAAGTACCACTTACCTCTGCTGAACAAATTTACTTAAATTGAGTTTCACAGATAAGGATCACTGAAAATAACCCATTTAAAACTGCACTGAAGTTAATATCAAATGATTTCTTTGAAGAGAAAGTGTTGTAGGATCACAACTTTCTAAGCATTAAACCTAAAGACCAAAACTATCCATGAAAAAAAGAGAATTTCCAAAGATTTATGTCTATTATATTCAAGAGTAGTTTGATTCAAGGTAGATTTTTTAACATAAGTGTAATTATATGTAAGTACTATAATTTAATTACCATGATTCTCTAGCTATTGATTTCAGATAGTCATCTAAAGCCTACAGATATGGTTGTGTGAAGCGTGCAGTTAGTATCAACTGTTCAAATATCATCTGAGGATGGTGTAAGGAGATGGAATTGATATCACACTTGAAAAAAAATGAAGTATAACATGAAAGTTACATAGACAGTTCATTTTAATAGAGTGCTTATAGATACTAGTTTGTACCTGCATTTATTAATTCATCGAACATGATTCAAAATTTCAGCCATTGTGGATACTAAGGAAAACGGCTATAACTTGCATCGAATGTGTGATGTTTATATTTTTGCCACAGACCACTGACTGTTACATGAGTTCCAAGTGTGGGCTCATCTCCCTCTGAAGAAAAAAGGGACAAGAATATCTCTCTACCCTCTGGCTCATTAGGAAGGATAAAAGGGGTTTTCCTAAAGGAAATAGAAGCAATGATTCCAAAGGGGGAAAAAAGGTTCTGAGATGAAGGAGGGAAGACTTTACCCTTGTCAGGATGATAGATAATGGAAGAATGTTATACAGAGGAAGAAGGGAAGGGAAATGGCACTATATAATTAGAGTTTAAAAACAGATATGAGGATCTTGCTAAAGGGGAGACAGCTGAATGCTCTGAGAAAGAAGCTACTTGTCTTTGCAATACTGTTATAGCAGAGCCATTGAACCTATAAGATAAGAGCATGAGCAGAGGTTCAAAATAAAGGATAAGGACAAATATAGCATTTGGGGCAGTTTGGTGAGGGTAACAAGAAAATCAAGGAACAGATAGAACTCCTTGCTCAAAGTTGATAGGGTGATTATAAGGGAAAATAGAATTGTCTCTCATTTTGCTTCTCTTTTATTTCCTCAAGACATTATTTCCTAAAGCCACCTGATTGGTAGCTATAGAACAATATGATACACAGGAAATTGAACCCCAAGATAACTGAGGATCTAGCAAGATATCATTTAGATCTTGAATGACTCCAAGTCACTGGAAAAAAAATGAAGATTATCTACTTAAAGGAATTGCAGTTACACTTCTGAGTTAATATTGATGATCTTTGAAAATTTATGGAGAATGGAAAAGATATGGGCAAATATTTTTCCAGATTTTTCAAAAAGAGATAAGGGAAAATTCATTATTTTTGGAGGGGGGAAGGCAGGGGAATTGGGGTTAAGGACTTGCCCAAGGTCACATGGCTAGAAAGTGCTAAGTGTCTGAGGCCAGATTTGAACTCAGGTCCTCCTGACTCCAGGGCTGGTGCTCTATTCACTGCACCACCTAGCTGTCCCAAAGAAAATTCTTTACCCTATTTTCCAACAGTCTTGACTTTTAGTTCTGCCAGGATGCATTAGTAAAGGAACAATTTGGGAGCAATTAGAAAGGGGGTTGCTAGGGGCCAGTAAGGATTAATCAAGATTAATGCCAGATTAATATCATTTCCCTTTATTATAGGCTTATCAGGGGCAATACTATAATTACAATATAACTGGACTGTAGCACGTTATGTGATATAAAGCATTTCATGACACCACGTAGAGAAGGTGGAAAGCTTTGAACAAAAGTACAGTTAGGTGGATTCATAATGATTGGATGGTTGGGTCCCCAAAGTGACAATTACGGAATTTATCTGAACCTAGGATTTTAAGATCCTGTACTGGGAGCTTGAAGGGACTTTGAAGGCCATGGAATCCAGTTCCTTCATTTTACAGATGAGGAGTATAGAGAAGGTTAAGGGATTTAACTTCTCTGAAGTACAGAGTGATTAAGTTACACGGTGTCACATAGCTAGTAAGCATCTGAAGAATGTATTGAACCCAGGTTTTCTCTATTCCAAATCTAATTCTAGTCTATATCAATAGTAGAAGGATCAGAATAAAGAAGAGTCCATATTCAGAAAATCTTTGGAACATTTTATTTAATTCTGGGAATCATTTTATAAATGACTTTGATGAGTTAGAGCTCACTAAGAAAGGGAGTTGGGTAGAACAATAGACATGCTGTGCTTGATGTCAGGAAGATCTGAGTCCAAATTCTGCCCAAGACACATACTAGGTATGTGACCTTGGGAAAGTCAATTAAGCTCTCTGTGTCTCCATGTCCTTATTTGTAAATCCAGGCAACTGGCCTTTAAATGGAATGAATCAAATGGGATAAGATTTTATTATACAGTGCCAGGCATTGTGCTAAGCACTTTATGAATTTTATTTCATTTTGGTTTGATGGTCTAGATTACAGGGTGGGGGAACCTCTGGCCTTGAGGCCACATGTGGCCCTCTAGGTCCTAAAGTATAGCCCTTTGACTTAATCCAAACTTCACAGAATAAATTCCCTTAATAAAATAATTTCTTCTATAATACTTGGATTCAGTCAAAAAGCCACATCCAAGGACCTAGAAGGTCACATGTGGCCTTGAGAACTCAAATTCCCCACTGCTAGAAGAAGATTTTTTCTAATTTTAAATTGGTGATACTATGAACCAATATGATGAGGGTACTCCAAATTACTCCACATATTGATAATGATTCATTGAAAGAATTGATGTCATTTTGCCTCAAGAAGAAACAATTTAGCAATAACACTATAGACATCTTCACAGATCTGAAGGCTTACACTGAAAAAGTTGAATTCATCTTGTTTTGATTCTCCCCAAAGACTAGAGCTAGGAGCCACTAACAGCAGCAAAAATCTAGATTTTGGTGTAACAAAAGGGGAGATTTTCCTAACTAGAACTTCCCCAAAGTAGAATGACTTGCCTTGGGAAGTATCCGTTTCTCAGTTATTGAAGGTCTCCAAATACAGGCTGGATAACCACTTATGCGTTAAAGGGGTTGTAGAAAGGATTCCATCTCAGGTAACCCATGACTTCTGAAGTCATTTCCCACAGTGGGCCACCCTCGTTATCATCCTCACCACCAACAATGTGGAATACTTAATAAGTGGTGTTACCATGTCCTTGACCTTGGGCAATGAATAGAGGTTAAGGGCTTATTATGTGTTGGCGACTGTGCTAACTGCTTGGGATGCAAAGACAAAAATAAAACAGTTCCTACTCTCAAGGAGCTCATGTTATAATTAAGGGGTGGCTTGTTCTGGGGAGGGGAGGGAAGGAGGGATAGGGTATGTACACATATAGGCAAATACAAAATCTGTACCAAGTAAATATGAAGAAATATCAGTATTTGGAAGCACTAGAAGCCAAACATTGGGAAAAGCTTCATGTGGGAGTTAATAGCTAAGGGTTAAAGGGAACTAGAGATTCTGGGGCAGGGGAACGGGGGCTGGGTGAGGGGCAGAGGAATGAGGATGGGGGTCCTCTTGTTGTTATTCAGTTGTGTTTGACTTTCCATGATCCCATTTTGTTTTTTCTTGGCAAAGTTACTAAAATACTTTGTCATTTCCTTCTCCAGCTCATTTTACAGATGAAGAAACTGAGGTAAACATGCTTAAGTATGTCACCTGGGGTCAAGTGACACAGCTAATAAGTGTCTGAGTCTGGATTTGAACTCAGGTCTTCCTGACTCCGTTTCCAGCACTCTGTCTACCATGTCACTTAGCTGTCGTGCTCTAACTTGGTAAATGGGACAGACACGTAGAAAAAAGTATATCTTCTAAGTGTCAAGTAAATCGTTGCAGACAATAAATTCCACGAGTTCAGAAGGAAGAGGTATCACAGGGCACAGGGCTAGAGTGGTCAGGATGCCTTTGGGACAAAAAGGGTTTTCATGCTAGATTGGGAGAGATTAGTTAGACTTAAGTATACAAAGGAGCAAGAGAGAGGAGGGGAGACATTTCAGCGATGGGGACAGCTGTGTCCTGAGAAAGCAATGAATAATCTTCAAGCAAAAGCTGCCTAGTCACTGGCATATCATAAAGAACATTCTTGTTCAGGAATGGATTGGTCTGTATGTCCCATGAAGTCCTTCTCAGCTCTGAGATTCACAGATTCAGTGAACAGGCAACTAAATTAACAAGCTGTTTCTCCTCTTAGAGTTAAGGATAGTTTGCAAGATCCTCTTGGAATCATGTCGTACCAAACAATCCAGTTGAAGTGCATGCTTTGACATAACAGTTGAATCAGAATATACTAAATTGTGGTGTCAAAACCTGTCCAAAAACATTTTATAAAGAGAAAACTTAAATCAATAGCAGAATTAGTACAGCACATCTTGAAAGAATTGCTTACTATAGGCAGCTTTTCCCGTTTCCCTTTTTTCTTTCATTGTGATTTTATCCCCCCCTTCGCCACCTTCATTGAGCCTCACTCTCCTATCACAGCTTTGGCCTTGAATTCAGCATTTTTCTTTAAAACAAGTTTCAAGTGGTACAGACTGTTTTCTTCAAAGTTATATTAAACCCTTTGGACCATAGTGATTTAATAAAACAAAAATAGAGTAAGCATCACTTCTGTCTCTAACAGGATAGGAAATGGTAGAGAGAAAACAGGCACCAGTGGCAACGAAAGTATTCATGTTGTTGATCCAATAAAGTATAACAACACCCCGAAGATGGGGTTCTCCCCCAAAAGAAAAACATGAGGGGATCCCAGTAGTTTGGTACCTTTACTCAATCAACAAATAACTTTAGTTCTTGGTTGGTGTCTCAAGATGTGTTTTTCCCCTTGATTTGATTTCCTTGTGTTGACTGCAGTGTTTTGCTGGGTGAAGGATGGCTATTTCTGGAAATGACCCACATTGGTATTATATTTATTACCTCATAATGTGGCTATTGAAGTTTGGATGTTCACACTCTAAAGAGCTCACTGGGAAGATTTCTGCCTGTCCTAGAAATATGAGTGGACCATACACTATCCACAGGAACTTGGCAATATAAGGCCTCACAAAAACAGTAGGCAACAGATGTCTTCCCACTCTGTGAAATTCTTTCTCTCTCCAGTCCTTTTTTTAAAGTGGTGTTAAAAATGCTTTAAAAAAAAATAAAACTATGGGTGAGTTTAAAACTTCATTTAGGCTGCAGTATCATTACTTTAGGGGCCCATTGTGCTGTTTGGCATTCATTAGCTGGAGGCAATGATGTTGTCTCATGAGGAGTTGAGAACTTGCAGGTTATCACTTTGATTAGCTGCTGTAGGCAACTGGTGGTTTCTGTAATTGCCTCTGCAACTCTAAAGTGAATATACATTTTCTCTGACAAGGAAAGCGTGGGAATTTGTGCTGGTGGAAGCTTTAGGTTCCTACAATGCCATGGAGATCAAATTTAAAAAAGGGAGTGAGAACCTGTTGCTATAGTACTTCATTAATTAAACATTGATTTAGAAAATACTGGTTGTCATTGACAGGTTTTGATCTTGGTTGCTGGTAGTGTGGCAGAGACAAATCTTCAAGTGGGTTAAAATGTGAATTTTCAAGATGAAGATGATGATGATGATGTAGTCATTGAAACCCTGACTCTTTAAAATATTAGAGGAAATTATGACATCCTTAGCCGGGCAACTGAATATCCTTCTTGAGCAATTATTGTGCAGTCATTTACATTTCAACCTCGAGTACTGTGCTGTATTGAAACAGAGATGAAAATAAAAGTCAAGAGTCCAAATAATACTTCACTCTTTGTGGATGGAAGAGGACGGGGAGAGGCAGTAGCCAGTTCAGGAGAAGGCATGCATAGGGCATAGATGAGGATGTAAAGCGCTGAGAAAAGCTCAGTCATGTCTAAGGATTAGTTGTTTTCTCTCTTGATGTTTCTTTCCATTACCCTCCCACTGTGATGCTTAACCTTGGCCTCGTTTTTCCCTTCTGTTTTAAAAGAAGCATTTCTGTATCCCTAAGAAAAACCAGGACTGGAAGTTCCAGGTAGAGACATTTTAAAGATCTCCTGACTTCAAACACCAGCTGTATGTGCATTGAATTATGAATTCCAGAATTAACTAGCTCCAGAACTGGCTGGTTGACTAAGTAGCCTTTGGACCCTTTGAGCACTCCCTGGAGTCCCAATGATTCCAGAAATAGGTAGAAATGTCAGTATCCAGGGCAGGTGTATGCCATTCTTCTGCCATTTTGACAGTCTTGTTTATTTCACATCAGCCAGACACCTGATCTTGACCTGAAGTTGTCCTTGCAATTTGGAAGTCAAAGAAGCTATTTACCTCACAAAGAAGTAGAAACTTAATACTCTGATTTGCAATATCCATCTGTAAATTATTTTTAAAGCTATGTAACACATCATAGCTATTCAGATTCTCATTTTGTACAACTTTCAAATTTTTCCCTCTAGAATCATAAAAATCACCCTCTGTGTTTAAAGTTTTCTGATCTTTCAATTATATGGTGGTTCTTGTTTTCCTTTCCTCTTTAAAAGATCTTTAAAAATGAAAAGTGAAGAAAATATCATTTTCCAAAGCCAAGGAGATGAATGCTCAAATAGATATTTCACAGTTGAAATGGAAATATACATATGCATATACGTGTGTAATATATACATATATGTATGTATATACACACATGCACATACATATATGTCTATATTTTTTCTTGGATATTATAACTCACCTTAGAGGTGATACAACCTTGAAATATTGCAGTAGTGCATTGAATAAGACAATGTGAATTCTTATTCTCCCTTCTATTCAGGAAAAAATATTCTGGTGACAGGACCCCATCTCTCCTTGGAGTAAGAAACCATTAGTTTAGATACATCAGCTGAATTACATGATATTTCTAAGGGTGCAAAACTGAATTGTAAATTTTAGAAGTTGTATTTTTTTTTGAGAAAGGGGATATAGGAAGTATCTAATGAAGGCATTGAAGTCCTGTTATAAGATTTGACCAATTCTTCTACCCATGTTTCTTTTCCCTAAAATGTGGAATTTTTCTACAGTGCTTAGAACAAAATCTTGAAGAGATGTTTAATAAATACCTTAACATTGTGATGGTCAGAGTTGACAGTCTTACTCTCATGATTTGTGATTTGAAGAGAATTAGAAAGAGCTCCAAGTGTGTGTGTGTGTGTGTGTGTGTGTGTGTGTGTGTGTGTGTGAATATATATATATATATGTATATATGTATATATATATATATATATATATATATGTTCTTCAGATACTGAGTTTAAAATACCTGCATTTAACATTTTGTCTCATTTTAAAGTATAAATGTTATCAAGTTTCAATAATGACTTGAACATAGTCTGTACTTAAATTCTTGTTGGTCTGATAATCCACTCCACACCTATAAAATTGGCAAAGATATCAGAAGGAAAATGACAAATATTGGAGGGGATGTGGGAAAGCAGGAACAATATGGCACTATTGGTGGAATTGTGAATGCTCTAGCCATTCTGGAAAGCAATTTGAAACTATGCCCCCAAAGCAGGCATATACTGGTATATATTAACAGTCAGCTATCCAGATTAAAAAACAAAATTTGATAAGATTACTTTTAAGTTCAATCTGTATTATTAAAATTTATATATATATATATATATATATATATATATATAAATCTTTATAAATCTATACAATGAACAAAAAATAAGTCCTAATTTGAAGCACCTGTTGATTTGTAAGCATATACTAAAAAATTTAACAATTGGCTCTTACAAGAAGAATCAACCTGGCTCCAGTATACTCCTGACAAAATCATTAAATTGTGCACAACCTTTGACCCTGTCATGCCACTTCTAGACCTATAGCCTATAAAGATGAAAGAAGAAAAAAGGTCCATAGGAATAAAATATTTGTAACACTTCCTTTTGTTACAGCAAATAACAGGGGGCTAAGAATGACTGAAAAGGGTATATGAATGTAATGGCATATTATTGTGCCACAAGAAATGATGAAATGGACAATTTCTGAGGAAACTGAGAATGCCAGTATGAACTGATCCAAAATAAATGAACAGAACCAGGAGAGCACTTTCTATATTGACAACATTATAAGGAAATACAATTTTGAAAGATTTTAGAACACTGATAAAAATGATAATCCATAATTCTATAGAACTGAATAGATAGTATAAGCACCACCTATTGACAGTGAGATGATGGATTCAAAATGCAAAATGAGGGCTATATTTTTGGACGTGGTCGGGGTGGAATTTACTCCATTGACTAGTATGTTGTTAGTGGATTATGTTCTGTTTTTGTTTATTTTTGGAAAGATGGGAGAAAGAGTGCATGCCTGTCAATTTTGAAAATAAAATCTTTCAGGGAAAAAAAGATTTATTGACTGATTAGGTTATATGTTACCTTCTTTAGAAGTCACCATTTTAGTAAGTAAATGGTCTTGCAAGTCATCACACCCTGAGTGACTAATACGTGAGTGTATTTCATCTTCAGAGGAGAGATAATATGGAAACATCAGGCATCTGGGTTAGAGTGGGATAAGGAGAGAGAGAAAGGCTGCTCAAGAGGAGAATGGTCCAGAAAAGGGCACATGAGGAATCCCGAAGGAAACATTTGCCTGCCTTTCAGACTCTTTTGCTAGGGCCAACACTCAACCTAATAAAAAGGATCTGGAGCTTAATTTACTTGTACCTTAGTGGATGAGGTACTACAGATTCAGACTGTGCTTACCTAGAATCGTAAAATGTTAGAGAGGGTAAAGATTATAGAGATATATACTAGCCCAATTGGTTGATTTAACAAATGAGGAAGTTGTGAATCAGAAATATTGACTTACAAGATTACAGACAGAGCTGAGACTAAAACCTTGGCCCAGTTTTCTCCCAAAGTTCAGTGCTTTTCTGATGATTTAAGCTTTTTGGCCAGCGGTTTTGTTTAGGGGATTCTTATAGAGCTACAACAAAAATGCTTTGGGGAAAAGGCTATTTGAGGGTAGAGACAATGTTTTCTATACTTGTCTCCCCTAGCACAGTACCTTGATCAATAAATACTTGTTGAATGAATGACTGGGGAAAAAATGGCAATTTTTGTGCATAGACCTTTCTAAATACCAAAAATGTGAAGCCTAAAAGTTATATAGCCTAGGGGTACAGTCTGGATGCAATAGTAGCGTGCTTACATAACTATCAATCCCCTGTACAGAGAATTGCTCCCATGAGGTTAGCTACACCTGTCAATCACTTTTAACTGCTAGCCAATCATGGAACAAGCATGGAACTCTGTAGTTACCTCTTCTCCTTTCCAGTCCAGAAAAATATGCATTGTGACAGAGAGCTTACTCAGTCTGCAGTAAGAACCTAGAACTCTAGGTGCTTCTCCTAATCATTGCTGAATGCCCAAATGATTCAAAGGTGATCTCTCAATCTTTAACTGTTATGAGATTGTCTTCCTTCATGGGAAGGGAAGGAGGAAAGCTCATTTGACAGCAGAGGGGAAAAGCATTCAAAACAATTGGGCTGTTTAAGCATTAATGGAATATTATGGAAATTTTAAAGTTTACTTTGGGAGGAATCTTAAGAATCATTAAAACATGGAAATGTGGTTTTTTTTATCTTATAAAATATTTTTGAACGCTAGAAAAATTACATTGACTCCTACAAGATATTCACAACTACAAAAGGCAGTGTAGCACTGTGGTTAGAGAGCTAGTTTTGTAGTCTCAAGTTCTGTCTCTGACATACATTGACAATATGACCCCCAGCAAATTACCTAATATGTTGGGGCCTCAGGCAATTTTCTAAAATTAAGCTACAGAGAAGGTGCTGATCTACATGAGCACTGGGAATTCTTGACTGGGAGAACTCCCTATGACAACAGAAGCTCAAGGCTGGTCTAAAACAAAGGAAAAACATAACTACAGTGTAACTTTTAATTCATTTTAGGTCTTATTCATTTTGTGAGTCAGAGTGCTTTAAAATATCTCTCTTCAGGGAAATCCTAGTACTTTGGGACACAATGATTGTTAAGTTGACTTTACTTCTCTAAATTAAAATGGAAGCAAATATCTCTTAGATACTAAGAAATTTATTTTTCACAATATCAAGGATCTTTACATGTTTAATTCATTGAATTCTTCAGTTTCTATCTGTATTAGTGGTGTCAAGAGTGGACTAATCAATGATAACCCAAACATTAGCCAGCAACTTGGTGCAGCTACTTATAAATCTAGTACTGCATTTAATGCAAGCAGCCTCCATAACATGGGTAGGGATGGGAAAGGGCTGCACTGTTTCCATACCTAGAAAACTATTTTAAGTTCTGAACACTATACTGTAGTATGTGGCTATAGGAAGTTTACCAGGCTAAAGGAAATGAGGATGTTAAGCTTGAGAAGACCAAAAGGAGACATATACTTATTTTCTGTGATGAGCTTTTTCTTGTAGAAGAAAAGATAGGATCATGGATTAAAAGGGCAGAATAAACACTTTTGATTGTACTTGCATTTAGGATACAAGTCAGAGGGGGTAGATTTATGGCCTAATATTAGGAAAAAGACTTTACAAGAATTTAAATTCCAAGAAAAAAAGCCCAGGGAAGGGGCTCTACAGGAAATTGTGAGATAATTCTACCACAACCTGGAGAACTATCTGGCAGAGGGATATTATAGAAAATATTCCTACACTAGGAGTTTTGGAATCAGTCATCTTTGAATCTTTAATCTCTGGGATTCTATAGTGACATTAATTTTTTTTCTCAAATTACGGAGGGACAATGGCATCCAAATTGTTATACTAATTCTATAACTCCTCCAGTTTGAAGTAAGTTCTTTAAAAAAAAATAGGTAAAATGTAGTAGCTTAAGAAGTATGGGCCTGGGGTGGCTAGGTGGTGCCTACATAGAGCACTAGCCCAGGAGTCATGAGAACCTGAGCTCAAATTTAGCCTCAGACACTTAATACTTAGTAGCCATGTGACCTTGGGCAAGTCACTTAACCCCAGTTGCCCTGCCTTCCTCCCCTCCAAAAAAAAGAAAAGTAAAAAACAAAAACAAAAACAAAAAAGAAGTATGAGCTGTATGTGGTACAGTGAATAGAGCTCTGGGCCTGAAGTCAGGAAGCCTCCTCTCCCTGAGTTCAAATCTGTCCTCAGACATTTATTAACTATATGATACTGGTCAAGTCACTCAACCTTTTTTCCCTCAGCTTTCTTATCTGTAAAATGAGCTGGAGAAGGAAATGGCAAATCACTGCAATATCTTTGCCTAGAAAACCAACCGAAACAAAAGAACAAAGAAGTATGCATGATAATACTTCCTGAAATCCATTCTTAATATTGCTAAATTTCAAATTCCAAGTAGAGGGAGCTATTAAAAAAGGAAAAAAAAATAGAACCATACCAGATGAATGAGATATTTAGCAATTAAACAGCTGAAGATAGCATGTTGTATGGGTGCTTTCTCCAAACCTACAGAAACACTGTAGACCCCTCAGCAAAACAAGGTAACTTTGGGGTGGGTTTTTATTCTTCATGAATTAAGCCCCATGGTTGAAACAAATCTTTATCCCATCAAAGAGTGACAGTATGACAACTTAGTAGGTTATTAATGGGAATAACAGCCTGCAAATCAGAAATCATAGTAATGTACTGCGATTACCATGAATGATAGGATTGGAGGCTGGGCTTAACTGAAAATCTAGAAAATATAAGAAAACAAGAAAGCAATGAAGGAAAAGCAAAAATTAACATATGTATACATATGTATGTACACACACACACACACACACACACACACACACACTCTTCCTTTCCCCATATAACCACAAGTTATATATAACCACTTGTTGAGGGGCAGTAATGACTAAAAGTTTCATCTTCCTTACCATCATTCCACTGTCATTCTTGAAACATTCAACAATTCAAGATTTGGCCAAGAGAAAGTAAATTGATTTCATAAGTAGGTAGGTAGATAGATACAGATATAGATATACGACATAAGGTGCTAGCTGTTTAATTGATGTATATAAAATCACTAATAAATTTCTGATTCTGTGTTTTCCAAGCAATGGAATCAGAATGAAATCAGATGAAGAACAGGCTTTTGTGGTTTTGGTTTTTGTCTTAATCTCAACTTGATTCACGAGTGCCGGCACTTTTTAGTCTTGTATATCTCAAGATGGTGGGTTTCAAAAATAATTAATATTGTTAATCCTCCACAATTATCTAATGCTTTGTTGTCTTGGAGGTGACTGGATTTTTGAGGATATGTAACCATAGCAAATCTATTGTAAGTTAAATCAAGATGGAATGACTTCAAGTAGAATTTTAAGGCAGACCATGTGATCATCATCTGTAAATATGGAAAAGATAATTCCCAGAAGATAGAACAACAAATAATGAATTTTTTATTTAGATAATGTAAATCACAAACATAAAAATACAAAATAGTCCTCAGTGATGAGTTTCTGCATTAATGATTGAGTGAAAGAAAAACGATCAGAGGAAAGTAAAGATTCTAAAACTTAAGATTATGTGTAATAAGTCTAAGAATCACAGTGTTTTAGATCCTTACATTGGTGTGCCTAAGATGAGGTCTTTGTACAATGATCAACAAGACAATATTCTACTAGGAGGACTGAACCACAACCAAACTGACATCCTCAAAATGAACAAAATCAGAAGTCATACAGAAGTTGCAGCTAAATGGAAAGACAGCTTCCAGGTTGTCCTTGGAGAGGCAATTAAAGAGTTGGCAGAGATGGTTTCATCAGGTGCCCAAAGGCAACAAAAAATATCATTTTCTGGGACACTTGGTCATCTTGCTTTGCGATACTCACATTACGCATAAGTAAACAAACCATCATGAAGATAATTGCAGCTTTAAGTGCCAACATCTGCTACAAAGGATGAAGGAGTGGAGAAATTCAATAAAGCATTTGATGAGATTCTCCAGAAGAAGTAATTATGTAGCCTGGATATTCTATAATTTCAACATAAAGGGGGCAGGGACATTATTTCAAAAAGTCTATTGGAAAACAACATTTATGATTAAGAAGTGAGAGCCCAAAGGTTCACAGAATACTCAGAAACTTCAAATCTATACTTCAAAAGAGAGTTGAGGAGTGTTGGATACAGTGAAATTATGAGAGGCTATATAACAGAATGTGGTATGGAGGCACTTGGTTGAACTTGGTCTCCAGAGTTTGCTCAATCTATGAAATCCTACAAGACAGACAGTTTTGATGACACAGAATTTAAACAGAAGTTTTTTGCATGAAAAACCAGCATAGCCTGAATAAGGAGAAATATTCTTCAAAAGGGAAAATTGTCTCATTAAATATCTCTGATAAAAGTCTGATATGCAGGATACACATGGGATTAGTGCCAACTCCTAAGACTGAGTGTTTACACATTACATGTCCAAGAGTGGTTCCCAAATAGATAAGTAGTTGGTGTATTTGTATGATTTTCAAAAGAAGTAACTCAAGCTATTATAAACCCATGACCAAATGCTCCAAATTATTGATTAAAAGAGGAATACAAATTAAAATCATTCTGGGGTTTCATCCCAAACATGTTAACCTGGTAAAGAGGATAAAAGAAATTGTCAATGTTAGATAAACTGTGAGGATATAGATTCACTGGTGCGCGGTTGGCGGATCTAGAAAATTATCTCATGATTCTAGAAAACAATCTGGGATAATTCAAGTAAAGTTACTGGACTGCTTACATGCTTTGCCTTGGAGATCCTGTTATTGAGCATATACCCAAGTTAGGACAAAGACAGATGACAAGTCCTATATTTACTGAAACATGGTAACCTTTTTTTTTTCTGTTAGCCAAATTCAAAATAAAAAAATAGAAATAAAATGTGTCATTATTTATCAAGAAATGACTAAGCAGATCTTGGCATCATGGAAACAGCATATAAGAAAGAAAGTACTGGACCAGATGACCTGAGTTTGAATCCTTGGCTTTAAGGGGCTTACTGCTCGTCTAGCATTGACCAGATCTCTTAGCCTCTCTGTATCTCAATTTTCTGATCTGTAAAAATGAGGAGTTTGGATTTGATCTTGTAGATACTTCCAGTTCTATGATACTATTTTGATGTAATGGAAAATTATTGAATAGGAAATGATGAATATAAGAAATACAGAGGAATGTGAGAAGGACTGAATGAAGCACTATAGAACCAAGAGAACAGAACATAAGACAACTACCAAAATGTGAACTGAAAATACCAGTAAAAGACAGCTGGAAACAATTGTAATGATTGATTTTGGAGGAGAAATCACAAAATATACATTTTCCTTCTTTCTAAGGAGAGGTAGAAAACTAGGGGAGAGAAAATTTTGCTTCTGCTTTCAGATGTCATCTTTTTGTCAATTGGTTTTGTTTAACTGTTTTCTCTATTACAAAGGAGTATTCAATGGGGAGGAGGGGCAGATTGCTATGTTGGGAAATGACTGTGGTACAAGAAAAACAAAAGGCATCAATAAAATTTATTTTGATTCATATAATTATATAAACATGTTTGACAGACAAGTCACCAAACCGATCAAGAGAGTTTTTAAACTGAAATTTGAGTTAGGGGTGAATTGAGAACACAAAGTGCTCATATAGAATAGGTTTTTTTTTTTTAATTCTATGGAAAGCAAGATAAATGAAATAAAAAAAAACAACCCAACAACATTTATTTGAGGTCAGGGTACCTAGTTTGAAATCACAACTTGACACCTACTCTCTAACTTATTTGACCTTGAGCAAGTCACTTATCTTCCCTGGGCCTCTATTTCCTCAAATGTGAAAAATGACAGATCAGTCTAGTTGAACCCTCAGGTCCTTTCAGGTTATAAAATGCTACAACACCATCGGTATTACCAAAAATGTGGAATTAATATTATCTTTATCCGTGGAAGATGACTAATTGTTAAAATTTTGCCCTTTTAGAATTGGCTATTTGTGTGCAGATAATTTACTGATTGGAGAAAAGATAAGATGATACCGAATTAGAAGAAAAAATACCCAAGGATTCATAGGAGTTATGAGAAAGTAAAGCCTGTCCTTGATGTGAGTTCTGACACCACCTGTTTAAATAGGCTATTAACTCCAAAAATGGGGACATGTACACAAGTAAAGACACATTTATTTTCAACATTTCTCAGAGAAGACTGATGCAAAAGAACTGACACAATGAGGAGGCTGAAGACCTGCAGAGGCTACCTCAGCCAGCAAATACTTGATCTCTTTGTTGAGTGGAAAGATATGGCAACTAGACCAGTAACTATCAGAATTAAAGATAGCTGCCCTTCCTGTGGCAGCAAGGAACTGGAAAGTAAAAGAATGACTGATGTGTGAGGAATGGCTGATTAAGTTGTGGCATATGATTGTGATGAAGTATTATTGAGCTATAAGAAATAGGGAGTAAGGGTGGCTAGGTGGCGCAGTAAATAGAGCACTGGCCCTGGAGTCAGGAGGACTTGAGTTCAAATCCAGCCTCAGACACTTGACACACTTATTAGCCATGTGACTTTGGGCAAGTCACTTAACTCCAATTGCCCTCCAAAAAGCAAAAAAAAAATAAAAATTTTAAAAAAAGAAATAGGGAGTAGATGATTTAAAGAAGAAATAGAAAAACTTTTGCAGGATGGAGGAAGTACAACCAGAAGAACAATTTATAATATAACATTGATGTTTTTAAAAAGAAGAAAAAGAGAACTCCTGTAAACTGATAAAGAATGAAACTTAGGAGAACAATTTATACAATAACCAGGAGCAGAACCAGTAGAACAATTTGTATAATTACAAGAAGATTGTAAGAACAAATAACATTGAAAGCTATCACAACTAAGATCAATAAAACGACCATCCATGATTCCACCAATAATGAAACGTTACATAGGTGATGGATTTAGAGTGCAGAATTAGACATATGTGTGTATGTATATACATACATTTAAGGAATTTGTTTGGCATATCTATGCATATTCATTATGAGAAATTAGCTTTTTCTGGGGAAGTAGGTAGGAAATAGAAAATAGACTTATTTGTTTATTTTTAATAGAGACGGGGATGGCATTATAGATGTGGAATGGTGCTGGCAATTTCAGATAAGGTCACAACACTGCTAGTTTTATTTTGTTACAAAGTGTCACAAAGTGGGATAAATTACAAATGTTTACAATATAAAAACAAAACAGGAAAAAAAACACAGAGACATACTAGTTATACAGTAAGAGTTACCTATGTGTCCTGATATCTCTGAAATATTGAAAGAACTGGGAATATTGGCCTGTAACACATTCTCTGTAAGTGATTTACAGAAATAGACAACAGTCACTGTGAATGAGAAACAACAAAGTTTTGTGCTCTGCAATAGAGATGGTTACATCCACACATATTAAATAACAAATCCATCCAAGTACCAAGGTAATATTGCTAGTATAATCCAGGTTCAGGATTGGAACATTTGCATAAACTGTCCTCATTGGTGGAAG
Source organism: Pseudochirops cupreus (assembly GCA_028627135.1). Taxonomy (NCBI): domain Eukaryota; kingdom Metazoa; phylum Chordata; class Mammalia; order Diprotodontia; family Pseudocheiridae; genus Pseudochirops; species Pseudochirops cupreus. Next base: position 428,612,125 of record CM053580.1, on the reverse strand, counting down.
AGAGGGACAATTTATTGCTGAATGATCATATGATATGCAGAATTAATACAAGAACTTGGAGAGAGGGGAGAAAATCTGCCTTCCTGCTTTGAGAAGGGAACAAAGGTACTTCTAGACTCCATTCAGGAAGAGACCCTTAGAAAGAGAGAATAAACTTTGTAAGGCAGGACTATAGGAGACATCTGGTTCCTCGTTTCCCTGATTTTCCAGCTTTTCTTTCCAGAGACTTGAGAGAATGTCCTTCATTGGGTGAGAGTAGGGTCTCTCTCGCTCTCGTTCAAGCTGTTATCTTGCTTACAGTTGGAAAGTTCATTAACTTTGTATATTTTGGGGTATGTCATAATTTATAAAATTCAGCTAACTTCAGTTTCCTATATGCTTGGATAAATGGGTTTATTATTCATTGCATTTATTAGTCTTTTGTGTAACTAGAATTTGGTAGGAAGAGATCAAGTTTTTGCATAATCTTGGAGCACCCTTTCTGCTTTAAAGGACAACAGTCAGTGAAGTGGATTGAACCTAAGAAAATCATTCTCCTAGATTAGCAACATATGGGTGTTGGGGAGGTGGGTCAGATAGACATAGTTCTAGGCCAGTACTCTTCTCTGACAGTGGCTCCTGCTTCAGCTCCCCTCCAGGTAGGAATCAAAGTATCCCTGGGAGAGCTGTAGACAAGAATCTCAAGATGTTCATCCAAGCTTCCCCATGATGCGCAGTCCAACAATTCATGGAGACATACACATAACTTATGTGGACACTACATGCAAACACCTTATAATAATAATAATAATAATAATAATAAATTTACATTTCTAAAGCACTTTATTTCACTGAATTCTACTCTGATGTCAGATTGTGGAGTGTAGTTGACCTTGTCTTGAAGTCTATGCTAAGAAAGTACATATTTGGACAGTTTCTACAAAACTGGAATGATTTTTAAGGGTGGCCACAACGATGAACTGTGTATCTATTGTCCAATAATGATCTATTTAAGTTTAAAACTTCAGTTTTGAGGAAGAGGCCAGACAAACCATCTTCATTCTCTGGGCTTCACCATCATACATCAGCGTCCTTCTCCTTCTAGTATCACAGCCCCCTTTTCTCCTTATTGAGTTCCTCCCAGACGTTGTATTTGGAGTAATGGTTTTGCCAGTCATCCTTAATCATATAAATTTCACCACTATACCCTCCTATACCTACCAATGTCCCTCTCTTATTTTCCAACCCCCTTCTTTTCAATATCTCCCCCCCAAAAATGCAGGGAATGTTTCTTTTTGCTTGTATGCGTAACTCCAATGCTTAGCACAATGCGTAGTATGTGGCTCAGTGAATGCTTTGGACGGGACTTGACATGACTCAGAATGCTTAACCACTCATTTCAAAGTGGGTGAGGATTCACCCGTATCCATTTCTGATAAATTATTTTGAGATGAAATTTAATGGCAATGTAAATGTGAGCTTAGCTACCAGATGATTTTGTTTTATTTTATTTTGCCCATGGTTACTCAGGAAGGCTGACTACTATCCCGTGGGAGGTGGCAGTTCTCTTAGCGGAGGGAGCACCCACACTAATGCAGTTGGATTTTTTTCCGAGAAAAAAAAGGTTCCCATTTAAATTTAAAATATGTATTATGAAAGCACAGGATGTGGGAGTCTGGGTTTTACAGCAATGGATTTTTAAAAGAACCAGAGTTTTAAAAGTCCATAAGCTCAATAATGATAATAAGCATAAGGGTGATGACGATGATGATAATTTATGTACCAGATACTGTGCTAAGTGCTTTATAATGATTATCTTATTTGATCTTCACTATGACTCTGGGAGTTAGATGCTCTTGTTATCTCATTTTACAGATAAGGAAACTGAGGCAATAGCAAATGTAAATCTCGGCAGAATTTATTTAAGTATATGACAAGACTGAAGGGAGTTTACCACCACTGATCTGAATATATCTGCTGTGTTGTGTTCTGCTCTAAGTCCTATAGTTTGAGAGGGTTATTGACAGACTAGAGAAGGAACAGAGGGGGAGAAAGAAAATGCTGAAAGGTCTGGAAACCGAATGCTTTATTAAACACATGCATACACACATGCATGTATGCATATGGATGTATATGTGCACACATATAAATATGTATGTGGATGTGTGCATATACAAATATATCCATCTGTGTGTATATGTATGCACATATATACTTATACATATACAATAGGTATATGTTTTCCTATATATACATACACAGGTATATGTGTCCACATACACGTATGATAAATATACAAGATAACTTTTTAAATATTTTACCACAGATTGTGTCCTCCCCTAGTCTTCTGTTCTCCTGTTAAATGTATATGGAAAGATAGATAAATAGATATAGATGCATATGTACACATGTACGTAAACACATGCCCAGTGTATATATAAGCATATTGTGTATGTGTACATATACTATATATATACATACAAGCATATACATATTATACAATTATTCATGTATGTATATATATGCATGTGTATACATACATGCCTACATACCTACATATACATATGCAGGTATACATGTACATAGCTGTGTAAAATCTCTTCCAGTTCTTTGACACCACTGAGATAAATCAAAGGAGATAGGTGCAAAGGAGTTTGCATTGCAAGAGTTCTGATCATTGTATGAGTGGGATCTCGGGGAGGCTAAAACCTCTCTCTGAAACCATTTGTCTACTAACTAGCATGACTAAGCCTAGATGGTAACTTAAAATAGGTGAAGGCACTGAATTTCTATACAAGGTAGAATCAGTCTAAACTATTCAGTAATGAGTATGCTTCAAATTGTGCAAAACAGAGGGAAGTGGGTGAAGAATACAGAGATCTTTCAATCTTGGGGTCATTCAGACCCCTAAAAGAAAGGTAAATGGTAACAGCTGATATTTATGCGATACTTTAAGAGTTCCAAATCATTTAACATGTGTTGGTTTAGTTGACCCTCAGAATAGTACTTCAGGTACCATTTTACTGATGAGTCAACTCACATCAAATAGTGAATAACATGGAATTCAAACTCAGTTCCTGCTTTTTCCAGCATATCTTCCATTTTTATCACACTACCTTACTATAAAGGTAATTTGTCACTGCAGCATGGCCTGAAGCCAAGGGACATGGAGTCATCTTCCTCATTCAGGGTACCAAGGATCAAGGTGATAACAAAATGTAAAAGTAATCATATAGGGATTTATATATATCTCTATCTATATATCTCTATCTATCTATCTATCTATCTATCTATCTATCTATCTATCTATCTATCTTTAGTGGTTTAAGACATGCAAAACATTTGCCAGGTATTATCTCAATTGATTAACCCATGAAGTAGGTAGTTGAAGAATCATTATCCCTATCTACAGATAAACAATTACTTGACCTCACTGGGACCCTAGTTTCTTCATCAGTAAAATAAGTTTTACTAGATACTCTCTAAGTTCCCTTACAACTCTAAATTCCATGATTCTGTGATATTTTAGAAAATGAAATAACAAGCCTACATAGTTAATAAATGGCAGAATAAAGACCCATGCCTAGATTCTTGGGTTTCACATCTTTTTTTTTAGTCATTTTTCAGTCATGTCCGACTCTTCATGACCCCATTGGGGATTTTATTGGCAATATTTATCGGAGTGATTAACCATTTCTTTCTCCAGCTCATTTTACAAATGAGGAACCTGAGGCAAACAGGGCTAAGTGCTTTGCCTGGAGGTCACACAGCAGTAAGTGTCTGAGGCTGTATTTGAACTCAGTCTTCCCAGTTCCAGGCCTGGCACTCATACACTATGCCACCTAACTGCCTCTCACCTCATTACTCTTTCAATAATTCAACAAAGTATAAACATTTATACTTTATACATACCTACAATATAAAAGGCATTGTGGGAAAAATGAATGAAAAATGAAAAAAATCTCCTTATCTAATAGGGACACATCTAATGGGGAAGAACATGTGTATATATTATCTCCTTTGATAGATGAAAACCCCTGAAAGGCAGGAACTATTTCATTTTTATTTTTTTATACATAGACCCTCACCTATTGCCTGACATATAGTAAACAATTCATACATATTTGTTTGATTAATTGACCTTTGTGTGTTTATGTCTATATGAGCACATGTAGATTGATGATAAAGATATAAAATGGAATATAATGGGAACAAAGGAGAACCAAGCAAAGTCTTATGGGAAATCTGAGAAGGGCATAGTAGGAATTTCTCAAATTGACATATGATTTGGATAAATATGCCAGGTTGCCTTTGGGAGCTAGAAGGTCATGTATATGCCTATTATCTAGGTAAGATATTGGCAGCAGCCAGGGAAGAACCAGAGAGTAGGGGATCCTTGAAGAAAAGAGTAAGGAATAACTATGGATGTTCCTCCCCTTCCCTAGATATTCCTAGACCCTAGACATTGTGGGTACTATCTCTGCTATATTCCTCCACTTGGACAGGGGTAGCTGCAAATTCATTCATTCAGTATTTCACAAAGTTATATTGAGTGCCTATCACATGGATCTGTACTAGATACAGATCAGGATAAGGAAGTATAAATTGTTGCCCTTGTCCTCTAAGAGTACATCATCCAGGCAATACAAAAAAATTGCTAGAAAACATCTTGCTGAAATAAAATGCTATGTATTCAAAATAATTAATTGAATTGAATAAAACATTTATTTGATGCTTATTATGGGCAAGGCCTTCTGGGCAAGGAGAAGAGGACAGTAAAGATAAGTATGAAAGGGTCCCTGCCGACACAAGCTTACTGTTCATTAAAAGGGATAAGATCCCTACACATATAAATCTAGAGTGGAATACAAAAGTTTGCATTTTTTAAAAAGGTGCAAATGTCTACAAGCAGGGCGGCTAGGTGGCACAGTGGATAGAGCATGGACTTGGAATCAGGAAGTCTGATATTTATGTGTTCGAAGCCAGCCTCAGTCACTTACTAGCTGTGTGACCCTTGTCAAGTCACTTGACCCCACTTGCCTCAGTTCCTTATCTATAAAATGAGATGGAGAAGGAAATGGCAAACCACTCAAGTATCTTTGCCAAGAAAACTCCAAATAAGATGGCAGAGTCAGACACAATTGAAAAGACTGAACAACACAATAACAAACATCAGTGGGAATTTAAAAGGGAAAGAGAACACTTTGGATTGATGGGTAAGATCACAGAAGGCTACAGGAAAGAGAAGGCATTTTAACCTAGGTTTTGAAATATAAGTAGAGTTTCTATAAGTGAAGACATGGGGTTAGAGGAGAAGGAAATTTGTAACATCTGGAATAGACAGAATGAGGCAGGGCATAGAGTTTTGAGATCAAGAGATATGCTTGAGGCAAGTTGCATGCTCCAATTTGACTGAAGAGCAGAGAAAATGGAAGGGAAGTCATGTAAAAGACTGAAAATAGAAGTTGCTGTTTAAATGTCAAATGAAATTCCATGATGACACAGAACGTATCATATTTCTCTTGGTATTCCCATCACCTGTAACAGTAACAGTAGACAATAGATGTTTATTCACTGACTCATTGACTGTATTTTGCAAGGACCCAGGACTTCTTAATGAAGAAATTAAGATTACATAAAATGTCAGGGGAACTAAATTGACTGTGATGGCCTACCTCCTCCTCATCAATAGCACCAAGAAGAAATATTTACCAAGTTCTATTAAGGAAAACGTTGGTTAACAACTGTGTTTTCTTTTAAGATCTGCTGGTCTTTGGAAGTGTCTCTTGCCAAATTAATTGTCATCTCCGTACTAGTTCTATCCTTTCAAACTATAATGGTTAAATCTGTTCTTGAGTATCCTCAGACAACTACCACTTGAGTCATATAGACTCAAAAGAAAGTGATTAGTGAGCTATAGGTCTTCTCGCCCTGTCCTCAACCTCATTTTCGGCACACTTGGCAATTTTAGGCTTGTTAACTGATTATGCAGGCACTCAATACAGCCATGCTTATTCCTTTGGCACCGGTAATTTAACAGAGGGGTCCCATTTCACAAGTATAAATATGTGAATATGCCCCACTTCTAGTTCCCAGACACCAGCCAAGAACAGGGGGAATATTCACCAAAAAAGGTTATGGGCGAAATTCAAAATTCAGTTAGCAGAAGATTGAAATTGTTTTTGTTTGTTTGTAGGTGGATATGTTTGTATTCTTTTTATTAAAGAATTATTTTCCCTCTGGCATTATCAGAATTCTTCTTTCTGAATATTACTTTGGGCTTTTAAAAAAAATAGTAAGCATCAATTTTCTGTCTTTTCTTTGTCAGTCTCAGAGTTTGATTTGCATTACATGGTACCAGTCTGCTGCTGTTGATATCCCTCAGGCAGTGTTAGCATTTCACTGTTGAAGTTGAAGAAAATCTCATGCCTTTTAGGCATTTTAGAAAACACAACAAACACCTCCCTATTTTCCAGAATAGTTTTTCCCTCTTCTTTTTGTCAACACAAACTATAAACAGATCAGACTTAAAATGAAGTAACCATCTGAAATATTATCATCTTTTTACCCATCTGTCACACTGAAAAGTCAGTTGTGAGATTATACTTAGGTGCTGTCAGCCAATCAGAGGTGATGTAGGAATAGATATGTGAAATAGAATAAAAATGTAAAGCATTCACAAAAAAATTTAGCAAGATATGAGCTGTTTAAAGGTGGGATGTAACACAGGACTAAGGCTAAAGTGCAGTGCTATAGTTCCTGTCTTCCCAGAAAAAAAAAGGCTTGTGTGATGGTACAATATCATGACTTCACCTTCAAAGACCATGCTTCTGTTTTTCTTCCTTTGTGTAAACCCAGTAGATTCTGGGTGTTGGTTATACTAAGGCATTCAAATAAAGAAGGCAATAATGTCAAGGCAATATGAGTTAGTGGCTAGAGTGCTAAGCTTGGAGTCAGGAAGACTTGGGAGTCAAATATCAACTCCAGTTTATATCCTATGTGAGGATAGATGGGTTACTGAGACTCAGTTTCCTCATCTGTAAAATCAGGGTAGTAAGCAGTTCTCAAAAGAAGACATACAAATTATTAACAACCACTTGAAAGAATGCTCACAATCAATAATAATAATAAATGAAAATCAAAACAACTTTCCCTGAGGTTATTTCATCTTATAATTACTTTCATCTTATGGAGTTATTAGTTTCTATTTGATCCCATTAAATTTCTACTGATTTTGTTGTTTGGGCAAGGTTTTATGCTTCTTGTTCCAAGCTGTCAATTCCCTTTCCAGTTCTTTGTTCCATATCTCTCATTTCTTTTTCATTTTTTCCTTTAACATTTCTATTTAATTAAAAAAAAACATTTTAACTTAAAGAAAACCTCTTGATTCTTGTCTTTCAGGAATTCTAGTTGAATTTGTCCTCATTCCATATTTTCTTTTGAGGCTTTGCCTGTGTATGTTCTCAAGTCAATTTCTACTTCTGGATTTGTGTCTTTTATGTTCCTGTCACCACAATAGTTTTTGTGCTTGCTCATTCTTCTAGCTTACTCTCTGCCTTTAGCCTGTCATGAAATTGTGGGCTGGTTCTTTTGTTACTTTCTTGGGATTATTGAATAATTGTGTTATTCTAGTTTCTTAGGCATGGCTCAGGCTGGGGATCTATAAGTTATAGAGCTCCCCAAGTAGTCCAATCCAGGAAAAATATCTGATTTATGTACCCCTAGTCTGAACTCTTCAAATTTGTGATCTAGGTTTGGCTCTCAACAGTAGTACTCTATGGTTGGACTTTCTTCTGCAGTTGTCAGGGCTTAAAGTTGGAGCTGAGACCCTTCTTGCTCCTGGTGTCTGAATCACACAGATGCTATTTGCTGAACTTCCTCCTTGCTCTGGACACAGTCTAAGACCTGTGGCCGCTCCTCAACCCACAATGCCCATGTAAGTCCAAGGCCTGTCCTTAGTTTTTCCAAGATCTGTCACCTGGAACTGGGTAGTGAATAACAAAGTTGCCAATTGGCATCTGTTCATTTACTCTGTTATGCTTTGTTATCAGTTTGAAACTTCATCCTTCCCAACACAGTCCCTGATCACTGGAATGCTCTCTGTGATACTCTCCCCGTTAGAACATATCACCAGTAACTTTTGTCTTGAATTTTCTGGTCAGGATTTAGTCTAGTGAATTTTATAGATCCGTTTAAAAGAATTTTGCTGGCAGATCAACTATTCTTGCCAGTCCACCATCTCTGTGGTACACAAATTACTAAGTTGTAATAAAGAAGGAAGATGATGAATACAGGGAAAAAGTGAAAGATTTGTGTAATCTAATGCAGAATGAAGTAAACAGAACCAAGAAAAAAACATATATAACTACAACAATGTAACTGGAAAAATAGTCAAAAGCATTAAAAAAGGAATGTTACAAAATTACAAAGAAATTTAGTTCCAAAGAGGAAATATGATAAGATAAATATCATAAAATACTACCCCCCTCTTCTTTGTAGAGGTGTGACTTTTATAATTAGTGTACATTATATACATTTTCAGATTTTTAAAATAACATTTGGCGGGTTTGCTAACCAATTACTTTTATCACAGACAAAATGCACCCAACAGGAAATGAAAAAGACTCTAACAAGGGAGAAAGGAATTCTAAGACCTGTAGTACTAGGGGTTGTGAATGACCTTTGTTTCATATGTATACTACACATGCGCTTTAGTACCACTGGGATGAGGTTACTCATCCCATAGTTTCTATGTTTATTTATAGGACTGTGTACCCTTGGTTTATTATGATTTATCCTTTTTCTTAGCATGTCATCTTAGTAAATGTCTTTGTTGAGAGCTAATTGAGTCTAATGTCTGATTGTTAATGTGAAGCACACCAGTGTGGACTCTTGAGTCAGAGGCCTCCTGCCTCTATAATATTAGAAGAGTGACCTGTTAGGTAAAGCCTTGAACCCTTGGAGTAAACATCTACCCAACTCAAAGGCAAGTAAGATTTGGGGAGTTAGGAAATGAAATAGCGTATGTGAAGTGTTTGGGAAACCTTAAAGATATTCTTACTATCAGCTATCATTATTAGCCCAAAGGGTATCTTACATATGTAAAGTATTTTCTACACATTAAATGTATGAATGAATGTCATCCATTGGTATTAATGAATAATTTTGTATGCAGCCAATAACTAATCAATTATGCAACTATCACACTTGTGATTTACCCTGGCCATTTGCTGCTTTTCTTCCTCCTGTGTAGCCATACTAACTGTCTTTTGGCAATTTGATCCTTCATTTAAATGTTGGACATAATCAAACACATATAATGTTCAAAATAGTCATTTCGTAAGTTTATACCTCTTGTAGAAGTAGAAAAATTAGGGTTCGGGACCATACTTACTTCTTCTCCAGGTATGTTACTGAGAAAACTCCCTTGAAATAAAGTAGATGTTAGGGAGTGAATATTATGTGCCGTTTTTTAATGTGAGTTATAAAGGAAAAGGGTAAACGGTGCAAAGGAGAGAAATAGCATTAAAGCAAACTCAAAGAGGAACTTGGAATTGGGTAATATAATGAAAAGGAGTCAGGGATATTTGGATCAGATTAGTCTGAGCAAAACAAGTGGTGGAAAGGAAGTACTGACTTAAAAGAAGAGGTAAATATGTGTGTATGGTAAACACACAGTAGATGTATACACCCAGTATATACCCATATAATGTGTGTGTTTGTAATTAATGGAATAAGACCCAAACATAAAAATTATAACACTAAACATTCCTGAAATAAATTCCCAATTAAGAAAAGTTCTAAAGGAGACTGGCTATGTAAATGAAATTCAGCAATTTTGTGTATATGTAAATCATATGTGAAATATTTGTAAATATAGTAAGTATGGGGAAATGGAACAAAATCCATCATATGTTGCATGGCTCTAAAAAATCATGAGTTGAAATTATTATCCCAAAGAAAGCAAAAATAAAAAGTGATAAAAATCAAAGGGAATCATCAACATCATCATCATCTAGAGATTTAAGATTTGCAAAGTACCTGACAAATATTTCATTCGATTCTTATAACGGTAACATTGTAGTTACTGCTATTCTCATTTGACAGAGAAAACAGGCTAAGAGGTTAAATGATTTGCCCAAATTTACAGTGTAGTAAGTATCCGCAGTAGGATTTGAACTTAACCCCAAAAGAAAACTCCTAGAAATATTATAGCCAGGTTCCAGAATCCCCAGACCAAGGAGAAGGTGTTGCAAGCTGCCAGGAAGAAACAATTTGAATATTGTGGAAACACAATTAGGATAACCCAGGATCTAGCAGCTTCTACATTAAGGGATCAAAGGGCCTGGAAGGACTAAAACCAAGAATCACCGACCCAGCAAAATTGAGTATAATGTTCAAGGGGAAAATATGGTCATTCAGTGAGGCAGAGGACTTTCAAATATTCTTGCTGAAAAAACCAGAACTGAAAAGAAAGTTTGACACTCCAACACAAGAAGCATGAGAAGATAAACATGGAAAAGTAATCACAAGGAACTTACCAAAGTTGAACTATTTACATGCCAACATGGAAAAGTGATAATTCTAACTGATGAAACTTTTCTCAGTATGAGGATAGGTGAAGGGAATACAAATTTATATATACATATACATACACATACACATATATCTATATAAGAGGGTTTATATATGCATACAAGCACATATCTGAGTATGTGTATATATGAATACATAAAGGACATAAAATCAATTGAATAGCAAGGGACAATATTCTAAAAGGTGAAATCCTGAGGTGAGAGAGGATTAGATTGAGAGGAGACAGGGAGAGAC
>CM053580.1:428581246-428600816 GCA_028627135.1 Pseudochirops cupreus | reverse complement strand
TCTCTCTCCCATGATCTTTCTTTTCCCCAAAGAAGGAATCAAGGGTTTGGGAGCTGTTCTTACTTTGCTTCTTATGCTTATTCTTACTCATGGTTCTTCAGACCATGATTTTTTTTTAAAATCTCTGTGGGGCTCTGCTTCCAGAAGGGAAAGCTCTGTCCCAAATCGCTGGGGTCCTCCCGGCTGCCGTAGCTCTCAGGAAGACGCTGGGAGTCTTCCTAAATACTTCCGGCTGACTGAATAATAAAGACTCCAAGATGGAGGCCGAAGATCGCGATCCGGATCCAGGCTGCTCAACGCGAGAGCACTGGCCTGAAAACAATCGCTAAGTCCCCCTGCTGTCTGCAGGCCGGGGTGGGAAGCTACAAAGCAGAGGCGGGTGCAAAACCTCTGCCTTTTCGCTTTTCCACTCTGGAGGCCTTTCCCTGGGCTGCTTATCTCTCCCTTTCGCAAATCCCACTCGCAGCTGCTGCTAATCCACTCACCTGAGAGGCTCCTCCACTCCTCCCATCCAGCTGCCCCTAGGGCACAGCTGCGGCTTCAGGGCAGGCTGGTTTCAGTTTGCAGTGCTGATATGGTTCCTCGTAGCTGAGCTAACTTTAGTGGGAAGTATCTTTGTGTGCGTTTTGGAGTTCTGGGATTGGTTTAGAGTCCTGTTTTATGGGTATTTTGGGGTGGCTATGTGAGAGCTGCGTTATGTTGCTGCTGCTATGCCGCCATCTTGGCTCCCAGTGTTACATTTTCAGTGAACAGTTAGAAGCCACAGTCTTAGGTACTGTACTTGGTATACAAGGAGAGAAGAAGCAAGAAGAAGATGAGTATAAAAGGCAGGAAAAAAAGGTAAAAGAAGGGCATTGCTCTTAGATATTTCATTCTGGGCGTGGAAAGGAAGACAAAGTGAAGATCTGTGCACCATCACTGGGTGTGTAATTTTCATTTGCTTCCTAGCACTGCTCCATGAATCAGATAACTGGAATAATAATAATAATAATAATAAAGCAACAACTCTTCTGAATGAGAGCTACCTAAGTCACTAAAATAAATATATCTCTAAGGTAGAGAAAGGGAAGAGAGGGAGGAAAAGAGAGAGAGAGAGAGAGAGAGAGAGAGAGAGAGAGAGAGAGAGAGAGAGAGGAGCTTCAGGCTCTAGTGCTTCCTTCCAGGTGTCTTCGCCTGCATGATTTCATCTGTGAACCATAATCAACTTCCTTAATGAAATACGTAATTAACATATTATAATTGTGGTAAAGATGATTTTGACAGAAATCATTTTCCATATCTAATACTATGCTAATTTAATCTGTTCCTCACTCCCCGACATGACCTTTAGTGATTAAGTTTCATGGAAGAATTGTTTTTTTTTTTCTTTGATGGATTGATTTATCCACAGTGGTTGAGACCCTTCTCTTGGCATGGCTGTCATTTTTTCCTCTCTAAAACATACATATATACACACAGAGAAATGTGCATGGACAAGCTCACACACAAATATATACTTTCATCCCTAGAAGAATGATGAGCAAGCATGTGACAAAAAGAGGAATAATACAACTGTAAGTCCTGTCTTCATATGGAATCTCAAATGCTTATTATTGGTAAATTTAAGGAAAGTAAAGCTTAAATAGGTTAGAGCCAAAATGCTTCTTTCCCTGTTTATTAACTATTGCCATGTAGAAAAGTGTGGGTGGGCATATGAAGTTACCACTGGCAAAATAAAGCAATTCCCCTGAGCCATAACATCATAAACTATAGGAATGAGAACATGGAAACCCACAAAATTATATTAATATTTCCACAAAGCTTTCTATGTGTCATATCTATGTAGTAATAATATTTCAAACCTGTCTGCCTACCTTTTTATCAACTTTTTTTCTTTTAGCTTAAGAAAAATTTTCCCTTCACTCACTACTTCCTTAAGCCATCATCTTATTTCTCTCTTTCAGTTCATTGATAAGTTTCTATCAGGAATCTATATTTGCTGCTTTCTTTGCCTCAACCCACTCAATCTTCAACCATTTACAGCTTTGTTCCTGCTTTCAAAATTATTGATACAACTCCCTCAAAGGTCACAAAAGACCTTCATGTTGTAAAATTCAATGGCCGAGCCCTTTTTCTGCGTCTTTCCTTCTAGACTTCTCTGAAGGTCACTCCTCCTCTATTTTGTATCTTCCTTGGAGGAACCACTCATAGATTCTTCTGCTATCTCTAACTGCTCCTTCTTTTTCTACTCTGCTTCTTTTTCATCTTCTTCTACCAACTTACAGGTAGCTTTCCCCTAAACTTTTGTGCAATGACCCCTTCTCTCTCAACACCCTTTCCTTACTGGTAGAATCCATTTTTTATGCTTTTTGTTATGCAAGTGATTCATACATATACACATAAATGTATTTATGTGTGTATGTGTACATGTATCTATATCTATGTATCTATGTCAATTCCAAACTTCCCATATACTGCCCCAAGATTTCTAGTCCTTTATTTATAACTACTTCCTAATATATCCTCTTGGATATACTGCTGTAAACTCGGAATTACTATATATAACTGAACTCATCATCTTCCTAACAAAATATCCCCATCTCCAAACTCTTGTATTTCTATTTATGCCAGTCTTCTCTATCACCAAGGTTTGGGACATGAGTCATCTTTGCATTTTTCTACTCTCTCATCTATCTTTGCAATATCTTTTGTATCAATCTGTACTTTTCTAATTTAAATGTAACCATGGATTTTGGTTGTATTTGTCTTAGGTTTGAATTGATCTTCCTACTTCCAATTCATTCTATTTCCATCCTGCCCTTCATATTGCTAATATCGTGATCTCCCTAATGTACCATTCTGATCATTTTCCTCCTCTCCTTTAAAGCTGTTAGTGGCTCCCCATCACTCACTAAAACATAAACTCATAAACCTCCCATTCAAGGCCCTTCATAATTTACCTTTTCAGACTTATCTCCTTCTCCCCTACTTGTTATAGGCTAGTAGTCTAGTTTTGGTCAAACTGGACAGTTTTCCATTTCCCATTCTCGTCCTGCCATTTCCTGTCTCCATACTTTGCCTATCATTGATTTCTTAGCCTCTCTGTCTATTGAATTACCTCCCTTCTATTTATAACCTTTCAGTGAAGGTTATAATACCATTTACCCTAATTGAAAAAAGTTCTGAACTGAATAAAAATTCTGTGATTGCTGCCATCCTCTACTTTATGACATTTTTTGTGAGGTGAAAAGTGAGAAGGATTTAGATAAGTATTTATAGAATAACAAATAATACAGGGTATAATATATGCTATTTTATTTGCTATACATTTACTTGCATTTGAAAGAGAAAGAATTTACTGTGTTAGTTATGTTAAATGCCATTAAAATTACAGTTTACTCATAATAATGAGATTCACAAAAATCCCAAATCTGTGAATTGGTTGGTCACAAGATTTGGATATTTTTGATCTGCTACTATATAAAAACTGCTGTAATTATGTGAATATCAGAGCTGCAATTTTAAATGTCCACCTACTTCAGTTTTCTTCTAAGCCACAAGAAAAATGGATCATATTCAGCAGCTCTAAGAGCTAGTGATTGTCTTGCTCAATATTATAGAGGGAAGGAAGGAGGAGAGAAAATTATTAAATAAGTAACCATCATGAGGTAGATTATCAAGTCACACCACGAATGACAAAGTCAAAATTTGACCTGTTAGTTTATGTAGATGTTGACTCTGAAGCCCATAAAAGATTTACAGGAACTTTTTACCCTTTCAGGCAAGTATCCTGGTGTTATTCATATTTATAAATGTACATTTTCTTCTGCCTTTGAGTTTATTTTAAAATAAGTCAAGACTGGCTTTAAAGAAGATTTCACTTTTGTATCAGAGAGAAAAAAAGAGCATGACAATTACTTATACTGGCCTGCTGAACTTCCTTTCTCACACTACTTTCTGGTTCTTCCAAAACCCCATATCTGTGCACGTTTTGATTGTTTTCTTTGTGTGTGGATGTCTAAACACAGTGCTCTGTTACTTTTCCAGAAGAATAGGAGCTCATTCATAAAGTCTGACAAGAAATCAACTCTTTGATTTCACCAAGTAATGTTTAGTTATCTTGCCTCTCTGAGGTTGATTTGGATCAAGTTTTTGCTTTTCTAGGAGTATAAAGAGACCTGGTTAAAGCCTGTCCTCAGCAACAGTATCCCCTTGGACAAATAAAATTTTAATCTTGCTGTTTCATATCTATATATATATATCTATATATATATCTATATATCTATATATAGATATATATATACATATATATGTATATACATATATATATAATTTCTGTTTAAATGTGAATATACTGGCATTTCTGTCTATTTCTTCAAATAGAAAGTGAAAATAACCATACTATATATTCTATTATATGACATGTTGAATAACAAAAGTGATTTCAAAGCATTATACACAGTTATAATTCCAGCCTCTCTGAAAACTCATTCTCAGACTCCTTTGCTGGATCACCATTCATGTCCTGCCCCCAAAACTATGGAATATATAATTTTCTTCCCCCCCTCCCTTTGTGATCCTATCATTTCCTGTGGGCTGAAGGATCATCTCTATGCTTATAAATCCCAAATTTAAAAAAAAAGAAAAACCCAACAAACCCTAATATCTTTTCTTAAATGCTAGTTCTGTACTACCAACTGTCTGCTAGATCTCTCCAACTGAATGTATCTTCAGTGTATCCAAATCCAATTGGTTGCTAAGGCCCAGTCTCTATAATATCTTCCCCTCCTCTCCACATACAAGCTAACATGATAACTCTGAGCTTCATTACCTCTTGCCTAGACTATTGGTAGAGCCTGCTTTAATTTTTTTTTTACCCTTGTCATTCTATCCTCTGTATCACTGATACATCAATCTTCCTAAAGCATATATCTGACAATGTCAGTTCTTGGTTCAACAATATTCAGTGGCCCCCTATTACTTCTAGAATAAAATAAAGGCTCCTTAGTACCTTATTTCAAGGCTTCCTCAACATGGTATCCTTTTTAAAAAAAAAGACATTTTATATTTTTCCCCTACTTCACTCAATATTTTAGCCAAATTGGACTACTAGTGAAAATGGACATTCCATATCTTACCTCTATTCCTAGATACAGGCTAATCCTTATGCCTTAGGTACACCTCAACCTTTTCTCCATCCTTTAGAATCATTCAAAGATTTTGTACTTTAAGACTCAGACTGTGAAACCTTTCTCTCTACCCACAGTGGCTAATGTTCTCTTCTTCCTCAAATTATCTTGTATTTCAGCATACAAGTTTTATCCTCCTGTTATATCAGGCTCTCGAGGGATTGGTTTAATTTTTGTCTTTCTCTCTCCATTGCCTTGGGCATAGTAGGCATATAATAAACATTTGTTAGATTGAATTTGATTGGAAGATACTTTTCAAATGGGCTATAATCAGAAAGATTTGTGTACTCCATGAATATATTAATAACTGGCAGTTATTATTACTTTAGACAGTTATATTTCCTTACCTCTGATCCTAGGTTCTTATCACAAAACCAACAGAAAACAAGGTCAAATCAGCCCTTGTTCAAGGGCATTTAATTCAATTCTGTACATATTTGCTGAGTGCCTAAAATATTCAGAGTTCTGCGGTAGGCATTGGCAGAGATACAAAATTTAGATAAGATATAATCTTTTCTCTCATGGAGCTTACAGTCTGATAAAGGAAAGAGACATATGTAAATTAATATATTTCACTATAATACATGACAAAGACATTGAGAGTATAAAATAAATGCTGTGTAAGGCACAAGGAAGGAGAGATAATTACTCAGAGAAGAGTTGAGGGAATGCTACTAGTGAAGGTGCCAGGTTAGTAGAGTTTAAAAGAAGAACAAGAATTCAATAAGCAAAAAGAGAGATAGAATGTATTCCAGAAGGAAGGAAAAATGTGAGTAAAGACAGGAGGGAAGAACATTAGAAATCATTTTTGGTGGTAGTAAATGGTCCTATTTAACCTGAACATAAAGAACTTGATAAAGAGAAGTTTATAAGGCTCGGTAGGTAGAATAGTGCAAAACTGTGATGTATGTTGAATGTTAGTTCAAACAATATAACTTTATTCAAAACAAAGTAGAGAACCAGTGACAATTTTTGTAGGGAAAGGTAAAAGACATAGGAAAAAAAATCTATGCATGAGAAAGACTAGTTTAGCATCTGTATGAAGGATGGTTTGGAAGAATAGAAAGAGTGAAAGCAGGAAGACTGATTAACATACTGTTATGATAATAATGGCTGATATTTATGACATGTTTGAAGGTTTACAAAATACTTTATACACATTATCTGATCTAAAATTCAAGAGAAGTTGTCATTACCTCATGAGGAAACTGAGACTCTCAGAGTTTAAGTGATTTGCCTATTGTCACTAGAAATTTATGTAACACAAACTCAACTGGGCCCTCCATGCTTCTAAGCAATCTTACCATACCTTCCTTGTTCACTCACTATTCCACCCTTCATAGTAGCTTTTCCAAATTTTTTTATCCTTCCTGAAGCATTCCATGCCCCTCCCCTTACCATCTCAGCTGAGAACCTTGACTCATATTTTACAGAAAAAAATAAGGTCATTTGTCATGACCTCCTTTTCTCTTCTCTTCCTTGTTTCATCACACTCATAATGTCTTCTTCCACTGTCTCCTCCTTCATCTTTTATCTTATATGAAAAGGAGGCCTTATTACTTACCCAAGCTGACTCTTCTACCTGCAAAATTGAATTCATTCCATTCTCTCTCCTCCAACAGATTTACCCCTCTGCCGTTCCTAGTCTATCACTTATCTTCACTCTTACTCAGTCTAATGATTGCTTCACTATATCATGTGTCTTCCCCATCCTCAAAAAACTTTCACTTGATCCTGATTCCCATCTGCCTTTTGTGGCTTAATTTCTTGAAAAGATTGTCTGCAATAGGTACTTCCACTTTCTTTCCTCTTGCTCTTTTCTTAAACCCTTACAATTTGGCTTCCAGCCTCATTATTCCACTGAAACTAATTTCTCCACAGTTAACAATGATTTCTCAATTGCCAAATCCAATGGCCTTTTCTCAAACTCCATTCTCCTTGATCTTTCTACAGCTTTTGACATTGTTGATCACTCTCTTCTTTAGATACTCTCTTGTCTCTTAAGTTTTTGTGACACCACTGTCTTCGGTCTCTTCTCTTTGAACTGCTCTTTCTCAGTTTCCTTTTTTTGGATCCTAAGGTTTTTGTCTAAAGTCCTCTTCTTTTCTACTTCTATCCTACTTCACTTGGTGATCTCATCAACTCCCATGAATTTAATTATCATCTCTACGCTAATGATTCTCAAATTTTGTGATTATGGCCTAAATTCTTTGCCACCCTCCAACATCGCATCTCCAACTGCCTTTCAGATATCTCAAACTTAATGTCCAATAGACATCTTCAACTCAACATGTCCAAAGTTGAACTCATTATCTTTTCCCCAAACCATCCGCACTTCCAAGTTTTTTCTATTATTATCAAGGGTACCAGCATCCTTCCAGTCCCTCAGACTTAAAACCTAGGTTTCATTCTTGACTCCTATATTAGCAAGCACCCCAGCACACCCAGGATGGTCTGCTAGCACAGGTTTTTCTATTTTCTTTGCTAAAGGAAAGACAACTTTTAAAGGAGTCCACACTCTTACTTTAATTACAAATAAGTAGAAAATACAAGCAGAGAAATTAGCAGAGATTCAACAGACAGGGTTCCTACGGTCTGAACAAAGTAATACAATCACTTATGTGTACCACCAAATCAGGAAAGCACAAAACTCTGAGCTCCTCCTTAGGCAAGTTCTTCACCCAATGGGCTCAATGTGACTCAGGGTGTTTCACAGCTATGAAAACAGCAAGGTATCTGTGATGGAAATACCTGTGTATCTTTAGACCTGGGAACACAACTCTTGTTCCGAGGGAAAAGGGGACACTTGTGGCCACATAGGCCTGTTAATGGATATGAAAATCTCCCTATTCCATTAACATTATAACCCTTTACTATTTCTCATCCTCCATCTGTTACCAAAGCATCAATTTCACTTTTGCAAAATCTCTTGAATCTGTTACCAAGGCATCAATTTCACTTTTGCAATGGCTCTTGAATGGACCTCTTTCTCTCCTCTGATGCTACTACCACCCTGGTACAAGGCCTCATATTTTTTTAAATTAAATTTTATGTTTATTTTTAGTTTATATCATTCATTTCCACAAGATTTTGAGTAATAAGTTTTCTCCCCATATTTTCCCTACCCACCACCCCAAAACAGTGATCCCACTGTATACTTGCATAATCTGCTCTCCCCTATATCCTCCTCTATCCCTCCTCCAACTTTCTAGTAGGGCAAGATGGATCTCCATACCCCAGTGCCTGTATATCTTATTTCCCAGTTGCATGTAAATAATAATAATAATAATAATAATAATAATAATTTATTTTAAACATTTGATTTTACAACTTTGAATTCCAGATTTTTTCCTTTCCTCCCTCATCACCCACCCTTACTGGGAAGGTAAGCAATTCAATATAGGTTGTGCACGTGTAGTTACACAAAACATTTCCACAGTGGATATATTGTGAAAGACTGACTATATTTCCCTCCATCGTATCCTGCTCCCCCACTTGTTCTATTCTCTACTTTGACCCTGTCCCTTTACAAAAGTGTGTGCTTCTAACTACCCTCCCCGCAACCTGCCCTCTCCTCCATCCATCCCCTCCCCTCTCCTCCCCTTACTCCCTACTGTCCTGTAGGGCAATATAACCAATTTAGTGAGTATGTCATTCCCTCCCTAAGCCAAATTCAATGAGAGTAAGATTGACCCATTCCCTTTTGCCTTCCTGTTCTTCCCTTCCCTTGCCTCTTCTATATGAGATAATTTATCCCATTCTGTCTCTCCCTATCTCCTCTCATTATATTCCTCTCTCACCTCTCAATTTCACCTTTTAAATATCATCTCTTCCTATTCAATAGATCCTGTGCCCTCTGTCTATTCATACCTGTACCCATATATACACACACTCACATATGTATTCAAATGCACATATACATATATATATATATCCTTCAACTATTCTCATACTGTAAAAAGTTTCATAAATTTTAATTATCATTTTTCCATGTAGGCATGTAAATAGTTAAACTTTGATAAGTTCCTTATGATTTCTTTTCCCTGTTTACTTTGTCATGTTTCTCTTGATTCTTGTATTTGAGTGTTAAATTTTCTATTCAACTCTGTTTTTTTCATCAAGAATGCTTGAAAGTATTTTATTTCATTGAATGACCATATTTTCCCCTGAAACTCAAGTTTTGTTGGGTAGGTGATTCTTGGTTTCAATCCTAGCTCCTTTGACCTCTGGAACATCATATTCCAAGCCCTTTGATCCCTTAATATAGAAGCTGCTAGATTCTGTGTTATCCTAAATTTCCACAGTATTCACATCATTTTTTTCTTGGCTGCTTGTAATATTTTCTCCTTTATCTGGGAACTCTGGAACCTGGCTATAATATTCCTAGGAGTTTTCTTTTTGGGATCTTTTTCAAGAGGTGATTGGGGAATTCTTTCAAGTTCTATTTTGCCCTCTGGTTCTAGAATATCATGGAAATTTTCTTTGAAATTTTCTTGAAGGATGACTTCCAGGTTCTTTTTTTGATTATGGCTTTCAGATAGTCCAATAATTTTTATATGATCTCTCCTTGATCTATTTTCCAGGTCAGTGGTTTTTCCAATGAGATATTTTACATTGCCCTCTATTTTTCCATTTGTTTGTATCTGTTTAATAGTATCTTGATTTCTCACAAAGTCATTAGCTTTCATTTGCTCCAATCTGATTCTGAAGGAATTATTCTCTTCAGTGAGCTTTTGAAATTCTTTTTCCATATGGCAAATTTGGCTTTTTAAGGCATTCCTCTCCTCATTGGCTTTTTGGGCCTCTTCTGCCATTTGAGTTAATCTATTTTTTAAGGTGTTATTTTCTTCAGTCAGGTTGTTGACTCTCTTTTCATGATTTTCTTGCATCATTCTCATTTTCTTCCCAATTTTTCCTCCACTTCTCTTACTTGATTTTCAAAATCCTTCATGAGGTCCTCCATGGCCTGTAACCAGTTCATATTTTTATTGGAAGCTTTTGATGCAGGAGTTTTGACATCATTGTCTTCCTCCCATTCCATGCTTTGATCCTTTTATTCCCCAAAAAAGAAATCTAAAGTTGGATTGCTGTGCTTGCCTTGCTTCCTTTGCTTGTTCATGTTGCCAGTCAATTATTTGACTTTTGAGCTCTTTGCCACAGTAGAACTCTGCTTGCAGAGGGGAGAGCTTTGTCCCAAATCATTGGGGTTTTTGCAGCTGCCAGAGCTATTAGGAGGGTGCCATCTCTGCCACCCCCACAAACTCTGGCTCCCTGGTTACACACCTCAGGACCACCACTCAAGACCAAGATCCAGAGCCAGGCAGGTTAAAGCAAGAGCAAATATCCTCTGTAAATTCACTTGGCTACCCTACAATCTGCAGGCCAGGAGCTCTGAAGTAGCCACATGGAGGTAGCTGCAGGGCTGCCACACCTCTGCCACTTTTAGCTCCAGGGGCAGGGGCCAGACCTGCTCCTCAGTCCCCTCCAGTTCCCACAGAATTCTTCACTGACCTCTCACTTTTTCTTTGGCTTTTATGGGTTTATAATTCTGGAAACCACCACTGCTGTTGGTGATACACTCTCCTAAAGTTCGCTGCAGCCACTGGTTGGGGTCATACTAGGGCTAAAACCACGGGCTTACATGGAGCTGGGCTGGGCTCCCAGCACGCTGAGATTAACCTTTCCTATCTGCCCTCTGGGCTGCCTTTATCGGGAGATTTGTTTCTCTCTTTCACTTTGTGGCTTCTATAGCTCTAAAAGTTGTTTGGAGTCATATTTTGTAGCTATTTGAGGTGGTTATGAGGGGAGCCATGGAATTTTCCTGCTTCTACCAAAAGCAGGTCTTGAAACCTAGGAGAGTTGGGGTCAAGTTCAAACTCTGACCCATATTGACTTTTAGGGCCTCAAATCTTAATGTCTGGACTGTTGAACTGGCCTATTAGTTTGTCTACCTACTACAAGTCTCTCCCCACTTCTGTCAATTTTCCATGCAGCTGCCAAAGTTATTTTCCCAAAGCACAAGTCTGACCATGTCACTCTTACTCAATAAACTCCAGTGACTCTCAATCATTCCCATTATCAAAAACAAAACCCTCTGTTTTGTTAGCAAATACCTTCATAGGCTCCTCTTCTTCCCTCCCCCACCCCCATAAGTCTTCTTGCATCCTATACCCTTTCCCCCATGTACCCTTTGATCCAGTAACACTGACTTCTTGTAATTTTCCAAACAATCTCTTGACTCTAGGCAATATTTCTTATTGTTCCCCATCCTTGCAATGTTCTCCTTCATTCTATTTACCCTCCTAGTTTCCTTCGATTCCCAGATAAAATTCCAGCTCCTACAGGAAGTCTTTTCCATCCCCTCTTAATTCTACAGCCTTCCTTTTGTTGGTTATTTCCTATTAATCTTGAACACTGTTTGTACATATTTGTTGTCTCTTGCATTAGATTGTGACCTCCTCCAGGGCAAGAACCATCTTTTGTTTGTTTTTTTAAATCTTTACTGCTTAGCACAGTGCCTAGCACTGTGCTTAATAAATGTTTATTTGTTGACTGTCACAGAGATGTGAAGCCCTAAAATTCTAAATCTAAGCCTGATTCAATGTTTCCATTACATCACTTCTCACTACATTGTTCTGCCCCTCTGTAATTCAAGTAATGAATACTACTAATGTAATAGCATAGAAGATAGAATGGCTAGAGATGTGAGAGCAGGTAGAATTGCCAGACTTTGGTTAGTGACTGAATCAGAGAAATGAGGAGATATAATCAAAGATAAAAAGATAAAAAAAAATTCAAAGAGTATGCCAAGGCTTTAAAATAAAAGAATCATTGGTGGTGGCACTGATTGAAAAAGTGAATCAAAAATTAAAAGCAGGATCAGTACCTTATGAAAAGACTATTTCAGCTTTGGACATGATGAGTATGAAGCATCCATAGAGCATCCAGGTGGAGCTGTCCAATAGAAAAGTAGGGATGTAACTCTGAAGCTCAGAAGAGACTTACAAGCTGGAAATGTTCATTTGCGGATTCTAGGAGTAGGAAGAAATGTTATGGATAGCTGTATGAGAGAATGAGATCATTGAGGATGCAAAAAAAGAAAAACCAGGAAAAGGATAAGAAGTAAGAAAATACAAAAATAAAAAGTAAGAATTACAGATATAGGAAGAATGTGGTATGTGAAGCTAAGGGAGGAGGTGACATCCAAAAAGAGATGGTCAACAGAATGAAAAACTGCAGAGTTCAAGAGCAGAAAAAAATTATGCATTGGTGACCCTCTGAGATAGCAGTTTCAGTAGAGTGGTGAGGATGGAAGCCAAATTTCAGAGGACTGAAAGACTGGTGATGAAGTACAGATGATGGGAAGGCAGACGGATAGGTTAGAACTGAGCATGTATGTAAGCAAATGGGAAGGCGTCAAAGTGCAAGGAAATGACAGAGGGAATAGGATCTGTCTAACTAGGGAGTAAGAATACTAATTTTCCTGTGACTAGAGGAAATGAGAGTACTATTGAGGCTATACAGCCAATGCCAAAATGATCAATAGTTCATGGTCCAAAAATCAATTAACTTTCTATCAAGGGTTATGACCTCATTTAATGATAGCCAAATATATCTGTGTGTTTCTGTGTGTGTGTATATATATATATATATATATATATATGTATGTATATATATGTATACATATATATGTATATATACACACATATATATACATATATGTATATATACACATGTGAATATGAACATGTGAAAAGAATAACTGAAAATTGTTGAAAAAATTAGTTTAATTTCTTTAGTCAGGAAATTATGATGTATATTAAAAAGAATGATTTCTTCATAAAATTATTGGCCAGTTCACTGTGGGGAAGACTCCAAGCTTCAGAAGAGCTGATACAGATAGTAGAAGGCACCTAATCCAACCTTCTCATTTTATAGATGAGGAAACTGAAGTCTAGTGAGGTTGCCTAAGGTAACACAATATACAGTAGAGATGGGGTTTGAATCCAGGTCCTCTGACTCATGTGAAATCACCACTACAATTAAAGGATATATTCAAATGAAGTATGTGGTAAAATATATTTGCCTAGGAAAGAGGGGAAAATCACAGGTATGTTAAATGCTATATGGCAATAAAATATAGGATGGAAATTGTGTTTTTAAGTGACTACTAGTGAGACTTAATAAGGAGAAACTGAAATTCCTCTCTCTCTTTTTAAAAATAGTTGATAGACTGGGATAGGGAGATTTATCACTTTTTAATTAAGTTAGTGTCAGCTCATGAGGTTTATTTCAGTACAAATCTGTTGACCAAAGTCTTTCTGGTGAAAGCTGCTCCTTATTGAATGAAGCCATACGTATTCATGGGAAAATTCACTGTGAGCTGAAGCTGTTCCTTGGACTCAGCTGCCACATTTTAACAAGAATGACTATGAGTTATTGTGATTTCTATGTGCCCAGCAATGTTATGGAAATGGGTTTAAAATCAATCTCTGTTGTTTTAAAACCTGGAGTAGCAGATCCCACAGCACAGAGAAAAATGAACCCTGAGAAGGGTCTTGCCTATAGAGGACTAAACTAAGTACTAAGGTTCAGTATGTGGTATCTGAGTCCTGACTGAAATAGAAATCTGTAGAATTTGTCATCGTTTGCCCCAGACCAATAGAATCAGTTGTTTAAATAAACCTTTTGGATGCAAAAGGTATGGAGACCCAAAGACTGGAGTTTCTTTTGTTTTTTTCTATCTATCTATGCCTTCTCTTTTTCATTAAGGTCATTAGCTCCTACATAGAATATTTATGCAGACAACTTCCAGATGTACATATCCAGTTCTCATCTCTCTCTTGAACTCCATTTCCACATCCCCAGCTGCGTGTTGAACATTTCCAACTGGATGCCTTATATGCATCTTCAATTCAATATATCTAAAGTAGAAACTATTATCTTTTTTTAGGAAAAAACAAAACAAAACAAAACACCTCACCTTAATCAGCATATTTCTGCCAAGGGCACCATCAAGGTTTCAGTTGCCATGTTCACAACCCTGAATCTTCCTTGATACTTCAGTCTCCCTCATTGCCCACATTGAATCTGATGCCAAATCTTGTAAATTCTGCCTCTACACTATTTCTCCCATCTACTCAAGCCTTCATCACAACTTGCCTAAATTATTACAATAACTTCCTAGTTAGTCTCCCTGAATCTAATCTTTCTCCTTCTCTCATCAGTTCTCCCCACAGCTATCAAATTGGCATTCCTAAAGTAAAGTTCTGCTCAAAAAGTTATAGTGGTTCCCTATTTCTCCCAGGATAAAATACAAATCCTTTGTTTGGCATTTATAGGCCTTCACATTGGTCTCCAGCACACTCTTTATATGCTCAACATTTGAGACAAATTGAGCTATTAGCTAGTTCCTGATCACAATATTCCATCTCTCTCCTCTGTGTCTTTACAAAGGCTTACCTTCTCCCCACCCTGCAAGGAATGCACTCTCTACTTAACTTTTCAAATTCATGGCTTCCTTCAAGGCTTAGCTCAGTGCAACTTTCTACTTGAAGTCCTTCTTGATTTCACCAGTTATTAAATTACTTTCTTCCATCCCCAAAATTAGATTGCATGTATTTTATATTTAATTTTCTGTGTACTACTACTCCCACTCCCCAGTAGAATACAAGTTTCTTGAATGCAGGAATTATTTTTATTTCTGCCTTGGGTCAAGAATGAACATAGTTCATTGGCTTAATAAGTGTTTAATTGTTGGATTGAATTGAAATGTAGAATAAGTAGAAAGGTACAGCATAAGATAAGGCTGGACAGTAGATAGGAGTGAAATTGTGCAAGATTTCAAATAGAAAGTTATGCTTTATTTAATTAGCAGTGGGAAGAACCTGAAGGTCTAGGGGCAGAAGAGTAATGTGATTAGAAGCATATAAATATGCATGACTGGTACCCTATTTATATTCTTAGAGTACCTAAAATAACTTCCTTTAGGAAGGTCTTCTTATAATGCTTTTTTTAAAAATTATTATTCTCAGACATTGAATCCCAAAGTCTTGCAAATAATTTGGCTTATCTCCGAAAGTGAAAGAAACTCACATATTCTTCAGTCAATTATGCATAGACCCTAACTGTAATTTCCATGAGGGCAAATGATAAGTCATATCTAAACTTTGTATCTACCCCAGAACCTTGCCTGCAGACTGAAAGCTTAATAATTGTCTTAAAATGGTTGAATGATTAGACAAATGAATAGGTGATAGATGGCAATATAATGGCATCTTGATGATATTCTAGCAATAAAATATCAAAACTAAGAATCAATAAAGTGGTTCCCTTTTTTTAAATCTCATAGATGTGCATGATCCCCTCCATGCTATGGTGAGATATTTGTGTACACATAATATGGTATATGTGCTGTATTTTATGATTTACATTTCTCACAGAAGCCTAACAATTAGCCACTAGATTTGTAGAAAGCTAGTCCTTACAAAATACCTAAACTGTTCAAGAGAGTCATGAATATGAAGGAATCTTTTTTTTTAAAGAAAGCAAACAGACAAATGAAGATTCATCCGTAATATAACTAGGCTCAAGGGTGATGATCCCATAACATTACTGAGTTCTGAAGTCATCATGTCACATAGGGTAGCCTGCTACAATCTCATTTAATAATGATGTACAGACTATGATTTTAAAGAGATATCATATGATTATAAATGACTCTATTAAAGTTCTACTGTTTTATTATTTAGAAGCAGGTAGAGGCCTACTAGCATAACGGTAAATAAATACTTCTGTGTCCATGTAATATGAAATAGGCTTTTTTCCCCCTTATGACTTAAAGCTATTCATTAAAATTGATCGGCTAGTTATAATTCAGGATTGACTACTGTGATTTGAGAACTCACCTTAAAGAAGAACCAATTTGTGACAAGAAATCCATGAACAAATTCTTTTAAGTTGCCATAGGACATGAATTTTGTAACCATTATGTGATTTGGACAGTGAGGTAACATTTAAATATCAGTTCCCTGTGACTAGAGATATGTCAATAATGCTAAGGATAGAGAGATGTTGGAAAGAACCGGCTGACTCAGCTGATCCTAATATTTGCTGACTTTTTACTGCTGAAAATAGTTACCTATCTACTTCCACTCACCAGCCTCAATTTGGCAGAGATTCTGATAGATTGATAACACATGCAGTACTGTATGTAATTCAAAGATAAACTGTATTCATTTACATTTCAGCTCTTAAAGTCTATACTACATAACAATATTGTACTTAAGGAAACACTGCTATAGTAGTGTGCATGAGGTACTTATGTTAAGCCTATCTCTCAATTTGCATGTAGAAACATATTTAAAGGGGGGTACTGTCAAGGTAAGAGCTATATTCCTGCCCATATTATTGATAACAAGATAAACTACTAAAATGGAAATGAATTTAAGGACCTAATATACACAACACTTACACTTTTGCTTACTTCTAGAAAAACATTCAGCTTCCATCTTTATTTTGCAAGCTATTTCCTGGTTCTCATTCACCACAGCTACAAATATGTTCTGGTCACATAATATTAAGGGTGAAAATAAGAGAAATTTGCATGTTTTATTTGTTATTTTATCCGATCTGAATGCTTTTATGTATACTGCTTTATTATAAATCAACTTCTGGATCCACCTGTTTGAGGCTTTAGTCTTCATATTTTGGGTATACTAATTATATTATTGTAGGCAGCTAGGTGGCCCAGCAGAGCACTGAGCCTGGAGTCAGGAAGACCTGAGTTCAAATCCAACCTCAGACACTTACTATTTGTGTGAACCTGCACAAGTCGTTTAATCTCTTTTTGCCTTAATCAACTGGGGAAAGAAATGACAAAGCACTCCAGTGTCTTTGCCGAGAAAGCCCCCATATTGGTGTGCCCTGGGCTATAGAGTCAGGAGGAGTCAGACATGACTGAATGACTGAACAACAATAACAACAACTCCACATATGTTCGTTTGCTTCTTATCCTTACACCATTTTTATTGGTTAACATTGTTTCAATAAATGTTTAGGCCTACACTGTTGGTGGAGTTGTGAACTGATCCAACCATTCTGGAGAGAAATTTGGAACTATGCTCAAAGGGCTATAAAACTGTGCATACCCTTTGACCCAGCAATATCACCACTAGGTCTATATCCCAAAGACATCCAAAAAAGAAAAAGAAAATAAAAAGAAAGGGAAAAGGACCTATTTGTATGAAAATGTTTATAGCAGCTTCTTTTGCGGTGACTAAGAATTGGAAATTGAGAGGAAGTTCATCAATTGGAGAATGGCTGAACAAGCTGGGGTATATGATGGTGATGGAATTTTATTATGCTATAATGACAATTAGGATAATTTTAAAAAAGACTAGAAAGACTTATATGAGCTGCTGCAAAGTGAAGTGAGCAGAACCAGGAGAACACTGTACACAATAACAGCGATATTGTAAGATGATTAATCATGGATGACTTAGCTATTCTGAGCAATATGATGATTCAAAACAATCCCAAAGGACTCATGATGTAGCATGATTTCCACCTCCAGAGAAAGAACTGAAACAGTCTGAATACAGACTGAACCATGCTATTTTTCACTTTCCTTCTTTCTTTCGTTTTATTCAAATCTTCTTATACAAAATGACTAATATGGTAATGTTTTACATGATTACACAAGTACAAAATATATCAGATTACTTACCATCTCAGGTAGGGGGGAGAAGAGAGAGGGAGGGAGAGAAAGAATTTGTACTTGAAAACTTTATAAAAATGTAAAAAAATGTTTTAACATGTAATTGGAGAAAAAGAAAACATTTTAAAAATAAAGTGATTTTCCTAAAACTTAGATCTGATCATGTCACCTTCCTCCATACTCAAAAAACTCTAATGACTTCCTTTTGTCTCCAGGAGCAAATATAAAATGCTCTATTTGACATTCAAAGCCCTTCATGATCTAGTCCCCACCCACCTTTCCAGTCTTATTATACCTTACTCCCTAACAGGTTCTCTTCAATCCAGTAACACTGAACTCCTGGCTATTCCACAAACATGACATTCCATCTCTCAGCTCTGAGCATTCTCTCTGACTGTCCCTGATGCCTGGAATATTCACCTTCCTAGACTCTGAGTACCAACCTCCCTGGTATTCTTTAAGTACCAACTAAAATCCCACTTCTAAAAGAAGCCTTCCCTAACCTCTCTTATTTCTAGTACTTTCCCTCTGCTATACACACGCACATGTATATACATTATATATGTATGTACACACACATATAAGTACAGACATGTCTATATGTATATATATACATGTATGTGCATGCATATATGTGTATATATTTATGTAGTTTGCTTCATATATATTTCTTTGCAGGTTGTCTCTCTCATTAAATTGTAAACATCTTGAGAGCAGGGATTGTCTTCATTTGTATCCCAGCACTTAAAACAGTGCCTAGCACTTAACAGGACCTTGGTAAATGTTTATAGATTGATTGACTGCTATCCATCAGGATTAAGATGGTGCCCAGCTTTAGTGCAACTCTGGTAGTCCAAGAATGTGTAACTGTGAGTACCATTCGTGTACAGTCCAGCTACATTGGTTAGGAGATACTATGAATATTTTTTTTACTTTTAAAAATATTTCTTACTATTAAAAGTTGTTCTTTGCATGTCCATCAATCCTTGTCAGGTTTACCAGTACTGTTTCATCTAAGCGGTAACCATAGCAAGTATTCAATTACACAAACTACATGTGTGCATATGTTTGCTATAGAAGATGCTTTCTAATGAACACCCAAGCAGACTCCTTTAGAAAGTACATTTCATGTATAAAACAAACAATCACTACAGGTTATCACTTGTTAATAGAAAGGAGGGATGTGTCTTTTAATTATGTCTGCATAGTATTAACAAAATCAGTGTATAAGATTTTTGAGAAGTATCTCAAGATGAATTGAGGGCATCCTTTTAGAGGATTTTAGTAGGTAATATGCATATTTTTTTAGAACAAATTTCCCGGGGCGGAGCCAAGATGGAGGCGTAGCAGCAGCAACATATCGCAGCTCTCACATAGCCACCCCAAAATACCCATAAAACAGGACTCTAAACCAATCCCAGAACTCCAAAACGCACACAAAGATACTTCCCACTAAAGTCAGCTCGACTACCAGGAACTATATCAGCACTGCGAACCAAAACCAGCCTGGCCTGAAGCCTCGGCTGTGCCCCAGGGGGTGCTGGACGGGAGGAGCTCAGGAGCTTCAGGTGAGAGGATTAGCCACAGCTGTGAATGGGAATTGTGAAAGGGGAAGATAAGCAGTCTGGCCAGAAGGCCTCCAGAGCAAAAAAGCGCAAGGCAGAGGTTTTGCACCTGCCTCGGC
>CM053580.1:428551530-428580746 GCA_028627135.1 Pseudochirops cupreus | reverse complement strand
TCTTACTCATGGTTCTTCAGACTGTGATGTTTTTTTTTAAAATCTCTGTGGGGCTCTGCTTCCAGAAGGGAAAGCTCTGTCCCATATCGCTGGGTTCCTCCCGGCTGCCATAGGTCTTAGGGAGAGGCTGGGAACTCCTCCTATTTACTTCTGGCTGACTGGATAGCGAGGACTCCAAGATGGAGGCCCAAGACGGTGATCCGGATCCAGGCCGCTCAACGGGAGAGCCCTGGCCTGAGAACAATCGCTCAGTCCCCCTGCTGCCTGCAGGCCATGGGCGGGAAGCTGCAATGCTGAGGCAGGTGCAAAACCTCTGCCTTTTGGTTTTCTGCTCTGGAGGCCTTCTGGCCAGACTGCTTATCTCCCCCTTTCACAATTCCCACTTGCAGCTGCTGCTAATCCGCTCACCTGAAAGGCTCCTCCGCTCCTCCCGTCTAGCCTCCCCTGGGGCACAGCCGCGGCTTCAGGCCAGGCTGGTTTCGGTTTGCAGTGCTGATATGGTTCCTCGTAGCTGAGCTGACTTCAGTGGGAAGTATTTTTGTGTGCGTTTTGGAGTTCTGGGATTGGTTTAGAGTCCTATTTTATGGGTATTTTGGGGTGGCTATGTGAGAGCTGCGATATGTTGCTGCTGCTACGCCGCCATCTTGGCTCTGCCCCCCCCATTCTGATTCTTAAGGAATTATCTTTCTTCAGTGACTTTGCACCTCTTTTCCATTTGACCAATTTTGCTTTTTAAATAGTTCTCTACAGTTAATATTTGTCCTTATTTAACCTTTTGTCCAATCCCATTATTGCAGGTTATTTTCTGCAGTATTTTTATGCCTCTTTTACCAAGCTGTGAATTGTCTTTTCATAATTTTCTACCTTTTCTTTCATTTTTTCACCTAATTTTTCTTCTACCTCTCTTATTTGATTTTGGGAATTCATTTTTAGTGCTTTCAGCACTTTTTTTTTGCCTGGCTTGTGTCCAGTTAACATTTTTTTTTGAAGCTTTGCATTGTAGCTCTTTTGACTTCATATCTTCTTCTGAGTTTGTTTCTTGATCTTGCCAGTCACTCTAATAGATTTTTATGGTCAAGCCCATTATTGTTGCTTGCTATTTTTCCACCCTATTTTTTGATTTGGAACTTTATGTTAATGTTGGGATGTATTTGCAGTGTGGGCAGAGGGTAGCATTGTCTCAAGCTTTAGGCTTTTTCACACTATTGCTTTTAGGGAGTATGAAATTTTTGGTGCTTCCAAGGTTATATGATCTGCGGAGAGGTGTGGTTACTGCTCTTTTTCTGCACTCTGTTCCTTGCCCAGGAAGGGTCCCTGATCCCCTGGGACTGTAATTGATAATGTTCCTCAGGGCCCCTACTTCCTTGGGACCAGAAGTAATGCTGCCCCACAGGGTTTCTGTTCCCTGGATCAAAAGGGCTCCGTTCTTCCCTTGAGCTGTGATTTAGAAGTGGGTATCAGCCAAATAATATCTGGTATGGCATCCAGTGCTAGCACAGGGACATCCTGTAATCTTTTTCTGATGTTGCCAGTTCCCCTTACTGTCTTTTGAGCTCCTGACACTACTGGTGTTTCTGTCACCTCTACCTAATCTGGCCACCGGTGTTACATTTACCTTGGTTCTGGACCAGTCTCCTCCCCTGTGTTAACACTTCCTATGTTGTCTTGGACTGGAAGGATGTTAAATTCTGATCTTTTGTTTTCTCTGTCACTTCAGAATTCAATTTGAGGCATTATTTTAAATTTGTTTCAAGAGGAATGTTGAGACAGTTCAGCTAAGTGTTTTCTCTACTCTGCAATCTTGGCTCTGCCCCCAGAAGTGCCACTAATTGTTTGTTGATTATAAAACACACACATACATACACACTCAATGTATGATTCAGTATACCAAAACAACGCTTTAAAGGCCTTTTTTCCTGACAAGGTGTTCCCCTACATACATCAAAATAATTCAGAATTCGTTGAAAGATTAAAACAATGATAACCCTGTTTAACGCTCTGAGCATAAATATCAGATGAGGCATAAAATAGGGAGATGTGTGTTTGCCAGATGTGTTCTGCATTGTGATGGTGGATATATAGTAAGTGCCTAATTTGGAGAGAGATTCTATGTGGTAGTGAAATCCTCCAAATATTTCCACTTATGGGTAACATTGTATTAGTTACATTAATCCATGAACTTTGCAGATCTTCCTGGAGATGACCCCATAAATACTCAAAAGAATTATCAAAAGACTGTTTACTAGGAAAAACCAATGGGATGAAGAAATATCTCATGACAAGATTATGACGCGCAATTAGATGGACAATCTATAGAGCTTTTCAGCAATACACACAAGCACATACATGCATGTATGCATGAATAAAAATAGGCTGCATGTATGTACAATAAGTTGGACATATAATTAAGTCAGTGGAGGTACATAGGGTGGATTGCTTTAAGGAAATTACCAAGATAATTTAATTACACCAAACTTCTTCCAGAAGCAAAGGATTTTTAATACTAATATCCTACCTGTTGTTTTTAGTGTAGTTACATGACTGACAGACTGAAATTCATCTGTGCCCAAGAATTAAAAGTATCACAGAGGTAACAGATACATGAATAAATTCAGTGAAATCCAGGAACGAAGGATCAGAAAAATGGATGATATAAAAAGGTGGTTTGGTTATGTGGTGAAAGTGAGGTATGATATGTGGACAGCCTGAGTTCTCAGCTATTTGTTTCACAAAAATACGTCTTGAGAACATTACATGATTATCTGACAGTGAATTTAGGACACATACAAAATTCACACATGATGAATCATTGGAAGTGAATGCTTGAATTGATGAGATCACAAATTCAATTGTTTAAATATTTGAGCCACATTATTGAAGAATTTTTCTTTGCTGCCCCATGTTAATCTTATTAGAAGTATTGTAATCACTTTCTTTGCTCTTCATCCCTTCATAGAAGTCTTCCCACATAATCCTACCCCCTCAAGTTCTTCATCTTCTCTGTTCTTTCTTTCCATCTTCTTGGGATATCTAGTCAAAACAGTGGAATCTCTGGATCTTTGTGTATGAACATTTATATAACTTTTCTTCCTTTGTTTCTAATTGTTCAGAACGGTTGAATCAATTCCTAGTTTCGGCAACAATGAATCCCTGTACTTCTCTTGCAAATTTTCCAACAGTAAGATTTTCCATCTTTTGGTATCTTTGCTAACTTGATGGGTATGAAGTGAACCCTTCTGGCTTAAATTCACAGTTCTATGATTATTTGTGATTTTGAATATATTTTCAATTTATTATTGATAATTCTTTTTTCCTGTTTTGGAAATTGTTCATTTGCATCGGCAATTTATTGATTGAGGAAGGACTTGTATATGTGTATTATTTCTCTATACAATTTGTATACCAGATTCTAATCAGCAATATTTCATGCAGATACTTTTTCTAACCATTTCATTCAAATTCTAGCTTTAGCAATTTTATATTTATAAAGCTTTTAAGTGCTGATATGATTTTTTTATTATCTTTTTCCATGTCTAGTTATGATTTTCCTCTATTCATAACTCTGAGATGTATAATTTTCAATTTTCCTGTAAAATTTTATGTTTTTAATCTTGATACTTATATCATTTATCCATTCAAAATCTATTATAATATTTGGAATATCTTATGGTGTAAACCTTTTTATTGCTGCCCAGTCTTTCTATCAGTTCTCGTACTATAAAAAGCTCTTTTCCCTAGTAGCCTGTGTTCCTGGATTTATCACATACTGTATAAACATGTTTCTAATAGTGTGGTGTAGTAGTTCAAATCTAGAATCATACAGACCTGGGTTTAAATTCCCCTCTCAGATACTTACTAGTTCTTGGACCCTGGGTAAGTAACTTTTCTGTTTCAAGTATAAAAAATGAGGATTGTAACAGAACCTCTCACATTACAGGATTGGTGTGAGGATCAAATGATAAACTTAAATTACCTTATGAACCATAAAACACTCTGGTTAATATTTTAAAGTCCCATAAACCATAAAACCTTCTGTAAACATTATCTGTTGTTTTTATTAGTAACAATTTTTATTCACTTGATATCTTCCATGGTTCTATTTTTCTGTTGGTAGTGTCTCTCCTTCCCCATATTAAATGTTTTGGAAAATTACCACTTTCCAGTAGGCTTTGAGGTCTGGCATCCTTCTTCAGAATTTTTATATATCCTCTTATATTATTTTAAACTGAATTTTTTATTATTTTGTTGAAATTTCTCAAGTAACTCTTTTGTCATTTGGATGTTCTAACACTAAATCTGTAAAATAGTTTTGGTCATAAATGGTATTATGTTATTCCAAGCTATAAATGCTGAGTAGCTTTCCTTTTGTTTCTACAAAAATTGTTTTGTAATTGTATTTATACAAAAATCTATATGTATTTTATTAGATTTAATTACCAGATACTTAATGCATTCTCTTGTTATCTTAAATGGCATTTCTCTTCCTATCTCTTCCTTACAGTTATACTATCTCCCAACTGTGTCTTTGTGTTGACTTTCCATCATGCCTGGGATCCACTCCCTCCTCATCTCCACTTCTCAGCTTTCCTCTCTTCCTTCAAGACTCAGCTCATATAACACCTTCTCCAAGAAGCCTTTTCTTGTCCCTGCCTTACCAACTCAGTGCTTTTCCTCCAGGTGTATGCAGGAGCAAGATCAAACTGAATCCTGAGTTGATTGCTAAATCTTCACTGTGAGAATTTGTACCTTAGAAATTAGGAAGTGATTCAAATAAGGAATTTATATATTGTTTTGTTGATTGTCTAGACTTAAGAAATGATGGAGAAAATTGGGAAAGGATTTTCATAATCAGTGTCTCTAAAGGCCTCATTTCTAAATTATTTGGAAAACTGAGTCAAATTTGTAAGAACACAAGTCATTCCCCAACTGATAAATGGTCAAAGTCAGTTTGAACAGGAAGTTTTCAGATGAAAAAATAAGAATATCTATAAGCATATGAAAAAAATGTTCTAAATCACTATGGATTAGAGAAATGCAAATCAAAACAACTCTGAGATACTACATCTCACCTGTCAGATTAGCTAAGATGACAAAACAGGAAAATGATAAATGCTGAAAAGGATGTGGAAAAATTGGAACACTAATGCATTGTTGGTAGAGTTGTGAACTGATTCAACCATTCTCGAGAGCAATTTGGAACTATTCCCAAAGGG
This sequence comes from Pseudochirops cupreus, assembly GCA_028627135.1. NCBI lineage: Eukaryota > Metazoa > Chordata > Mammalia > Diprotodontia > Pseudocheiridae > Pseudochirops > Pseudochirops cupreus. The sequence goes on along the minus strand of CM053580.1, from coordinate 428,575,533 downwards.
CTATAAAAAAGTGCATACCCTTTGACCCAGCAATATCACTTCTAGGGCTATGTCCCAAAGAGATCATAGAAGTGGGAAAAGGACCCATATATACAAAAATATGTACAGTGGCTCTTTTAGTGGTGGCAAATATTTGGAAATCAAGGGGATGCCCATCAATTGGGCAATGGCTAAACAAGTTGTGGTATATGAATGTAATGGAATACTATTGTGCTATAAGAAATGATGAGCAGGTAGACTTCAGAAGAACCTGGAAAGACTTATGCAAACTGATGCTGAGTGAAGTGAGCAGAACCAGGAGAACTTTCTACACAATTACAGACACATTATATCTGTGACAACTAACTTTGATAGACTGGTCTCCTCTCAGCAATGCGAGGTTAGAAGACAGCTCCAAAAGACTCATTATGGAAAGGTTCATCTGCATGCAGAGAAAGAACTATAGAGTCTGAATGCAGACTGACGCAAACTACTTGTTCTCTCTCTTTTGTGGTTTTTTCCCTTCTTTCTTATTGTTCAGTCGATTTGGTTATAATCCTTTTTTACAACTTGACTAATTTTTAGTGTGAAAGTATTTGTAGAGCCTATATAGGATTGTGTGCCGCCATGGCAGGGAGGAAGGGGGAAAGAGAGGGAGGGGAAGGAAATTTGGAATTCAAGGGAGTATGGAACTGAATGTTGTAAACTAAAAGTAAATAATGTTTTAAATTGAAAACAAATAAAAAGAAAGTTATGGAGAAATATTAATAATACAGACTGAACTTTAACATGTCATGTGGTATATTTTTCCTCTTGAGACATGATTTTTAAACATGTCCCAGCTCACTCTTGCTTTTCTCTGAGGTCCCTTCCGTCTATACTATGTATTTCTTGTATATGCAGGTATTCTTTCTTCATAGAATACAATTAGATAAGGAAGTTCAAACAGGTTAGATTCCATAATATTCTATTAACCTGTTTTTACCCATCTTTGTACTCATTTTCTCTTACTCTTTTGTTAAAATTCTAAAAAGGAAATAAACAGGACCAAATACAATTATACTGTGAATACTGCCTTCCTTTTGTCCTCAGTTCTGTAATAGGCAGAAATTGATGCTTAATGAGAACATTTCCCACAAATTCTGTTTGAGTCACCCCTTTAAAATAATACAGCCCAGGAGGTGGCTAGGTGGCACAGTGAATACAGCACCAGTCCTGGAGTCAGGAGCACCTGAGTTCAAATTTGGCCTCAGACACTTGACACACTTACTAGCCATGTGACTTTGGGCAAGTCACTTAACCCCAATTGCCCTTGAAAAAGCAAGAAAAAAAATTATATAGCCCAAATATATTCCTCCATCAAACAATGAATGCTAAAGTCTAGTTCTCTCTTTACTTCATCACCTTTCTTTCAACGAACTACTTGATGTTTGTTGGTGCTAAACCTTACACTTTCTGTGTTTGTTTGTATGTGTATATAAGAGAAGGAGTAGGAGGGAGAAATTGGGCAGAGCATTTTACTTAAATGGCCATTTAGAAGATCCAAAGCACTTTAGTTGCCTCCAGTGAATTTGGTAATTAGAAAAGGTGCTCAAAGAAAACATTAGAGTAGAACGTTGAGTAAATCTTGCTTCACCTTGAGCTCTAAATATTATCTTTAGGTTTCCAAAAGAAACCTTTTTATGATCTAAATAGCATATAATATAGAAATTATGATTTTCACATGAGATGAACTTTTTAGGTCTCATATTTCCTTCTTTTACTTTGTAGAAATGTGTTCCTTTGGAAGATCATCATTGCTATTCACCACACCAAGACAAAAAGAGGTAGGGAAAAGTGTAGTAATTCAGATACATAAAACACCCTACTTTTCAGTATAATCATTTATAGAGGTAAAGAAATATTATAGTGAGAGAAATTTGGTGTGAGAAATTTAAAGCCCCCAATTAATCAATCTAAGTTAGAGAAAGTCATAGATTTTTTTAAGAGCAAAATAGCCTCAGGGAGAAATGGGTGTAGTGAAGAAATCAATAAAAAAGGTTTTAAAAAATTAATTCACTTCTTAAAAGGAAGCATAATATATCTAACAATTTTCCTTAATTCTCATTTTGTACTATTTTCTGTTTGAATAAGCCAACTCAAGCTAGTTGTATTCTTAAAGATATGGCAGAATTGCACAGGCTGTGATATGTGAAGATCCATTCTGAAAAGGCACTCTCCTATGAATAGTGAGTATTTGATAGGTTGACATGGTGATCAAATTGCCATTTGTCTCCAATATCTAAATCTGCTAAGAGCGCTCATGATGATCTGATAATCCTCTTTTATCTTTCATACAGAGATTCCAAAAGTCATCTTCAGGGCCTATGCTCTACCCATGATATGTGCCTTTCAAAGGCAAGTTTCTTTGAAGGAACTGAAAAAGCAAATCACTACCCCATCAAGATGTGTGTGTGTGTGTGTGTGTGTGTGTGTGTGTGTGTGTGTGTGTGTGTGTAAGAGAGACAAAGAGAGAGAGAGAGAGGCAGAGATAGAGACAGAGACAGAGACAGAGAGAAAGATAGATCACTAAAAACCCTTGGATGCATGTGGGATACATCACCAAATCTAACATGAGTTGGACTAGTTTATATTAATTTTCTTTTTCTTTTCTTTTCTAGGTAGGATAGTACATGAACCTCATGACTACCTACAGATTACTAGCCCTCATGCACAGAGTGAGATGAACTCTTTTCTCCCCAACTGCTCAGGCAAAATGTTAAATCTCTTTCCAAGCAGATCTAACCCTTGAAAAAACTTAGGATCCTAAATCTATGTTTGATATTTGATTCTGGAAGTAATTAGGAGGATAACTTTGATCATGTAATTTATCCTCTCTTCACCATGATTCACTCACTTATAGCATGAATGTGTTGGATTTCTGTAATTTCAGATGTCCTTCTCTCTCTTTTCAACAATCTCTCTCTCTCTCTCTCTCTCTCTCTCTCTCTCTCTCTCTCTCTCTCAATACATACATATTTTTTATTGGATGATTTCCTCTGAAGGGACTGGTAGACATCAAAGGAGGCAAAAAGTTTAAATAAGATACAATCCCTATGCTCATAAAGCTTATATGATTTATGCTTATAAATATCAGTAAAGCAGTAGTCTCCAAATATTTGATCATGCTGTCATTAAAATGTGTTTGTGTGTGCACCTCCAATGAAGCCATGTTTACTTATTTATAAGTTATATGAAATTATTACTATACTAATAATCGTATACATTATGTTGTACAAAAACATTAAAATAGTGATATAAAGATGAATATTTTAAAGCATTATGGACAGTACAAAACCATTTTTGCTTGCACTAAAATATTATTACTAGTGATAAGATAGTGGCAATAATATGATTGAATATGTTTCATTATTTTAAAAAATATTCATTTAACTCTCACATCAGGCTCTAAGTTGACAATATTTTGATCCATGGTTTTAATGGCTATCATAACTAAAAAAAGATACAGCTAGGTCCCAAATAGTGCAAATAATGAAGCCCCTGAAGAGGTTGCATGATTTCAAATTTATACTATTTGAAGTTATAATTATGTAAAATGTGGTCATTCATTCACACCCAGTCTTTAAAAATAAAAATCAATAGGGCAAATTTAAAATATTTTCAGATATTTTAATGGCTTCAAGATGGAAGAGCCACAGTTAGACAATACTTTGCATTAATTTTCCATCAGCAACTCTGCTTTGTTTCTCCTGCCTCCCCTAGGATAATTTTCTCACCTGAAATCTCATCATTGAGGTGAATGATTCAGCTCTAATATCCAATACCTCAGTTGCCTCTCGGCTTTGACTGGAGGGCAGAGCAATAAGCTTCTCCCAAGGCCTCCCCATGTAGAAGGCTCAGAAGTTTTCAGCTCTCTTCACTTTCCATCAGCTGCTCTGCTTGGTTCCAACTCTACAACCACGCTGCCCTGCAACCATCATGCCCCCTCTCCTAACTTCATGCCCTGAGCTCAATCTCCTCTTGCACCCTTTCCAATCCCCTTGCTTTTCAGTTTTCATTTTGTATCATCTTCTCCATTAGACTGATCCTTGAGAGCAGGGGTTGTCTTTCTTATTCCTTGTTGCATCCCCAGAGCTTGGAATGGTGCCTGATGCATAGTACATACTTCATAAATGTTTATTGACTGTTGGATAAGACCTTAGTGGTTTTAGCAATATGGATCAACAGTGTGATGTAGCAGCCCCAAAAGCTAATGTGGGCAGCATTAGGAGGGCAATAGCTGAATAGGAACATAGTAGTTCTGCTTAATTCTCCCCTGGTCAGACATAATTTAGGGTATTGTGTTCAATTTGGGGTGTGACGGTTTAGAAAGAACATTGATAAGTTGCAGAAAATGCAGAGGAGGAGTTCAGGTGGTAAAATGTCTTGAATTCATACACATTAAGGATGAATAAATAGGGATGCTTATCTTATTGAAGAATAGGAGGTGAGGATAATTACTATATTAAAGGATATTGTGTAGAATAATTATCGTCTAATCCTTTTGCCTCATTGTTATATCTCTGGCAAGACACTGCTCCCCACTGTTCATCTTTATTGGCTGTCCCCATGCCTGGAATTCTCTCCCTCCTCATCTCAGCCTCTTGGCTCCCCTGACTTCTTTCAGATCTTGGCTAAAACCCTACCAAAGACAAGATGGCTTTTCTGATTCTTCTTACTGCTAATCACTTGCCCCCTGAGATTATGTCCAATTTATCTAGTATGTATCTTATTTATACATAGTTATTTGCCCATTGTCACTCCCATCTAACCATGAGCTTCTTGAGAGCAGGCCCTATTTTTACCTTTCTTTGTAGCTCCAACACTTAATGTAGTGTCTGGCATGGAGCAGGTACTGAACAAATGCAAGAGCAATGGGCAGAAGTTGAAATGAAAGCAAATTTATTCTTGATGTCAGGAAAAAATTCTTAACAATGAAAACTATCTGAAAGTGGAAGTCCAGATCACCTTGACTAGGATCAAGTTGCCTTTCATTTGAAGTCTTCAGGCAAACTTTCAAAATAATATGTATGTCCTGTGGGAAAGGGCCTGGGACATTGCTGTGACTGGAGAATTACATTTATTCCTTTAATTCATTAATATGCACATTGTAATGTTACAAAGGAGAAAAACATAATTATCTGATAGGATTTTTCCTACAAAAAGTATGCTAGTAATTTTTTTTAGTGCAACGGTCATTTCTAAAAGGTTACAATTTTATTCTTTAAATCCACCTAAATTATTTATTCTTTAATTTTTCATATTTAATAATAGTCTAAAATTATACAAAAACAATTTCCCCCACTAATGTGCTACTCTGATGCCCCATCATGCACACACATGGTTCTGAGTTTTTTTCCAAAGGCTTTGTTAACAGTATACATACCCTGGAAGATGCTACTGAGGTATCTGAGAACCAGTCTAGGTAAATTCAAAGAGGTTTATTACCAAAAGTTTGGTCACTAGATGAAGATTGCTTTTTTGGACAAAGCTATTCACAAAACCATCTCCTAAGGCATCGAAAGGTTTTGGTATGCTTCCATGAAGGGAGCACCAACATCAACGAAATCACAACTCTATCGGAATAGAAAAATGACACACTTGCCAAAAAATTGGAGCTACTAATTTTGTAATTAATAAGTACAAAACTCTCCATATTTTGTAACTCATGTTATTCAAGGAGGCTCATCAGAATAATGACAGATCTGCCAATAAAAGTGACCTAAATATGCTGCTTTTATTGACTGTTGAAAAATTGGATATATCAGATAGGTTTTTTCTGAACATGCAAAAACACTGCATAGCAATGACAGTAACATTTTCTATAAATTGATACATATAAAAATCTTTACATGCAAACTGTTCAACTGTGAAGTAAAATAATGCTTTTACTCTATATTTGGTACCACTCAGGTACCATTTATAGTCTTCTGTCATTTGATGCTTAGAGAGTTATAAAACATTTCGTCAAGTTATAATTTACAATTTGAACAGAAAAGAGAACAGAAAGTGCCTTAAAAGAAAATTATTATATTTTTGACCTTTCTTCTCTCACCTAGGTTCAATTCAATTCTCAACAAGAATGTATTATGCACATACTGCATGCAAGACACAGTAGTAGGTGTTAAAGATTAAAAAAAAAAAAAGAAACACTTAACAGGAAAACAAGGCCTGCTCTTAAGAACCTTATTTTCTCTTGGGGATACAACATTTAAACAAATAAGTAAACACATGATATTTTGAAATGGTGAGAGCACTGGCAACTAGGATATCAGAGAAGGTTTGCTGTAGGAGGTGACCTGTCTTATTCCTACTTGCCTCTTTTTATGTGGAAAATGGACACTAGAAACTGGTGATTTCATCCACTATATTTAAAAATTTGACTTCTTTAGATTTCCTGGATCACATATATCCCCTAATCAAGGAACTCTGTGGAAGCTGCAGTGGGGGAGTGTGGAGGGATGCAAGAAATGCAATCCTTATTCTCCCTTTTCACCTCCTCCTACCTGGCCAGCCAAACTCTTTGGTGGGAAGAGTGGAGTAATGTGGCTATACACACTGTTTGGATAAGTTGGAAGTCACCAGCTACAAGCCATCCAGTAACATGGACCACCAGTTCTTACCATCTGTCATGCCACTGAATCTCAAGTTTCCTAGGATTTACCAGGTACTGTCCTGATACCCTCTAGATCCTTTAGAGATAGCCATCTGACCTACAGTTTTACTATAAAGATCCCTAGATCTTGCCACCTATTTCTGATTAAACCCTTAAAACTTTGAGGCCATTCTAGTCACCCTGCAGTTAAATTCTCTTGTCTGTGGTATTAAATCCTCCCACCCCCCATTGTAGTGTAGGTTAAGAACAAATGTGTTTCACTTATAGTAAGTGCGTAATAAATGATTTTTTCATTTATCTGTTTCATTAATTTATAGAATAACATACAGCTTCTCAACATAAGTATGCAGCCCATTGTCCTTTTGTTTAGAAGAATCAGAGATTGGATTAAAGTGTCTTTATAAAGGCAAAAAGTTTGGTGAGTATAACAAAATTAGCAATGCCAATTATTGAGTTAGCTCATCAAACTATAAATACATCCTGTGTAGGTGATGCCAATGGACAATGAATTGGGCCTCAAATTAAATAGGAAGAAAAAGAACAGCATTTGGTGGGGTGGCTAGGTGGTGCACTGAATAGAGCATGAGCCCTGGAGTCAGGAGAATCTGAGTTCAAATCCAGCCTCCAAACACTTAACACAAAAACTAGCCATGTGACCTTGGGCAAGTCACTTAACACCAATTGCCCTCCAAAAAGTAAAAAATTAAAAATTAAAAAAACAAGAATAGCATTTGGACATTTAAGATGCAGTGCTACTCAATACCACAAAGACCAGTCTTTCCTATATTTTTCTCATTATGGTATATGACTAAGATATAAAATAAACTGAGCTCAAAATAAAATGATAGTTGATCCAAAGGGCAATAGAAAGATACATCATGGATAAACGTTGCCTTTTGTCACTGACCACCAATTTTAGACATAGTATAAAAGACATCATTCAGGACATAGAGAACTGGGAAAAGAGATGGGTCAATTATCTAGTGAAACAATGGATGGACCATAGAAGTATTGTGTTAGTACTTCCTAGAATAATAAGAGAATCACAGGAAGGCCTACTATAGAACATTTTTAAAAGTTGTGACTAACTGTAAAGAATGCAATTGCTTAAAGGTTGTGTTCTGTACTGTTGTTTTTTTCTTTTGGGTGGGAGGGGTACAGGTGAAATTGTGGTATTTTAGTACAGATGAAGTCAAGGTTCCATCTAATTGTTAAAGAATTGCACATACATGAACACTAAGAGAAATGGATTTTGAATTTGAGGCTATTCATTTATATCACTTATATTTAAGAATAGGGAAGTGTAGTTATTCATTTTTTTTAAAGAAACCTGCTACTAAAAAGATGGTCTTTTTAGAGAGTCAGGGACATCTAGATCTATAATTCATCTAGTGAACTCATAGTTAGGAAATTCACTTTAACAAAGCAGATAGACAAATCACTTGGATCTTCTAACTTTAGAGAACCACGTGGAGCAGTGAGATACAATGACTTGCCAGTGGTTCCACTTGGGTTCAAAGTAAGGCTTGTATCCAGGTCCTCCTTTCAACAAGGCTAGCCCTCTATCATGGAGAACCCGTTGCTTGGATGATTTGCCGAATGTGATCTTTAAAGGCACCCAACCAAATGAGGAAAAGCCCTGTGTATTAATTGTAATGATTTGAAATTAGTGATCTCATAAACTGAATTTTACAAAAATCCCAAGGGAAAGTAAATGAAATGGTTGCAGAAAGCTAGAATGCTATCCTTGAGTGCATCTTTAAAGAATGCACCACAATATTTGTTTCTTGGATCTTGGTTAGAAATTCAACATATAAGCCTTTTTTTTTTCTCTTGCACTATACTACCAAAAGCAATCTATCTAGTCCTGGGAATGGACCCAGAAGGCATAAATTCAAATATAGAAGAATGTATACTTAGGATAATGGTAACAGCTGCCAACAAATATGTTGCTGGAATACAGTTACAGCAGCATGTCCTAATTATGTAGTACAAAATAATAATAATAAATGAGATGGGAAGAATCCCAAGCAGATTAAGACAGTTTACCTTTCCATCATCCTTTTATTAACACTTTAATAACATTATTTCTATCAAAATATACATGTAAGAATAAGTAACCTCTAACATGAATTGTCTTGGCTCATACAAATTTGAAAATATTGTCATGTTTTTAAGTCCTAGTGCTCATATTCCAGGTCTTTTAAACTTCTTGGCCTACTGTTTACTTTAGTAGACCTGAGACATCATATCAGACTTCTCGGGGATATCCACCAATATTAAGCAAAAAATAAATACACAAGATCATTTGAATGAATTGGAGGAGGAATTTTGTGGAGGTGAGTATATTACTGAATCATGTCTTTTTCAGAATTTTACAAGGCCCATGATCATGAGTAAGTTTTTTAAATTCCTATTTGTAGAAAGTATATATATACATATATGGAAAGAGACATCTTTGTGTTGTTTTTACGTAGCATGTTACTGACATACAGAATCTTCATTTATAAAATATTCTTAGCTCAGGTAAGCCATGGAAGGAGAAATTTCCAAATTCCTTTTCTGGCTTTTTAATTGTATTCCCAGGGGCCGGTTTCCTCCTGGTCTCTAAACTCAGACAGAAACATGTGCTCTGCAGACTACATAAGGAAAACAACTCCTTTCCTTTAAGATATGTTTGTAAATTACATGGAATGATTGAGGTTTGAAAGACTCCTTTGGCAAACATAGGAAGATACTGAGTTTTGTCACATAAATCAGATGTAGTCTGAGCCAAAGAAGTTTTTCTCATTTTTTACATATTTGACAGAAATGTACACAATATCTGAACAATGCCAAGAATAATATTTTTTTAAAAAATAGATATCTGCTAAATATTAAAAGCTAGGGAAAATAAATGTCAAATGCAGACAAGTTGTACTAAAAGAAGGCCTGCTGAACTCATGCAACGGAATGTAGTGCTGTCACTTCATTTCTTTTATACATTCTGATTGATAACTATTGACAATCCAATTAGCCTTGCAGATAGGTTAAAAAGAAATCTATCAGCCCACAAACATTTTTTCCAGCTTGTATAATTTTCATGATCCTACTCCTTTCATCCCTAGAATGGTAATAACTCACATATGAAGACTGTAAAGCATTTTCCTTACTAGGTAATTCAAGTATTATTATTGGTCCCATTTTTCAAAGAAGGAAACTAGGACTAGAAAATTTTGTGTTTTGCCCATGGTCACAGAGATATTAAATATCAGTCAGAACTTAAAATCAAGTCTTATATATTTAGGGCAAATACCACATTTGGAGCACCATCTCAGTAGCTCAAGATCTAGTAAAAGGATATTTTTTTTCTTCTTCCCCAGAAGTAACAAAGAGCCTGAGCTTAGGCCTAATGAAATGATGCTATGGTCTATGTAGCCCTAGAGAAACAATTCATCTAAGCATTCAAGTGATCTTAATTGCTGAATATACCACTGTACTGCTAAACTGATGGATCATTATGATCTATACAGATGACTCAAGATTCCTGAAGATTACACTAACAGAGTGTAAACTCTCAGTCACTGGGTCCAACCAAAGCTTTATGTATCAACCCAGAAATGTGCTTAATATTCTGTCATCTGAATACTATTCTAGCTAACTTCAGAAAGGCTTAGTTACTAAAAGGTAAGGTTCCAGGTCACCAATATTTTTGAAATAATGGAAGTAAATGGTGGTATCTACCAAGACATGGAGAGATTCTGATTTTCATTAGTAAATGGAGTGCCCAACTCATGAAATTAAAGGTCTTTCAAAGACTAAAATAAGTAATGACTGAATAGAATTATTACAGCGATTTCATGATACACGTGAAAGAATATATTGTCAAGATGGTCAAAAATTTAAATTAGCCTGTTTTTATTAATTAATTTAGATGAACAATTTGATTGTAAGCTTTCCAAAGCACTTGCAATTCACCTATTGATTAAAATTCTCTTTGACACTTGTAAGTCTGTAGGGTAATGTATATGAATCTATAGTCCCTTGGGGCTATATTTTATCAACATCAGTGAGAGTAACTTACATCATTCAACTGCAAGGATTGATCAGAAAATAATTTATAGAATTTTCCTTGCCAAAGAATTAAGTAAAATCATACTACTGAATTCACTGGATGATAGTCACTATTCTCTTGTACATAGCAATTAATAGAAATCAGCATGAATAGAGGAACTACATAGGTAATTCATTTTGGTCAATGGTCTTGAACTCTGTTCCAGTTAGCTCCTGCCAATTCTCTCAATATAGAGGCAGATTTTCCTAACTCTTTTTTTTCTATAAACTTTTAATAAAAGTGCCCCAAAAGGCAGTGTCCTTCTTGACACCTACTGTAATTGGCATTGTTCTGCAAGTGAGGTACAATGAAAAAGAGAAATCCATGGGCCAAGCCCTACAAGGCAGTGGTAGAAAGAACCTAGAGGGGAAAGCCTAGAATGGATACCTCAGAAGCTTTGATTGCTTAAATAATACAGAGAAAAGAGACTAGATAATTATAGGGGTTGTGAATCAGAGAAAAAGGGTCAAGAGTAAACAGAAAGAGAAAATGGATAATGAAGAGAGTAAGAGAAATCCTTTTTGGAAAGGGATGCAAAAATGAAAATTTAAAACTAAAGAACAAGACTAGCTGAAGGGAAAAAGAAGGAGAAATATCAGATGAAAAGAGGGGAATCAAGAGTGAGGTGAAAGAGAGCCAGTGGGAAAAGTACCATCTTAAAAAGATTAAAAGAAGGTAACTAAAGGAACATAATCTGCTGCAGAAGAGGGAACTTGAAACTGCAACACTTCTTCACAGACATTAATGCAACTAAAATGAGAAAGGAGGAAGCTGAATGGGGGAAAAAATCTTTGTATTAAATTTTTCTAATAAGTATTTGTTATCCAAGATATATAATCTCTCTCTCTCTCTCTCTCTCTCTCTCTCTCTCTGTCTCTCTCTCTCTCTCTCTCTGTCTCTCTCTCTCTCTGTCTCTGTCTCTGTCTCTGTCTCTCTCTCTCTCCTCATACATGTAAACACATAAAAATAAGTATATGCATATATACATATATATATATAACTTTATATCTATCTATCTACCTATCTATCTATCTATCTATCTAATAGCTATTCTCCAATACATAAATAGTTAAAAGATATGGACAAATAGTTCTCAAAAAACTGCAAACTGTTTATACCCACATGGAACAATACTCCAAGTTGCTAATAATATATCATGCAAACCAAAACAACCCTATGGTTTTACCTCATAACCAACCAACTGGCAAAAAAGAGAAAAATGGCAACAATCAATTATGGAGGATTTGTGGAAAGATAGACACACTAATATGTCACACAAGGAGCTACAAAATGGTACAACCATTTTGGAAAACAATTTGGAATTAAACTAAGAAAGTGATAAAAATATCCACATCCTCAAAACTCCATTACTGAGCTTATATCCCAAGAAAAACAATTGATAAGAACATTTCCCATATACTTCAAAATATTAATAGCAGCACTTTTTAAAAAAATAATAACTAAGGACTGAAAACATAGTAGATGTTCATCAATTGAATCTTGTCTCTGACATTTATTAGCTATGTTACCTTAGGCAAATCATTTAATTCTCTAAGGCTTTTCCCCCTTCATTTATAAAACAGAAATAATAGTACCTACAATAAATATCAGCAGAGATTTCATGAGGACCAAGGAAATAATGCTTGTAATATAGTTCACAAATTTAAAAAAATGGTATCAGTTACTATTATGCCAATCTGTATGTGGATTTCCAGGGAAGGACTGCCAAACACTGTCCTGTTTAGCAATGAGAACTGTGAGCATCAACAAACTAAATTCACTGTCTTAGCTGAAGAGGTAGATGGCATGATTATAAAACTTGCATGTTATGATGTAAAGCTGGGCAGGAGAGCAAATATGATGAATGACAGAATCAAAATTCAAAATCACTTCAACAGCATGCAGTATGAATCAAAACCCAAAATAGTAAATTCAACAGGAGAAGGTATAAATTTTTATATTTAGGTTTTAAATTTCAATTACATAGCTAGGGAAAAAAAGATCTGACTTGGAAGCTGATGATGTGATGAAGAACTGGGAGTTACACCTGCTTTGGGCACAATGTGTCATGCCATCACCAGAATGTTGTCTATAGCAACTAACACAAACTTACAATGATGTAGAGGAATGACAATGGACATTGGTGATAGAAGTACCCCCCAAATCACTTAAATGTGGGGAAAAGAAGGGAAGAGATGAACCTCCTTAAAAAAGTGAACATACTCTTAGGATATTTTAATAGAAGTATAATATTCAGATCAAAGGAGATCCTATAGCAGATGTCAGGTCACAACAGGATTACTGTGTTCAGTTCTGAGTATTACATTTAAAGACTGACATGAATAAAAACTTATCCAAAGTACTTTGACCAAGATGGTGAAGAGCCTAGAAATAATACAGGAGTGTTCATGAAGATTTAGATTTTGATGGAGTTATGAGGAATAATTTTCTAACAATTAGGGTTGTCTAATAATGAGATAAATTCCCTCATGATCAAAGCTGTTTGTTGTTTTTGCTTTTTCCCTTCCAACTTGTTTAAGGAAAGTAGGAAATTGGGGGAAAATTTTTAGAGAGTTTTTCAGATAAAGGTCTCGGATTTCAAATATGTAAAGAATTCTATAAAATCTTTAAGAATATAAGTCACTCTCCAATTGATAAATGGTCAAAGGAGATGAATGGGCAGTTTTCTGATGAAGATAGAACAATTTATAGTCATATGAAAACATGCTCTAAATCATTGCTGATTAGAGAAATGCAAATTAAAACAACCTTGAGATATCATTTTACACCTATCAAATTAGCTAAAATGAGTGAAAGAGAAGATGACACATGTTGGAAAGGATTCACAAAAATTAGGACACTAATTCATTGTTGGAATTGTGAACTGATGCAACCATTTTGGAGAGCAATCTGGAATTATGCCCAAAGAGTTATTAAACTGCCTATTGCCTTTGACCCAGGAATGTCACTATTAAATCTTTTTCACAAATATGATTAGGGAAAAAGGAAAAGAACCTATATGTTCTAAAAAATTTGTACCATTTCTCTTTGGGGTGACAATGAACTTGAAATTGTGGAGATGTCCCTCAATTGGGGAATGACTGAACTAGCTGTGGTATATGAGTGTAATGGAATACTACTGTGTTATAATGGAGAGTTTGGTGATCTTAGAAAACCATGGATAGATTTACACAAGGTATAATGAAGAATGAAATGAACAGAAGCAAGAGAAATTTGTATATAGTAATAGCAGTATTGTTTTAAGAACAACTTTGAGCAAATAAGTCATTTTGACTATCATAATTACCCAAATTAACAATAAAGGACATATGAAAAAAGATGCTGTCTACATCCAGAGAAAGAATAATTTACACACATACATACACATATATACATATACATACATTTGTGTACATATGTGTGTATACACACACACACACATATGGTAACTTTCTAAGTCGAGGTGGGAAAATGAAGGGAAAAAATTATGTTAACTCAATTATATATTTAAAATGAATAAAAGTTGTAGCTTTGCAAAATAGATTTGCAGTTTCATGTACAATCATCTACTATGTTATGGAAATGCTTTTTTTATTCTGTAAGTAAAAATTAAATAAAAATTTTAAAAAAGGAAAAGGCTGCATGGCTATCCGTCATGAATGCCATAAAGGAGATTCTTGAATTAGAAGAGAGGTTGAATAAGCCGGCCTCTAAGTGGTCCCCTTCACAAGATTGTATAGTTCTTTAATTTTCTAGTGCCACCAGACTTCAAACATTACATCATGCCATCAATGCTGACATTGCTTCCACCAAAACTCATTTGCAAACCTCTCGTGTTCCAAAAGATAGATACTTGCAAGACCAAAATATATTAAATGACTTCTAATAATGTGCCTCTCCAAATCAGGCTCCATGGATCCTCTGACAACAAACACAAATTACATTTCTGAGTCCATTTTGAAAGTCTATTTAAAGTTTGTCAGGAACTTCCTGAGCTTGTACTATCTCAAGAGACACTGGATTAAAACTTCATGGAAGTTTTTTATTCTATTTGAAGATGTTCTTTCTTAAAAGAGAAACCATTTTCCCTCAGAACCGGTATATAAAAATCTAAAGCCAATTTTTTTTCTGCTGCTCCCATTTCTTCTAATGTATTTTAAACATATAATAAGCTAGGTTTCTCCTCTAAAATTATATTTACCTAAACAAAGACACTATCGAAATCTCAAATTGAATAAGATGTTCATGTCTGTAGAAAGAAATATTGTGGAGGAACTGGATCAACTAATCACTGATAAGTATTTAATAAGCTCCTACTATGTGCCATACACTATTCTAGATACTGGGGATACAAGGACCAAAGAACTGCAAACTGCAGCGGCCCCTCCCTTGACAGATGTTATATTTTATGGATGAATTGCTTATATTTGTGATGATTTACCAAATTAATACTTTTTAAACCTCTAATTTCTACAAGAAACCTTGTTTTGTGTTTAGTGAACAAAACTAAGTTGTAGCGGAATAATTCTGATGAATACAGTTATCATTTCCCCCCTAAACATATTTTATTTAATTTAGTTTTCCAGATAAGGATTCCTTAAAAGGTATAACAACAGAGATACCCTTTGTGGAATTCGTTACTGATAACTCATTTAAAAAAACACCAGTTAGTCAGTCAACTAGTATTTATTTAAAAACTTACATCCTAGGCATTGTGTTAAATACTGACTGTAGACTGTCAAGGAGTTCACAAGAAATAAGGTGATACGTGTTTGCCAAAGGGGTATACCACTGTTAAAGAAGAGACTCAAAACAGAACTAAGGTTATAGAGAAAATTGAGGAATAGCATTTCACTGACTGTATTAACCCTGAACATATGTCCATAAAAGATATAGAAGCACTTCCTAAAAGATATAGAATCACTCAAAAGAGTTTAGCCAGATTATACACACTGGAAAAACCAAATGAATTGTTAGTGACTGCTGTCTAGACTATGATATAACATTGCCCAGACAACCTCTATTTGGAGCCAGGAGATGATGGTTCAATGCTAGCTCTTCCACTTACAACTCATGTGACCTTGGGTAAGTCACTTAACCTTTCTCTGTTTTTTCATCTGCTAAATTGAAGGCATTAGATTAGATGACCTTTAAAATCCCCTATTCTCCAAATTGGTGGTCATTTGATCCTAGGATCTTCTGGAGGTTGTTGGCCAATCAGTCTGTATATCTGAGGTAGACATAGTAGACACACAATAAGTTAGACCCACAGAGGATTAGCACAAGAATGGACTTCGCTTCTTTTGAAGAGCTGCATAGTTCTTTTAATAATACAAAAACTCTGGAGGAAACCAAGGGACTTTGGGATTTCTAGATGATTTCATTTCTTGTTTCAAGAAGACACCAGGATTTATATGTTGATGACATATTCCTATGAGTCACAGAAGAACTGAAGTTGATAATCATATAAAAGACAACAGTAAAGCAAATCTTGGGTAAAAGCAGACTGTGATGCATTACAATTGAGGATCCATGCAAGAAAAGAAGTGTGAAGTCAGTCATTAGAAAAATCTATGACTAGATAAAATGATGAGAAGGTCATATAGTGAGTGGAAGGGAGCGTTGCATGCTCTCAAATGCTCTATTTATATCCATGCAATGAGAAGAGAATATGAAGAAGGTATGCTGAATGGACCCTTAGTGGTGAATTTATTGAAGGATAAGAAGAAGAGTTTCACTGGAAAGGCCTGCATAGAGAGATTGTCATTTGCATTGCTGGAAGGAATAGCCACATTGATGAGATTGCAGGTCTAAGCAGAGAATTGAAATACTGATTCAGTAGTAGTTATTCACATAACATTCCTGAATATTGGGCCATCATATGATTTATTCTACCTGTCTCAACTCAAATGGATTAAACTCTATATTTAGACAGCATCAGGTGTTTTGCTCTTAGAGTTGGATTTTTTTTTTTTAGCTATTCAAAGTAAAAAATGGAGTAATTAAAAAGAAACTAAAATATTGCAGGCACTTAGTCCTTTGTACATGTGGGTGCCTTTTAAATTTTATTTTATTACATTTTACTTCAAACATAACATAAACCAAAAATTAATTGCATCAATTAGATAAATTATTTGATAATACATAATTCCAGTAATTTTAGTAGTTATATTTTTAATGAATCCATATAGTCCACACGTTCTTTGCCAAACTATAAATACAAAAAAGCAGTAAAACCTACTCAATTTTTATAAGCAACTGCTAAGGCTTTCCCAATAGTTACCATGTAGTCCATTGTGATATAGGAGAAAATGCATTAGGGTTGGACACAAAGGACTGAGGTTTTACATGAATGGTATAAAAAAGGAAAAGAGGGAGGGAAGGGAGAAAGAAAGAGAAAAGAAAGGAAAGAAGTAGAGGAGGAAAGGAAGGGAAGAGAGAAATGTGGAGGGAAGGAAGGAAAGAAAGAACAGAGGAAGGAAGCAAGGGTTTTACCTCTGCCACATACTAATTGTGTCCTTGGGAAAGTCAATCAGTTTATAGTCACAAGACTGTCATTTACTTCATTATAAAATGAGAAGACTGGACTATGGGATTCCATCATCTTTTATACCTGTAACATTCTATGATTCTATCACATCAGCCTTTTTTCATAGGAGGCCAAAAATATTCACACGTGTAAATTGGATGAATGAGAAACTTGAACACTTGGGGAACTGTTTTGTTTTTTTTTAAGTAAGAAATGGACATCACCTGTTTGGAAAGATGATGAAGTTGTTGTACATAGATCACTCCAAATTATAAACCGAAATAAAGAGTGGGTGGCATGGAACCCCAAGTTCTGAAAATATAAGGAAAGAGCTAAAAGATAAAAAAAATCCAAGTGAAAGGAGTTGAGAATAAGCCCAACCAGAAGAACTGATGAGAAGCTAAAAAAAAATTAGAAAGGAAATAAATGCATTAAACTTTAAAACCTTGCCACACTGAACAATGTTTAAACTATGGTGAATAATAAGCTAAAACTTAAATGAAAATAAAGTAAAACTCTCCATATTTTCTCCAGAGATCATGGAACGACAGCAAGAAACTTCAGAAAGGTGCAAAAAAACAGATAGCTTATTAAAGTTGATGTTGAAATGGAAATAAGGTTAGAAATCAGAGTTCTCAACATCAAATTTTAAAAGACAAACAATAAACTAGAAAATTTAGATTGCATATTGAAGAATATTTCTGAAAAATCCAGTGGTTTTGCAAGAGAGAATGGCAAATTAAAATCACAGAACTGGAAGAAAATACAGAAGAAAAAAAAGACAATTACCTTAAGGGACTACATATATTCTACACAAGCTAAAGTAACTGAACTTGAAAATTGTGTGGATTGTTCCTTAATGATATTCTTAATGATTACTTAAGAACTGTAGGCGTAAAAGTCCATGAGAACAAAAGAAAACACAAAAAAACTTAACACTATTCAGTAAAAAAATAATACAAGCAAACTTCTCAGAGATATAAAGTCTAGACAAATGTGCTAACTTATTTAATTAATTTATTTAATCATCAGCAAAGAACAACTTTACACTTGAACCTCCAAAACACAGAATGGTTAAATTTCACAATTTCTATATGAAACACCAAATTTGGCTAACAGTCAGGCGAACACATTTGTCTATGAAGGATATTCATTCAATATATGTAATATATAATTCAGCAACCATGAAAAATCAAATAAAAGAATGGAACTGGATATTCCAAAAAGCAAAGAAGCTCAAGTTGAACTCCCAAGTAAAATTTTCTATTAACCTAGCTTAATCTGGAATGAAAAACAAAGAAAAAAAGCCTTCAACCAAGAGGCATTTGAGCCATTCTTGAAACAAAAAATGAGAAAAGTAAATATTCAATTTGCTAATAATATACCATACAAGAAAAATACAAGAGAAAGTTATAAAGTAAAAATTTCAAGAAAACACTAATCATTAAACCATTTTTTTCTAGATTTATAAATCACTGTTAAAATTAGACTGAATGAATAAAAGAAAGAACAAAAAAAAGGGAGCATCAAGGGACAAAGGAAATTAAGGCTAACATGGAGGAAATATTGCAGTGGAAAGTCACTCAAGCAAAGAGAGGAAAGGCAAGAGATCGAGACAGAACTCAGAGATGCATACCAACACAGCCTGGAAGTGAACAGAGCGAAGATAGCAATTTCTTTAACCCTCAATAATAGTGAGAGACTCTGGGAAATAGGATAAAAGCAATCAGCAGTGGGAGTGGTGTAGTAGAATTGAAAGGTACATCTCACCCAAAGAGAAGAAATGAATGGGTACCGAGAAGAATGGTCTCATGGTGGGAAGGATTAGTTTATTATAGTTTTCCTCTGTGGAGAATGGGCATGATATAAGAACATCTTCTTGGAACAAAGGTGATTTTTTTTTCATTTTTTAAAAAGAATTTTTGTTTACTTTTGGTTTACATCATTTCTTTCCATGAGATTTTGACTTACAGATTTTCTCCCCATATTTCCCCTAACCACCACTCTAAAAGAGCGATCCCATGTTTATCCCATCCCCGAATCTGCTGTCTCCTATATCCTCCCCCTTCACCACTCTGGCTTTCCAGTAGGGCAAGATGGATCTCCTTACCTCAATACCTGTATATCTTAATTCCCAGTTACATGTAAATAATAATTGCATATATATATATACATACATATTGACATTTGATTTTACAACTTTAAGTTCTAGATTCTTCCCCTACCTCCCTCATCATCCACCCCCGCTGGAAAGACAAGCAATTGTGTTTCAATACAGGCTGTTCATGTGTACTTATGCAGGAGATCTCTACAATGGACATATTGTGAAAGACTGACTATATTTCTGTCTTTCCAATCCTGCCGCGAACTCATACTATTCTCTACTTTGTCCCTGTCCCTTTACAGAAGTGTGTGTTTCTAACAACCCTCTCTCCCAAACTGCCCTCCACTCCATCATCCCCCCTCTCGTCCCCATCCCCTCTACTCTCCTGTAGGTCAAGATATCCAATTTAGAGTGTACATCATTCCTTCCCTAAGCCAAATTCAATGAGAGTTAGGTTGACCCATTCCCTCTTGCCTTCGCATTCTTCCCCTCCATTGTAACAGTTATCCCTTGCCTCTTCTATATGAGATGACTAACCTCATTCTGTCTCTCACCGTCTCCCCTCCTTCTATTCCTCCCCCACCTCTCAATTTCACCTTTTAAAATATTATCCCTTCCTATTCAATGGATCCTGTACCCTCTGTCTATGTACACGTATATACACACACTCACATATGTATACCCTCCTATACAGATATATGTATATGTATGCATATATAAATATATTTATATTCCCTTCACCTATGCTCATACTGAGAAAAGTTTCTTAAGTTACAATTATCATTTTTCCATGTTGGCATGTAAATAGTTCAACTTTGATAAGTTCCTTATGAATTCTTTTCCATGTTTGCCTTCTTATGCTTCTTGTATTTCAATGTCAAATTTTCTATTTAGTTCTGTTTTTTTCAGCAAGAATGCTTGAAAGTCCTCCACCTCATTGAATGACCATATTTTCCCTTGAAACATTATACTCAATTTTGCTGGGTAGGTGATTCTTGGTTTTAATCCTAGCTCCCGTGATCTCCAGAATATCATATTCCAGGCCCTTTGATCCTTTAATGTAGAAGCTACTAGATCCTGGTTAATCCTAATTGTGTTTCCACAGTATTCAAATTGTTTCTTCTTGGCAGCTTATAATTTTTTCTTCTTAATCTGTGAACTCTGGAACCTGAATATAACATTCCTAGGAGTTTCTTTTTGGGATCTTTTTCAAGGGGTGATTGGTGAATTCTTTCAAGTTCTATTTTGCCTTCTGCTTCTAAAATACCAGGGCAATTTTCCTTGAGAATTTCTTGAAGGATGGTTTCTAGGTTCTTTTTCTGATCATGACTTTCAGGTAGTCCAATAATTTTTAAATTGTCTCTCCTGAATCTATTTTCCAGGTCAGTGGTTTTTTTCAATGAGATATTTCACATTGCCTTCTATTTTTTCATTTGTTTGGATCTGTTCAATAGTATCTTGATTTCTCATAAAGTTGTTTGCTTCCATTTGCTCCACTCTAATTCTGAAGGAATTATTCTCTTCATTAAACTTTTGAGATTTTTTCCAAAAGGCAAATTTGACTTTTTAAGGCATTCTTCTCCTCATTGGCTTTTTGGGCCTCTTTTGCCACTTGAGTTAGTCTATTTTTAAGGTTTGTTTTCTTCAGTCAGGTTGTCAACTCTCTTTTTATAATTTTCTTGGATTACTCTCATTTGTCTTCCCAATTTTTCCTTCACTTTTCTTATTTGGTTTTCAAAATCCTTCTTAAGCTCCTCTATGGCTTCTAACCAGTCTACATTTTTCTTGGAAGCTTTTGGTGCAGGAGCTCTGACTGTGTTGTCATCCTCCCGTTCCATGCTTTGACCCTTTTTGTCCCCAAAAAAGGAATCTAAAGTTGGATTGCTCTTTCTACTTTGCTTCCTAGCCTGCTCATGTTGCAGTCAATTACTTGATGTTTTAGCTGTGTAACTCTGCTTCCAGAGGGCAGAGCTTTCCCAAATTGCTGGGGTTTTCACAGCTGCTGGAGCTATTAGGAGGCCTCAGCAGCCCACATCAGCTTTGGCTCACTGAAAATGCACCTCAGGACCACCACCCAAGACCACAATCCCGATATAGGCAGCTTAAGGCAAGAGCACTTAGCCTCTGAGTGATGGCTTGGCCCCCTTGCAATCTGCAGGCCAGAATCTCTGAAAATAGCCACATGGAGGTGTATGCATGGCTGCTGCTTCTGCTGCTTTCTTGCTCTGGAGGTGGATGTCTGGACCTGCTTTTCTCCCCCAAATTTAGCCAAGTTTCACTGACCTTTCACTTTGTTCTTGTTTCTTATAGGTTAATAATTCTGGAAACTGCCACAGCTGCCTGTGATCTGCTCTCCTGAAAGCTCCAGCCACAGCTATCCTGGCCACCCCAGGGCCAAGCTGAAGTTTCAGGCTGGGCTGGTTTTGGCTCCCAGTGTGCTGTGATGACCCCTTCCTGTCCCACCTACCAGGCTGCCTTCAGTGGGAGCTTTGTTTTACTTTTGTGGGTTGTGAAGCTCTCAAATTTGTTTAGAGTCATATTTTATAGGTATTTGGGTTGGTTATGGGGGGAGCTGTGGAGTTTTCCTGCTTCTATGCCACCATCTTGGCTCCACCCCCCAAAGCTGGTGTTTTACAGGATCTCATTCTTGTGTTGTGATATGCAAATCTCTAGAAACAACCAGCAAGTCTATTAACTTTCTCAACTGATGCTGCTACCCTACATGGAATAACTGGAAAGTGTGCTTCTGGAAGAGTCATGACCATTTGAAAGAGAGAGAATGTAGAACATGAATAGACATTTTGTAACTTTCTGATCTGTTAACTGAATAGTTGGGAGGAGCCTGTTTTAAATAGCCAAGTAGATGGAAATGGAGGTATCTTTCAAAAAGCACTGAATCAGTTTCTAACGGCTATCAAAGCCATGAGGCTACAAGAAATAATGTTTAGCCCTCACCCTCAAATGTGAGGGCTAAACTATTGTACTATTTGTACTATTATTTTCTAGGTGAAGAGAATCTTTCACCTTGAGAGTTTTTAGGGGTCAGGAGAGAAAACTACAGAAATCCAAGAATCAGAGTCTAGGGTAGGTTTAGCAGCCAGCCAGCAGCATCAATGATCTGAGGAGAAAGAAAGTGACCTTTTAGACTCAAGCCAGTGGCAGCTGAGAAAAAGACTCACAGGGTCACGATGCCATGTATTTTAACATGACCTTGATGGAACCAATGCTTTGTAGAAACTGAGCTAAAATTTAATCTTATTCTCTTCAGAGACTGAAGTGGTACAGGAGAGACTATGCCCCTGAGGTACTAGGGGGAGATGTTTGTATGTTTCTGATTGCTATATTTTGGGAATATATGTCCTTTGTAAAAGATAATTGATGTAAGTGTTAAAATTGAAATACAGTTCTAGTGACTGGCAACTAGCAATGGGGGAGTGGAAGTGAAAAGGTCAATAGCCAGTCAGTCAGTTGGGGTTTGAGCCAATGGCATTAAGGAACTGAACCTCCCCTGACCCCCTCCCCAAATTGAGGTACCCTAGAATCTTCAGGGATGATGTAGCCTATCTGGTTCTGGGAGAGTGAGGGTTTGAGGTTATATGCTACAAAAGGAGTAAGTTAAGAAGATGAATGGAAAAATATTATCCAGAATGGCCTAGAATGGGTTAGAACCCAGAAGAAAAATAAAATAAATGAAAACTTCTCATAAAATGACACCAAAAAAAAAAAAGATAATTAAACTAAAGAGTTGAAGTGGAGGGAGAGTCCTGATTCTGAAACACTTATCTGAGCAAGGAGGAAAAAAGATCAAAGGATAAGAATAAAGAAAATGTATGTTTATATGTATATACCAATATACATGGAAAGACAAATATAAGTTAATAAAGTAACTAGTGATAGAGAAGATAATTGGGAATGAGGAGTCATAATGGATAGAGGTTACTCTCCAAGTAGTATAAATAAAACAAATTTTAAGGAAATAGTGACATTTCTCTACAATAGAAGATCAAGAAAAATTCATAAAAAAGAAGTAAATTAATTAACATGCAAACATAATTATCATAATCTTATCAGTTTAATAATCTAATAAAATGAAAGAAAATTGCAGAATGGATTAAGGGGGAAAATGAAAACATAAAACCTTAGTTCCTTGATGCCAGGGATTGTTTTTGCCATTTTTAATCCCCAGCAATTATCACAGTTCCTGCTGCAAATTAAATACTTAATAAATGTCCATTGACTGATTGATTTACCTCAGCAATTGACTGCATGTATGAAACACTTCTGAAAAATTAAATCAGAATACAAATCAGAGGGTGGAACAAAATTGACTGCGTAGCAGGTGATTCCAAAGAGTAGAAACTGCAATATTTACATCAGAATAAAAATAAAAACTCATAGCATCAAGAGAAGTAAACAGATACTGTATTGTATTTAAAAGTACCCAAGGCAAGGAAACAATATTAGCATATACATCTATATGCATTTGTATATACATATATACACACATATAATCATATATACATTTGAATACATATATATGGAGAGAGATTTATAAATGATAAATAGATAGATAGCTAGATAAATAGGTAGACAGACAGACAGATAGATAGATAGATAGATAGATAGATAGATAGATAGATAGA
>CM053580.1:428526740-428551030 GCA_028627135.1 Pseudochirops cupreus | reverse complement strand
ATTTGGCAAATCCATTGTGCATTAATTATCCAGTTTTAGGAGCTAATTCCATAGCAGAGAGTAACACTTGTAGTTGCAAGTAAGTAGTGACCCCACTTGGGTGTGGGTTGCAGTTCTAGGAAAGAAAGGAATCATGGTCATGAGGAAACAGGGGATCTACCTATGTAAGTCTCCATATGCAGACTAGGAGAGCATTAACCAGACTCTCTTTAAATCATACCACTTTAGAAGCATCAAAAACTTATAGACCCTCAGGCTGAGCTACAGAACTTCAGGCATGACATTCCTCCACCCCTCAAAGGTGAACAGAGTTCAATTGTAACATAGAGTTAGGGTGGAAAAAAAGAGAAAATGACAGTAAAAAAAAACCTGACTATAAAAATCTTCTATGATGACAGGGAAGTTGAAGACACAAACTCAGAAGAAGACAATGACTTTAAAACATGTACAAGCAAAGTTTCAAAGAAAAAAAATACATATTGGACAAAAGCCCAAGGAGAATTCCTAGAATAGATTTTTTAAAGTAAAGAAAAAAATACTTTAAAAAATCAAATAAGAGTGATAGAGGGAGAATAGGGAAAGACACAGAGTAATACAATATAGCTATAAAAAGAGAATTAACAGTTTGGTTAAAAAAAGAAAACACTAAAAAATTCTGAAAAAAAAATATCTCCTGAAGAATCAAAATAAGCCATATGGTTAAATAAAGAAACTGAACAAAATAACTCCTTAAAAATTAGAACGGACAAAGTTGCTAATAAGTGACTGAAGAATGATTCAAACTCTAACCTTCCTAAATCCAAATTCAGTTGCCTATGATTCTAAATGCACTTTTAATGAGTATTTGCAAAAAGATTTATTACTTTTGGCAAACTCTGTTCTCTAATTATTGGTCTGGAAAATATGGCCACTGTACACCTTAGGATCCTGCTATTTCTTCCTGTTGGAATAACCAGCAGGACACTGATATGCCATCACTGTTCCATAACTACTGACTAAAGCTGTGTCTGCACATAGCCAAAACCATCTATCAATTAAGTTTTTTGTTTGTTTTAAGAAAGGTAAACCAGGTAAATACATTTCACATAAAATAGTCAAACAATCAGTAAATTGATTTCCTCCCTAATTTTCTACTTGCTTTACTGGATTGGGTCAGACTCATTGACTCAAATCCTTTACAGGTGCTGAAATGGGCAGTAAGGCCTTGTTGGGGCCTAGTCTACCAATTCAAACAAGCTACTCTTGTGACCTACCCAGTTCTTGATTTGTAAAATCCTATAATGCACTAAACAATGTGACTGTGCAAATCAAGGTGCTTTGAAATGTGGCCATTAATGTCCAATGATGTATGTCCTGGGTTGCAGATTCTGAATGTAAGTAATGAGAGGGTATGGGCCTTGAACTCTAAAGGGACCACATATAAAAGTGGGAGATAGCCCAACGGAATCTTCAAGCAGCCAACATCCTCTAAAGGAAGCCAAACACCTCAGGCATTATTCAAGGTACAAAAAGATATAAAATGGAATCTGGCAGCCTAGAAACATAAATGAAAATTAGGTAATGCCAGGCATCCTGCCTGTGGGGAGCTATGAAGAACAGGGTCTGTATGATCCTTGACTTGTGGGTCTGCCAAAGAAACCCAACAGTTTTTGTTTCAGTTCTAAGCTGGATTTGATTGAAGAGAGATTGGCAAATTTAAAATGACTAAAATGAAAAGCTCTATAAGTCTGAACTGTTTAGTCTTAAAATGAATTCAATAATCCAGAATTAGAGAAGAGCATGTTCCTGCCCAAACAGAAAGTCATCCATGCTTCTTTGTCTCCATTGTTTTTTGTTTTTCCCTTTCTCCCTATGTCTTTCACTATAATGCAGACATAATGGTGGAGGGTATTGTTTCATGATACTGAATGATGAGGAACGTTTCTGTTGTTGCCAGTTACTGTTGATTAAAGGGTGAGTGCTGAATAGACAATGAGAGAAGGGACTCATTTAAGGGATTCATTTTTTTTAAAGGGATTCATATGCTGCCTTATGTATCCTCAGAAGCTGAGAAATTTGTCCCCCCTTTTTTGCTCTAACCTATAACAAAATATGACTGCTTTTTTGTATACTGTATTATTCCTTAGTATCCTAAGACAACAATTGCCAACATTACTAAAGGAAACACATGGTTCAAGAACCAGAACTTTAGTGTGGTCACACTCCTCCCAGGCCATACAAATTCACAACTTTTTCTCCTCTCTAGACAGCCTTTGTGTGATTTTTGTGACTGTAAAGCATTCATTACTCATGGGCAAACTCTCAGTAATAAGCCTTTCAAAAGACTTATAAAATGTGAGGGGGGAGGGAGAAAAAGGGAGGGTTGCATTGTATATAAGAGCCACTGCTCAACCTGTAATTTAAGCATTTTCCAGATTACTTGGGCCTGCCAGAGTTTGTGCTTTTCTGACCTTTGGAAATCTAAATTTACCTTAATGCCAAGAAGAGGCATTGGAATAAGACTTCAATGGAGGAAGAGAAACACATGCCTACGGTTTGGGGGGAAGGAGTGAAATAAGGGAGGAGAGGATAATTACATTCTTTTCAAAAAATTTAACAGTAGATTGAAAATTGGAAAGTAAAAATTCTGTCTCCTTAATTTGCTGTGCCACAGATTCAAACACTGTGTCCTCACCCCCATACTAGCTGAACAATACTATAAAATACAACTTTGTTAACAAAGGCTCTCTGTCTCTCTCTTTCTCTCTCTCTCTCTCTCTCTCTCTCTCTCTCTCTCTCTCTCTCTCCCTCTCTCTCTCTGTGTCTCTCTCTTTCTCTTTCTCTATGTATCTCTGTCTCTCTCTCTGTCTCTCTGTCTGTTTCTCTCCCCCTCCCTCCCTCCCTCCCTCTCTCCCTTCTTCTCTTTCTCTGTCTCTCTCTTTCTCTGTGTGTGTGTGTCTCTCTCTCAATTTTTGATACCCACATAGATGCACACATAGTTTATATTATTGCCTTTTCTAATTATGGCTTAGTTTATATTAAAAAACTCACTCGTGAGTCTGCTAAAGGTTATCTCTCTTTCCCACATCTATTTATGGATATTCAGATAAATTAGAAGACATTATCATCCCTATTTGCTCTTCAAGTTTTTCATATCAAGTCTTCCAATATCATGCAGAATAATTTGGGGATTAGAGGGATACAAATAAGGGGCAAAATTACCTCAATTTTTAAATGGAGGAGTGTCTCATTTGCTTTTGAGTTGCCATTGAGGTTTTAAATTATTTTGGAAATTGTGCCTACCAATTTGCTTACACCTTTTCTGAAATGAAATGTTCTAGTGACTGCAGAGTCTCCTGTCTCCAGAATTTGGCAGAATTATATTCTCATTCTCCACCCACACCCTGTTTCATAACTTTTGGCCCATACAGTTTGTACCTTGAAAGAATTTGTGATTGACATACTTAGCAGAAGAATGACAGTATTGTGAAAGAGGAAAAATAAGATAGTGTGGGGTACAGTATGAAAAAGCTCAGATTCTATTGAGAATTATGTGTATTAAACAGTAGAAAAATAGAATTACATAATTCAAATGTTATTCAGAAAAGACTGACAATGAGAAATACTGTATTAATTGTTCATTAAATATGCTCAACAACTGTCCCTTCATGAAAACCAAAGGATCATGATGAAAAGCCATTTGTATCTCTATATAATACGACTATGGCATTTCTTTCTTTCTTTCTTTGTTTCTTTGTTTCTTTCTTTCTTTCTTTCTTCCTTCCTTCCTTCCTTCCTTCGTTCTTTCTCTTTCTTTCTTCCTTCTCTTTCTTTCTTTCTTCCTTTCTTTCTTTCTTTGCTTTTTGGAGGGCAATTGGAGTTAAGTGACTTACCCAAAGTCACACAACTAGTCAAGCGTCTGAGGCTGGATTTGAACTCAGGTCCTCCTGACTCCAGGGCCGGTGCTCTATTCACTGCACCACCTAGCCGCCCTCTATAGCATTTCTTAATAGACAAAACTGAAATTACAAGGGAAAATGATTTTAAAAAATAAATTCTGCCAAATCTAGTGGTAGGATAATCAACACAAAGCAAAAGTAAATATGCTTTAAGGCACAGAAACACCAGATACCAGAAAGCCTTTAAATTGTTGTTAGCTCTTATTAGCACCTAATGGCCCTATGATATCTTTGCAGTTGCATTGCAGAAACATTCCATAGGAAAGGTTCTTGAAAGTCTTTCCGTTCAATTTCATTCAATTCAGCAAACACATGGTAATCACCTACTACGGGCTTGGACTCTGCCAACAACTGGAGATATAGAAAGAAAATGAAATAAATCTTGTCCCAAGGAGCTTACATTCTCTTAGGTGGGAGGGGGACATATACACTAATGAGTAAATAAAAACAATTTTAAGAAAGGAGAGAGGATTAACAAATGTAGGAATAGGAAGGCTTACTATAAGAGTGGGATGCTTTCCAAGTTGAGCTTTAAAGAAAATCAGAGATTCTGATCAATGGAGGAAAGGAAGGGAAGAGAGAGAACACAGCATTCCAAGCATGGGCTACATTATACTCAAAAGGCAGACCAGGACGGAATGCCAAGTTTGAAGAACAGTTAGGAAGTTACTTTGGCTGGAATGTAGAAGGCATAAAGAAGAATGTTAAGAAATATCTGAAAAGGTAGATTAGAGTCAGGTTTACTGTCCAGACAGAAAAATTATCCTAAATGTAAGAGAGAATTCCTTCAATACAACAAACATTTATTATGTGCCAGGCACTGTGTTAAATTCTGGGACTCCCAATATAAGCAAAAGGACAGTCCCAAAGGACTGTCCCAAAAGGACAGAGCTCATACTCTAAGAGAAGACAACACATTAAAAGCAAGATGAAAAATGTGAGGGAGATCCAAAAGCAGAGAGAGAAGGTTCCTACTGTAACACCATGGACCAGCAGATTCCCAAAAGAATGCTACTGTGAATAGCTTTTAAGGTTTGGATTACACAGTATAGTGAACACTCTGTTTATTCCATTACAAATCAAGGCAAACATTCATTACAAATCACAATATAATATTCACATTACATCTTATCACAGAAAATCACAACATAGTGTTCATAACAGCTTAACATTAGAATGGCCATGCAGTTTTCACTTACAGTGGCCACAATATTTAGAACAAAGCATTCAACCAATTCACAATCCAATAATCAGTCTTCCACTCAAGGGGCAAATCAATAATCATCCAATCAATTCACAATACAATAACCAATCTTCCACTCATGGGACAATCATTAATTTAATCATTCAATAATTCATAATACAATAATCAATCTTCCACTCATGGGAAAATCATTAATTTAATCATTCAATCAATTCATAATACAATTATCAATTTTCCACTCATGGGGCAATCATACATCAACTCAATCAGTTGTTAAATACAATCATTAGAAAACCACACAAACCCTCCACCCTTTGGTGTCCAGCAAACTTCAATTTCATCCAAGGGGAGGCCTTTTCTTTATTTTGACTTGGGGTGGTCTCTCTGATTCCCTGGATCCCTTTTTGATGGTCCCAGCTCCCTCCTGAATCCACCAAATAGTCACCTGGATTCAGAAGCAGACAGCTCCTGGGTCCTCCTCCAGTCCTCAGATGTAGACAGCTCCCAGGTCCTTGTCCAGTCCTCCAGGCAGTCCCTGGTACACACCAAAGTTCACAGGGTCCAGCACTTCTCAAACCCTTCACCACTTCTATTGCCAGGAACTCAAAGATCAGCCAAGCCACAAACCAACAAAGGCTTATCCTGGTCATGCTTCTTTAGTCCTACAGCAGTTCAGCTGGTACTAGGACCCAGGAGAAATGGCCTTCCAGGAGGCCTTTCAGGCAAGCCCTCTCAGCCTTCCAGGTAGCCTTCACCAGATTCTGGTCTCAGGAAAACTTCAACTCAGTTCTCAGTCACCTTCCAGATACTGGGAGAGAAACACACTCTCTCTCTCTGTCTCCCTCTGTCTCTGTCTCTGTCTCTCTGTCTCTTTCTCTCTCTCTGTCTCTCTCTCTCTGTCTCTCTGTCTCTCTCTGTCTCTCTGTCTCTCTGTCTCTGTCTCTCTGTCTCTCTGTCTCTCTCTCTCTCTCTCAAGAAAACTCCAACTCACTTCTTCAGTCCAGCAGCCCAGCTCCCAGATGCTGGGACAATCCTGCTTCCTCCAACAGGAGCCAACAGGAGGAACATTCCAATTCTGTCTCTCTGTCTCTAGAACTCTTCTTATATACACACTGGCCTCCTGTCTCAGCCAATCCCCTTCTTCCCCATCAACAGGGAAGTTCACACCCTCTCAACAGGGGACAGAGTTCATACCTTCCATACTGAGCTCACATCTTCCATACTTAACCCTAAGTTACTAAGGGCTAAGTATCTGCTAAACTGATTGCTGTTACACCTACTTGTAGGACAAGGTGGACAAAATTTAGAAAGTGAGTCATAAGTGGACCCCATAGGGAAAACAAGGAGTGATCAAGGCTGGACATTTTCCTTATAAGGGTGGTTCTGGAAGGAACTGACCAATAGAAGGAAAGGACCATAGGAGTGCAGTGACTGCCAGAGTTAGAAAGCTGCCATGATGTGGAGAAAGAATGAAGAGTCACAAGTGGAACCTTTAGAAAGTTCTCCTTCAAGAAAAGCAAGCTGTATCTTAGGAAAATTACTGAAAAAGCTAAGCTAGGAAAATGCTGCAGAGAAGAGACTAGGGGTAAGTACAGAAGTTAAAAGGAAGTACCCAGACTACTGTGAGCCAGGCACTGTGCAAATATTACCTCATTTTGTCCCTTCAACAACTCTGGGAAGTAGATACTATTACTTTGCTCATTTTACAGCTGAGGAAACTGAGGCAAACAGAATTTAAGAAACTTACTCAGACTCACATAGCTAGTGTTTGAGGTTGAATTTGAACTCAAATCTCCCTGACTCTAAGCTTAATACTCTATCCACTGTACCACCTAGCTGACTCTGCTATTGTAAAAGGCCAGGAGAGAGATGATAAAGAGCCTCACATAAGATAGTGGTAAAGTAGATAGAGATAAGAGGGTGGATAAGAGAGATGTGATGGACGTAGAATGAACAAGATTTGGCCATGTCCATGCTTCCACTTATAGAGATCCACAACATACATTTTTATCTGATTCTGATAGGTCTCCGGGGAAGAAACTTCAGTATCTTTTGGGAAGTCATGCCAGCATTTACTGATCCTTAAAGTGTAAACTTGATCCATTCTGCTAAAGTTTAAGGTCAATATCTTTGTTTCTGGTCTTTGTAGAAATAGAGTTGTAGGCCATTACTCTCTTTACAAAAAACAGTGTATATGCTCATAGACAGTTACTGATAGTCAGAAAACTGATAGGCATTTAATACCCTTCATTAACATCTCTAGGAACTGTATAAAAGTGACAGCATACAGAATCTATATTAAAACTAAGAAAACAAAGGGACTAACAAAAAAGAAAATTCAGTATTTTTATCCAAATAAAAAAAATGGGGAGGGGCTAAAGAAAGTATTGGTTTAGCATCTTATGTTTATTTAATTGGATTGTTATACTCTTATGAATAGAAAATAAAAGGAAAAATTATTGGATGAGAATTGAAGTTCTAAAGCGAAGTAAAGACAATAATAGACATTTAAAATGTTGGCAGTCATGCTGAAACACTGAAGACATCTGGCCTGGGAACCTTATTTTTCTTCCTTCACCACAGCTGGTGCTGGTCTATGTCAATTTTTCCTCTTCCTACAGTGGGACTGAAACATTTGTTTTATCATCTAGACATGGGGAATAGGGATGGAACATTTTATGCACAATATTGCTCTCACTTGATTTCATATAGCACTTGATTACACCTCTCCTTTGTCATTTATCCTTTATTACCTTGTGGTGTGAGGACTCTTTTAGGTGCATTTATCTTAAGTTTCCATTTATACTACAAGATCTTCCAGGGCAGCAACACTATCTTAGACAGTATATTATTCTCTACAGGACCCAGGATTGTGCTTTACCCAAATTATGACCTAGATACATATTGACTGGGTCTGGGTTTGTGGAATGACACTTGGGTCCAACAGTATGCATGTATCAGTGGTCAAATGGTCTGTTTTTTCCTGCCTATAACAAGTATGATTTCAGATTCTATATTGTCACAGAATTCCAGAGTTGTAAGGGACCTCAGAATCAGTCCAAAAGCAAACCCCACTAGAGCAAATCCAAAAAGGAGTAGTGTTTTTTGCTTAAAGAGCACAATGTTATGTATTTATTTTAACATTCTTTAAAAAAAATATTTGAGTTTCAAAATTTCCCTCCCTTCAACCCCTTCCCCAATCAATGAGAGGACAAGTAATATAATAGCAATTGCATATGTAAAATCATAAAAAACATATTTACATATTATCCATATCACAAAAAAACAAGAAAATGATTAAAGCTAAAAAAAAAATGCATCAATCTACATTCAGACTCCATCAGTTCTTTCTCTTTGGGTTTTAACATTTTTCATCATGAGTCCTATGGAATTTTCTTGGATCATTGTATTGATCAGAGTAGCTAAGTCTTTCAGAGTTGATAAACATTATAACATTGATAGTG
Organism: Pseudochirops cupreus; assembly: GCA_028627135.1. NCBI lineage: Eukaryota > Metazoa > Chordata > Mammalia > Diprotodontia > Pseudocheiridae > Pseudochirops > Pseudochirops cupreus. Next base: position 428,542,424 of record CM053580.1, on the reverse strand, counting down.
TGTATAATGATGTTCTGGTTCTGCTCACTTCACTTTGCATCAGTTCATCTGATTTCTTAGTTGTTGTTTTTTTAAAAACATCCTGCTTGTAATTTCTTATGGTGTGATAGTACTCCATAGTACTCCATCACAATCATGTGTCACAACTTGTTCAGCATTCTCTAATTGATGCATATCCCCTCAAATTCCAATTCTTTGCCACTACAAAAAGACCTAATTTTTTTTTTGTATACATGCCATTTTCCTTTTTCTTTTTTCTCTGGGGTATAGAACTAGTAGTGTTATTGCTCAGTCAAGCAGTATACATAGTTTTATAGCCCTTTGGGCATAGTTCCAAATTGTTCTAAAGAATGGTTGCACCAGTTCACAATTCTATCAATAGTTTATTAGTGTTTTAGTTTAGTTTATTAGTTTCAGGATTTCCAGTTTGGTGTTTAATTACTGACATACACTCTTAAACCCACTACTAAGGGAGAACTCACTCTCTCCCAAAGCAGCCCATTCCACTTATCTTCAAGGTATTTAAGTCCAATGACAGGCTTGCACTATTGCTAACAACCATTCTAGACAGCCTTTCCTCCCATGTGTCACTTTCTTTTGCTTTTTTAGTTATTTTCATTGTGTTGTTGTTGTTAAATCATCGATTTTGTCTGACTCTTTGTGACCTCTTGGACTAGAGCACACCAGGGCCTTCTATCCTCCCCTCTCTACTGAAGTCTATCCAAGTTCTTGTTTGTTACTTCCGTGACATCTATCCATCTCATCCTCTGTTGTGCCCTTTTCTTTTTGCCTCCAACTTTCCCAACATCAGGGTGTTTTCCAGTGAGTCTTGTCTTCTCGTTATATGGTCAAAGGATTTAAGTTTCAGCTTCAATATTTGACCTTCCAGTCTTGATTAATTTCTTTAAATATTGTTTTGATCTCCTTACTTTCTAAGGGATGCTCCAAAGTATGTTCCAGAACGACATCTTGCCTGCTATTACAATGATCTTTTCATTTCCTACTTATGCATTCTAATCCTCTGTGATGAATGTGACCTCTTTTTTTTGATGTTATTTCTAGATGTTGTGAGCCTTCATAAAACTGATCAAATTTGGCCTCCGGCATCAGTGGTTATAGCATAGACTTGTATTATGGTGATGATGAATGGTTTATATTGGATTTGAATAGCCATCATTACATAATTTTTGAGATAGTACTCTAGTACTTCTTTTTTCACCCTTTTATTGACTATTAGGGTTAGTGCACATCTTCTAAGGGATTCTTGCCCATGGTAGCATATGAAATGATCATCTGAATTAAATTCACCCATTCCCATTCATTTAACTTCACTGCCACCCAGCATGCTGATGTTTAATCCTTCTGTTTCCTTTATGATTATATTCAACTTACCTTTGTTCGCAGATGTTACATTCCAGGTTCCTGTGCAATATTGATCTTTACAGCACTGGACTTTCCTATTGTCACAAGACGCATCCACAGCTGGACTTCCTTTCGGCTTTGACCCAACCACTTTATTTATACTGGAGCAACTCGTAGTTGTCCTTCACTCTGCCCCCATAGTGTGTTGGACACCCTTTGACCAGAGAGGTTCATCTTCCATTTCCTATTATTATATTTAGTCTCAAACTAGAAATGGAAATTGTAACTGCTAAGTATTTTAGGAAGGATGTTTTTCAGCTTTTAGATATCACACTCTTATTAATTCATCATAGAATGATCATATAAAAATAAAGCTTCATACTTGGACTTGATCAGGAGCAATCCATTTTTAAGATCATTTTCTTCTACTATTGTCTGGCCAAGTATAAACTGATATAATTTCTCTGCACTTAAATTGCCCCATATAATACCGTAATAGCAGTGTGGTATTGTCACTACATAAGGATATCATGAAAATAAATGATTGGACACATGAAACTATTGAATGAATTGAAGCAAAGTGCTACATATAATTCAGATTTATCAATAAATATAGGCATCTTAAGTTCATTTTGTATTTCAGTAATAATTGAGGTCCACAATCAACAGTACTGCACAGTCAAATTCCCCAGCATTAAACTTGGTGGGTTTTTTTTTTCCCTTTTAGTTCTCATTATGATTATTTATGTTTATTTGTATTGTTTTGCTTAATTACATGTTGTGTTTCAGATATCTTGTGCTATTTCTGAAAAATGGCATTTAATGAAGTGAAAGTAAACAGGTAACTGTCAGGAAGAGATGACAGTCTGTTAATTTATGTAAAATGTAACCAACCAGATGTTCTAAGAAAATGTCTCAGTAAGAAAGACAGAACTTTTATAAATGCAATGTTCCTTAACGAAGAGGCAATGGAAATAAGTTGGACAAAAATCAAGGAAACCTCATAGATGGCAGGATCTAGGAACTTCTGAAGTCTTTTAAGCCATGGAGCAAAGAAAAATCATATAAATATTGTGGGTAACTACGTGGCATAGAACAAACAACAGCAGACCTGGGGTCAGGAAGACTCCAAATCTCACCTGAGACATTTACTAGCTGTGTGACTGCAGGCATATCACCTAACCTCTATCCACTTTGATTTCTTCATCTATAAAATGGGTATAATAATAGCATCCACTTCCCTTTGTTGTTTTGAGGATCAGAAAAGAACACTTTGAAAACCTTAAGAGATACATAAATGCTAACTAGTGTTATTATCATTACTATGATAATTTTTATTAAATATTGCTCTTGATTAAGAAAAGGAGATTACTTATTCCACAGTGATATCATATTTATAATTGAAAGAACAGATAATTGAAAATATACCATGAAAATAGTAATTAGCATTGATTATTTACTGAGCATCCACTAACACCAGAAGGAGGAAGAAACATGCATATGCTGACTGTTACCTTCCCTCAAAACAACTTCAGGACTCTTCAAAACATTATCTACCTATGGAACTACTTCTCAAGATAAACCAATGATCTAAGTCATATTCTTTACCATACAGGTAAAGGCTCACCCCTTAAAACCAAAACTCTTGTGTTTTTGCCTTATAAAACTATCTGTGAAATACAGTTGTACCAGTTACAAGATCTTCTAAGAATCCTTGGTTCATTCAGTTCCTCAATTAATTTATGTTTCCAGAATAACTTCAATGTAACAACAAAAACCCAAATCCATGTCTTTAGAGAGCTTGTAGCTGTAGGCCAAGAATGATTGATGGTTTTCCTAGTGTATTCCAGTTCAGTACTTTCCAATGCCCCAAATAAATAAATAAATAAAGTATTTCTTAAATGGTTACATGTATTTTGTCCCTCATAGGACTCTCCATCTTTCTGGTGAGAGACTGCTCAAGACTGTCTAATATAAGGCTTATATAATCATATCACTGTCTTGTGTTTAATTCCATTTCACATTCCCTCTCTTCATTGTGTTTTCTCTCTGAATAAAATGACATAGGAATAAGAACTCATTCTCATGTGTACTGTCCATGGACATTCCACTGAAATGAATGGGCATCCCATTGTCCTGCAGGAATGTTCCAGGGCTCTAGGCTCAGACCCAGAGTGAATAACTTGAAAAAATGTGCAGCATATCAGTATGCAAATGAACATATCAACAGTCTGTCATGTCAAAATCTATTGTGTCACAATTATTACCACAAGTCCCACTTTGCTGCCAGGATTTTTACATCCATGACAGCTACAAGTAGATGAGTTCTTTCCCCTCCCCCCTGTACTGGCATAGGGTTTAGCCAGGCCCAGCTGAGAATTGTGTATAGCTGTTGAGTTACAAAAGTAGAAGAAATGATAGAATAGCAATATCCCTTATTGGTGAGGATTGAAAAAGAAATGTTTTGTTGCTACCAAATAGAAAAGCTTCCCTATTGTGATGTTCCCTATTATTCAGTTAAGATGAAGAGCATAAGTCTAGTACCATAGTGATGAATTAATGCTACCAAGATAGTATTATTCACTTACATGAGTGGTTCTCAACCTTCCTAATGCCGTGACCCTTTAATACAGTTCCTCATGTTGTGGTGACCCCCAACCATAAAAGTACTTTTGTTGCTACTTCATAACTGTAATTTTGCTGCTGTTATGAATCATAATGTAAATATCTGATATGCAGGATGTATTTTCATTGTTACAAACTGAACAGAACACACAGGTTGAGAACGGTTACTAGGTGAATGCTGGTGCCCTTTTAGGTAAAGGCTTAATATTGGGTTACTTAATGAATAATAAAAAGTAGCAGAAATATTATGTACAATTTCCTTAGGTGTGTCTTTTTATACCAAATATATGGTTATACTTTCATGTGGATGCGTCTTCCAGTAAGGCAGATCACAATCTAACAACACTTCTGTCATGGCAAGAAAAGGAGTACTTTGTTCCTTTTTTCAGTTATTGAAGTGCCTTTGAGTCTCACCTTTGATTGTGTCAAGTCTTTGTTGGAAGTTGGAAGTCTCAAGTTAAAAACAGTATACATTGTGTTGCCCTTAATAAGCATAATGTCATCAAATGGAGCCCATAGTGGGAGGACCTTGCCAAAAAAAAAAAGTGGCTAAAAGCTTGAGCAAAAGCCGGGGCCGAGCAGAACTGGGAGGAAAGATGCTTTTGGTGTCGGCACTCTGTCTGTCTGTTCTGTCTGTGTTGATAGTACTTTGTCAGAACAAAGCATCCTGTCAGCTGACAGAGGATATAACTATTGCTACAGAAGCTCTGGGACTTTACTGCTGGTTCAGAATCTCCGAAAGAGGACTTTACTGCTGTCTGTTTACAGAAGTCCTCAAAGAGGGTTTTACTGTTGTTTTCAGAAGTCCTGAGACTTTACTGCTGATTTGTGTTTCATTTCTCAGACAGAAGCCCTGTCTGTTGGTCTGTGTTGATTTCACAGACAGAAACTGAATTGAGATGATAATGTTGGTAATGTATGTAAATATTATTGTGGCTCTGTCAAGCTTTGTCTTCCCAGAAACAGAAACTTTGAAGGGCTTGGAGTGCATTAGTGACCTTGAGCTTCAATATGGAACAGGAGCTGAGACCTGCCTACCTATGAATCCAGGCAACAGTGGGGTGAATGTAGGCAAGAGCTGGGAGCAGTCAGTTCATGGAAGAGGAGCTGTGGAGTTTGGAAGCCAATCTCCAGTCAAGATAAGAAGACCTTTACTTGGGTACTTAGTGCTGACTGACAAGATCATGACTTACTGTGACCTAGGGGTAAAAGACCTTTGTACTTTCCACTACCCTTTTAAGGATGATTACTTCTTAAGGATGATTGAGTTAAGGATGATTGGAAACCAGCCTCTAATCAAGATGAAAGAAGACGTTAGATGGGTACTTTGTATTGATTGCGACTTGTAGAGATTGTGATTTACTGAATGATATCATCTGTTTAAGACTATGTGACCACCTTAATAATAAATTGTTATGTTATATTGTGAATATTTTGCTTTACTTTATTGCTGAATAGAGAGTTCACTAAACTATGTGATCAGAACCTTAAAATTATTCACAATAGCAGTCCTCGGGATAGCTGCTTCTGCTTGACTTTACAACTTCAAACTCTTAAACTTTGTAAATATATATATATATATATATATATATATATATATATATATAAAGAGAGGCCTTCTAGCAATCTGGTAATGACTGAATGAGGGTTGAGTATGGACATAAGGAAGTATTGCACCACAGGGAATGATGAATATAAAGAATTGAATGAAACAAGGGAAGATGTACGAAGTTATACAGAGTGAAGAAGTCAGGCAAAGAGAAAAATGTATACGATCATTATGAAAATGTAGCTGAAATCAACATGACATCAACAGAACTCTGTTTAACATTAAAAACACTGTCAACATTAAAAGACACATTTTTTCCCTCTTAATAGATGATTAACTCTTTTGGAAGAAGAATATATTTTATAAGCAGATTTATTTATTTCAGTGGAATTTCTTTTGAGAGCATGTTTGTATGAAAAGGTGGTATTAATCAGTTTAGTTGTATCCCTAATTTTGAAAAAAAAGTGTTTTTTTTTCGTTTTGTTTTGGGAATAAGTTCAGAGTTATTAAAAGTGCTGCTAAGATTCCCACAGACAATTCAGCCCACTCCTCTATGATGATTCAATTTTAAACACAAAGTATTATGCATCTGTAGTATGTGACTAAGGTACATGTACTTATGGACCCATTCTCCGGGTTATTCATTTAATTGCATATCATAGCTTCAGCAATAATCACTCTTCATTTGTTTGTCAATTTTTCAGGATAGATACTCAAACTGAGGTTATTTAGGTAATTACAGATCTTATTTAGTAATCTCTGTAATGTTCCACAACTCAATACAATCAGTATACTGTCATTCAGAAACCAGAGCATCTGGAGGATTCAACAGTACAGGGAACATTTCTTCACTTTGGACTTTTCACTAAATATCTTCCACAAGAGTGGCAAATACTTCTGTCAAGCATACATCTTGGTTTTTTTTTAATCTCTTTTTGTATCAATAATCATAGGATCATTGAACAAAGCTCTTTTGTTACAATTTTCAAGCAATCTCATTTTTATATCATACAATGTAGAAGATACATTGTTAGAGGTCAATCTTTAAGGGGGCATTTTGCTCAATCACGTCAACTGATTTTTAAAAGTATAGTCAATGAACAATAAGCATCATGTTATATTCTCTGTGCCTTTTAACAAACTAACTAAAAAAGATGAGATATATATATATATTTTTGTTTATAAAAGTGTGCTTCTGCCCATAGACAAGTACTTTTCATCAAGGATAAACTAAGTGCATACATAGGTTATTTTCAAACAAATTTTGAAGAAATGGGAAAATAAAGGACATATGGGTTAATAGATACTGATTTTTTAAAATAAATATTTCAGTAATAATTGTCTATAATTTCTTTCCACTCATTTCACGACTTTCTTATCTTTAAGACATGATATTCCATCCCCCAATGCTTCTGAAATGGTCTCACTTTCAGCATAAATGTTCTCTGTGTCTATTTGATATAGTTTAGTTACTCTTCCCACCTTTGTTTCTTAATTGCTATTTCTATTTCCTCACTTAGCACAAGGCAATCTATGATATTAGAATGGAAATGAGGTGGGTCTACTACCAGTGATGGAAAAAATCATTTTAATAGAAATCTTGGCTGATTTTTAAAAATGTGCTTGTAGGGAGCAGAGCCAAGATGACAGAGGAAAGATGGGGACTCAACCTGAACTCTTCCAAATTCTCCTCCAAACTATATTAAATAATGTCTCAAAAAGAACTGAAACAGCAGCCACACAAAAGGATAGGGTGAAACACTTTTCTAGCCCAAGACAACTTGGAAGGTCAGCAGGAAAGGTCTGTCTCATTGGGGTGAGAGTGGAGCACAGGCCACTTCCAATCAAACCAGCAGAAGATTTTATGGACAAATGAATCAGTGGAGGTAACAGTGGCTTCTATAGTTCTCTGTCCACCGATGATAAGATGTTTAGACAACTGATCAGAAGGAAATTACAGGAGTCACTTTGCTGACACTGTTGCAATGCTCATATCTAGATCCAAATTGAAGTCATTGTTGGCATTCCCAGGGTAAGGAGGAGTACTATCACACTAGAGCATGTGACCATAGAGATGCAGAGACACTGTTCATAATTCCATAGTGGAAAAGAGTGCTTATGATTGCTCACCTACCAAATCCTAGGCCCAGAGAGCAGTGACAACACCTCTCATTAAGTCATGAAACTTTGAAAGAACTGAAAACTTATAGATCCCAGGAATCATCTCTGAAAGTTGCAGAAAGGAAGGCCTAAAGATTGGGACAGTGTCCCTTTAACCCCAGGAGCAGAGGCCTCACTTTAACATAGAGTTAAAAGTCAAGAAACAGGCTGGAAAAATGAGAAAACAACAACAACAACAAAAGAACATGAACATAGAAAGTTACTATGGTGACAGGGAAAATCAAAACACAAATTCAGAAAAAGTCATAAAAGTCAAAACTGCTATATCCAAAGCCTCAAAGAAAAATGTAAGTTTACCTCTGGTTCAAAAAGAATTCCTAGAAAAGCTCAAAAAAAGTTATTAAAAGTCAAACAAAAAAGTAGAGGAAAAAAACTGAGAAAAGAAATGAGAGTAATGCAAGAAAATAATAAAAAAAAACAAAGAGTGAGCAGCTTGGTAAAGGAGGCACAAAAAATACTGAAGAAAATAACACCTTAAAAAATAGAATGGGCCAAATTGTGAAAAAAAGGCATAAAAATCAACTTAAGAGAAGAATTCCTTAAGAAGTAGAATTTGTCAAATGGAAAAGTAGATACAAAAGTTCATTGAAGAAAAGTAATTTCTTAAAAATTATAATTCAATAAATGGAAGCTAATTACTTAATGAAACATTCAGAAACAATAAAACAAAATCAAAATGAAAAAATGTGAAATATTTAATTGTAAGAACAGTTGACCTGGAAAATATATTGAGGTGAGATAATTTAAGAATTATTTAATTGCCTGAAAGTCATGATCAAAAAAAGACCTTGACATCATCAAAAAAGGCAAACTGCCTTAATATTCTAGAACCAGGAGGTAAAATAGAAACTGAAATAATCCACCAAACACCTCCTGAAAAAGATCCCAGGATGAAAACTCCCAGTAATATTATAGCCAGATTCCAGATATCCAAGGTGAAGGAGAAAATCCTGGGAGGAGTCAGAAAAAAAACAATAATTCAAATATTGTGGAGCTACAGTCAGGTTAACAAAAAATTTAGGAGTTTCTACATTAAAGTAAGCAGAGTATTTAGAACATGATATTCAAGATGACAAAGGAGCTAGAATTCCAACCTATAATCATCCACCCAGCAAGTTTCACTGATAAAGCTCTCAATTCTCAAAAATATAGAGAACTGGGTCAAATTCATAAAAATAAGAGGTATTGTCCAATTGATAAATAATAAAAGTATATGAATAGACAGTTTTAAGATGGGGTAAACAAAATTATCTAGAGGTATATGAAAAAATACTCTAAATCACTATTTATTAGAGTAATGCAAATTAAAATAACTCTGAGGCAACACCCCACACCTATCAGATTAGCTAATATGACAGAAAAGAACAATTACAAATGTTGGAGGGGAGTGGGAAAATTGAAACACTAAGGTATTATTGGTGGAGTTTTGAACTTATTCACCCATTCTGGATCACTGACCTACAGTTACCACTACTATGTCTGTATGCTAAAGAAATTTTAAAAATGAAAGAACCTGTACATACAATAATATTTTTAGAAGCTCTTTTTGTGGTGACAAAGAATTTGAAATTAAGGGGATGCCTATCAATTAGGGAATGGCTGATCAAGTTGTGGTATATGACTGTGATGGAAGACAATTGTACTATAAGAAATGATACCAAGATGCTCTCAGACAAATTAGGAAAGACATGGACTGATTCAGAGTGAAGTGAGCAGAACAAGGAGAACATTGTATATAGTAAGAGAAATATTGTATAATGGTCAACTGTGAAGTATTTAACTATTCTCAGCAATGCGATGATCCAAGACAATTCTGAAGGACTTATGATGAAAAATGCAATCCACCTCTGGAGAAAGAACTGATGGAGTCTGAAGGCAGATCAAAGCATGTTTTGGGGTTTTTTTTGTTTTCTTTTTGTTTTTTAGTTTATTTTTCTTGTGTTTTTTTTTGTTTATTTTCTTTCACAACATGTCTAATACAGAAATATGTTCTGCATGACTGTATGTATATAACCTATATCAGATTGTTTGCCTTTACAATGTGGAAGGAAGGGAGAGGATTTAGAACTCAAAATTTAATAAAAAATGAATGTTAAAAATTGTTTTTACATGTAATTGGAGAAAAATAAATTATTGAATAAATATATTTAGAAATGGGTTTGTTATTCTTTTCATGTTGCTAAATGTTCCCAAGATGACCAGGCTTAATTGTTCTCTCACCAAATTTTTTATAAACATTTTTTTCTTCACTGCTTCTTACTTTTATGTGGCAATATTGCTTATAATCTTTGATCTGTAACTTTAAGATTTTTAAAAAAACTTAAAGTATAAAACAGGACTGTTTTTACTCTTGACTTCCACATATCTTTTCTTGGTAATTTTCTATCTGTTAAAATATAATCAATTTCATTTTTTGCCATGTTATTGGGTACTTGTGTACAGGAAAGTAGACAAGATATAAAATAGTGTAATGGTAATTAATTTGAATTTGAAGACCCCTTTTTGTATTGGCAAGTAAGCAGGTACTTAGCACCTTCTTTCAAGTTAAGCAAAGGTAGTAGGTACTTAGCACTTAGTAACTGATCAAGCCTCTGTTGGGGAAACAAAAGGTATGAACTCCTGTCTCCTGTTGCTGACATAACAGGAAGGGGTTGACTGAAACAGGAAGCTAATGCTGTGTGTATATAAGGAAAGCCCCAGAGAGACAGTCAGAATTTCTTGGGACAAGAATCTGGTGGCAGAGCCTACAGAAGAGAAATGAGAAGCGAGAACTGAGTCAGAATTTCTTGGGAACTTGTGGTAGCAGAGCTTCTTCTGAAGAGGAGCCTCGGAGGCCATGAGCCTAGGAGCCCAGGATCCCCCAACCCCCCAGCTGGATAAGGTGATTCTGATTTTTTGAACAAACTGCAGAAGACTGAGGAAGCATGACCAGGATGCTAAGACTTTGTTTGTGGCTTGGTTGAGCCTTGAATTCCCAGGAACAGAAATTGTGAAAGATTTGAGATGGACTGGACCCTGTGAACTTCATTGTGGAGCAGGAACCACATGGAGGGGACAAGGACCTGGGAGTTGTCTGCCTCTGAATCCAGGTGATTGGTGAATTCAGGTAGGATCTGGGACCATGGAAGGGGATCCAGGGAATTTAATGATAAGCTGTTGTGAATACTATATTGTGATTTTCTGTGATAAGTTGTAATATTATGAATGCTGTACCTTGATTTTCTGTGAACGTTTTGCTTTGATTTGTTATGGAATAAATGGAGTGTTTACTATACTGTGTAATCAAAACCTTAAAAGCTGTTCACAGTACCATTCTTCTGTAAAGCTGCTCATGCATGGCATTACAAATAGTTATGCAAATCTATTCCTTTTCATCTCATGACTCCATTTCTGATTAGCCTCATGACTAATACTGCACTTAGCTCATAGATTTTTTCAGTTAAGCAAGACAAGCTGAGTTCTGGTTAATATTATAAGACACAAGCCCAAACCCACAGCATCCAGTGCAGCTACACTCTATTCTCCAAAGACTCTTTCCCCAGACCTCCCAAGAATAGCATTTCTCCTTATATCTCCTTTCAGGGAATGTATGGCTTTATTGGATTTTTTTCTCAGCAGAATACTGTGTAATGACTGTATATTTTAGGGTCTTCCTTGTTGTACAACCTTGTTATACAACCAAGTACTATACCCTGAGGAGACTGAAACTACTGTCAGCAATCACTTATCTTCAGTTTACTAATAAGTTTCTTTTTTTTAATCAGTATTTGATCTTTAGTCTTATGGACCAGCTGGTGGGTGAGTTGCTCCCTGGGCTCTCCAAGGTCTCAGGTAGAGAAATTGCCCCCCAAAATGCTATGTACAATTTCTGTAAACTCTTTTTTGAAGAAAACATTTATTCTATTGTATTGGCAAGCTAATAAGTCCTTAATGCCTAGTTTCAGCTATTTAGTTATTTAGCACCTTTTCAGTTCAAGTTTCTTTTAAGCCTTGTCCATGATTATATCAAGTCTTTGATAAGAAACAGAACTTGTGAACCCCAGAACTTGTGAACCCCTGTTGCTGATCCAACAGGAAGGGGCAGAACAGGAAGGAGCTTAATGACCATATATAAGGAGAAGCCCAACCTGGGAAAGGGCAGAACTCAGAAGGTAACACTTGTGGTTATAGAGTTGAGAAGGAGAAAACTTGTGGTATCCCGGCACTCTGTTTGTCTGTTCTGTCTGTGTTGATTTTTGTTTGTGATACTATGTACAGGATCCCTGGGACCTTGCTGGAAGCCCTGAAAGAAAATTTTCTGGTTGTCTGTTTACAGAAGTCCTAGAGGAGGGTTTCAGAGGTCCTGGAGCTTTACTCATGATTCACGTTGACCTCTCAGACCTTGTTTGTGGGTCTGTGTTGATTTCTATGCTGACAATTTGTGTTGACTTCTTGGACCTTGTATGTGGGTTTCTGTTGATTTCACAGGCAGATAGTGAATTGGTGATGATGGTGCCAGCAATGTGCATGAATGTTGTTTTGGCTCTGTTAAGCTTTGTCTTCCAATAAACAGGAACTGTGAAGGACTTGAGGTGGATAGGACACTGTGAGCTTCAATATGGAACAGGAACTGGACAAGGAACTGGATGAGGAGCTGGATGAGGAGCTGGATGAGGAGCTGAGAGCAGCCTGCTTGTGGATCCAGGTGATGATTGGGTAGATTTAGTCAGGAGCTGGACCCATGGAAGAGGAACCATGGAATCTAAGAGCCAGCCTTGAGTCAAGATGAAAAAGACCTCTTCTTGGGCACTTGATGCTGACTGAGAAGATCATAATTTTCTTTGGCCTAGGAGTGGAGAGGTTTTACCTTTGTACATTGTGTCCCTTAAGGAGGCTTGCTCCTTAAGTATTAAGTTAAGGATGATTGGAAACTAATTTCTAATCAAGAACAAAGAAGACTTTTTGACTGAGGTATTAAGACAATATGACATAGGGGTGGAGAACCTTTGTACCTCGTGCCCTTTAAGGAGGCCTTATCCTTAAGGATGATCAAGTTAAGGACTTACTGAATGATATCCTTTGCTTAAAACTATGTGGCTACTTTAGTGATAAGTTGTTATGTCATAACATTGTGAATGTTGTACTTTGGTTTCTGTCAATATTTGGCTTTAGTTTACTGCTGAATAAATTGAGTATTCCCTATACTTTGTAATGAGAACCTTGAAGCGGTTTACAGCAGCAGTCCTCTGGAAAACTGCTCGTGCTTGGCTTTACATCTATAGATGTGTAAAGACGCAAGCCTTTGTCTTCCCCCCTTTTTAAAAAATGTACAAAATAACAAAGTATTGAAGTATAACCTGTCTGCCACACCTCCAAGGTTATAAACTTAAGGTCTAAGATCAGACTAGTTTTATCTTTGTATTCTAATTTTGCTCTCCTGTGTCAATTTAAGATGGTTTTAAGATACATATAAATTAATGTAATGCCAATTAGAATATGACAAATGGGTAAGAGGAATATAAATTTCTATCAAGCAGAACAGGTGAGGTAGAAATCACTTCAATCTGGAGCAACAAAGGAAGGTTTCATACATATAGAATTTTGGGGGCATCTGTGAGATGGCCATTGAAAAGCAAGGAATAAGGAATTAGAATGCCATCTGTAATATGTGAACAACAGCAAAAGGGATATTGTTACTGGATCATAGAATGTGTGGAGGGAAGTAAAGAGTAAGATGATTGGGACAGTTAAAAGAAGCCCTGATTGTGAAGAAATTTCAAAGCCAAACTCAAAATTTTGTATTCAATTATGGAGGTAATTTGTTTTTTAGTTGTTTCAGTCATGTCTGGCAGCTCTTTATGACCCCATATGGGGTTTTCTTGGCATAGATATTGGAGTAGTTTGCCGTTGTCTTCTCCTGTTCATTTTACAGATGAGGGAACTGTGGCAAGGAGAGGTAAGTGACTAGCTCAGGGTCACATAGCTAGTAAGTACCTAAGGCCAAATTTGAGTTCAGGAAGGTAAGTCTTTCTGACTCCAGACCCAGACACTATCTACTGGTTCATCTAGCTGCCTACCTTGGAAGTAATAAGGAACCTTAAATGTGAGACTCCCTCTGTGTATTGTGTCTTTATTGGTAGGCAACAAAGAGCAACTGAAGATTTTTCAGCAATGGAATGATGAGTTCAAATTATTTTCATTCAATAGGCCCATGTTAAGGACATAGTGAATATAAGACACTATACTCAATGCTAGATACACAAAGGAAAAATAAGACCAAAAAAATTCTCAGCTGCAAAGAATTTATAAGGAATATCTATATCCCAAGAATTACATTATGACAATGGTGTAGAAAAGAGATTAGAGTGAGAAAGTAGGGAGAGTTATTGGGGAATTCTTAGGCATGAGGGGGGAAAAGGTGTATAATAATATTAGAAATGGTACAGATCTCTAGGGGGCACAGCCAAGATGGCAGCATAGAAGCACCAATGTTCCACATTTCCCACATAGCCACCTTAAATATCCATAACATATGATTCTAAACAAATTTTTAGGGCTCCAAAATTCACAAAAAAAAAAAAGAAAATCACATTTCCCACTGAGGGCAGCTCAGCAGAAAGGGCTCGTCCCAGCACGCTGGGAGCCGAGCCCAGCCCAGCCTGAAACCATGGCTTGGCCCCAGGGTAGCCAGGACAAGCCTCAGCTGGAGCCTTAAGGAGACTGGATCAGTGACAGTTGTGGCAGTTTCCAGAATTATCAAGCAATAAGAAACAAGGACAAAGAGAAAGGGAAGTGGAATTCAGCTAAATTTGAGGGAGAAAAGCAGTCTGGCCAAACTGCCTCCAGTGCAAGGAAGCTGCAGAAGCAGTGGCCCTGCAGCTGCCTCCATGTGGCTGCTTCAGAGCTGCCAGCCTGCAGACCACAGAGGGGCCAAGCAATCATTCAGAGACTAAGTGATCTTGCATTGCACAGCATGATGTGGATCATGGCCTTGGGTGGTAGTCCTGGGGTACGTTTTCAGTGAGCCAGAGGTGGTGGGGGCTGGAGCGGCCTCCCAACAGTTCTGGCAGCTGTGAAAATCCCAGAAATTTGGGACAGAGCTTTCCCTTCTGGAAGCAGAGTTCCACAGAGCTAAAGAATCAAGTAATTAATTGGCAACAACATGAGCAGGCAAAGAAAGCAAAGTAAGAACAACAACTGAACTCTAGATTCCTTCTTGGGAGACAAAAAGGATCAAAGCGTGGGACAAGAGGAAGACAATACAGTCAGAATTCCCACATCAAAAGCTTCCAAGAAACATGAATACTGGTTAGAAGCTATAGAGGAGCTTAAGAAGAATTTTGAAAACCAAAGAAGAGAAGTGGAGGAAAAACTGGGAAGAGAAATGAGAATAATCCAAGAAAATTATGAAAAGAGAGTCAACAATCGGACTGAAGAAAATAACACCTTAAAAAATAGATTAATTAAAATGGGAAAAGAGGCCAAAAAAGTCAAGGAGGAGAAGAATGCCTTAAAAAGTCGAATTTGCAAGATGGAAAAAGAATCTCAAAAGCTTTCTGAAGAGAATAATTCCTTCAGAATTAAAGTGGAGCAAATGGAAGCAAATGACTTTATGAGAAATCAAGATATTATTAAATAGATCCAAACAAATGAAAAAATAGAAGGCAATATGAAATATTGCCTTGAAAAAAACCACTGACCTGGAAAATAGATCCAGGAGGGATCATTTAAAATTATTGGACTACCTGAAAGCCATGATCGAAAAAAAGAACTTAGAAAGCATCCTTCAAGAAATTCTCAAGGAAAATTTCCCTGATATTTTAGAACCAGAGGGCAAAATAGAACTGGAAAGAATTCACTGATCACCTCCTGAAAAAGATCCCCAAAAGAAAACTCCTAGGAATGTTATAGCCAGGTTTAGGAGTCCCCAAATCAAGGAGAAAATATTACAAGCTGCCAAGAAGAAACAATTTGAATACTGTGGAAAC
>CM053580.1:428496288-428516313 GCA_028627135.1 Pseudochirops cupreus | reverse complement strand
GACGCTGGAAGCTGTCTGCTGATCTGTTTTTCTGTTTGTTTGTACCTTCTGTTTGTGTTCTCTGCAGTTCAGGGTGCCGACTTTTCCCCCTGAACTAGGTAAATGGTATGTTTGATTAAAGTAAGATTGTTAACCCATTTTGAGTTGCTTTCCTTTAGAAAAGCAGATCTAAGAACCTGTGCTAGCAGCCCCCCTGGGTGTGCTGGGGTGCTTGCTGATACAATTATATAGGCTAAAACCACAAAAACCATAATCAGGGAGGGGAGCTAGCAGAAGCCGTGACATACAGAAGAAAAGTACAGCCATTGGTTAGATCCATAGCTCAGGGCTAATTTAGGAATATGGTGCAAGGGTACAAGGGTGCAACCTTCCTGTGACATGGGGGTCCCTCCTAGAACAGGGTGGAGGGTACAGGGTAGACAGTCATAGTCAGCACTTTCTAGAGCAGGGTGGAGGGTCAGGGGGTAAGGGGACTGGAATTCTCCAGAACAGGCCAGGGTCATGTTCTAGGCAAAGAGGGTGGGGTCCCTGCTTGGCCAGCGGGACAGGACAGGGTGGTCCCTAGATAAAATCCTTGCACCATAATGAACCTTATACACTATAATGATTCAAGGAGAATATATAAAATGCTGATTAGGGAAGAAGGGGACAGGGAACTATGCCTTGAGCAACATGCCCAGACATGCCTTAAGCAGTTTCAAGATATGACAAAAGGAGATTAATGGTGGACTACAAATCAGGTGGTGTGTAGTGATCTGAGATTTCGGTTTGGGTACAACAATTTTTGCATTTAATAAATATTAGTTCATTGCACAAATTCTTCCTGATCGGAAGCCAGAATGTAAGGGCTTGAAAAATAAGTAAGAGATGAGCAAATGGAGGCCATGGATATGGGTAAATTTTTACATGCATTTGGATGTGAAAGGGAGAAGAGATCCAAAATGAAGTTTTGAAAAGAAGAGAAGATTTAACTAAAGATTTACTTTTAAAGGTTTTGGTGACCTGGGAATATGTAGAAGCAGCTGTGGTTGAGGCATTGCATTTGAATAAATACAAACGGAGGAAAATCAAGTGACTAACATGATGGTGGAGCAGTTTTTTTTTTCTGAAATATTTTCCAACTTAACACCTTAAAAAAGAATTATGCACTATGGAATAACCAAAGTTGAACACGTAAAATTAAAAAAGTAGAAAAATAAAGCAATGCAAACATCTCCTTAAACTTCTTTAGATTTAAAAACTTTGAGCTCCCAATCTCCGCCCTCCAACCTACTCAGAGCTGGGCTATCCCAGTCAGAACACTGCTGGATCCTGGCCTTGCGTGTGTAGTAAAAGCACTGCATATTTCTGACCAAACTGTAAATCCTTTGTCTAAGAAAACAGGCTTCCTACCCCCTGAGGATGAAACACTACAGACTTTAGGTCCTTCTCTGGTTAGAGCATTAGCATACTTCTGGGTTATTTGCCTGCCCTCAGAATGACTTCCTCATAGGAAGGGTTTCATGGGTTCTGAATGTCTGTTTGTTCAGTCCTGTACTGTATGTATGAATCTATTTGTTTTTCTTTTTGAATTTAAAAAAAATCATTACATGGAGGGATGGAGCCATGATGATGGAGAAAAGCCAAAAGTTACCTGAGCTCTCCCCAGTTACTCTCAGAAACAACTTTAAATCAAGCCTCTAAACATTTTGGAACAACAGAACCTACAAAAAGGTGGAGTAAAATAATTTTCCGCCTTAAGATAACTTACAAGTACTTCAGGAAAGGTCTTCCTCACTTGGGAAAAGGGAAAAAGGACACAGATAGTGTCTGGGCAAGGTAGTAGTATACTTTTAGCCACAGCACAGATCAGCAACTGAAGCTCCTCAGTCCTGGCTCAGCAGGCCAGTGGCACAGCAGGCCAGCTGCAAGGCCTCCAGTATAAGTACAGAAGGCAAACTGCCAGCCTTCTACCCCCTGGCACAATAGGCATGACTAAGCCAAGCCCCTGTGCATTGGGCAAGTTGCCAGCTTCTGAGGTCCCAGTGTAGAAAGACAGTGACCAGGCCTCTCACTTTCAGCACTATTTTTAAAGGACACAAAATAAAACTGAAAAATTATCAAACAAAACAAAAGAGCCATTACCACAGAAAGCTACCACAACAGGGAAGCTCAAAACACAAATTCAGAAGAGGACAATGATGTCAAAATGCCCACATACAAAGCCTCAAAGGAGAATTTGAACTGATCTCAAACCCAAAAAGCCTTCTTGGAAGGGCTCAAAAAGGATTTTAAAAATCAAATAAGAGAAGTAGAAGAAAAATTCAGAAAAAAAAAACAATGAAAGATATGCAAGAGAAAGTCAACAGCATATAAAAGGACAAAAATTGACTAAAGAAAACAATTCCCTAAAAAATACAATTGATCAAATGGATAAGGAGGTACAAAAGCCAACTGAGGAAAACAATTCCATAAAAGGTAGATTTCGCCAAATGGAAAAGGAGAAACAAAAGCTAACTGGAAAAACAAATCCTTAAAAATTAGAATTGGTCAAGCAGAAGCTAACGACTCTATGAGACATCAAGGATCAGTCAAACAAAATCAAAAGAATTTTAAAATAGAAGAAAATGTAAAATATCTCATTGGAATAAACAACTGACCTAGAAAATAGATCCAGGAGATATAATTTAAGAATTATTGGACTATCTGAATGCCATGATAAAAAACAAAAAAAGCCTGAATAGCATCTTTCAAGAATTTCTCAAGGAAAACTGTCCTGATATGCTAGAATCAGGTAGTAAAGTAGTAATTGAAAGAATTCACCAATCACTTCCGGAAAGAGATCCCAAAATGAAAATTTCAAGGAATATTGTAGCCTAATTCCAAAATTATCAGATCAAGGAGAAAATTCTATAAGTAGCTAGAAAGAAACAAGTCAAATATCAAGAAGCCACAATCAGGATTTCATAGGACTTAGCAGTTTCTACATTAAAGGATCAGAGGGCTTGGAATATGATATTCCAGAAGGCAAAGGAACTTGGATTACTATCTAGAAAAAAATTATCCAGCAAAATTGAGCATAATCTTTCAGAGGAAAAGATAGACATTCAATGAAAGAGGTAATTTTCAGCCTTTCCTGATGAAAAGACCAGAACTGAACAGAAAATTAAATCTTCAAATATGGACTCAAGAGAAGCATAAGAAGGTAAACATGAAAGAAAGAAAAAAGTTGTCTAATAAAGTAAAACCAGGATGGGGAACCTACAGCCCTGAGGCATATGTGGGCCTGTAGATCCTCAAATGTGACCCTTTAACTGAATCTAAGCTTCACAGAACAAATTCCGTTAATAAAAGGATTTGTTTGGTGAAGTTTAGATTCAGTCAAAAGGCCACATTTAAGGCCCTAGAGGGCCACACATGGCCTCAAGACCACAAGTTCCCCACCCCTGGAAACAGTTTACATTCCTACATGAGACAATGATACTTGTAACCTTTGAAAACTCTATCTCTATTAGGGCAGTTGGAGTATACATAGAGGTATAAGTTGACTTTGATGTAATGAGATAAAAAAAAATTAAGGGGTGAAAAAAGTATTGTACTGGAAGAAGCAGAAAAGGCAAAATAGGGTAAACTATATCATATTAAGAGGCACAGAAAACTTCTGTAGAAGAGGGGGCTGAGCATTGTTTGAACCTTATTCTCATTGGATCAAAGAGAGAATAACACACACTCAGTTGTATACAGAAGCTTATCATATAAGGAAGAAGGAGAGGAAAGGAGTAAGAAAAGGGGGGGTGAGGTTGATAAATGGAAAGGAAGAAATAGGAAGGGAAATGAGAATGAAAGGAAAGGATGACTGATAGGAGGAAGACAGATTGAGTGAAGCAGTGGTTAGAATCAGAACACTGGTGAGGAGAGAAAGGGTGACAGTAGAGAGAAAAGTATAAAGAGGGAAAAATAGGATTGAGGGAAATAAACATTAATTATAATTGTGAATGTGAATAAAGTGAACTCTCCCATAACACAGATGCAGATAGCAGAGTGGAATAAAAACCAGAATCCTACAATAGATTGTTTAAAATACACACATTTGAAGCAGAGAGACCTACATGGAGTAAGGGTAAAAGACTGAAGTAGAATTATATTATGCTTCAGCTGAAGTAAAAAAAAAAATGCAGGGGTAACAATCCTTATCTCAGACAAAGCAAAATCAAAACTGGATCTAACGAAAAGAGATAAAGAAGGAAACTACATCTTGCTAAAAGGTAACATAGACAATGAAGTAATATCAATGCTAAACATATAATCACCAAATGGTATAGCATCCAAATTCTTAAGAGAAGTTCAAGGAGTTACAGGAGGAAATAAACAGAAAACTATACTATTGGACAATCTCAACCCCCCACTCTCAGAAATAGATAAATCTAAACAAAAAATAAGCAAGAAAGGAGTTAAGGTGGTGAATAAAATTTTAGAAAAGTTAAATATCATAGACCTCTAGAGAAAATTGAATTGAGATTGAAAGAAATATACATTTTTCTCAGCAATATATGGCACTGACACAAAAATTGACCATGTATTAGGGCATAAAAACTTTATAATCAAATGCAGAAAGGCAAATGTAAAAAGAATCTTTTTTTTTAGATCATGATGCAATAAAAATAATGTGTAATAAAGGGCGAAGAAAATATGAAAGATTAATTGATAACTAAAAATCTAATCCTAAAGAATGAGTGGTTCAAAAACATCAAATCACAGAAACAATCAATTTCTTCAGAGGCAATGACAATGATGAGACAACATGACAAAATTTATAGGATGCAGCCAAGGCAGTACTTAGAGAAAATTTTACATATCTAAATGCTAACATTAATAAAATAGAGAAAGAGAAGATAAATAAATTGAGCATGCAACTAAAAATACTCGAAAAAGAAGAAATTAAAAACCCCCAATTAAATATCAAATTCTGAAAATCAAAGGAGAGATTAATACAATTGAAAGCAAAAGAAATTATTGAACTAATAAATAAAACTAAGAACTGGTTTTATGAAAAATCCAATAAAATAGATAAACCTTTGGTTAATTTGATTTAAAAGAAAAAGAAAATCAGATTATCAGTATCAAAAATTAAAAGAGTGAATTCACCACCAATGAAGAAAGAGTTAAGCAATATTTAGGAGGTATTTTACCCAACTGTATGCCAATAAATCGCAATCTAAATGGAATTGATGGATATTAACACAAGCACAAATTGCCCAGATTAAGAGAAGGGGACATAAAATGCTTAAACAGACTTATTTTAGAAATAGAATTCACAATAAAGCATCAATAAATTCCCTAAGAAAAAATCTCCAGGGTCAGAGGGATTTACAAGTGAATGCTACCAAACATTTAAAGGACAAATAATTCCAATATGTATATAAAGTATTTGGAAAAAAACTGATGAAGAAGGAGTCTTACCAAATTCCTTTTATTACAGAAATATGATGCTGCTACATAAACCAGGAAGAGCCAAAACAAAGAAAATTGCAGATCAATTTGATGCCAAATTTTTAAATAAAGTATTAGCCAAGAGATTACAGCAATTTATCACCAGGAAAACACACTATGATCAGATGCGATTTATACCAGGAACGTAGGGCCAGTTCAATATTAGGAAAACTATCATCATAATTGTCCATGTAAGTAACAAAACTAACAGAATTCATATGATTATTTCAATAGATGCAGAAAAAGCTTTTGGCAAAATAAAGCACCCATTCCTATTAAAAACACTAGAGAACATAGGAGAAAATGGAGTTTTCCTTAAAATAAGTAGTATCTATCTAAAACCATCAGCAAGCATTATATATAATGGGGACTCATTAGAAGCTTTCCCAGTAAGATCAGAGTAGGACAAGGATGCCCATTACCACCACTTTCCTTCACTATTGTACTAAAAATCCTAGCTGCAGCAATAAGAGAAGAAAAATATTTGGAAGGAATTAAGATTTTTTTCTGAGGAAACAAAACTATCACTCTTTGCAGATAAAACTACTGAAAAACTACTTGAAATAGTTTGCATCTTAGCAAAGTTGCAAAATAGAAAATAAACCCACACAAATCATTAGCATTTCTACACATTACCAACAATACCTGGCTGAAAGAGATAGAGAGAGAAATTCCATTTAAAATAACTATAGACAATATAAAATATTTGGGAGTCTACCTGCCAAGACAAACCCAGGAACTATATAAACACAACTACAAAATACTTTACACACAAATAAAGTCAGATCTAAACAATTAGAAAAATATCAATTACTTATGAGTAGCCTCAGCTTATATAATAAAAATGACAATTCACAAATTAATATACTTATTCAGTGCCACAACAATCAAAATGAGAAAAAATGTTTTATACAGCTAGAAAAATACTAAATACAATTCATCTGGAAAAACAAAAAATCAAGAACATCAAGGGGTTTAATAGGGAAAAAATGTAAAGAAAAGTGGCTTAGCTGTGCCAGATTTAAAAATATGTTATAAAGTGGCAACCATCAAAACTACTTGGTACTGGCTAAGAAATAGAATAGTGGATCAGTGGAATATGTTAGGTACACAAGATATAGTAGTTAAAGACTATAGTAATCTACTGTTTCATGAACTCAAGGAATCCAGCTTCTGGGTTAAGAACTCACTATTTGACAAAATCTGCCTGGAAAATTGGAAAACAGTAGGGGAGAAACTAGTTGTTGACCAACATCTCCCATAATATATCAAGATAAAGTCAAAAGTTCCTGATTTAGATATAAAGGGTGATATCATAAGCAAATAGGGAGAGCAAATTAGGAGAGTAAGGAATAGTTTACCTGTCACATTTAAAGAGGAGGGAAGAATTTATGACCAAACATGAGATAGAAAACATTATGAAATGCAAAATGGATAATTTTGATTACATTAAATTAAAAAGCTTTTGCATAAGCAAAACCAATGCAATCAAGATTAGAAGGAAAAAACAAAACTAGGAAACAGTCAGTATCTCTGACAAAGGCCTTATTTCTCAAATATATAGAGAACTGAGTCAAATATATAAGAATACAAATCATTTTCCAATTGATAAGTGATCAAAGGATATGAACAGGTAGTTTTCAGATGAAGAAATTAAAGCTATGTATAGTCATATGAAAAAATTATCTAAATCACTATTGATTAGAGAAAGGCAAATTAAAAAAACTCACCACCTCACACCTATCAGATTGGCTAATATGACAAGAAAAAAAAATGATAAATGTTGGAGAAGTGGGAAAATTGGAATACTAATGTATTATTGGTGGAGTTGTGAACTGATCCAAACATGCTGGAGAGTAATTTGGAATTATGCCCAAAGTGCTGCAAAACTGTGCATACCCTTTGATCCAGTAATTACTAGGTCTATATCCCAAACAAATCACAAAAAAGGGAAAGGACCCACATGTACAAAAATATTTCTGGGATTTCTTTTTGGTGGTAAATAATTTGAAACGCCCATCAACTGTGGAATGGTTGAACAAGTTGCGGTATATGAATACAATGGAATACTATTGTGTTGTAAGATGAGCAGACAGATTTTAGAAAGCTTGGAAAGACTTACATGAACTGATGCTGAATGAAGTGAGTAGAAGCAGCAGAACATTGAACACACAGTAACAGAAACATTGTGCAGTGATCAACTATCATAGACTTAGATCTTCTCAGTAATACATTGACCATAAACAATTCCAAAAGATTCATGATGGAAAATGCTGTCCATATCCTGTGAAAGAAATATGGAATCTGAATGTGTATTGAACCATAACATTTTAATTTTTTTCTTTTTGTTTTTTCTTTCTTGTGTTTTTTTCTCTTTTCTTTTGATTCTTCTTTCACAACATGACTAATGTGGAAATATGTTTAACATGATTGTACATATACAAACCTATGTCAGATTGTTTGCTGTCTTGGGCTGGGAGGAGGGAAGAAAGGGAGGAAAAAACAAATTTGGAATTCAAAATCTTCTGAAATGAATGTTGAAAACTATCTTTATATGTAACTGAGAAAAAATGTTATTAAGTGGGAAAAATCATTATTTGATCTTGTTCTCTTTTAAATAATTGCCAGAGTTTATGTTGTTGGACTCTTGTGACACTTTAACCTGAAGTCATGGATATACTTTCCAAAAAAGTAAGTGGAAAAGGAAATGATAGGTTTGTGTCTCAAAAATTAAAAAGCAGAAAAAAATTTGGCAGAAAAGAAGCTAATGGTAACATTTAAAACCTTAAGGCATAATCTCAAAGATATACATAGAGCTAACATAATCATTATAACTGTCATGGAAGAACATGGTATATTTAAGTTTTAAAATCCCTGAATACCATATGGAAGGAAGCTAACAAGAACTTCCAAATAAAGACCACAATGCAATAATTGATCAAATTTACAGATCAATAACAGGAAACTTTACTTATATTTGCAAGACATATAATACTTACATTTTAGAACTTCAACAGAATACATTATTTCTTTGTTTTACAAAATAATCAAAACCTTGGGGCAGCTAGGCAGCACAGTGAATAGAGCACCAGCCCTGGAGTCAGGAGGACCTGAGTTCAAATTTGACCTCAGACACTTAATGCTTACTAGCCATGTGACCTTGGGCAAGTCATTTAAACCCAATTGCCCTGCCCTCCCCTCTCCAAAAAAAAAAAACAAAAAAAAAATCTCATTTTTACATACAATATTCATAGCTATGCATTCTCTTCCCAAAATGACCTCTTTCTTCTCAAACTTCTACCTTCATACAGCAGTGGTGTTTAACAATATCAGCTGTGTTTCTAGCATGTGCTCCTAACTAACCTGGGGACTGTGACCTGTTTTTAAAGAAAAATATTTTGATAATTGTATTTCAACATAATTGCTTTCCTTCATATTTTATTTTATTCATTAAAAAAAACATTATTCTGTTAAGAAGTCTACAGGCATCATCAGACTGTCATGGAGGCCCATTCCACAAAATGGGTTAAGAACACTGTAATCGTTATGGGATTCGAAGATCTTCCATGCCCCTTGAACTTGCTGACGCAGCAGGAAGGAGTGGGGTAAGAGGAAGCAAGAGCCAAGCCAGAGTCTGCATGGTGACTGGAAACAGCGGCTGTGAAGCGAACTCCTTTGTTTTGAGTCAGCCAGAATTTCTGCTAAGGACTCTTGCTGAGGACTGCCAGGGACAGAAACTGCAGGGGGCCGGAGCTGCTGGGAGCAAGCTGCCTGGATGCTGAGCAGTTGCAATGAGTGAGGAGAGGAGGAACTTTGCCTGAGGTAGCCTGTCCTGTTTTGAAGGCTTGAGAATATGGGTGTGTACTACATTAACTACATGTGCCAACTTCATAACTACTGTGATGGCTTTGACTTTCTGGTTTGGGGCCTCAGGTTCCTGGTATCTGAATAAATGTTCTAGCTATATTTCTCATGTAGATAACCTGTTACATTTTGTGATTGATAACCATATCAGCATATGTATAGTTACTGTAGGCATTGTGAATACTGCATTGTTGATACAAACACTTTCTCTAAATTCAGTATTTTTTTTTTGCCCAGAATTTCATAATAATTGGCAGTGATTTCTAGCAGTGGTGTCTCTTAGAGGTATCATTTATCCCCACATGATTCATTAGAAATGAATAGAGGTCATGAGACTTGGCAAATTTGGGGAGTGCATGCATATCTGTCTGTCTATCTATCTGTCTGTCTGTCTATAGAAAAATACATCTTTCTTGGAAAGACAGTAGACACCTCTACTACTGGTGTCCAGCTGACAAATAACTGCTTCTATATTCTTCATTTGAGTTTACCAACCTCTTCTGCTCATTTCTTCCTTTGACCATTATTGGATCACCTTGAACCTGATGGTTCTTATGGATCCATTTCATTATACTTTGGTGCACAAGATGGCATTTCTTCCTTGAGGAAACGGAGGCAAACAGGATTAAGTGACTTGCCTAGAATCACTCAGCTAGAACAAGTCTGAAGTCATATTTGAACACAGATCTTCCTGACTCTAGGCCCTGTGCTCTATGCCCTGCACCCATCTAACTGCTTCTTTTCATGGTATTATCCAGCTCCAAATGTTAGCAATTCCTGTCCCCTTCTTCTTCTATATATAATTCTTCCACTTTCCAAACTCCCGAAGCAGATTAAAATTTCCCTCTACCTCTTCATAGCTTTTGTTTCCTTCTTGAAGCATTTTTTTTGTACAAGGAATTTTTTAGTCTTCTTGATAACTGGGAGAATACAAATTCACTCCTCCAGTCCTTTCATTTTTACCAATATAATGTGAACCAGCTTACACTTTGTGCATGCGTAGCTGTTACTTGGCTATGAGGAAAATACACACACGTAGCACACTTTCTTCAAGACGCTGTGGCTAGGTCTTCATAGTTTAAGTCTCCCATTACTACTATTTATGTGTGTGCCTGTTTTATGGTCTCTATGATGAAGTTATTACTAAATATGCCTAAAATGCCCTCTCTATTCCCTTCTGTCAGAGGTAACTATAAGCAGTCCATGTACTCCAGTGACATCCATATGATATCATGATAGGAAGAAGTTTCCTACTACATTGTGCCTTCTGTGCAGGATTTGTCTCAGGACATGGACACAGGTCATATATGATGGAGAGGCATGGATGGCTTATGCTCTACAACGCAGAAGGAAGTATCACGTCAGTGAGATGAATGATCTATCAAAGTATCTAAGCCTCCTTTACTTAATATATATAGGAAAGGTTACTAGAAAAAAAAAGATGTTTCTCCTGGAAAAACCACTGGACCATGAGTTAGAACTGGGTTATTGTTCTGGTTTTTCCTGCGAGTAAAACCTTATATGAATCATTTAATTTCTTTTAGATACAATCGCTTCCTCTTTCAAATGGATATTACAGTACATAGTGTATATATAGCAAATATTATAGCACACATAGTATTCATTATATATAGTATATTACTGTATTATATATAGTACAATACCATTCTGTATTATAGTATATCTACTGTTAGGCAAATAAAATGAGACATAGAAATGAATGGAAAGTGCCATAAAACTGAAAAATTCTATGCAAAAATTGTTATATTAGTAAATTCTAGATTTTCTATCAAAATTACGAGCATGATTTTGCAATAGATTTAGAGAACTGCATTAGAAATTGAAATGGTCCAGTAATCACCAACCAGTTCTCTGAATGGTGTTGGTTGTACAATTTTCATAAATAAATACTTTTTGTGTGTAAAGCAGCAAGCACCCTAGCTTAACTAGGATGGCTGCTAACACAGGTTCTTTGATCTGCTTTTCTAAAGGAAAGCAACTCGAAAAGGGGTGAACAATCTTAGTTTAATCAAACATATATCATTTGCCTAGTTCAGGGGAAAAAGACAGCACCCTGAACTTCAGAGAACACAAGCACAAGTTACAAGCAGACAAAAATACAGAGAAAGTAACACAATTCAGTAGACCAACAGACAGGGCTTCTAGCTATTTGAACCTTACATCTAGACAGTGTTAGTTACTAGAGAGAGAAGCACCAGCATCTGGGTTTTCAAAGCCAGGCAGCTCAACGGCTGCCCAGAGTCTTATCTGGGCAAATCACACAACTCTTTCCTTGAGTGAGCCCCAAAGCAAAACCGCACATCAGGGAATATATAACCTTTCTTCAGGATTAGAGAACATCACAACCCTTCTGACCCACTTAACTACAAACTAACAACAGAAAAACAAGCCTCCCACCACAGGCTCCATGTGACCACATGCAGCTTATTAGGGGGCAGAGTATATTTTCAAATCAGGAAAGGTCATCAAATTCATCTAAGCCTATTAAGGGGCAGGGAAGCTCTTCAAATTCCTATTACCATTACAGTGAGTCAAATCTAGATCAATATAGCGTTGCTCCCCATTAATTAGATACTTATTTAAAAAGCAATAACTTTGAGATGTCACCAATAAAGACACCATCTATAATAAGGGTTTGGTAAACATCAACATGGTGGCTATTTAAATAAGAATACAATTCATCCAATCCACCAAATTCACTTCATTTCAACCCAACAAACTTTTAGTAAATGCCTGCTATGTATCAGGCACTTTGGTAGACCCTGGAAATACAAGGACAAAAATGAAACAATTCCTGCCCTCAAGAAGCTGCTATATGGGCATTCCACTCTGGGAAAACAGAACGTTCATAATTAACTATATGCAAAATATAGACAAAGTAAACCTGTATGCCATTTTTTCCAGTTTGAAGTTCTTGGGAAATGTACATCATCTGCTTTTGCACTCTCTGATGTGATAACATTTTCATATTGCAGAATGACAGTGAACATGGGCTTTTTTAATATTATATTTATGGTAGCTACCTTTGCAACTCAATTTAAATGTCTTAGCTTTTCTCTCCTTTAAATTCACTATTTTTTAAACTTTTGTTCCAGTTACCAGGCAGGATTGGTTTGCTTTAAAAGGTATTCATTTCTTATCTGATGTTTCCTAGTTTCCCTGCTGGTTGCAAAGCATTGTGTCCAAGAAATTCAAGTTTATATGTTGATAAATTGTGAGGCAAAGAGTTGGATCATGCTAGGAAAGTGAAACATCTATCGTTGTCTGTATCTCTACTCTCCCTTCTTTATACTTCCTAGGTTATCCTCATATTTCTAGAATCTTTTTTTTCCTTGTGGGCGAAGTAGAAAGGGGAGGTGAACGAGGTAGGAATGAGAGGCAATGAAGAAATAGCAATGTATGAAAAGAATGGACAAGTATCAGAAGTGCAGATATTTTCCTTGTCCAGCTTCTGTGTAACTGGTGAAAGTTCTGTAACTTTCCCTTTGTGAATGTATTACATCCTATCACAGAAATCATTGTATATGATGATCAGTATATGATACTTTAGGCAGACTTTTCTCTGTTTGATTTGGCGGAAGGACAGGGCTACTTGAAGGTGAGACAATCAAGTCGACTTCACTGTGTAGGAATTACTGACCAGGAATGCTCTGAGTTGAGGTAAATAACTGTTTTTCCTTGCTAAGGTTTCCATCTGCAATGCTAATTTTAGGATGGATGGTGAGAAAGGGAGCCTGGGAAGGGGAAGTTATTCAGTTACTTGAGCTCCAAAGCTTGGAGTTCTAAAAAATTGGAAGTATGATCACCAAAACTTGCTCCCCAATGCTGCAGTATGCCCTTGGAGAATCACAGCTGAACCAAGGTTTACAAACAGGGTAATGAAACTCACTAAAGAGTGTAGCTCCCACCCCAATGGCAAAGTAATTGGGCCCAAAGGTGCCTGAAGGAGGAGAAAGAGACTTCTGTAGTTTACAGAGAATGCAGGCTTTCCAGTGCATGAAATATAATCCTAATTAAAAAAAAAACTATATTGGAAGTTCGCCATGTTGCAAAGAGCAGTATGCTTAAAAAAGAGATTACTTTTTAACATCAGCGTCTACAAATGACTTGTCTTAAGGAGGGAATAAAAATGAGTAATATACTGCCTCTTCTTTGAAGGCAGAAAAATGCCATTTGCAGATAGTAATCTTGAAAAAGTATCTTTTTTTCCCCCCTGCAAAGCCAAAGTTCCTATTCTAACAATATTTCTATCTATCTAATGGTCCTTGGAATCTGAAAGTCATTCAGATGATCACAGATTGAGAACAGGAAGAGAAATCATAGGACATCTAGTCCTATTTCTTCATTCAGTCCCTTTATTTACCAAGGAGGAAATGAGGTTTTTGGAAATTAAGGGGTCACACAGAGAATGTGTTAAAGACAAGATTATAAGCCCTGAGGTTCTGACTCCAGGCTCTTTCCACAGTCCTACCCTACTGCCTCCACCTTTAAGCTATCTTTAGTTGGACTCATAAAATGAGAGGAGAAATGAAAACGCAATTCTCAAAGACATCTACCGCTTCCTGCTGCAGGCAGTAACTTCTACAGCCCTGGTGCATTTCCCAACTGCAGAACACATAATAGCCTTCCATCATTCAGTACAAAAAGGCCCACTAGTTTGGTGCCACTGAATATAGTCATAAATTGACAAAGCTGGAAGTTGACCTAATCTAACCTTTTCAAATCTTTCCTGTGTAAGAGCTAGCACTATGTCACAATTGTCTATTATATTATAGAAGATACTAAAAACTCCTCCTCCTCCTCTTTCTCCTTTTCTTCCTCCTGCTCACCCCAAATACGGTTTTGTTTTGTAGGTTTTCTCCTCTTTCCTTGCCTCGTTCAGGCTCCCGTAGCCTCTCACCCTGACTACTGCAATGGCCTCCTAACTGGTCTTTCTTCCTCAGGTCTTTTTCTTTTCCAAACCTTCCAGACTGTCGCCAACATGATCTTCCTAGAGCTAGATCTGACCATGTCGCTCAAGAAATTCCAGCGAATTTCTTTCACTCTAGGATCAAATAAAAGTTCCTCTGCCATTTACAACCCTTTATAACCCATGTCCAAACAACTCTACTATTCCAGGCTTACCCTCTACTATTCGTCATCTCACGCGTTAGGGCCCAGGCAAACCGGCCTGCTCCTCATACATGGCACTCCATACCTGGTCTCCTTGACTTGGCATCGGTTGTCAGTGTGCCAGTCTTACTCCTTCTGCATCTTAGCATTTCTGTTTTCCTTAAAGTGTTTCATGTCCTACCTTCTACATGAAGTTGACGGTTGATAGTTGATAGCACAGCTGATAGCGCCTTCTCCTACTCTGGCCCCCAGTTATCTTGTAATTATTCTATACATACTTCTATGGATACATGTTATTTCCTCCTCCTACTCCCCAAATGTAAATTTCTTGAAAACAGGGACCATTTAATTTTTCTATTTGTATTCCCAGTCCTTAGCTCAATGCCCGGCAAGTAGTACTAACATTTAGTATGTGTTTACTGGCCTCCTTGCTATTCCTTGAACAAGAAATTCCACTTCCTTACTTTAGGCATTTTTACTAGCTAATCCCTACACTTGGAATTATTTCCTCCTCCTCTCTGCCTCCTTTAAATCTCATCTAAAATCTCACCTTCTGCATGAAGCCTTTCTCAAATCTCCTGAATAGGATTCCCTTCCTTTTGTCAATTATATTCAATGTAACCTGTAAACATCTTGTTGGTACAGTCATCATTGTCTCCCTCAATTGACTGTGAGATCCTTGAGATCCAAAACTGTCTCTTGCTTTTCTTTCCATCTCCAGATAATAGTATCTGTCACATAATGTGTACTTAATAAAAGATAGCTGATTATAGGCCAGTCCAATTCATCTAAATTAGAACTTGCACTGGGTAGTGTAAGAAACTCAAAGAAATCTCAAGAAATCATTAGTCATTTTGGCAATCAGAAACATACTGCTACAAAGAGGCTGTGGACATCAGGATTGCTGAGGAAGATGGCAAACACTTAGTGAAGTCAATGACAGCAGATGGCATCCAAATTCTTTAGTTGGGTATCAGAAGAGTACTAATGTGGACTGAGTCACTTTTCCTCATCATATTGGAAAGCACTTTTGTCCACTTGCAGTTGGAGAGGCAGACTGCAGACCTGGGTTTTAGTTTCTCCTTTTACGTACTGCTTATATGATTCTGGGCAAGTTATTCAAACTTTCAGTGCCCCAGGGCAAATCACTAACGCTCTGTTTAGGTTGATGGATAGGTGTTGTTCTGCCTTGGTAGAAGAGTTTCCTCTCTGGTACCTCACTATTCCAATGAAACTGCAGGTGTGGGTCTCCCCCCATTCCCCTCAGATCTGATCTCCCTCTCTAATACTCCTCCCCCATTTCCCTGCAAAAGTCTTCTTGTAGTTGGAGATAGAATAGAAAGAGGTTTATCTACTTCTCTCCAGAGATAGTGAGAACTGAGAACAAAAATGCCAGCCATTATTATAATACACATGTGTACATACAATGCATAGTTATTTCAATGTCATTAATTGTTTCATTACATGCCAGTTAGAACTATTTTTATAATGCAGTTATATAAGAATTTCTTAATGTCATATTAAGTCTGCCTCTGACAGTCACATTAATGATATACTTTAACACCTCAAGAATCTATAATTTAATCTGAATTAATACACCCTCCATTCATGTAAATAACAACTCCTGCATGGCTAAGAAGATGGTCCTCAAAAATTTTTGTAGTGTAAGAATGTATCACCTCATGAATAACCTTGCGAAGATTCACTGGGAGCTAAACTGGTCTTTGGACAAAAAGAGAGTCATTGATATAAAGAAATATTTTGTGCAACATCATAGAAAATGCTCACCCTAAGGTCATTTGGTGGAGTGAGAGATGAATGCGGATCCCCGCACTTCTGAGACCAGCAAAAACAAGAATGGCTAGCACTTATATAGAGCTTTAAGATTTGCAAAGTGCTTTACAAACCTTATTTTATCCTCACAATAACCCCAGGAGGCATGTACTATTCTTATCCTTGTTTGATAATTGAGAAAATTAGGGCTGAAAAAGGTTAAAGGTCCAGGGTCACACAGCTAGTAAGTTCTGAAGTAGGATTTGAACTCAGGTCCAGCACTTTAACCATCTGTCATTTTATGGTACTCATAATTCACATAATATAGAGTTTTATTTCTGCCAATTACTGCAGAAAGCCACAATTGTAACCACAAGAAGCCTATTTTACCTCAACAATCTAATCTAGCTCAATCATCTATGGATTTATACAAATCTTTTAAAAACTTACATTTTTAATTCATACCAATACATTAGAATGAGGTCAAAAGTTTATTACCCATGAAGATGTTTGGATCAATTTGGGAAACAGATCTAGAAGAAAAAAAACAAGCAAGGAAACAAAAACAAAATTACCTCTTGTCTTTGCTATATTTCTTTAACAACTATCAAGACAGATCTTGGTTCTGGCATCCTGGGATTTGTTGAGTGCTTTTGTTCACTGTCTTCATTTCAAATCAACACTTATTAAACACTTACTGTATGCAAGGCCTTGCTGGTGTTATATTCATGCGTTTTATGATTTTGTAAATGTAGCTGATGCTCTCAGTCTTTATTATTCATTCACACATTCATTCATTTATTAACTAATATTTATAGTGACACTCCCTTTATCATTCTTTTACTGCTGCTCTCTGATACTGCAGTCCCAACAGCTAAAGAGATCTTTGGCCACACTGGTCAGCATTTCCTGTAGTACTAGATGGATGTCATAATCAGATGGAAGGTCTTGATAATCCTGCTGTGTTCTGCCCTGGTCCTGTGACATTCAGATTAATAGATACAGGTTTAGGCAGCACATTTTAGGAAGGGGTAAAGTGGAACACATTCAGAAGAGGATAACCAGGATGGCAACGAGAATTGAAATTACATAAGGACTGTTTGAAGGAAAGGGAATGTTTAGTAGGAAGAAGAGAAAGCTTGGGGATTGTGTGTAGAAATAATTTCAATCAATCATTCAACACTTCTGAAGCACCTACTACATTCTAGGCACTATACTTGTAGAATTATTTTGTGAAACACCGATTAGACATGTTGCCTGGTCCCAGATGAGAACATTAGGATGAATGTATGGAAAAGAGGCAAATTTTGGTTCAATATAAAAAAAGAACTTTCTTATCAATAGTAGGAACGTCCAAAAAAATGGAACAGATACTTGTAGTAATGAACTCCCTATCATAGCAGACTGAATAATTGAGTCAGAGGGAAAATCACTGAGGAAATTCATGTTTCCCATAGGGGTCTTAGACAAGATAACCTTTTAGGTCCTTTCTAAACCTGTGATTCTATGATCATCCTAGAAGGAAAAGTCTTTTCTAGTCATCCCATAAATATCCTTATCTGAAACACCTCCTTGGAAAAGTTATAAAAATAAAAATTAGCCTTACTATCAGGTTATCCCATAAGCCACTATATAATTGTTTTTGGAGGGATTTTAACCTGTTCCAGGCCCTGCCCTCATTTAGGTTTGCATTGAATACTGCAATGCAATGCAATGGTATGATGCCTTTGTGTGGGTGGTTAGATTATCATCCTTACTAGCTCCTTCTGCCTTCAATTCCTTCCCCCCAGGGACAGAGAGCATACGGATGCTCAAGCTGTCCTTGGGTACCTCTTGACAGCCCATTTCCCTTGCAAGGGGTAAAGAAAGGGTCTGTCAAAGCCAAACACAGTTCCTTCCTCTATGCTAAACCAGGAATGCAAAATTCTCTAACAAATTCCAAAAGACAACAAAAGAACCAAAAACTGTGTCAGAGGATCAATGTAAAAACTTCCCTCAGTGACATAGTTTTCATGATGATAACATTAGGAGTCACACTTTTATAGTTATCAGTAATTATTAGTCCACAAGAATTAAGAGAACATTTTTCAAAGCTGGACATCTAACCCAATTCTTTCTTTTTTTAACCATTGAGGAAACTGATGCTAATTTTTATCTTTATCTTTTTTTATATTTGAGTTTATTTGAGTTGCCATGGACTGCATGCTTTGGCTAGTGAAAGATCCAAGACAAAAAAAATTGAGGTCCAAGGACATCATTTAGAGAGAACACATGGGAAGAATTTGGATCAACTTTGGTCATTTCTTTTTTAATTAGAATATTGCTAGGGTATGTTTGCCATCAGTGAACATAAGTGAATCCAGTTTTATTTCAGAATATAAGAATATCTCATAAAAAGTATTTTGGAACATTAAATTAAATATACTTCTAATTGTTTTTAAAAGGAAACATCATCTCCTGGCATGCTCTCATTAAAAACTTTATTGAACTACACTAGTCTTAAACTGTGGGACCATTTCCTCTTTTTTTGCTAGGAGCTAGTGGAATCCAGGCAGCAGTAGGATTCACCCACAGACTTTTTAGTACATCTATAGCCACTGAGACACTTCAGCACATCTTGCTATTCACAAACAGAGGTAGCCAGCAGACAATGTGCAACATGTGTAACTCTGGGCACTGAGAACTTTGTGAGTCTGCCAAAAACTCATTTCATTAGTATACTTTGCAGCTGTATAA
Source organism: Pseudochirops cupreus (assembly GCA_028627135.1). NCBI lineage: Eukaryota > Metazoa > Chordata > Mammalia > Diprotodontia > Pseudocheiridae > Pseudochirops > Pseudochirops cupreus. The sequence goes on along the minus strand of CM053580.1, from coordinate 428,497,338 downwards.
CAACCATTTGGCTGGAATGACACAGACTGAATATAAAACCATGTCTTGGAGGTGAAAGGCTCAGCACAGGGATTAGGCTCAGACCCAGCATAATGCTGGAAGGTCCAGCCCTGGAACACCATGCTCCAGAGTGAAGTTTAGCAATTCCCTCCTCAGAATGGGGAGGTTTCTCTCTTCTTTTCACTCTCAGTTTAGATGGGAAAAGAATTTTCTCGGGAATAAAATCTTCCCCTATAATTAGCATTCTCCACAGAGCCAAGCTGAGTGCTTTGTTCTTAGTAGGCACTCAAAAAATATTTGTTGAATGAATGATGAACTCAGTACTGAAACTCTAAAGGCGATGTGTTATTTATGTCTATATGCACAATGACTGGCAAACCTCAATCAAGAAACCAAGGCCAACACCTATCTAGTAGAAACATAAGTTAGATCCTTGTATGCCCCTTGTATACCTCCACTCTGCTTCCCACTCATCTCTCTAACCCAGTTGACAATATGGTTCAACTTTACTGCCTTCTCTTCTACAGAATAAAGGAGTTCACTCCTCTCTTCTCTAAATATGTTTCAAGAAGAAAGAAGGATACAAGGCAACCCAGGGTGATTTGAAAACTTGCCCTGCTATCACATCTATCAGTATGGTATAGTGAGTGTTAAATGCATGTCACCACAGAGAACTCATCTCTCTCTCCCTCTCCCTCTCTCTCTCTCTCTCTTTCTTTCTTCTCTGTCTTTCTCTCTCCCTCTCTCTCTGTCTCTCTCTTCTCTCTCCTCTCTCTCTCTGTCTCTCTGTCTCTCTCTCTCTGTCTGTCTCTCTCTGTCTTTCTCTTCTCTCTCTCTGTCTCTCTCTGTCTCTCTCTTCTCTCTCTGTCTCTGTCTCTCTCTCTGTTTCTGTCTCTCTGTTTCTGTCTCTCTCTCTGTCTCTGTCTCTCTCTGTCTCTCTCTCCCTCTGTCTGTCTGTCTGTCTCTCTCTTTCTCTCTGTCTCTGTTTCTCTCTCTCTCTCTTTCTCTCTCACTCTCTCTGTCTCTCTGTCTCTCACTCTCTCTCTCTCT
>CM053580.1:428473536-428495788 GCA_028627135.1 Pseudochirops cupreus | reverse complement strand
TCTCTCCCTCCTCTCTCTCTCTCTCTCTCTCTCTCTCTCTCTCTCTCTCTCTCTCTCTGACTCTCTCTGTCTCTCTGTCTCTCTCTGTCTCTCTGTCTCTCTCTCTCTAGTGTAAAACTTAATGAAAGCCCTGGAGTACACAATAGCATTTTGAAAACAGGAATTTGTGACTGCTCTGAATCATCACTCACAGCAGGGACCCAGAAATGTGAATTGTGGGAGGAACATGCTTAGGCCCCCTCTCTTTTTTACTGGGAATTTATTACAGGCGTGTCATTATTTACAATGCACCATTCACATCCTCTAAAGAGCCAATAAACTGGCTGCTGAATATGCATTTTGCTCTGTGGTGAACACAGATGTTTCCAGCTAATATCCATTTCATTTAATTTCTTTTCTTTTTTTTAAAAATTCTATCTTGCTATTTCTGTAGCAGCTGGGTAACTATTTGCCAGTCTTCGGTTTGGGAATCACTCCTCATATTTATTATAGTTGGTGCCATTCACGTTGCTATACTTAAGGGTCTGTCAGCATTTTCATTAAAAGCCCCTGTTTACGTGGGTTCAAAACTCAGCTGGTAAAATTTTCTCTGGGTGTTGGAACTGGGGCATACAAGGTCTCAGCTTGGAATCAAATCACTTGAACAAAATGCAGAAATAAAATCAGTTAGGATGTTTTAGTGTTATGGTGTTGCAAAATAAAAAAAAAAACACAACGTAATTATAGAAGCATCTTTGCCCTTCTTATACCCAAAGTAACAGTTCTTTCATTTAAAAGTTCTTTTTTTCCCCCTATAGCTATGAATCTTCCCAGGTTTTGGAGGAAAGAGGGGAAAGTGGTAGTTTTAGATCAATTGCTTAAATTGTGACAACAAAGACTGGTGTGTTGGGATGATGTTCTAACAGTCCTCAATGCTCCCACAGCATTCTTAAGCCTAGTAATTAATCATGTAACATTTTATATTGCTATGTCATTGCTTCAAGTGTTTTAGTCTTTCTTCTAAGACTTTACTTCCTGAGGCCATGGACCATATCTGATACATCTTCTATACACATTACAATGCCTAACATTGTGGCACAAGAAGTAGGTACTTCTTAAAAATACCTGTAATTCTTCTGACCCAACCAAGAACCTCTAGAGAAAGGAAACCATTATGCAGAGGAAATTATATTATCTCTTTCTAATGATTGGTCAAAATAAAAAGCAAGACCTGTCCACCTTGCTTTGACATTCTTCCTCTTGCTCCATTTGGCAGATCAAAATGGTAAAATGCACACATTGGAACAAAACCCAAAAAAACCAAGCATGACACTTTAATTTTTTTTTAATTCAAAATTCAATCAATTAACCAACAAACATTCATTAGGACTACAAAAATCTCAAATTACTATGCTAGCCTGGAGAGAGAAAGACAGAAATAAAGCATTCCCTGTCCTTCAGGAGCTTACCTTCCAATAGGATGAGATTAATATTAAACAAACACAACAAAAAGAAATTTGTTTCTCTTTTTTTCAAAATGAAAAAAGAAACACAACAAAATTACAGAAGCATCTTTGCTTTGCTACTTCTTATAACCAAATAACTGGTTCTTCTTTTTGAAAGTTCTTTTTTTTCCCCTTATAGCCATTAATCTTTAGTGAAAAATTGATTAAAAATTAATAAAATTATTTAACCCAAATTGGGGGATTTTATTGTTCAGGTAAATTAAATGATCAAAGTAATTAATTACAAATCTGAATAGGTAAACATTCTTTGCTCATGATTATCAGTTTGTTTAAACCAAATATCATTAAGATGGTAGGTTGGGTAAGAATAAGGCTTATTTCTCTATTGATGTGGTCATAATATGAACACCTTTATTACAGATGAGCTATTGGCAGATCACTAGGGGAGGCTGATAGTATTCCCAGAGGCTAGACACGTGTTGAGGAGAGACAGCTAGACAGAAAGAGCATTGGATCTGGATCAGGAAGAGTGGATCCTAGATCTAGCCTCAGACATTTAACCAGGTGTATAATCCTGGGTAAATCATCAGTCTCTTTTTCCTCATCTGTGAAATGGGGGTAATAACAACACCTATATTCCAAAGCTGTGAGGATAAAATAATATTTGTAGAGCAAGTTGCAAACTTTGAAGTGCTATGTCAACGATAGCTATTTTTTTTTATGGGAAGACAATGGTACAAATATGGATTTTTCAAAGAATTACCTTCTAAAGAGTCAGCAATCATTTTCATTACTTCTTGGGACAATTCATTCATAGTCATTACCAACCATCAGGTCTATTTTTTTTAACTTTGTAATTTAGAACTTCTTCTAAAATGTTTAACCTGAGAGAGTTTTGTAGATTAATTTTTCCTTGTGAATGACGCTTAAGTCTTTGTTTTCATCATACTAGAAAGTGTTTTTGGAGTCCTTATCATCTTGAATGACAGTTTATCACTTCTATCTTCTTGTTTTCCAAGGTCTTCAGAGAAAAATCAGGACATTTTCAGCACTACTTCCAATCTCCTCATCTCAGGAGAATTTCTCCTCTTCCCCTCTCCTTTTGTTAAACCAACAGGAGAAACAAAGAAAAGGAAATTCTCTTTCACACCAGAAATGGAGTTAAAACAACATTAATGATGTGACTTAAACCCCATAAATCCTAAGGCATTCATTGAATGAAAGCTGAAACTTCATCCTTCATTCACCAGGACTGTATCTGGACATTTCACATGATAGAATCCACTCAGCAAGTGGTGATCTTACATTTTGTAGGAAATTTGATATCATGGGGCCTGAAACATGGGTAGAAGTTTTTGGTTTTGTTTTTTTAATACCAACTTCCTGTTTTAAAAAAATGTATATGTGTATGTGTGTGTGTATCTATATCTATATCTATATAGACATGTCTATATAGATATAGATATAGATAGCTACTTCCAACTACTATGACTCTAAGTTTTCAAAATTTCAAAATTTAGTCTGTCAGGTGAATAATACTATTGATTAATTTTTCAAAATATTATAACTATGTTTTTACCCCATTATAATTGAAGGAATCATTCCAGTCCATTGGTAAGTAGTGCAAGGCTTCAAAATGCTAGAAGGAGTTCCATGTTAGAGACTGACATGCTGGAATGGTGAGATTGAGCTACTAATAAGTAGAACGTCTTATTCTTAAAAAAAAAATAAAAAACATCTAAATATCACTTCTGGCTCTGGCTCATGTTGCTATTTGGTACTTTTTTTTTCTTAGTCATCTCAATTTATAGTATAATATAAATAGCTGATCGTCCAGCAGCTACTCCTGATGGTAAATAGCAATTGTTCTACAGTCATCTCCAAATACACTACAGATACCTCAAAAATAAATAGGGAGAGACAAAGTCTCCATATAATTCTACTTCCCCGCTCCCCCCCGCCCCCGACTTCCATACTGTATGCTTAGCAAATGCATGGATAGAATTGAAAGGAATGAGAAAGAAGAAAAAGACATCTCTTTTTTGTGCTCACACTTAGGGAATTTCTCCTATTCTGTGCATGTTTTGTTTTGTTTAAGCAATGTGATTGAAGGCTTTGGTGGCACTCTTAACACAGAGCTTCCTGTCTTTTGTTTGCCTCTCAGGCTAAAAACTATTTAAATATAGATGCTGATATTTATTTGTACCATGAGCATGTGGCCCCCTTCTACCTCGTTATGGGGCTTATTCAGCATGTGCTTTTAGAGTCCAGCACCTTTTATTTCATTGCTTGATCTGTCACTGAATGGAGCAAAAATTAAAAACATGTTGGTAGGCCTTTCAAAGACAAAAGCTGGTTTCCTCCATAGATCTTCATTATATCACATTGGATTATATTGTTCTATACAATTAGAGAGTGCCAACAACACTTCATAGGAGTGAACACTGGCTGGCTCCATTCCCTGAGGCCAGTGATGTTTAATAAGTCCAAAGCACACAGTTTAACCAGGACCCTCCAGCTTGTAAATCGTCGTAATGCCAATAATTTATGATGAGTGTGTGTGTGTGTGTGTGTGTGTGTATGTGTGTGTGTGTGTGTATGTATGTGTGTGTGTGTGTGTGTGTGTGTGTGTGTGTAATGTCACAGTGGGTCTTAAGTTTGTGGACGACCAAGGTCATCTGACTCTGTACACTGGGACTACAGTTATCTGGGTTTATCTCTGGAGCTGAAGCAGGCACAGGCCCTAATTAAAGCCAGGGTGTGATTCCCTGGAGGGCAATGATAGAAGGGTCTATACACTAATCCTACTCCTGCTGACTAACTGCAGCAAGGCACAACCCACCCCACCCCCCCTTGTAATATATTCTTTTGGCAGCTGTATGCAAAGAACCGTCTTCATGTTTCCCATGACTTCTCATTTTTATGACACCACATTTTAGCTTCAGGTGTGCATGAGTGTAAGGATCCTGGTTAAGTGGGTCTTCTGATTATGTTAAGTAGTCACTAATCATTATGCTGAGAAGAGCTGGGGGTGGGGTATGTGGATAGTGGGGAATCAGGGATGTGGAGGAATGTGAACATATTGTAGGGTGGGGGGTGTAGTTGAAGGGGAATTTCCATCTGATGTCCTCACTCTGGATGCCTCCCTTAGCTGAGGGAAGGCTCACAGGACCCAGGGGAGGGAATGACTCAAGGGAGGCTTGGATGTTATCTCCCACAAGTGTTTCTCCTCCTTCAGAACCCACTCCACCCAGGGTCTGATTATAGGAAGGGAAGGAGGTGATTGGAGGGTTTATCTGCAGCTGCAGCAACAACAGAAATACATTTTGAAAAATCAGTTTTAATAAAGCCCCAGCACTGACCCCAGAAACATAAGTATTTATATTATTGACTTGTGTATGAGGTTATTTGTTAAGGGAAGAAAAAAAGTAAAAGTCTTTCTGCTCTTGTCTTGAGACCTGAGGAGAAAAAAATAACGAAAATTAGAGAAACTGGAGATATAAACGCAGTGAGTAGAATAAAGCAAAATACCTCTGGGGTGTTCATCTGCCATAGTAGTCATTTCATATCTCATCTGTTATATGAATGTGATACTTCCTTCCTTTTTGATAGTATCATTATGTAGACGCTGCAGATTCAATTCCATTTACAAGTCAATGGTGTGAGATTTTATGACAATTCTTTTTACTGGGTTGATTCTGTATGATCCTCTTCAGTCGGGGGTTGGGGGGGAGACTTGAAAAGAAACTAAATGGTAGGATTTTTGAACTCTCTCAAAAGCCAGCTTTATCCAATGGTCACTTTTTTATGACTATGCTATGAATTCCACTTCATCAGGAATATGCCCAGATACCAGGTATACTTAAATCCAATCGTAAATGAAATAAGGCATATAAATATAAAGGGTTACATTTGGAAATAATTTGTTCCTTATTTTCTGATCACATGGAGGACTTTCTAGGCAAGTTTGCAAGTGCAAAGGAGAGATTACTAAAAACTTCCATGGCCCTATATATGAATACGTGGCAGACAGAAACTCACACACAATTTGTGCATAATTGCTATAATGTCTGAAAGTAGCAATGGCTAAAACTAAGGTTATATGCAGATTTTCATCATGGTTTCATTTTTCTCACTTCACAGTGTTTGAAAGAGATGTATTAACATACGATATTTAAGTGAAAGAGTTTCTTAAAGATGGAGAGAGATTGAATGCAGCAAATTCATCCATCTTTCTGCACAAGTGAGAGTGGACATATTTTCATTTAAAACAAGTTTTGATTGTTTAAATAATAGCATAACTCCAAAATAGATTGTCCCTTTGCCACTCCCCACCCCCAGATGGTAGGAAAATACTAAAGAAGCTACTCGACCATTTATGAAACAAAATCAGTATTCTTAAAAGTAATGGGAAACACTTTAGAATGAATAAATTTAGTGTATTAAAAATAATATACCTATTTCCATGCCTAATGAGTTGTATTATTGTTTTACAACTCAGTAGTTGTGATTTCCCAAGCTGTTCCTAGGTATATAACTTTTATTTATAATTTTTGTGTAACATTTCTGTCTTGACATTGAAAATCTTTGAATGTAGATGCCTTAAGAAGAATGGTATGCCTAGTGTCCCAGTTATTTATTATTCACTGTAATGGAGAAAAATCTGGACAAAGGTATTCCAAAGTGGAAGATAATTTTTGGAAGTCATTTATAATTGATTTGGGGAAACTTGTATTTAAATACATTGCGACTGATTTGGACACAAAGCATTTCAAATAAAATAATCAAGTTACGTTGGTGAAGAACTACCTCAGGAAAACTGGTTATTTTCTCTATCTTTTCCTATGCTCAGAATTTTTCCCTATTTCCGTAAGATAGTTATAAATACAAAACTGCATCCTAAGTTGAGCTTGTAAATCACTTCTCTGGATCTGGGAAAGCAAGTAATTGCTTGACTTAAAAAGGTCACCTGATGGGTAGAAGGCTATGTAGGAGAAAAATGTAGAGGAGAAATATTCAAAAGTAGCAAAAGATAATTGTATTTGCTCTGTTTTATAGTGATAATGAAATCTAGAAAGAGAGAATCTGGTGAATTGGAAAGGCACAAGTTATCATCAGATTGAACTCTTATACAATGAAATACCTCTACATCTTTGCCAATAAAAGGTCATCCAAATATTTCCTTAAACAGCACCTCTACTAGTGGGAATTTCAGGCTTTACATGAAGCAGAAGCATCTTCTTCCATCTTCCAACAGTTCTAAATGTTGAGGTCTTCCTCACATTGAACTGAATCGTATTTTCTCTTTGCCTTTGGCCTTAGTTAAACTGAAAAAGTCTAAAGCCCTGGTACCTGATGATAGAAATTAGCCAAGAAATTCAAGGTTGAATGTGTTAAAATATAAATATCCCCAAATCAAGAAACTTTAGAAGTCCCAACTAAAATAATATAGTAACTGGTATCAATAAAGCACTTCAAAGTTTCCAGAACATTCACATGCACTATCTCATTTTAGTCTCATAATAACCTTATATGGTATGATTTTCCTAAATTTACAGCTGAGGAAACTGAGGCTTAGAGAAAATAAATGACCTCCCCAAGGTCATGCATCCAGGAAATGTTGGATATGGGAATCCAATCTGGACCTCAAGACCAGCATTCTGTCTGTTATGTCATGCTACCTCTCAACAGAGTGAATCGGATTCATGCTGTTTAGGAAAGCATATATTTTGGGATTCTGTGCTGCATCTGGAGACCTGGTGGTGTCAACCCACGTGACCCACTGAATCTTTTCATATCTTAAAATCACAGACTCAGAGCTGACAGAGTACTTAGAAGGGCATTTTGTTCAGCCTTATCATTTCATAGCTAAGGAATAATACAAGAGAGAGGAAGTGACTTGTTCAAGGTCATACAAAAGCCATCATTTAAATCCATAACTCCTGACTCAAATTCTATCACTTATTCAGACAGGGCCATTCTGTCACATTACATGTAAATAAATAATCAAATATGCATACTCTTTAAAATACATTTTAAAAACATGTAACCTTAATTTTAGTCAAAATTTTAAGTGATAAAAATGTATAAATGGGAAATTCTGAAAAAAATTAATAATGATGAGACATTGCTTTTCCATGTCAAATACAGAGCAGTTAAAAATGTAAGCTATTAATGGCTTATTTTAGGTCAAATTTCAGAGAAAAACACATGGTTTCCTCAATTTGAAAAAATAAAATGAAAATAATTAGATACCTTGATAGCTTGGAAATGTCACCTATCCTCTACAATCTTTAGTTTTCTTACCCATAACATTGGATGATTTCATCAGGTGATCCTTAAGGTCCCTTTTACCTGTAATATTCCATCAATGTACACATGAATCATTGCGTGCTAATATGAATCATTCTGTATTAATAATTCATTACCAACAGGTTCCAGTAGCACAGTCTGTCTACCAGCTTCAGAGGGTTGTTCATTGGAACATGATGTAAATGGAGAATATATGAAAGTTATCTTCAGATAACTCCACTGTAATGAGCTCAAATGCAGCAACTTCATATAGAGACAAAATAAATTCTAAGAAGTCTGACAAAATAGTTTTTACAAAAGAAAACTACATGATTTTGTAAAAGAAAAATGCTAAGAAACATCAGGTTTTTGACTTCTTGTGTATAACTAGAGCTGGAGATGCAACAAATTCAAACTTTCCTGTTACCATCCATCCATCCATCCATCCATCCATCCATCCATCCATCCATTCCTCAAGGCCTGACTCCCCTTCCATGAAGCTTTCCCAAACTTCACTTTAATCCTTACCCCTATCTAGAGAGAATATTTTCTTCTCCTCAACTTCCAAATCACTCTGTTCATACTTTTTTTATGTACCTATGCATCAAATCCTACCTAGAATTTTAGTTGTATATATCTTCTCTCTTCCTACATTGTAAAATCTATGAAGATAGAGATTATGCTTTCATCATCTTTGCATTCCCTACAGTGAATTGTACACATCTGTGCTCAAAACATTTTTTGACTGAATGAAAGAATATAAAGCAAAAGAAGGACTAGAATCAATAGCTCTGAGAATTGTCAAAGATTATAGCTTCAAAGATATAATCTTTAGACTGTAAGCTCTATGAGAGCAGAGACCACATCTTACTCATATTTCCTTCACCTAAGCACAATGCTTTGCTTATAGTAGGGGCTCAATTAATATTTGCTGAAAGACTAAATCCAAGGGGGAATGCAATGATGGTTTATTCAACAACCACTGGCAATGTTGGCAGCAGCAGCAGTAGTATCTTTGAATGTGAAATACTATTCTATACATTTCCTCCCACTACTATATCTTAAAATTGTAGCTGTTACCATTTGGTAATGTATAGTACTATTACCATTTGGATTATAAAACATGCATAAATATTGGTGATTATGTCATCCATCTTGATCTCTGTAAATACTTGGAGTTTGTGCCAGACTTTGAGGTCTTTGTTTTGATTGTGCTGTTTTTGGTGACTGCTTTGTGGAGTATTGTATGACAAAATTTAGCAAAATAAAATGTTTAAGGAACCATATCATTAGTCCATCACAAACTTTAAACTTTCCACAAAATTTGCTATCCACACTGATAGCATTCAGAATCAGATAATTTATTACAATGAGCACTCTTTTTTTCTTTCTCAAGATGGTGTCTGTATGATAGTAAAATATTTAAATGAAAGGTAATATGGATTTAGTCAATCATTAAAAGGCTTTATTTACACAAAGTGAAATTTGCAATATTTGGAAACATCAGGCTGATTAACTGCATTTTTATCTCTCATTCAGTTGCTCAGGTTTGTCTGTGACCTGCTTGCTGGTATCTCTAGTGGTAAGCTGCCTGTATTTAATTTATAGCAGCAGTTTTGAAAGAAAAGTTTCAATTCCCCTCTTAATCTTCAGAAAGAAATTTTTATATATTCACAGGTGTTTTTTTTTTTTGAATACTAAAACTTGGGTGGCCTATAATGCTCAGATAAGTTAAAAGTGTTTTTTTGCACATCAACGGGAAGAATAACATCAGGAAATGACAAGATTATAAATTCTTGCCCAAAATATCCATGTATTCAGCCCATCATGTTGGGCATGTACAACTGAGAGGAAAATTGTTTATTCACAAAAGTCATTATTGAATCCCTTAGCTTCCACTTGTAGTTACATGATCTTGGATAAGTCACTTTTCTTGCCTAAGCCCCTGCCTTCATCTGTAAAATGAGGGCCTTATACTAGATGATATATAAATCACCATCAACAAACATTGAATTGGAGGTCTACATTTAGGGCATTTTGCCAAGGACTAATACTCAGAGGTATAATCCATGGTCCCTGCTTTGGAAGGGCTGAATTATCATGAGGTTTGAGAAGTAGGAAATTCACATGATGTGGTAAACAGCAATACAAGATAACATATACCAAATAAATGGTCCAGATAACAAGCTTGTTCAGGAGATATAAGTTGTTGTAATTGGATTTGGAATCAGCGTCTTGGGTTCAAATGCTGTTTCTTCCCTTACTGTTGCCCGTGATCTCAGGCAAATCACATAATCTCTCTCAGCTTTAGTTTTTTCACTTGTAAAACATGTGGATTGCCTTAGATGGTCTCTAAAATCCTACTAAGTTTATAAACATATAACATGGGATTTGTAAAAGAGAGTATTGTAGGTTGTGGTAATTTAGAAGGTTCCTTGAAAGGAATGGGGCTTGAGCCACAGAAATATATTCACTTGTCAACTCTTCTTTGGTCAATCCTGACAAATCAGAACAGAACAAAACAATACATTTCCTTGGTGAAATTAGGGTACTCTTAATAACCTATATCTTCAGGTAAAACATCATTATTTAAATAATTATTTCTGAATATTTATATTTTTTATTTTAATACCAGAAAATATTGATACAGTTAAATACAAAGGAAATGTTGGTTTGAAATGTGATTCAAATTGTCCTACATACCAGCCTTGAAGAGGAAACACACACAGCAACCTATTCATGTTTCTTGGCTCCTGCTGCATGTGGCAGGTCTTTTGACTAGACTTCATAGCGCTGCCATGACTAATGTTTGCAAGTTCAATATGCTATGTAAGAAAGGTACAGGAAAACATTTTAAAATAGCACATTTATCACCAACAGGTAGGCAGTGGTGTGGTTTTATTTCCATTACTTTTGTGTGAAACTATTTTAAGTTTGTTTCTGTTATGAGAAAATTACCAGTGCCCATTGTATACCTCACTAAACACACAATTAGGATGTGTTCTTTGTTGGATTTCCAAAGATCTCAAAACCATGAATTGGAACACACAGTTCTCCAGAGTTTCTTCAGTATGTCCGTTACTCCTCAGGGAGGCTGAACCTATGTACACATGACAACAAAATAACCAGGAAATTTGGTAAAATACATCATGATAAAATTCCTGCAGAACATTTTTGGGTTTAATTTGTCTACTTTGTTTAAATTAATCGGCCAAATTAGAATAGTCACTTAGATCACTGCAATTTGCTCCATGTGTGACCTTGGTATGTCAATTAACATCTTTACTCCTTTGCTTCCTTACCTACAAAATTAGGTTCTTGAATGATCTCCAAACACCTTGCCAGGTCTAAAATCCCATAATCCTGTGAGATAGCCCCATAAAGGCATAAGCTGAGCTTGGCTCTGGGCAACATTCTGAAGTAAGTTTGTCTTTTGCCTCCTTTTCCAACTGCTTTAACACTTTTCTCACTTCCCCTTCTCTTAGTCGGTGCCGGGGCCCTGATGCAACTGTTACTTTGGTTGTCCCAGGCCTGTCACTGAATTATTCTATCCAAACTTACTTCCTAACATCCCCCTCCTCAGTCTCCAGGTGTCTTCCTAATCTGTCTTCCATTAAATGGTAACATTTTCATTTGATCTTTGGCCATTTCCATTAAATACTGTCTGTTCAGTGTTCCATTCCCTTTAGTTTCTTTGTCTCTTCTTCAAATACATTTTGAAATCTCTGCCTCTAGCTTTGTAACAAGGCAGGTAGGTTTCAAGTATTGGATTTGGAGTCTGGAAGACCCAAAAGTTAAGTACTATTTCAGGAACCTGGGACCCTGGACAAGTTATTTCACCTGCCAGCTTCAGTTTCCTCATCTGTGGAATGGGATTAATATTAGCACCTCTCCCACAGGGTAGTTGTGAGGACCAAATGAGATAACACAGGTAAATCATTTTGCAAACTCTAAAGCAATATATAAACACTTTATTTATTATAATGATGAGATGGCCTCTGTTTCATTCTTTTCTCCCTCTATCTCTCACTCTTCTCCTATCTTTCTGCCTGTTTTTCTCAGATTATTTAGGGCATTTTGATATTCTACATCCATTTTATAGGCAGAAACAATATATATAATATTGCTATAATATAATACAATACAATATAATATAATTAATATAATATGATATGATAAACACTGGTGTAATAGCTTTCAGTTTTGCAGCTAGGTGGTATAGTTGATAGAGTACTGGACTTGGAGTCAGGGAGATTTGGGTTCAGATCCAGTGTCAGAATTTATTAACAGTATGACCCTGGACAAGTCACTTAACCTCTGTCTGCCTCAATTTCCTCATCTGTAAAATTGGGATAATAAAAGCACCTACCTCCCAGGATTGTTGTCAGGATCAAATGAGATAAAAGCACGGTGGCTGGCAAATATTATTATTATTATTATTATCTTTACTATTATTACATTTGTGAGCATAATGATTTTGGAGAAATCAGTATGTATGAGAAGTGGTGATATCATTCAGGAAATGTATGAACAAAAAGAGAGGGCCATTCATGTTGGAAGAGTGGGATATGGACAGCCCAAGTGCTTCAGAGCCCTTGCAATGATAGTCTTGGCATGTTAAAGAGAAAGTGTGTGTGTGTGTGTGTGTGTGTGTGTGTGTGTGTGGTGGGGGGGCAAGTAAGCAGTGTGCTGTTAAATGTTTACAGCTGATTCTCTAGAAATTCATAACACATTTAAGTTAAATCTGCATTTTTTTAAACATTTTCTCCATCATTTTCTTAAGTCTGGTAATTCAGCATAGTAATAAATTAATCCATGATTTGTAGAATTTGCCTATTTCTGAGGCGAAGGGGATCACACTGAAAATATAATGACACATGCAACTCCAACATATCCCTAGACCATGGTCATGAGTAGAGAGAGGGTTTGGGTTTATGCTTTATCAGAAGGATGTCTTTTGTATTAGAGATTGGAATAATGGATGAGAAGATAGGAGATAATGTCAATGGGGTTTTGATTCATAGAAGAGGGGAAAAGAGGGGGTTCATGGTAAATAGATTTTTCATAGGGAAGTTTGAAGAGAGAAGAAAAAACAACAGCACTGGAACAACTTTTATAAGAAATATTATAGTCATGGGGCAGCTAGGTGGCACAGTGAATAGAGCACTGGCCCTGGAGTCAGGAGGATTGAGTTCAAATTCAGCCTCAGACACGTAACACTTACTAGCCATGTGACCTTGGCCAAGTCACTTCTGCCTTGAATTCCCCTCTCCAAAAAAGAAAAAACGAAAAAGAAAAAAGAAATATGATAGTCATTTAGCGACTAGGAAAAGGATTACCTTTGGGCAATGAATTTGTTTTTTTTGTTCTGTATGTCACTAGACAAAAAAAACACATAGTCAAAACCTGAACAGGCCACAACTTGATCCATTTGGTCATTTTGACTATCTTTACAAGTGATAGCATGTGAGGACTTCCTGACAAAGTAGTTGTCTGAATGGAAGGCAGACTACCTGGCTGTCTTTTATGGACACCAGCAAAACCCTTGATGTTTATGCCAGACCAAATAATGACCAAGAAATACAGGGAGAAACTACAGTGATATCTTTCACCTCCTAACTGCACTAGAAGTCAGCCAGAGACCCACATAAAGTAGGAGTAAGGGCCCCTTCCAGCAAAGCCAGCATCAAGACAGGTAGCCTTCTCACAGAATGTGACCAGAAAGGGCATCTACGTAGTCTGTAATAATCTACAGACTGAGAACAAGAGCAGAAGTGTCCTTTGAGACAGTCCCAGGATGTTCAGAAACCCCAGGGCAGATACTATAAAAATCTAGAAGAAAGGTAGTGCCGCAGGTCTAAGATCAGAGTCGTCTAGACTCAGGGACTTTGAGGTTGCTCACATTCTATTCTGAGACACCAGCAAGGCCTCTGAAGATCCAGCACTCTGAATCAAATCAATCAAATCAAGAAGCACTTATTAAACACTTAGTATTTTCCAGGCACTATGGTAAGTGCTAGGAATATAAATACAAGGAAAAAGAAATATATTCACTTCCCTCTTGGAAGGAATTGGAAGAATATTCCAATGTAGGAAGGTGCCATAAAAAAGGAAGCTGAAAAGCAAAGATGGGGAGAACAAACGAGGGGGAATGGGGCATGGTGTAGAAATCTTTTGAAAAATTGCACAAAGCTTGAAGAGGAGTGGAGTGAATGGTCTGGTACTTTCTCAAAATAGAAGTTTGGGGTAGAATTAACTAGTTGTATGAGGAGGGCTGCAAACATGGAAGTATCTCCTGGAGATGGGAGGACAAACTGTGGGAGGTAGAGGTCAGTGGAAGAACCCAGGGGAACCAGGAAAAGCCTAAAGAGGGCTGACAATCTCATCCAAAATTAGAGGAGTTGGAGCTTGACCCCTGTAGAAAACGCCACTTCAGGAACTAAAGCTGGAAAGAGAAGTACATTAAAGAAAATAATGATGATTATCAAAAAATACTGCAAATCCAGAGATTGCCACAAAAAAGGAGAGATTCTGTCTTCAATGATTGCAAGCAGAGGCTCAAAGGAAAAAAAAATTTTCCTCAAAGATTACAAGAGAACCTAAAGGAAATGAAGACTGAGATTAAAAAAAAATTCTCTCTAGAGAAAACACTTGGAAGGAGAATAAATTACCTAGAAGATAAAGTGGTAAATCTTATCCAAGAAATTGACTTCCTGAAAACTAGAACAGGTCAGATACAAATCAATGACTCTTTGAGACAGCAAGAAATATTAGAACAAAACCAAAAGGTTTAAATATCGGGAGAAAGGAGGTTGAGAGGTAATTCGAGAATTATTAGATTACTTGAACACCAAGATTAAGACAAAATTAGACATTATTGGTTTTAGAAATCATAAATGAAAACTGCTCAGATTAGAACCAGAGAGAAAATAGAGAAAGGAACCCCAAAAGGAAAAGTTGAAGAAGCCAAAATCAGGAGGTACAATATCAAAGAAAAATCCAGCGTGCATCTATCCAGAAAGGACTTCAAGTGTAAGTATCAAAGGATCACAAGTAGAATCACACAAGACCTGGAAACTTCCACCCTAAATGAGAGTAAATCTTGGAATACAATATTTTAAAATAAAAAAAAAAAGATAGGCTTAAAACCAAGAATAAGTTACTTTGCATAACTGAGTATAATCCTAGAGAGGAAAAAAATTGACCTCTAATAAAGCAGAAGAATATATAAGGAAGGATGAAGGAAAGGGTGTGGGGAAATTTACATCCAATGAACTTCACTCTTATTTAAACTGACAAAAGAACATTGAACAAACATCCACACAGCATTTGGTATAGAAACATGTTGAAATGATTAGGGAAACAAGTGGGCATAGGGAGGAGGGGCAATGATTAAGTGGAAGGAAAATACCGGGGAAGGAGGATACTACTAGGACAAGAAAGACACAATCAAAACAAATTCTTGATTCTAAGGAAGGGATTAAAAATAAGGAAAGGGGGAATAAAATAAAACAATACTATACTATAAAAAGGTGTCTTAAGTTGCCTTTTAGACATTTGGGAAATGGATAAATATATTGTGGTATACAAATGTAATGGAATATTATTGTGTCATAACAAATGATAAAAGAGGTAATTTCAGAGAATTCTGTATAGTATGAAAGGAAGTAGAGCAGTGGTTCTCAACCTTCCTAATGCTGCGACCCTTTAATACTCGTATGTGGGCGTATCTGCATGTGGACTGACCCGCCTGGAGATGGATAGAGGAGCAGTGTCTCGGTTCCTAAGATCATCAGAAATGTGTTTTCCAATGATCTTAGGTGACTCCTGTGAGAGGGTCATTCGACCCTCAAAGGAGTTGTGACCCACAGGTTGAGAACCACTGAAGTAGAGCAAGGTGAGGACAATCAAGAGAACAATTTATACAAAGTCAATGACATTGTAAATTAAACCAATTTGAAAGACTTAAGAACCCTGATCAATGCAATGTACATTTGTTTCCAAAATCCTTACATTAAAAGATGTTATCAACCTCCTGAAAGATGTGAAAGACCTAAGGTAGAGAGGCAGGTAGTAAAATGTTAATATATGTGAAAGGTAGATTAACTTATTTTAGGCCTACTGCCTACTTCTCATTAAAACTTTTGGCTGGTTTTTCTTCTTCCTTCTCTGATATTTTTAGGAAACGAGATTGTGAGTTGTTATGTATCTCCTACAACTAATACACAGCATGGAAGGAAAGTTATTTGTAATTTGCCAAGTTCTAGGCTACAAAAGAATTTCTTATTTTACAACTCACTCGCCAGCAGGATGTCAAATGACAATATTCTCAGGTAATGAAACATGATTGAGATATGTTAAATTACCTGAAAAGTTCTCATGGTCTTATCATTCTCTGTGAGCAGAAAAATTCTTGCTCATTGGGTGGAGGGAGTAAATCAAATAAGGCATTATTTCATTAGTCTTTCAGGTGTAATAATGCTAGTTTTGATCTGTAAATTTATTTCCTTTCATGAAGGAACTACACTGATTTAGAGTGATTTTCTCAGTGGGATCTCTGTCAGAAAAGGAGGATGATGTTGCATTGGAAGTTGGTCAAAGGGAATAATTCTATAATGTAGTTCTTTCTGTGGGACAGAGTTGTTGTTTACATAGAAGAACCTTTCTAGACATTTCTGTCAGAATTCTCCATCCTCCCTCCAAACAAATTCGATGTCTGTTTAGTGAATATAATCTAAGTTTGATAAGTGGCTCAGTTTTTTAGTAATTAAGGGGAAAAGCACTTCCAATTTAAGTTCCAATTTTCCATCCCCATCCAGTAATGGCAATAAAAAACTCCAACCCATATTTCCTTAACATGTTAATAATGTGGTTAAATTATACACACTACAGGAGAGAGAGATGGAGAGAGAGAGAGAGAGAGAGAGAGAGAGAGAGAGAGAGAGAGAGAGAGAGAGAGAGAGAGAGAGAGAGAGAGAGAGAGAGAGAGAGAGAGAGAGAGAGACTTAACAAAATACCCTGTATTCACTTAACTGCGTTTTAGAAGAATATCATTTACATTAGCTTGGAAAAATACCCTGCTTGTGTTAGTCATATAACATTTAAGATGCATGTCAGTTTTAACCTTTAACTACCACTGAACAGAATAGCCATTCTGTGCACACATGCTCCTGCAATACACAGAGTTTTGAATGCACTGAAGAGTTATTAGTGTTGTGTTTTTTTTTAAAATACAATTACAGTGCAGCTGTATAAGTCTGTTCCTCAGAGCCAAGCATTTTATGTCCTAGGGGTTGGCATGTGTTAGAGAAATACAAATTAAAAAAAAAAGGAGATAAATGTAATTGGGACTTGTAGTTGGGACCCTTATGTTTTTATGTTAAAGTAGCTGAGTGAGACACAGCATAACATGGAAGTGACATTCATATATATTCTCTAAGCCTGTGACAAGCTACTTCTAAACCCAGGATGATAGTACTAGCATCTGTTTGCTGAATCCTATGAGAACTTTAGGGTAATCTTAACCCACAGACTAATGACATCTGCCACTCAGCCAGGGGTTTAAAAACAAAATGCAAAAAAACTTAGGTTTGGTAAAGTCACCCTGGAGGTCTTTTCTTTTGTCAGTTAAGAGAGACACAGCAGGGAAAGAAATAAGAAAAAAAGAGAGAGAGAGAGAGAGAGAGAGAGAGAGAGAGAGAGAACCTCATCATCTACGAAAAAGACTGAAAATCATCTGGTCAGATAGAAGGATTTTGACAAAATGGTTAGTTCCCTTTGGTTTGATTCAAAAGTAGAATCCCTAGAACTAATCTTCTGTTTGGGTTTCCATTTAGTAAGGTCAGAGATATAAGGAAGAATTATAATTTCTTTTCTTGTCCAAATCATAAAATTGCCCCAATGTTAGTATATCCAGAATGAAATGAGGTTCAACTTTGCATGGGGGTGGGTGGAGGGAAGGAAAGTACTTTTTGTAAATTTTATTCCATAAATCCCATAAACATACATGATGTGGTAAATGGAGTTTTTAATTTCATTGGGGAATAGCAGAACCCCAAAGCACTCTCTCTGCCTCCCCATCTGAAGACCTGTATTAGACCTGTGTTCTTCATGGCACTCCTGAGGCTTTCACTGTATGTAATTCCTCTCTCGTCCATTCCTATGTGCAGCATGTGGACTGTTCTCCAAGAGAAGGGGGAAAAAAGCATTTGGCTGGCAGTCGGAGCAGCAGGAGCAATTGCAGATGCTGCTATTTACACTATTTTCACATTCTGAAGAACAAAGAGCAGGAGGCTGCCAGCAAATCTTAGGGGCTAAGCTTTTGCCCTGCACAATCCAGGCTGACAGAAAACAGGCGGTGTACCCACCACTTCATGAAGCTGGAGCATCTCTATTTTGGTGGAAAGACTCTGCCAATAGCCTTTGTTATTGAGTCTGAGGAGGAAGAAAATCAAAACTGTCCACTTGTCACTGCTTCCAGATCTTCTTTGGGGGTACAGTATGGCAAGTCCTACCTCCAGCTTAGCTTGAATACAGCAGAGCAGGGTCGTCGTCTGAGGACAGATTGATTGCTTCAGCCCTCATCATGGCATTTGAATTGTAGATGTGCTGGGTCCAATTCCCCCCTTGGTTATATGCAGGGCTCCCATTGTCAGAGCTGCATATTGTTCCTTGTGAAACTCAAGGCGCTGTATAAAGACAAAAGTTATTTATTTTGGGACCAGATTACCACAAATTAACTCCTGGACCCAATCCAAAGGAGCCTATGTAAGAGACTGGGAGGAGGCAGAGGAATAACTATTACTCATCATCAGCCACATTATTTTGAGGACACATGCTATATTTAGCCAAACGATAGCACATCCTATGAGACTGGTATATTATCACTCAACCCAGAATGTGCCAGGTAGGATAGCAGTACACTCACCACAATGGAACCACCTCAGTTAGAACTGAGAGATAGATGGCCCTCTTGGGAATTTCACTGGGTCCTGCTAACCAGTCATATCACTAGGCAGAACCAGTTTGTTTTCCCTGTTAGGAGATCTGTTGAAAGTGTTACAATAAAAGTTATTTAAGTCGCATAGTCTTTAATCTTCCAGCAAAATATTGTGCCCATGCCAGCAATGAATCATACTGTATTGTTATGCCTTTTTATAGTCTGATAATCTGTATTGTGTGTTTATAACCCTTGTACTCTGTATTTTATAATAAAACAAAACAAAACAAAACAAAAAAAAACCCGACCAATAGCCCTCAATTCTGTGGATTTGATGCTGTAACTACTTATGTTGCTGGAAAGACATATGATTAAAATACATATGCAGATACCATTTAGAAGCTAATTTGCCCCTATCTTTAAGGCCCAGAGACAAGTTATTGATTTTTCCCCACCCTCACTTACCCCCTTCACCCTATTTATCCATTTTCTCAGAGGGTATTCTCTTTCTTTGCAGACATCCTTCAGACACTCCAATTCATACTCTTTGGGATGTGGTGGAGATGTAAAGGGTGTGAACGTGAGTTCAAAACTCAAGGGGGAAAAAATAAAACAAAACAAAACACTTGCCCCCTCCCCTGAGGAAGAATGCCCTTGCATATCCCACTCTAAGTAATCAATTATGTTTCTCCTATTTCTAAAATGGTGGCTACTGGAAAAGGAGGGTGAAAGAGGGAGAAAAGAGAAGTAGGATATCAGTGCTAGTTTCCCTTATCAGATTGTGTCCACATGTCATGTTATCTCTCCTGACTCTCCTATCTCCCTCTAATTCAATTTCCCCCATTTTGATTTAATTTCCTCTTAAAAAAACAATGTGGAGTGGGGTCAGATGGTTAAAAAGCATGCTAAAACTGGCAGTCAGTCAACAAGCATTTATTAAATACCTACTATATGGTAAACCTGACAATACAAACACACACACACACACACACACACACACACACACACACAAAAGCAAAAACAAAAACAAAGTTCCTCTCAAAGTCATCACAGTCTAATGGGGACAATAACAGGAAATTCCCTAGGTATAAACATGATATGAACAAGACAAATTGGAGATTAATATCAAAGGGAAGACACTAAGATTAAGAATGACAGGTAAAGACTTTTTGGAGAAGGGGGAGCTTCAGTTGAGACTTGAGGGAAGAATGGATATGAAGATGAGAAAGGAAGGCATTCCAAACGTGAGGGAAAGCCCAGGAAAATGCCTAGAGTTCTCCTGTGAGAAACAGCAAAAAGCCCATGTTACTGGATTGCAGGCTCCTTGAAGGTCACCAGGACATGTGAGTTCAAATTGCTGCTCTGGTATTTACTTAGGCCATAACCACACATGAATTTAACTTCTCTATGCTTGTTTTCTCACCTGTAAAATGGGGGGTAATACTTGCACTACCTACCTTACAGGATTGTTGTGAGGAAAATGATATGTAACACTTAAAACACTATGTACATGTGCACTGTTATTACTTGTACTGATATGGTATTCCATTATTCAGTGGGCATCTTTAACCAAGAAAGTTCTCCTTTCTTGCTTATACAGTTTATTTTATTGGGTGGGGGGCAGATATAGGGGGATATTAGGCTATTTGCTTCCTAGAGTTACTGAAATTCAATTCAATCCAATTACACATTTATAAAGCATTTACCGTGTGCAAAGAATGCAAGGTGTTGGGATACAAAGACTAATTTTTTAAATTTTTAAATTTTTAAAAAAATTTTCCTCAAAGAAATATACATACACACACGTGTATTTATGCATGTGTACATGTGCATATTTATGTACACATGTGTATATGTTTGTGTATATCTATCTATCTGTCTACTTACCTTTCCATCTATCTATCTCTCTAGAAGAGACAGTCCATTTATTCTTCCCTTAGGACCTAGACTTGAATGCTTATTTTTCCGCCTAATTTTTAAGTTCAGAAGGTTAAGAGTTGAATGGGAGGCCTTAGAAGCCAACGCCTCAGACTCCTCACTTGATAGATAAGGAAACTCAGGCCCAGGTCCATGTTAAGTAACTTCTCCAAGTTCATAAAACTAGTAAGTGGAAGAATTAGGATTAGAACTGAGCTCTTTTGATCCTAAATCTAGCACCCCTTTCCATGTAGCAGGTCTCTCTCCTTTTTTGGTCAGAGGAGTCCACAGGTACCTGCGTCGTTTTCCAATACTTGCTGCTGTACTGCTCTTTTCCCTTTACCTAAGAATAAAGCAGGGCTAAGCACTTGTTTTTCTTCACAAGAGTTAATTCTGCTATGTGATGGGTTCTGTCACTATTGTACTAGTTCTTAGTGCTATGATAGATGAGTACCTTGCCACTTCAGGTGTGGGATTCTTTTTCTATTTATGATGGCCTCCATGTAAAAGCCAAGAGAATCACCTCAGTTTTATGGATTGGAAAACTGAGGACAGAGAAGCCAAATGATTCAATGGGTATCAATTGCCAAGTCCTGCTGATTCTACCTTTGTAATACCTCTTACATCTGTCCCTTCCACTGCAATCAGCCTGATTTGGAACCTTGTTATTACTGAAATAGTCTTGTAACTGGCATGCTTACCTGAAGTCTCTCCACACGCTAATCCATGTTATTCACCAGTGCCTAATTCATCTTGTTAATGCTGATCATTGCGTAGCATTACTCAAAAACCTTTCATGATGCCCTTACAACATGGGAAGGGATGATGCTAGTGGAGGTGATGGGGAAGTAGTGGCGATGTGTGTGTGTGTGTGTGTGTGTGTGTGTGTGTGTGTGTGTGTGTGTGTGGCAGTACAGTCTGAGGAATAAGAGATTATATAAACCCAGATATAGAGCCAGAGAGGGAAGTAAGCATTCCATTGTCCAGTCTGGATAGAATGTAGTCTATATAAGGCTAGTGTTAATTATTCTGTTGTGTCTGACTCTTCATGACCCCATTTAGATTTTCTTGGCAAAGACACTAGAGTAGTTTGCCGTTTCCTTCTCCAGCTCATTTTATAGATGAGGAAACTGAGGCAAACAGTGTTAAGTGACTTGGTCAGGGCCACACAGCTAGTAAGTGTCTGAAGCTGGATTTTAACTTATGAAGATAAGGTTTCTTGATTCCAAGTCTAGTACTCAATCTACTGAATCACTTCGCTGCCCATATATGGCTAGTATTAAAAACTAAAATGAGAACATGAAAATTGAGTAAAATTATGGAGGACAGTTTACTTCAAGGGCAGGACATTTAGCATTTATTTAGTAAGCATCTAAACCTATTCAAATACTTTGCATTCTTCAGGGCCACCTCAAAAGCTATCTCCTCCTAAAGGTTTTCCCTTATTTTCCAGCATAGGCATTATTCTTCTCTTACTGCTTCATAGTATTTTGTTCTTCTCTGATGGCATTATCACATTCTAATTTTATTATAGTCATTTGTTTCCTCCTTATCTTCCCTATAGATGTGATCTCCTTGTTGGACAGAAACTGTATTAAGCAAAAAAGAGAGAGAGAGAGAGAGAGAGAGAGAGAGAGAGAGAGAGAGAGAGAGAGAGAGA
>CM053580.1:428457185-428473036 GCA_028627135.1 Pseudochirops cupreus | reverse complement strand
GGTTGACTCTTTCCCTTTTGCCTTCCTCTTTTCCCCCTCTATTGTAACAATTATCTCTTGCATCTTCCATGAGATGCTCAACCCCATTCTGACTCACCCTGTCTCCTCTCAATCTAATCCTCTCTCTCCTCACAATTTCACCGTTTGGAATATTATCCCTTCCTATTCAATTGATCTTATGCCCACAGAGGTTTGATTAGTTACTAAGGGCTAAGTACCTGTTTACTTGACATAACAAAAAGGGGTCTTTAAATTTAAATTGATTACCACTACAATCTCTGCTACATTTTGGTGCATTAGCTTTTATGTTGCTATGATGGATTTGGTTTCCTGCTGTTGGCATTTGGTTTTCTGTTGACCAAATAAGTGTTTTGCTTCTGTCTTCTACATAGAGCATCTGTTATATTTTGTGATTGAGCACCATGCAGGTATATTTATATTGACCAGTGCTATAACTATTGCATTGGTGCTACATGTGCCAAACCTATTCCACTGATCTGTCACTCTATTTCTCAGTGAGTACCAAGTAGTTTTGATGATTTCTGCTTTATAACACAATTTAAGATCTAGTATGGTTAAGCCAAACTTACCTTGCATTTCTTTTCATTATTCCCTCAATGTTCTGGAACTCCTATTCTTCCAGATGAATTCTGCTATTGTTTTTTCTAGCTCTATAAAATCATTTTGGGTAGTTTGATTGGTATAGCATTGAATAAATATTTAAGTAGAATTGTCATTTTTATTATATTTTATTGGCCTACCCATAAGCAAATGATATTTTTCTAGTTATTTAGAGCTGACTTTATTTGTGTGAAAAGTGGTTTATAATTGTGTTCCTGCGTTTGTTTTGGCAGGTAGACTCTGAAATATTTTATACTGTCCACAGTACATTTAAATGGAATTTCTCTTTCTATCTCTTGCTGTTGGGCTTTGTTAGTAATATATAGAAATGCTAATAATTTATGTGGCTTTATTTTATATCCTGAAATTTTGCAAAAGTTGTGTAACAGTAATGAGATTTGAAGTTCATTTTGTATTGCTAAGCTTAGAGATACTTAGCACCTAGTTCATATTAAGCCTCTGTTAAAGAAACAGAAGATATGAACTCCTGTCTCCTGTTGCTGATGTAACAGGAAGAGGTTAAACATGGAGGGGCAATACTGTATATAAGGAAAAGCCCCAGAGAGGGAGAGTCAGATCTTCTTGGAGCAAGCTCCATGGAGTCAGAAGCTGCTGCCTCCAGAGAGTCTGAAGAGGAGCCAAGGAGGCTGAAAAGGAAAGGCTCCACCCCCCACCTCCTCACCCCAGACTGGAGAGAGTGATTTTTATTTTGAAAACCTGGATGGAGTGATTTTGATTCTCGGGACCAGCTGAAACTTCTGCTGAGTCTGAGGGCCAGCCAGAGCTGCTGAGGATTTCTGAGAGCCAGTCAGAGCTGAGGGCCAGCCGGTGCTACTGAGGCTGTTGAGGATTTCCAAAGACCAGCAGGATTTGCTGAGGCTGCTAAGGATTTCTGAGGGTCAGCCAGAGCTGCTGTGGAGTTGCTGAGGATATCCAAGGGTCAGCCAGAGCTGTCAAAGACTGAGGAAGCATGACTGTGATGCTGGTACTTTGCATGAATATGTTTGTGGATTTGTCAAGCCTTGACTTCCTGGGAACAGAGACTGTGAAGGATTTAAAGTGGACTGGAAACTGTGAACTTCAGTGTGGAGCAGGACCTGCATGGAAAGCTGGGCAAGAAACTGGGAGCTATATGCCTTTGAACCCAGGTGACTATTTGGTGGATTCATGTAGGAGCTGCCTGCTTCAAGTCAAGATGAAAAAACCTCTCTGCGGGTACTGAATAGTGATGAAATTGTAATTTACTAGTGACCTAGGAGTGGAAGGTCTGTGTATTTTCTGATGATTGAATAGTGAATGATAGTGAATGATGAAGGATGATTGAATGATTGAGTTGATTGAATGATTGATTGATTAAATGATTTTACTTAGTGATTGATGACTGAATAAGTGATTGATTGAGTTAACTTAGTGTGCCCCATGAGTACAGAATTTTGATTGTTTTACTCTGTGTTCCTTGAGAAGGCAAACCTCCTTAAGGATGATTGAATGATTGAGTTACTAAATGATTGTTCTTTGTTGAAAACTTTGTGACCATTGTGGAGAAAACTATGTGGCCATTTTCTGTTATAAGTTGTTGTGAATGCTATATTTTGATCTTCTGTGAAAAGTTGTAACATTGTGAATGAAGTACTTTGATTTACTGTGAATGTTTTGCTCTAATTTGTTATGGAATAAATAGAGTGTTCACTATACTGTGTAATCAGAATCTTAAAAGCTGTTCACGGTACCATTCTTCTGGAAAGCTGCTTGTGCATTACAAGTTTTTTTTTATTATTTCAAGTAGTTTTTTACTTGATTCTCTAGGATTCTCCAAATGTATCATCTTATCATCTGCAAGAAGTGATAGCTTTGTTTCTTTTTCACCTATTCTAATTCCTTCAAGTTCTTTTTCTTCTCATTGCTATAGCTAGTGTTTCTAGTACCAAATTGAATAACAGTGGTGATAATGGACATCCTTGTTTCATTCTCAATCTTACTGGAAATGCTTCTAGCTTATCTCCATTACATATAATATTTGATGATGATTTTAGGTAAATGCTGCTTATCATTTTAAGGAAGGTTCCATTTATTCTTATGCTCTTTAGTATTTTTAATAGAAATGGGTTTTGTCTTGTATCAAAAGCTTTTTCTGTGTCTGTTGAAATAATCATATGGTTTCTATTAGTTTTGTTGTTGATATGGTAAATTTTGCTGATAGTTTCCCTAATATTGAACCAACTCTGAATTCCTGGTGTAAATCCTAGTCATAGTGTATTATCCTCATGATAAATTTCTGTAATCTTTTTGCTAATATTTTCTTTAAATTTTTTGCTTCTATATTCATTAAGGAAATAATTTTCTTTTTCTCTTTTACCTCTTCCCAGTTTAGATATCACTACCATATTTGTATCATAAAAATGACTTGGTAGGATTCTTTAATCTATTTTCCCAAATAATCTATATAGTATTAGAATTAATTGTTCTTTAAATGTTTGATAGAGTTCACTCGTAAATACATCTGGCCTTGGAGATATCTTCCTAGGGATTTCATTGATGGCTTGTGTGATTTCTTTTTTTCTGAAATGGGATTAAGTATTTTATTTCCTCTTCTGTTAATCTAGGCAATTTTTATTTTGTAAATATTCATCAAATTCACTAAGACTATCAAATTTATTGGCATACAGTTGAACACAAAAGCACCTGGTTGTTTTTTTTTAATTTCCTCTTCATTGGTGGTTAATCCACCCTTTTCATTTTTGATACTGGTAATTTGGTTTTCTTTCTTTTTAAAATAAAATTAGCTTAAGGTTTATCTATTTTACTGGTTTTTTTTTTTCATAAACCAGCTCTCTCAAAGAGTTGTTTTCTTCCTTAAGATTCTGGATCTCCTTTTCTAATTGGTTGTCTTTCTTTTAGTAATCTTCTTGTTTGTCTTGAATTATTTTGTTTCTTTAGTTTTTCCCCAGTCTCTCTCATTTGATTTTTAAGACCTTTTCAAAATTCTTCTATAAATTCTTTGTGTGCTGGTGGCTATTTGACATTACTCTTTGGGGTAGAAGAGGGTTTCTTTGTTTCAATATCCTCCTCTGAAGATGAACCCCAGTCTTCATTCCCATAGTAACTCTCTGTTGCGGGAGTTTTCTCCTTTGCCTGTACATTTAAAAAAAATTATAGTAGCTTAATTTTTGTAACCATCTCTGGTCCTGAAGTATGTAAAATTGTGCCTCTGGTCTTAGATCCTCCTACAATTCTCCCTTCTGGCCTGGAACTGAAAATCAAGAACTCCAATGTGCTGTAAGTGCCCACAGCACTTGAATTCCCCATGGCTTCTGTACTCACCAGGTATGTGCTGGTTCCTCCTCACCCTGGCCTGCTTCTCCACACCATGGTTGGGTCTGGCATTTCTTGTCAGCAGAGGTTCCCTTGATCCTCCTAGGCTCAGATGCCCAACTCCCCTGTGACTGGGGTCTAGGCAGCCTCCCAACCAAGCTATCCCTAGGGCTTTCTGCTTGTTGTTTAGGTGGACCTAGGACCTAGTGTGGAGGTGTTAACTCTTTACAGGGACTAAACTTCATCCTGGGATTTTTCTTCAGATCTTCTCTGACTGTTCCAGAAGAACACCTGCTCTGTCCTTACTTTTATTTATTTTTGCCACGCTATGCTCATCCGGAGGCACTATTTCATCTCTTTTGTGGGAGTAAATCTTGAGAGTTCAGACTTTTCTGACTTACTCCACAGTCTCCCAGAATCCTCTCTCCAATTCTAATTTTTAAGGAATTATTTTCTTCTATGAACTTTTATACTCCCTTTTCTGTTAGGCAAATTATACTTTTTAAGGAGTTTTCTTCAGTGAATTTTTGTGCAGCACCAGGTAAACAGCCAGATGCTGCACATCTTCTTCCATTAGGTCATTTCTGCTCTTTATTTTTCACCTTATCTGAAGCATAATAGATTCTGCTCCATCCCCTACCTGTACTCTGTGTGTGTGTAGTTCTGCCTGCTTTAAGTGTGTCTTTTGTAAACAATATACTGTAGGATTCTGGTTTTTGATCTATTCTGCTATCCTCTTCTGTTTTTTGATAGAGTTCACCCCATTCATATTCACATTTATGATTACTAAATGTATATTTCCCTCCATCCTCTTTTTCCTCCTGTTTGTCCTCTCTCTTCTTTCACCTTTTCCCTTCTTACCAGTGTTTTGCTTCTGTCTACCACCTCCCCTGATCTGCCCTCCTTTCTGTTAGTCCCCCCTTACTTAATCTCTCTCCTTTTATTCATTTTCTTCAAGATATTTTTGTATCTCCTTTTCCATTTGACCAATTCTACTTTTTAAGAAGTTGTGTTCTTTTCCCAAGCTGTTGACTTTTTTTTCATAATTCTCTTGCATCTCTCTCATTTCTTTCCCCAGTTTTCTTCTACATTTCTTATCTGATTTTAAGCTCTTTTTTGAGCTCTTCAGTGAGTTCTTTCTGGGCTTGAAACCACTTCCTGTTTTCCTTCTTGGTTTTGCCCAGAGGTATTTTAACATTGTTGTCCTCTTCTTTGTAAATTGCTCTTACTTGTCAGCATGTTAACTTTCTTTGGTCAGGTTCTTTTTGTTGTTGTTGTTGTTGTTATTTGCTCATCTGTTTTTTTTGGCATTTTTCCTTTCTTTCAAGTTTGAGCTCTGTTCTCAGGGTGGAAGGAGCACTGTCTCAGGTGTTTTGTGCCTGAGATTACAGGCCCTGGTTGTTTACCTGGTGCTGCACTCATGTTGCTCTGGAGCCCAGAGGGCACCCTCATGTCTGGTGCTACTGGAGTCTGTAAAGGTCTGGCAACTTAATTGGCACTGAGCCAGGGTCCTGGTGGCGATGTCTGGCATGTGCTGAGGCTGGTGGGGTGATTCTGCATTTTCCTGGGGCTACATTGATGCACATGGCTATCTGGCTGCTGAAGGCTGACTGTTTGTCTCTGTTTTCACTGAAGCAGCAGTTCTCAGAGATGGAATCATCCCATTTCCCTGGTTATGCTCAGACGTGTGAGGGGTGGTGGGTTCTGATGTTGGCATTTGCCTGCTCCACCACACTGAGGCTCAGGATCTCCTGCTAGTTTGCTGTGGTAGGGTTTTCTGCTGGCTCACTGGGATGCTTCCTGATCTGGACTGTGTTCTCCCTTTGTCAGAGTGAGACAGACCTTTTTGGTGATCTTCTAAGCTTCCTGGGCTAAAATATTATTTCACCTCCTCCCCAACCTCGTCCCTACCTTTTGCTGCTTCTGCTGTTCCAGGTTTTGGGATGCTATTTTATGGTTGTTTGGAGGTGAATATGAAAGAGTTCTGGGAATTTATTGCTTACCCCAAAATTTTGACTCTTGGAAGTCCCTGGAGTTCTCTTTCGTGGATTTGTATACCTCTTTTACTATTTACCCCCATTTTATTTTTAGGTGGTATTTTCTTCAGTATTTTTGTGCCTCTTTTGCCAAGCTGCTGACTCTTTTTTTCATGCTTTTTTTGTACCACTCAAATTTCTTTCCCCAATGTTTCTTCTACCTCTCTTATTTGATTTTTAAAATCCTTTTTAAACTCCTCTAGGAATTTTTTTGGGGGCCCTGAGGCCAATTCACGTTTTTCTTTGAGGATTTGGATATATAGCTATTTTAACTTTGTTGTCTTTTTCTGAGTTTGTGTTTGCTCTTTTCTGTCTCCAAAGTAATTTTCTATGGTTAGATTATCTTTTTATTATTTGCTCATTTTTACAGCCTATTATTTTACTTCTAACTTTATATTATATCTGGGCTCTGTTTCCAGCACTGAGGGGACACTGTCCCAAACTTCAGGTTTTTCTTGCTGACATTTTCAGTGCTAGTTCTGAAATATTTCAATTCTTCCAAGGTGGTATAATTTAAGGAGAGGTATAATCACTGCTCTCTTGGTCTGTGAACAATCACAAGCACTCTTTTTTTTCTTGAACTGTGACCAGTGTCCCTGATCCTCTGTAGCCACCCATGTGTGCTAGTACTCCTCCTCACCTTGGGACTGCAACCCAGATCCCCATATAGGTAATGCTATAGAGTCCTGTTCTATTGCCAGTAAAGGGTCACCTACAATCTCTTTCTGATCAGTTGTGTGATCCCTTTACCATCTTTGGACTAAGAGCTCTGAAACTGCTGCTACTAGTTCAGTTCACCCTCAAAACCTGATCCTGGCTTGTCAGGGCATGGCCCATGGTGGACTGAGCTTCACTCTCATGCCAGTGAGACAGACCTTTCCTGCTGACCTAAGTTTATAAGGCTGGAAAATTTTCTCACCTCATCCAGAATTCAAGGAGAGGAATTTGGGAGAACTCATGTGAGTCTCTGCACATACTTTGCTATCTTGGTTCCATTTCTAAATCTATGACTACTACTACTACTACTACTACTACTACTACTACTACTACTACTACTACTACAACTACACACATTCACACAGAAAGACAGAGAGAGAGAGAAAGAGAGAGAGAGAGAGAGAGAGAGAGAGAGAGAGAGAGAGAGAGAGAGAGAGAGAGAATGAGCAGCTCTTCATAAACGTGAAGAGAGATGGCACATCTTCCCAATCTTCCTTTCTTCAAGTTTGTTTAACTTGGGGAATTTTATTGTTAAACTTTGTTGTTGTTTAACTTACATTATTCTTATAGACATTATCTTGAAGACTTTCGTTACCTCATTTGATCTTTCCTAGAAATATTCTACATGATCAAAGTCTTTCAAAAACTGGTCCTCAGAAATAAACTTTACTTATAGTTGAAAAAAGAAATGTTTTATTTGGGTTGACCTTGTCTTGATAAAGTCATCCTATCCTTTTGTTAATATAATTTTCTTTGTAGATATTTACTATCTGATGATATGTTATAAAATTTTGCTAGGAGAAAACAAGTAAAGCTCCTTGGCCTACACTTTACCAATTTTATTTTTTCTTTATTTAAGTTGTGGCATTCATTCTTCTCTAATCCTAAAGAATCACTCTTGTTTTCATGCTCTTTCAAAAATGTATTTTAGTAATGATTTCTGTCAGTTCTTTCAGAACCCTGGTTAACAATTGATCTCTGATGACTCAAATTCATCAATGACAGCTAAGTAAGTCCTTACTATTTAGATATTTGTATAAAATCAGAGACATAACTTTGTTGGGGAGGCCAAGGTTTTGCCATACATTTTTCACAACCATAGGGGCAAGCAGAGATGTACTTCTCTAGGGTGGTACTTTTCTTTTGTATAAGTATAGGGACAACTCTGTGCCTTTTCATCTCCTGCTTTTCTGCTAGCAGGGGTCAGTGACCCTGTTTATTTGCATGACTTTTGGTCACTACCTAAGGCTGCAGTCACAGTGATGCTCTTCTTCTGGGACCTTCCTTTCCCATTAATCTCCCCAGGTTTGTAGACCAACTCTCTAAGAGAGTAGTCCATACTGGTACAAATGTATTTGTGGTTAGACTATACATTGCCACTCAAGAGACCCCCTAATTGCTTTCCATCCAAGTAAAAAAAAAATCCCAGTTATGGGACTTTTCTCCTTCCATTTTCTATGAAGCTTAAAGCTTATTAGAAATATACTATTCCAATTGAATACTTTTTAACAGCCCTTGTAGGTTTACTCTATCTCCAACCAAGCACCTGTATATGCAATTCCTGTGTTTTTACCCTTTATTATTGTTCCAAAAATCTAAGGCATATTCTTATACATCATTTTCTTAAGCAAATGTTGATTCCCCAAATTGCATGCTTTCTTCCAAAGTATTTGCCCTTCCTCAGTGGCAATGATAAAACCATCCCCTGGCTCTTAGATCTGTAGTTTCTTGTTCCAAATCCCATAGTTCATAATGATGATTTCTAGATTCCTTATGGTGGTATCATTTATGCCTGAGTGAATCATCAGAATTTGGTACTAGTCATTAAGTTTTACGAGACCTGGCAAGCTCTCTAGCACAGCTTAAATGCACACCCTGGGAATACACTAGACCTTTCTTTTGTTAATATCAGGGCAACAAATAGCTGCTTCAGAACATGCAGTAGAGAGTAACCAACTAATGCTTTTTGCCATTTCTTTCTCTGACTCTTACTGGCTTATCTCTCATTTAATGGCCCCTGTGAATCCATATTATGATCCCTTAGCAGTATAGCTTCCTTGTATCTGCTTCTTAGCTCCAAGAGCTTGGTGATCCTCCTTCCTATCTCTTCTGTATCATCTCCAGCCTCCTGTAACTGGTTAAGATTTTTCACTATTTTTTGAAAATGCTTTTCTTTCTTTTTTTTTTTAGATTGAAGTCCATTTTCTTTTAAATGAACACATCATTATCTTTGATAACCCTTGAGAGTAGAGCAATACTATCTTTCTTATATTGTTACTTTGAAAATAATCCCACAGGATGATTCCTGTTTTTCTTTAAATTCGTTTAGTAGATATGCAATATCCTCTTCCTCATTTTCCCACTTTTCTCCCTGTTGCCTGAATTACTTTAAGATATGTAATTTTGATTTTTGTCCATAAAAATGTTTGTGCCCCCTGACTACTTAAAAAAAATTAATCCTCAGGGTCCATTTCACTGAAGAACTATACTTGTATCTTATACATTCTCCTCTTCCTAAGAAACTAGATATGCATATGGGGTATACAGGACTCAAAAACTGTAAATGAATCTATAATCTCATCAATGTGGCTATCCCCTCCAATGATGCAGATGAGAGTCTAGCCAACACTTGCCCATTCCGTCAGTGTTTCATCCTTATGCCCCTGTAAAGTCTTCCATAGGATATTCAATCAAAATTGTGAATTTTTTTCACTTTTTCCTTACCTCATGAGGATCACAGCAGATGACACAGGCTGCTGACCTATCCTTTGCTCACATCTCAGGACTAGGACTTATTTTTGTTCGTATATTTCTTTGATGGCATCTATTTTTTCTGGTTCTTCCTCATAGTTCCTTATTTGTTATGTCTTGCAACCTGAATACCACCACATTCCTCATCATCACCATCTATGTGACAATCAATTTTAATTCTTATGAGTCTGTTGGTTCCATGACCTACAGACACACAATAAAATAGTTATAATATTGACATTAGAAAGCTGGGTCTTAATTTCAAGGAAAAGGTTATTTTATTTTGCTTTTAATCTTTTTTTGGAACTCAGCAGTTTTTTTTAAAGGGAATCTAGCCTTGTCTCCCCTATTGTTCAATTCTGAACCCAAATCATTGTTCTTTTACAGTGTCTAATCAAGATAGACAATGTGCTTTCTTAAATGTCTCAAACACAACTGGATACAATATACCAGATGAGATCAGAATAGGACAGAGTGCAGCAGCTCTAGAACCTCACTGGTTTTGAGCACTAAATTTCTAGTAATACAGCAACAACCATCTTGCTTCTACGTATTTTGCTTTTTATCTCTCAATTATACTTATGCATGTATAACATAGCTATTTCTGTTGCTTTCCCACTGCCCTTATATTATAACTCTCAGCTCTTTGAGTTCTTTACATATCACCCAGCACAGTGGCAAATAATAAATGTTTGTTATTCTTGTTATCTAGGACAGGAGGAGTTCTTAATCTGGGATCCATAGAGAGATCCACAGAGAGATTTAAGAAGGTATGTGAACTTGGATAAGAAAAATAACTAATTTTTATTTTCATTACCTTTTTTTTTGATTTTTTTTTTACTTCTTTTTTTTTGGAGGGGGGAAGGTAGGGCAATTGGGGTTAAGTGACTTGCCCAAGGTCACACGGCTAGTTTTTTTGTGTTAGGTGTCTGAGGCTGGATTTGAACTCAGGTGCTCCTGACTCCAGGGCCAGTGCTCTATTCACTGTGCCACCTAGCCACCCCTTTCATTAACTTTTAACTAAAATTGAGTATGCCCTGTAATTATTTTGAAATATTATTCTTAAAGGATTCCACAGACTTCATTAGCCTGCCCAAAATGTCTGTGACTCCAACAAAGTGAAGAAATTATGATTAAGTATAATTCATAACAATTCTGTGACTTTTCAAAGCCAAGCAACACATTGACTGTGTGAGTTTGAGAGATCCTTCAAAACTATAAAAGAAGTTATATTAACAAGTGGATCTGCTAATTGAAGTCCCAGAGAAGCAATGGTTGATGATAGCATCTGGATTGGGAGCTGAAGACAAATTAGACATGGAAAAAAGGCAGTTTCTGGACCTTAGAAGTGCTCTGACTCATGAAGGGAGGAAAATAAACAGGAGCTATGAATTACCTCTTTTATTCCATATGCTATCTACGTCTGATCCCACTCTCCCCAGGAATCCTAGATATGCAAGGGAAAAGTGTACTCCCATGTTAAGGTGATCATTTTGTACAAATTGCTCTCAATTTGTACAGTCTTAGCAAATAACCTTTCTAAAATCTAAATGTCTGTTTCATGGTCAATGGAAAGCACACTAGTGGGAGTTTATCAGCAACATTACTACCAAAAACCTGTTGGAGGAAATAAGTAGTGAACCCTTCCCTGGGAAATCCTCATATCAAATAGGGCAGTGGCAAGTTGGGAAATTATCCTTGGATGGGGCACTATATATTTCACTGGTATAAGGAACTCCTGGTAAGGAAGCTCTGTCTACCAACTCATGTTTGCAATTCACAAAGTGTTGTACATTTTTCTTGGAGAGTTGCCTAAGGCATGGAAACATTATGTCACCCAGTCAGTATATAGCAGGTGTGACTTGAACTCACCTTCCTGACTGAGCCAGCTCTCCATACTATCTATTTTATAGATAGAGATTAGTTATACAGATGAACTTGCTAAGCATCTCAGTGGTTAGGGGAGTAGCCCAGCAATCAGGAGGACATGAGTTCAAATTCAGGATCAGATACTTACTAGTTGTATGACCTTAGGCAAGTCACTTAATCTCTGTCTACTTCAGTTTCTTCATCTGTAAAGTGGGAATAGCACTTAGTGAGGATAAAATGAAATATTTATAAAGTGATTCGCAAATCTTAGGGTGCTTTACAAATGTCAGTTATTATATGTAAATATAAATTTAGGTATAGTCATAAATATGTTTTATGGTTGGTAATTTTTTTCATGAAAGATTAAGGGAATTTTTTTTTTTGCTTTTTGGAGGGCAATTGGGATTAAGTGACTTGCCCAAAGTCACATGGCTAGTAAGTGTGTCAAGTGTCTGAGGTTGGATTTGAACTCAGGTCCTCCTGACTCTAGGGCCAATGCTCTATTCATTCTGCCACCTAGCCGCCCCAAGGCCAGGGAATTTCACAGGTTTAGACTCTGGAAGAATAGAAGCTGCACCCTTTACCTTTTTGATGCATGATGATTATTTGGGTCAATTGTGAATGTACCCAAATTGAGTAAGGCAGGTCAGGAGTGGATCAGAAGTTTTGGCCAGAAGTTTTTGAATTTGGCATTTGTCATGAAACATTGTACTATAAGTAGTTAACTTAACTGTACCTAAAAGTCTTTTTTAAGCTGCGGCAGTGAACCATTGTAGATTTAGGCACTGTCAATGGCAGGATACATTATGAAACTACCTTACTACATTATCCACAGGAACCAAAAGTTTCCTGAAGTTGTATTTTAGGAATTCTTCATTTCCAAAGAAAATTGTCTTTTTCGGATAGATTTGATGTAATAGTTCTAGTCATTCTTCAGCACATGGACACAAGAACTGTCAAATGATATTTCTTAACAGTTTTTTCTTTGCTAAAAAAGTCTTAATGAAATAAAAAGGGAAAAAAAAGTAAAAAAAAAAGTAATAAAACTGAGATTATAAGCAGAATATTGTAATCTGCAAGTGATATTTTCTAAATTTTAAAATTTTAATTTTTTACTTATTTTTAACATGAATTTATGTTTACTTAAAGATATCACAAAGGAATTGTTTATACATAAAGCATAAAGTAACTATAAAGAAAACTACAGTTTTCATTTAAAAAAATCATAGCCAGTGAGACTGATAAGATAATATGTTTAAGGACAAATTTGAAGCTCTTACTGCCATGTTAATTCAATGGTATGATAGCTTATTTAAATATTTAAAGCACTGGAAGATAGCCATATTTGTACTGTCATCAGCAATCCTGTTCTCTTGGAGCTACATAGCTCTTAGTAATGCTAAGGGTTCAATTTAAGCATGGAGGAAGGAAGAAGAGGGGGGCTATTTTAAAATAAAAGAGCAGTCAATGGCCAAGGGACTGAGACATACTTTCACCAGTTTCTGTAGTGAAATAAATGTTGGAACAAAATGTGAGGTCTTTTAATTCATGACTAAAGCTACGTACATAGGTTTGTTCTCTATCTTTGGAGTTCTTTAGTATCAGTCCTGAGGGACAGCCTAAACACATCTTAGATTCTCTAAGGGCTAGTTAAGGAGGGGAAACTCAGATCTTTATAAACCACTCTGTCCTAAGTTCCCCGAGTCTTACCTTTAGGTATCTTCTGAGTATGTTTAGTAGCCTCCAGGAAAACTCCCAAAGGGCAAACTAATCCTGTGGGGTTTGACTTATGACATCTCAAGTGGATTTTGCATAGTCCAAATGAATACAGCTTGCTAAATTCACCAAGTTACATTAAATATTTCCTTTCTCTATAGACTGGAGATATATGGTTCCCATGGTATTTTCAGAGGGCCTAGAGCATAAATGGTATAAATGACTTTGTGTCAATCACTGAAGGCATTTTGGGGCAGGGAAAGTCACATTCGACGGGCCTTTACTAAGTGTTTACTATATACAAAACACTGTACTGGGTGCTGGGAATAAAAAGACATAACATTTTCAGTGTCTAAAATTTCACAAATATTCTAATGAAGTTCCAAGTTCCCATGTACATCGACTTCAATATCTTCGTGGTGAATTAAAACCATAAAATAGGAGTAAAATAAAAGTTTGAAGATCAAGGAATACTGCCAATCAGTTAAACACAGAATCTCAAAAGTTGAAAGTAACTTCAGAAATCTAGTCCATCCTTTTTGTAATGCATGAATTCCTTCTGGTGAGGGAAAATCATAGCTTCATGATTCAGTGTTTTAGGCTAACACTGATACTTAGCAAGATCTTCCTTACATTGAGTCAAAATTCACCTCTTTTTGCAACTGTACAGAATATTTACTCCTGCTCCCTCCCACAAGACAATCCTTCAAATATTTAACAACTATTATGTTTCCACTAAAACATCCCTTCCCCTCCCTTCTAGAAGCCATTCCTTTAAAATATCAAATAGGATTCCTATGTCTGTTGATTCCCCCCATTTCTTCTTGCATAGTTGTAGTTAGTATGTGACCTGTTTTACTCATTCTGATAATTTTCCTTTTTATTATAATATAAAGATATTTCATTTTTTAAAATGTTCCTCAAATTCCTCCATTTTTATTGTATTCCATTACACTAATATATCCATTTCTGATCCATCAACAAACATTTATTAAGCCTCTACTATGTGCCAGGCACTGTGCTAAGCAATGGGGATACAAAAAGAGGCAAAAGACTGTCCCTACTCTCAAAGAACTTACAATCTAATAGGGGAGACAACATGAAAACAAATATACAACAACTAAACTATATGTAGGATAAATAGAAAATAATTAACCAAGGAAAGGCACTGGAATTAAGAGGGATAAGGAAGTTTATTTTATTTATAATTTATTTTCTTCTATCCTACCTGATTTGTTGAACATTTAGGTTCCCTCCTATTTATTCGTAATTAAAAATTTTGTTGTTAAATTGTTTCAGTTGTGTCTGATGCTTTGTGATCCCTTTTTAGGATTTTCTTGGCAAAGTTACTAAAGTAGTTTGCTGTTTGCTTCCCTAGCTCATTTTACGGATGAGGAATTGAGGCAAACAGGGTTAAGTGACTTGCTTAGGGTCATATAGCTAGTAAATTTCTAGGTCCAGATTTGAACTCATGAAGAAGAGTCTTGCTAATTCCAAGCTCAGCGTTCTATCTGTGATGCCTGTACGTGGATTCCCACGTAATTAAAAATACTACTGCAATAAATATCTTGAATAGTAACTTGTCCTCCCCCTTTCCAATAACATTTATTAGAAGATACTCCGAATAATGAAATTATTCAGAGAATCACAGAATTTCAGAGTTGGAAGAGCTTTAGTTGTTCATCCTGTCCAGGGATGTTCTGGTAAATGTTTAACAACTGACTTTCTGGAAAAAATAATGCAAATATGAAGTATTTTAAGTTTAATCTGCATTATTAACAT
This sequence comes from Pseudochirops cupreus, assembly GCA_028627135.1. Lineage (NCBI taxonomy): Eukaryota > Metazoa > Chordata > Mammalia > Diprotodontia > Pseudocheiridae > Pseudochirops > Pseudochirops cupreus. Next base: position 428,458,232 of record CM053580.1, on the reverse strand, counting down.
TTTCTGCATCACTTTATTAAGTCCAAACAATTAATAAAAAATGAATCAAGTACTTACGGATTTCCAAGGTGTATATACTCATACTGAAAATTCAATAGTTGGCTCTCCAGAATGTTTGGAGCTAGCTGCAATACATCCCCTATCTCATCTAACTTACATGTTGACAGTAATCCTCTTTACAATGTTTCCAGAAAGCAGTGTAATTGACTTTTCTTGAAGAACTCAAGTGAAGGGGATCCCATTATTTATATAAGCAGCCTATTTTAGTCTGACATAATATGAATGATTGGGAAAGTTTTTTTAAATTAAATTAAATTATTTTTAAAAATAGGAACCTTAAATTTGGCATGTTTCAACTTCCACACCTTGATTCTAATTCTGCTTTCTGAAATCAAGTACAAGTCCAGTTCCCCTTCAATAACAATCCTGAAGATACTTGAAGAGACGATGACTTCTTTAAATTTCTCTCTCTTTCTCTCTCTCTTTTTCTCCAATAAACATGTTTAGTTTCTATAGCTAATCTTCATATGGCATAAACCTGAGGCCCTTCAAATGGCGTGATTATTTTTAAAAACTTTTACTTCAAAGTACTGGCTTTCTTTCCAGAAAGATTCTAATAGCATGTCTTTCTAAGAGCAGTTAATTAAGATACCTATTTACATGTGCAATTGCATTACATTAATTCTTGTCTTAGGGTTAATCTCTCTCTTTCTCTCTGAATCTCTTTCTTTTTTTTTTAAATTTTATTTTAGTTTGCATCATTCATTTCCACAAGATTTTGAGTTACATATTTTCTCCCCTTCTTTCCCCTACCCACCACTCCAAAACAGCCATCCCAGTGTGTCCCCCCTCCCCCAGTCTATTCTCTCCTATGTCACTTTTCAATAGGGCAGGATGGATCTCCCAACCACAGTGCCTGTGTATCTCAAGTTCCAGTTGGATGTAGTCAATAGTAATAATAATAATAATAATTGCATGTATATATATATATACATTCATACATACATATATATATATACATACATACATACATACATACATATATAT
>CM053580.1:428438911-428456685 GCA_028627135.1 Pseudochirops cupreus | reverse complement strand
CTTCTTCTTCTTCTTCTTCTTCTTCTTCGACCAGACCTAAAAATTTGATTAGTAAAGGAAATTAAAATCCTTGAGGACAGGAATGGTATTTTACTTTTTTTTTAATCCCCATTGCTTAGCATAGTCCCTGATTTAATAATTTAATAGTTATTAAGTTTAATAAATATTGCTTGTTTGGTGAGGAAACTCCCTTTATCAATGAAAACAAGTACCTTTTCTGAAACTTACCTTCTTAGAAAGTTGTGTGAACCCTAAAGCAGTTGCTAAGAGTCACACTGCCAGGATGTGTCACTGGTTAGACTTGAAATCAAGACTCTCCAGAGTACAAGGTTAATTTTATCCATTCGCCTATGCTGTACAAGTCACCTTTATCTTTATCATTATCATTGCTAATATTTATATGGTGTTTTAAGATTTGCAAAGTACATTACAAATATTATTTTATCCTCAAAACAACCCTGGGAGTTAGGTGCTCTTCTTATCCCCATTTTACAGAGTCAGCTAGGAGGCATAGTGGATAGAGTGCCAAGTCTGGAGTCAGGAAGATTCATCTTCCTGAGTTCAAATCTAGCTTCAGATGCTAGCTGTGTGAGCTGGGGCAAATCACTTAATCCCATTAGCCTCAGTTTCCTCATCTGTAAAATAAGTTGGAAAAAGAAATGGCTGACCCCTTCAGTATCTTTACCAAGAAAACTCCAAATGGACTCACAAGGAGTCAGCCACAATTGAAATGACTGAACAACAAACACAGGTTGAGACAAACTAAGGCTACATGATTTTCCAAGGTCACATAGCTATGTATGGGACTGGATTTTAATTCAGGTCTTTATGTTTTCAGGCTCAGAATGCTATCCACTGAACTAAACATGTGATCAAACCTATTAGGGAACTCCCTGTGAGAAAATTTCTTCTACCAAAGTATAAAGTATATTTGCAACCATTCTGCAACTTGGAATCTTAGAGAATATTCCAGGAGCATTGAGAGATTATACAACCTGGCCAGAACCATGAAATTAATGTGTCTGAAGGATTTGAACCCAGGTCATCCTGATTTGGAGACTAGTACTCAATCTGCTATGCTGTTGAGATTAGTTCTCTGATTGCCAATTTTTGTTGTTGTTCTATCATTCCTAATTAGATGATTATTCCCCTTGGCAAAGAAAATAGCAGGAAAATGAGGTTCTCTGACTCCAAGTTCAGTGGTCCTTGAACTCTACCCTATTGCTGAAAGTCATAGGGTGGCATTAAAGGACTATGAAGTAGCTCACTGCCATCGATTTTCTCCATATGTCTTCTTAGGCCCCACTCTTTTTAGTATTGTCCACAGGAACTGCTGAATCGAACATTTTTGCAAAACCGAGGGGTCAAAAACTAGTTTGACCCTCTCAAATTCATCAACATGTGTTATATATGAGCTGAAATAGACAAACCAAAGGAATGAATTGGTGCAACAAATGAATTATTTGGGTATTATGTAGACATAGCCTGAATCACTAATCTACAACATAAAATTTAAGTCTGATCAATTGGTTCAATTACTGTATTAAACACTTTTCTGTCTTAAATTACATTGACAATTCCTTTCATTTAAAATCCATATTCTTTAGATTTATTCTTCTGTGAGGGAAAAGCAGATTGTCTGCTTTCCTTCTACTGAGCAAGAACTCTGGGCTTTTGGGGATGTAACCTCTCTATTAGCTCCTGTACCTAGGAGTAAGAAGTTCCAAACAGCAACACAAGTTCAGGTCGATCATCTTGAGTGTTAAAAAAGTACTTCACTACAGGTGGTAAAGGCATGTAAAAGCTCAGTCTACAACCAAAAACAAACAACACCCCCCAAAATAATAAATTTCCAAGGTTTTTCTGGTTTAAGAAACATTTTTCTGAAATCCTTTAGTTTTAATCTTTGTCTATCCAACAGAATCCACCCTGACCCTGGTCTTTCTGCCTATACAACAGAATCCACCCTCACCCTGGTCTTTCTGCCTAACTGCATAGTAAGTCCATATTCTCTTTATAGATCCAGTCTGCATTTTCTTTGGTTCCACCCAGAAAGTCTCTGATTCCCTTTCCAAGCTGTCGGGTTCTAGTGAAATAAAGTGCTGTTATTTCATCCTTTTCTTTTTTACTACCCTTAAATTAATGCATCCAAAATTGAGCTATCCTCACTCTCTTCATAACTCTTCCCCTTTCTGAACTTCCTGATTATTGCTGAGGGTACCACCATACTTCCAACTTAAATGTCATCCTCAGCCTCTTATTCTCGCCTATACACCCAACACCTTTCAATCTGTTGCTAAGATCTGTTGATTTTACATTTGTAGCATCACTCAAATGCACCTCTTCTCTACTCTGATACTGTCACTACCATGGTACAGACCTTCATCACCTGAAGGGTAGACTATTACAATAGCTTGCTGGTTGGTTTTCCTGCCCCAAGTCTCTCCCTACTCCATTCCCTCCTCCACTAAGCTGCCAAAACAATCTTCCCAAAGTGCAGGACCTCCCATTCAACAAACTTCTGTGGCATCCTACACATCTAGGATCAAATATAAAATCATCTGTTATCAAAGTCCTTCATTATCTGCCCCCTTTACCCATTTTTCTATGCTGAAGATTTTAAATCTACTTGTCTAATACTAACCTCCCTAATAACTTCCAGTCTTGTATCTCCAGCTGCCCATTAGACATCTCAAATGAAATGTCCTGTAAACTACCATGTCCAAAACAGAACTCACTTTGTTTTCCTCAAAACTCTCTCCCTTTCTAAACTCTGCAATTACTATCAAGGACACCATTATCCTCCAAGTCACTCAGGATCACAACCTAGATGTCATTCTTGACTCCTCATTCTACTTCACTCCCCTATATCCAACCTATGGCCAAAATCTGTCAGTTTTATCTGTCCTCATTTTCTGTAATGTTCTCTCTCTCATTGCCATCTCTTGATTTCCCCTAGTTTCTTTCAAGTACCAGTTTAAACTCTCACTTTCTACAGGAAGCCTTTCTTGATCCCTCTTATTTCTAGTACCTTCCCTCTATTGATTATTTCCTAGTTAAGTTTGTTTATCCATACTTGTTTGCTTGTTGTCTCTCATTGGAAAGTGAGCACCTTGAGATCAAGGACTCTTTTTGCCCTTTGCACCTATGTCACCTATACAGTGCCCGGAATATTGCAGGCTCTTAACAAATGTTTATTGACTACCCTCTTCCTGACCAGCTCCCAGGAACCCTATTGTTTTGCTTTGTTCTTTCAAGCATCTTAACCCTTTTTCTATCTTGGTGGAGATAGAGGGCTCTTTCTTGGGTTTACCTATTAAAGAATAACAATTAACTTATTAGTTAAATAAAGAATATCTATTAAAGAATAACATGTGGTCATATAAATAATAAAACACATTTAGCACAAGGGAAATGTCCTGAATTAACACAAGCTCTACTCTATTTTGTTTTAAATATGAATAATTAAAAGATTTAACTAAGACAAGATTTCATTTTAATTCAGCATCAGCCTTAGCTCTACCTTAATATTTCTTGTCAGAGGAAAGATGATTTCCTCATTGTTAAGGGTAAATAATAATTCATTCACCATATTCTTGACTTCTTCATCCTGGTTGGCACAATCTTGTCTTAAAACTTATTTTTGACAGTTACATGAGGAATTATAAATTAACTACTCAATAACATTTAATTCCAGTTCAGATCAATTGATTTGATAACTATTAGACATTTCTCTGTCTTAAGATATGTACACATTACTCTAGATCAGAGAGACAAGATTTAAAAAGACTGTGACAGACCAGAATATTGGACTGAATTTACTAAGATAATATTGAGGAGAAATAAATAAAAGTCTTATACTTGGGTTCAGAAATCAATTTCATAGCATAAGATGAGGAAATCATAGCTAGATAAGTTTATCTGAAAAAGATTTAGGACATGAGGTGAACAGTAAGTTCACTGAGTGTGCGTTGTGATATGGCAGTTGAAAAATAGCTAATGCTCTCCTAGTCTACATTTAGAGAGGTATGATGTTCAGAGCTATGGAGTTGAAAGTGCCTCTGTACCTTGCCTCAGTCACTCCACATCAAAAGCATTGCGCAAAGTTGTAGGATGCATATTTTTAAAACATTGATAAGTTGAATGATGTCCTGGGAAGAACAACCAGGATGACTGGTCTAAGGATAATAAGATCATGGATTTTGGACTAGAAGAGACCTTCAAAGTCATCAAATCCTCATTTTACTGATGAATAAACTATGGCAAAAAGACAGTAAGTGGCTTACCCAAAGTGACACAGACAGTAAGTGTTTCAGGTAGAATTCAAACGCAGACTCCAGGTCAAGGAGCTCTATCTACCACATTGCTTCTAGAATCATCAAAAGAATGAGAAGTGGCAGAAAATAAGACCTAACAAGAAAATTATAATTGTTTTCAAATATTTGAAGGACTCTCTCTTGGAAGAGGAAAGGTATTTGTTTTTCTGGGTTTCAGTGGCCAGAACTAGGAGATGCAAAAAAAAAAAAATAGAGCTATGCAAAAGTGTGGGTTCCCCTGAATTGAAGTATTTCAAGCAAAGCATGGATGACTATTTGCTGAGTATATTGCAGAGGTAATTCTTGTTCCGGTCCAATTTGGACTGGATGGATACTAAGTCTCTTCCCACTCTGGGATTTGATAAATTATAAATTCCCAATGTATGACTTTATAAAGCATTTTATCTGCATAAAGTGGAATCTAAGCTTTAAAGTAAAAAAGTACTAATCAAAAGACCAGAAGTAAAGGGTAAATTAAAAACAATTAATAAATTGATGTTATCTCCATTCCCAGGTTTCTACTACAAATAATTTTATAATAAGAAATATCGAGACAGAGTTAAAACTGATGTTGAATTAAAATAAAAGCTCATTATCAGTTGAGTCTTTTAATGTCCACATTTCAAACAAAATGCAGAAGAGATTGTATTTCTCATGTGCCTGAAGATGTTTCACTATTTCACTTGTCTTGGATCAAAAGGGCTGACTTGGAGTCACTTACCTTCAGTATCACTGGGAACTTGGGCAAATCAGTTAATCTCTTTAAATCCCAGTTTCCTCAGGTATAAAATGGTGATGAAAATAGTTATACAATCTAAAATATGGAGTGGCTAAGATTTTTAAAAAGGGAAAATATGTTTTTTTTCTTTTCAAATTATAACCCATTTCCCCCCTGCAACTGCCCCCCACACATACACACATATATACTAACACTACTAACCAAAACTATAAATTCGACATGGGGGAGAGGGGACAAGGATTCCCAACAATTATTTTTTTACTAAAGTTAAATGGGCTGTCTTATGACATAGTGGTTCACCATCCTTGAAGTCTTCAATCAGAGGCTAAATTGCCACTTGCTAGGTATATTATTGGGCTGTTCTTGATTTATTATGGATTAGACTAAATTATCTCTGAAGTCCTCCCATTTCTGAGATACTGTGATTCTATGATTCAATGAATTTGAATTCAAGTCTTGACAAAATTCTAGAATGTGTTCTAAAAGAAAGTGATAGTCACTGTAAGGAAGTGACATAATGACCACCATGAGTCCAGAACTAGGCACAAACAAGTCATTCCAGACTAACCTCATATTTCTTGACAAATCTATTGGCCTGATAAATCAAGAGAATGACATAAACATACAGAATTGTAGAAAAGCAGATTCTTTAATGACATTTCTTTAATGACATCTTTGTAGATTAGACTGTAAAAGATATGGTCTAGGGTGGCTAGACAGCACAGTGAATAGAGCACTGGTCGTGGAGTCAGGAGGACCTGAGTTCAAATCCAGCCTCAGACAGTTAACATTTACTAGCCTTGCGACCTTGGGCAAGTTGCTTACTTAACCCCAATTGCCCTGCCTTTTCCCTTCCAAAAAAAAAATAAAACAAAAACACAGATATGGTCTAAGCATGATCACATGGAGTTAGATATATCCTAGTCTATTTGAAAGACTAGACCAAACATGTAGGAACCAATGTGAACCTGGAGGGGAGTTTCTAGTGCCATAACATAGGGATCTATCAATGGCCCTATTCTATTCACCCTTTTTATGAGAGAATTGGAATGAGGTCTGCTTATAAGGTTTTTAGACAACATGAAACTTACAAGGATAACAAATGTGTCTAATTACAAAACTGGAATCCAACAAAGGAATTGAGTGTTTTGCTAATTGGCTAAATATAATTAGATTAAATTAAAATGGGATAAATATAGTTCTAACTTGATTTTTTAAAAATCACTTCCTCATGTACAATAGAGAGTGGTGAGAGTGGGCCAAAAGCAGACTGGGGAGTTTTTAAACTATCTTATTGGGTTTCTTAGGCAAGGTGAAAATAAGGCAATGGACACAGCTGGCAATATCCAAGTTCTGTTCTAATCTCATACTGCTAAGAGAGGCCTGGTCTTTGTGACCCAGCACTAAAAACCTACAACAACAAAAACAGAAACAAAATTTTAAAATAAACAAATGTTCTTATAACAACTCTACCCTGAAAATGGAGATCTTCATGAAAAATCTAAAGACTTGCATTATATTTTCTTTATGACATAACTTTAAAAGTTCCATTTAATTGTAATTTTAAGGCAATTTTGTTACATTAGGAAACAAATCACCTAGTATGACATTGTATTAATATGAAGGTTTTTACATAAAACTATCAAAAAAGGAAATGTAAATCATCACTCTAAACAGTGACTTATTTTAGAACGTATCTTTCATTGTTCCCCCTAACATTACTTTAGTCTAAAAGTATAACAAATTCTTCTCCAAATAGAGATTTTTTTCTATATCTGGTAGGTTCTCTGCCCTCTATGAATTCCTATTCACTAACCTTAGCTCCAAATCTCTTTGGGTCTGTGAAGTGTTTATCTTACTGCTTATATGTATCTTCATGATATATATAATTTTTCATGACACTCTGACTGTAAAGTTGATTTGGGGAGAGGGTCAGCACAGACCAGCATAGATCTGCCATAATCAGGTTATACATTTTCACATCTTCAACTCCATCAACTAATGAGCTTTTTGTTTTTAAATTTTGGATTTTTCATTTTTAACATATGTCAAGTTCTACAGAAACTGATGGGGGAAAATGCAACGGCCGCATCACTCTCATCTCCAAAAATAGATTCGCCTCCCTCCCAACTCCTACACTTTATCAAGCCCCTAACTACTAATTACTAAACTACAAAATGTTCATCTGACCGAACTACATTATGTGTCCATTTTTAAACACTCCACATCCAATAATCCACCCTCTGTTCTGAGTATCTTGGACAGAATTCCTACTCTGTGCTTTTCAGGGTCATGGTCAATCAGCTATCACGAAGATCAGTATAGAGAGCATATCCCCTGCGGATATCATGCCCCACCCAACCCTCTCCCTTTCAAAGGAGCCAGCACCCTGGCTTTTTTACACCAAGTGTAAAAGCCTTGTATTGACACCACAGCAGGCTGCCTCTCATCAGTGCCTGCTGTGATGCTCCACACTCTCTCACTCCAGGGAGTACTTCCCTGCTTGATGCTGGTAGCAGATTAAAGCTGTTCTAATTTTCCATCCTAAGCCAAATAGATGTATAAGCAAGCTGTTGGATTGTCTCAGGATCCTTGCAGTACACAATCACCATGCTCTTTCAGTGTTTTACTGTAGTTAGCGTTAACGGGGAACATTTGCAAGTAAAATAATGCTTGGGGGTGGGAGGCTGGAGAAATGAAGGAAAGAGTATGGAAGGGCCCAGTATATGGATCACCACTGGTTAGTGGGTAGCTAAAGTGGTCATAAAATGCAAGGTACTATTCACCAGGAGCAACCAATAGGTTCTTAAGTGCCAAAGTTGAAGTGAAAAATATAATTCATCATTTTGTATCTTGTATACAATATTTTACCAAGGAAAAAGGAAGGGAGAGAAGGATGGAAGGAGGACTGGAAGAAGGGATGGAAGGAAGAGAGGATGGGAAGGAGAAAAGGAAGAAAGGAAGGAAGGAAGGAATAGAGGGAGGAAAGAAGGGAGGAAGGAAGGGAGGGAAGGAAAGGAGGAAGGAAAGGAGGGAGAGAAGCCAGAGGAAGGAAAGTAGTGATAATTGGGGAAGTGTCACTAAAGATCCACATATACTCCATTAATAATGATGAACAGTTAGGTACATTAGCTTTAAAGTTGTTCACACTATTTAGATTTTTGAAGAAACAAAACAAAACAGAACCAAAGGACTCCTTCAGCTAAAATCTGCTGCAATGGTTCCTCATGGAGAGGAGATGACCCTTGGTTCTGAAAGGTTATGATAGTAGAGTACAGGCTCTGGAATGTCCTAATAAACTGGAAAGGCCAGGAATTAAAAAAAAAACAAAAACATTTGTCTATTTTCCAAGAACCAGTCTAAGCAAATTCTAAAAGGCTTACCCTAAGAAAGTTGGCCAGCAGGAATAGACATGCATATTTGCATAGAGTGTGGGCCAGGTGTGCCAGCAACCTGGGGGAGAATTCCAATGGGAATGCTCCATCAAGGTGCCCCAGTCACTATGAATTCCTTTTGTCAGCATGTTGTGTTTTGTTGTTGTTTATTTGTTTGTGTTTGTTTTAGCTTCAGTAATTCATTAAAGCTTTAGTAAGGTGTAGAGGTCTTGGCAGAGGGATAACCAACTGACACAGACAAAAATCACAGATGTTTGAAGTAGTAAAGAAGTGAAAGAAATGCTAATGTCAGATGAGGATTGTATATGATGATGGTGCACTAATGACATGATAATAAAATGGTTGGGACCCATCTGCAGATTGAAAGAGAAGTATAAAACATCATGGAAAAAAATTAAAATGAAAGACATTTTCCTATAATAAACCATAGGGAAACATCCTTCAAGATTCACTACCCAGAACTAATGGAAGATTAAAAGAAAGGAATTGAAATCATTATTGGCAGTTACTGTCATCATCTTTGTCTTCATTGAATATATATATATAGATAGATAGATAGATAGATAGATAGATAGATAGATAGATAGATAGGGTATGTATATATGTATGTAGGTATATATATATATATATATACACATGCATATATATTATGTGTGTCTTCATATATGTATATATATATGTGTATACATGCACATGTAGCTATGTCTATGGGATCATAGGACTGAGAGTTAAAAGGACCAGGCACCTTAGAGGTCACTGAGTCCAAGTCTTTCCTTTTTACAGATGGGGAAAATGAGGCTCAGAAAAGTAACATGACTTGCATAAGGACACAGTTGTGATTTGAACCCAATTATTTTTACTTCAAAGCCAGAACTCTTTCTACACATGTGGACATCTACATATCAATGTCATCAACATTATGGTCAATGATGTTCATAACAAAATAGATACATTAGCAAAGAACAAGATATAGTTAGACCATCATTAAGGAAATCTTTAGAGTGCTTTATATTGCACTAATAGAGCATTGAACTAGTATTCTGCAAAGCATTCTGGGATTTTGAATGTTGTCTCCATAGAATATAAGCTTTGAGAAGGTCTACTTTGCCGAAAAGTCTTTAAGTAGAATCCTAGTTATAAACTGAACCTTCTATCTTAAGGGCAACCTAAGTATGGAGAGGCTCATAACCAAGAAAATGACCACTTGGTAATGAATTCTTTGGCTATGACAATCCATAAAACATTTTTAAAGACATCTCATCCTGTATGTTCCCCTTCAGCTTCCACAGTTGTGATACTGTAGTGGTGGAATGGAGTGCAGGAGGCTTTAAAAGGCACAGTTTCTAAGCTATCTATAATATTGTTCAAACACTTAAATAGACCTATGACTGTATTGATTTGGAAGCTCCTTAAAAAAATGCAGATTGCAAGCTATCCATGATTGCCCATGCTGTGTCACTCTTATTCATGTACACCCAGAAGGTCACATGATAGTCCAACAATGTGCTGCTGACCTAAATGGGAGATCTTTGTCCAATGCTCAACAAATTGACAAGAACTGAAGGAAGAAATAAAATGCATGAAAAGAAATGAAATATATCAGTTATCATATTAATAAAGAATATTCATTAAATTGATAAGTTAAAGAAGAATAAAGGAAATTGGCACTACGGAGAAATGTAGCTTACAGATTTTCATTGGAGACACAAAGGAGTTTGTGAAAGTTTCCTCATGAGCCCAGAGGCTTCAAGATATCATTTCATGAGATACTTACTTCTCTTCTCTTGTGTTGTTCTCAATGAACATAAAGAGATCACTATGATAATTGCAGTTTATATGCCAAATCTACTAAAGAGGATAAAGAGATGGATGATTATTCTAAACTCAGTCTATCTGAACTCTAGTACTCAATGGCTTTAATGTAAAAGTGGGCACAATGAGAAAAAAATGGACACAATTTTTTTTTAAATAAGCTTTATCTGAGGCCAAGTGGCCAAAGACTTATAAATAGTTCAGAAGGTTTACTTCTATATATTACAAATATGTTATTCCAAAAGATAAGTAGAATGCATTGGATATAACAAACATCTCTCAATGTCACAGAGAGTGAAATAAATGATATATTAGCCAATAGGAAATATATTTGGATGTAGGAGTAGAATAAGATAAACTAACTTTGTGTAGTCAGACCTTTAAATAGTCAGAGTAAAAGTGTAAATCAGTATCATATTAGATGAAATGATAAATATGAAAAGACACTATGAATGATTGCAATGATTTTAATCATTCAGATTAATGGAAAACAGATCAAACAAAAAAATATCAACCATTTGATATGGTTGACCATTTGACTATTTCCTGCAAAAGTCTGACCATTTTAATACCACATCAATAACAAGAGTCAAGTAACCGTTAATGGGAAAAACAAAATCCTTTAATGAGGAAAGAGATGATGGCCAAAGTCAAAATTAATTTAGAATATAAATTCACTTATGAAACACTGTGGAGGAAGATGCAGAAGATTATGTTTAACATTACCTCACAAAAATATCAAAAATTATTATAAACCACAAGTCTATGGAAAGGTTACCATGAGACTAAACTGAGTCACATTCTCCAAAGAACATTCACTGACAGAAGGAAAACAAATAGATACAAAGTGGAACAGGTTTGCCAGCATTTCCACAATTACCTATTTTCATCATTAATGAAAGAAGAACCATCACATCTGCAGGTTAACATATCAGTGCCTAATTAGCTATATGCAAAAAATAGAAAAAAAAATTTAAAGAAGAAGTTGATAAAAATTGTAAGACCAAAACAAACGTACACTGAAGAATTTAAAGCTAGAAAGGAAACAATCTCAAAAGTATTGAGAATACATTTTAAAACATCTCAGTGGTGAGACAGTACTAAGAGAATGGAAAAATAATAAACAGTATAAATATTGCCACCAACTTATCCTGGTGGCAATTATGTAATGTGGTGATGTTGGTTCTTAAAGGGTAATGCCAAAAGAAGATAAGCCCTGATAGTTTTTACATATTGTGCTGAAAAGGCTCTGAAAATGATGCCGGCTAGAATGTCTGTTTTCTAAGACCACCTAGGTAAGTATTTAAAGGCCCATCACCAGTAGATTAGACCTTAGATTGTAAGCTCATTGAGGGCAGTCTTTTGCCTCTCTTTGTATCCTTAAAGTTTAGCAAAGTGCTGTAATGCCAAGCAAAGGCAACTTTCAAGGTTCTGAATACCAGCACAGTAACTCCATTTATTCAGTGACAAATTAAGGCAAAACATTCACAGAACAGAGAAAATAAAAATACAGTGTTAACTCAGTCATTTAGCAAGTTCTCAATTCAATCACAAAGTATAGAGTCAAAGTACCCCGCCCCTGGCTAGTACATTCATTTAGTTGGTCACAAAGTCTCTCTTCTCAAATGGAGATTAGTTTCCAATCATAAACAAAGTACATTCACTTGGTCAGTCACAGAGCACAAAAAGTCAAAAGTTTCCCACCTTTGGATCACAATTGAATTACAATTATCATCAGTAAATACGAAACACCTTCTCAAAAGGGGCAATAGAGAGCACAAAGGCCATCTACCCCAAGGTACAACAAGATATAAGATATCATCAGAGCATTTAATACCCAAAGAGAGGTCTTTTCTTCATCTTGACACAAGGCAAGCTCTCAGCAATCTCTGTTCCTGGGAAGATAAAGCTTAACAAAGCCACAATATACATTACACAATATACATTGCCACAATATACGTTGTCCTCATTAATTCACTCTCTGCCTGAAGAACAGTCTCAGAACCCCTGAAAACATCAGCAAGACCCTCTTCCAGGATTTCTATAAACATACAACAAGAAAATCCTTCTTCTAGGCTTCCAAACCAACAGCAAAGTTCTAGGACCTCTGCAAAAACAGCACTGTCCTTCACCAGCAGACGAATCTGGCAAAACAATATCAAAATAGACAAAAAAATGACAGCCCCACAGTCATGCCTCCTCAGTTCTTGGCAGCTCCAAGTGGCAGCTCTCAAAAGTCCTGGGCAGCTCCAACTGGCCTTCAACAGTCTCTCTCAGCAACTCTGGCCCCCAGGAATTCTCCTCTCTCTCTGTTTCCACAATACTGCTACCCAAAAGCTCTTCTGGCCTCCTCTGTTTGGGTCTGTCTCTAAATCGACTGCACCAGCTCCTCCCAGTTTAGCCCTCTCTCTTCACATCAACAAGTCCATCCCACAAGTGGGATTCACAAGCTCTGGGTTTTAACACTTAACTCAAAACCAAGCCAATACAAGGAGATCTTTTAATTCCATTACCATTACAAGTGCCTGGCACATAGTAGTCACTTAATTATTGTTTGTTGACTAAATGACTGACTAGAAACATGGTGATGAATTTTTTTTGGTTATGGAAATGCATGAAACTATACAAATACACACATATGTATATGTATATATGTATGTATGTTTATGTGTGTGTATCTGTATATAGTCTCTAGTCCTGTGCAGCTCCCTTCAAACTAAACATTAACTTAATTTTTGTTTCTCTAAATGTGAGATCTTTATCAAATGACAAGCAACTAGGAATGCTACTAGAAGAATGATTGATGTCAGTTTTGACATTCTCACTGAAAAAGAAAACAGAGGACATTAGGAAGTTGCATCTTAATGAAAGGATGAGAAGGTGGAACCAAAATGGTTGATTAGAGGTGGCAACCTAGCAGATACCTCTCAACATTACTCTGCAAACAAATTTAAAATAACATCTGAAATCGAATTTTGGAATGGCAAAGCTAACAAAAGTTCAGGGTGAAATATTTTCCCAGCTTAAGAAAACTCAAGGGATTGGCAGGAGAAGTTTGTGAAAAAGGAGTGGAGGTCAATCTGGGGAGTATAAAGCAAGTACCAGAAGCAAGCCTCTGAAACTTTGGAGGTCACTGCAATAGCAGAAGCAGCAGCAACTTCAGGGACTCTCAGCCCAGAGACAGTAAGTGAGTCAGACAACTAATCAAAAAGAGATCACAAAGGGATATTTTCTGGCACTAGGTACAGCTGGCACTTACTGGCAATTCTATTACTCATGTGCAATTCTGGGTTTCAATTCAGGACTGATAGGAGTACTTGCGGTTGTTCAATTGAGAATAGATGCCCTGGTGGCAGTTCCAAGGAAAAGAGGAGCACTAGCACTTTTGGATGTGGGAAAGCAGTGGATCTGATCACACTTCCAGGACCAAAAGGAGCACTAATGCTTGCAACTGCAGGGGTTTAAGATTCCCCACTTCCTGGGTAAAGACCAAAGCACAAACAAGGAATGTAATGACCATACTTCTTCCCCAATTACATTACCTTGGAAGCATTGCAAACTTGCAGACTTCTAGAACTAGCTCTGAAAACAGCAGCAAAAAAAACCTTGAAGACTGGGCTTTCCTATATCCAGGTGAGCAGATCTTAACTTTGACATAAAGTGCAAAGTCAAGAAACAGGGAGGAAAAAATGAGCAAACAACAAAAAAGAACTTGACCATGGAAAGCTACTATGTGGAAAGAGAGGAAGAAAAAAAACTCCAATGACAATAATGTGAAAACAGCTACAAGCAAAACTTCAAAGAAAAATGCTAATTGGACAGAAGCTCAAAAGAATTCCTGGAAGAGTTTTTAAAAAGAGATAAGAGTGGTAAAGAAAAACTGGGAAAAGAAATTATACTGATGAAAGAAAATTATGAAAACAGAATGAACAATTTATAAAAGAGGCACAAAAATTCACTAAAAAGAACTCCTTAACAAGCAGAATTGGCAAAAATAGAAAAGGAAATACAAAAACACAATGAAGAAAATAATTCCTTAAAAATTAGAATTGGACAAGTGCAAGTTAATTATTCTATGAGGCAGCAAGAAAAAATTTAAAAGAATGCAAAAATAGAACAAAATGTGAACTATCTCACTGGAAAAGCAATTGACATGGAAAATAGATTGAGAAGAAATAATACAAAAATCATTAGACTATCAGAAAGCCATAATCAAAAAAGAGCCTAGACATCAGAGTTCAAGAAGTTCTATAGGAAAGGTGCACTGATATCCTAGAATGACAGGGTAAAATAGAAATTGAAAGAATTCCCTTATCACCACCTGAGAGAGATCCCAAAATGAAAATTCTCAGAAACGTTATAATCTCATTCCAGAGTTCCCATGTCAAGGAGGAAATATTGCCAGCAGCCAGGGGGTAAAAATCAAATATTGTGGAATCACAATCAGGATCGCACAGGATTTAAAGTTAAAGGAGTAAAGGACTTGGAATATGATATTCCAGAAGGTAGAGGAGCTAAGATTACAAACAAGAATAATGTACCTTAGGTGAAAAAAAGAATATAACCCTCAAGGGGGGAAATGATTATTTAATGAAATAGAGGACTTCCAAGCATTCCTGATGAAAAGACTAGAGCTAAATAGAAAATTTGACATTCAAACACAAGTATCAAGAGAAGCATAAAAGACTATTTATAAGAGATTCAATATAGTTAAACTGATTACATTCCAGTATGGGAAACTGATACATGTAATTCCTAAGAACTTTATTATTTTTAGGGCAGTCAGAAGGAATCTACAAAGACAGAGGACATGGTTGTGAGTTGAATGAAGGTGAGGTGAAAGATTCCCTGAGAGAAGAGAAAGGCAAAATAGTTAAAATTTGGTCACATAATAGAGGCACAGAAGAAATAATTTTCATAGTGGAGGAGAAATGGAGGAAGGTGGCAGGCAATGCTTGAACTTCATCTTCACTGGAATTGCTTCAAAGAGGAAAGAAAGAGAGAGAGAGAAAGAGAGAGAGACAGAGACAGAGACAGAGAGAGTCAGATTTGTATAGAAATTTATCTTACACAATAGGGAAACAGGAGAGGAAGGGAAAAAGAGAGGCAGAATTGATAGAAGAGAGGGCAGATTAAGGGAAGCAGTACTCAGAAGCAAAACAGACTTTTGAGAAAGAGAAAAGGATAAACAGAAGAAAATTGGATGAAAAAAACACAGTAATCATAACCATGGATATAATTATATCAAGGGCAGCCAGATGACACAGGAGATAACATTGGACTTAGAATCAAGAAGATTCATCTCCATGAGTTCAAATCTGGTCTTAAACACTTAATATCCATGTGGCCTGGGCAAGTCACTTAACCCTGTTTACCTCAGTTCACTACCTGTAAACTGAGCTGGAGAAGGAAATTGCAAACCACTCAGTATTGTTGACAATAAAACCCCGAAAAATAGGGTCATGAAGAGTTGGGCATGACTGGAATGACAGAACAGCAATAACAAATTGTAACTGTGAATGTGAATGGAATAAGATCACCCATAAAATGAAAGATGGTACCAGAATGTATTAGAAAGCCAAGTCCAACAATATGTTGTTTATGAGAGACACCGTTGAAACAGACACACAGAGTCAAAAATAAAGGACTGCAGCATAATATAATATGCTTCAGCTGAAGTAAAAAGAGCAGGGATAGTAATCATGATCTCAGACAAAACCAGAGCAAAAACAGACCCAATTAAAAGAGATAATCAGGGAAACTATTTTTTTTCTAAAAGATACCATAGACAATGAAGTAATATAAAAAATTACACAAGGTTCTCTGATAAAAGTATTATTTCTCAAATTTAAAAAACTGAGTCACATTCATTAAAAAGAGCCATTTCCTAAAAGATAAATAGTGAAAACATATGAAGAGCTTTCAAAAGAAGAAATAAAAGCCATCTGTAGTCATATGAAAAATGCTCTAAATCACTATTGATTAGAGAAATGCAAATGAAACAACTCTGAAGTA
The DNA here is from genome assembly GCA_028627135.1 of Pseudochirops cupreus. Lineage (NCBI taxonomy): Eukaryota > Metazoa > Chordata > Mammalia > Diprotodontia > Pseudocheiridae > Pseudochirops > Pseudochirops cupreus. The sequence continues at coordinate 428,440,408 of CM053580.1, read as the reverse complement.
CCACTTTACAACTATCAGAAATTACAAATGCTGGAGGGAACACAGGGAAATAGGGTAGTTTTATAGCCCTTTAGACATAAGTCCAAATTGTTCTCCTGAATGGCTGTGCCAGTTCACAATTGTTCCAATAATGCATTTGTGTACCTATTTCCCTAGGTCTGTGCACAAAGAGATCAAAATAAAAAAGAAAAGGACCTACCTGTAGAAAAATAATATCACTTTTTTGGGGGGTGGCAAAGAATTGGAAATTTAGGAGATGCTTATCAATAGGGAAATGACTGAACAATTGTGGCATCTGATTGTGATGAAGTACTATTATGCTATAAAAAATGACTGTTCTATGATTGTTAATATAAGACAAGGCATAAAACAATGAGATATGTTTGTCAAAATTATTTGCCACTGTTAAGGAAGAGCTCTGCACAAAATTTAAGATGAAGAAAGGCTCTCCATATAATGTGAATTTCTCCAGATGCTCTTGTTCGAATATGACATGCTGATTGCATCCAACTCTGGAATATTGCAAAGAGTATTTGAATAAATCTATAGCCACTCAAAAGAGTTTAGCCTCCCCATCTACACAGGAAAAAAACAGATGGATAAAGAATGTCTATTATTTATATTATGACAACTAGTTAATATGGAGTAGCTATATAGAGTTCATTCATAAGTTGACACTGCAAATGGACAATGGACAGCCCAGAATTAAATAGGATTAAAAAAATGCTGGATTTCCTCTATAAAATCACAAAAATTATTCAACAAACCACAACTTCTCCCTGAAACAGAAATCTATATTTTTAACAAAGCAATATTCTTCTGATATTGTTTTATAGTCAAAAATCATAGTGTATTAAAATCTCATAAAAATAAAAAATGAGCTTCCCAAAGAGGGCAGTAAAGGGGTACATGGTGGATGATAGTAGACTACAATGCATAACAAATAAAGAACTATAAAAGAAGAACCATAGCAAAGAATATTCAAGAAATAAGGTAATTTTTAAAAGTGAAATAGTCATATGGACAATATGAAAAGTGACCAATAGATAGTCAGGGTAGCTTTGGTAGCTTTGTGTGTCTAAAAGAAAATGATGGAAGATGGCGGCGTAGAAGCAGCAACATATCGCAGCTCTTACATAGCCACCCCAAAATACCCATAAAATAGGACTCTAAACCAATCCTGGAACTCCAAAATGCACACAAAGATACTTCCCACTAAAGTCAGCTCGGCTACGAGGAACCATATCAGCACTGCGAACCGAAACCAGCCTGGCCTGAAGCCGGGGCTATGCCCCGGGGGCGGCTGGACAGGAAGAGCTGAGAAGCTTCAGGTGAGCAGTTAGCAGCAGCTGTGAATGGGATTTGTGAAAGGGGGAGATAAGCAGTCTGGCCAGAAGGCCTCCAGAGCGGAAAAGTGAAAGGCAGAGGTTTTGAACTGGCCTCGGCTCTGCAGCTTTCTGCCGCGGCCTGCAGACAGCAGGGGGACTGAGCGACTGG
>CM053580.1:428408583-428438411 GCA_028627135.1 Pseudochirops cupreus | reverse complement strand
TCAAAAAAAAAAAAAAGAAAATGATGAAAAAGTTGGGTAAACCCCCATGTAAAACTTTTTTAATGCCTTGAAAAGAAATTTAATAGAACGAACAGGGAAAGTATGATAAAGTTATAATCTTCATATTTGGAAGAAATAAACATAAATGAGATTACGGGTTAATTTAAGTATCTGAGTCATCTTTTCTCATCTTTTTTTAAAAATGACGCTTACACAGATACTCATATGTATATATACATATAGTATTATTATTATTATTATTATTCTCCTCAATAAAAGTGTAGGAATGTAGTAAGGGAACAGGCAGGCTTTCAGAAGTGATCATCTATAACCAATCATAGCTTTTGTTGTTGTTGTTATTGTTCAGTCATTTCAGTTGCATCCAACTTTTCATGATCCCATTAGGGGTTTTCTTAGCAAACATACTGGAGTGGTTTGCCATTTCCTTCTCTAGCTCATTTTACAGATAAAGCAAACTGAGGCAAGCAGGGTTGCCACACACCTAGTAAGTATCTGAGGCTGGATTTGAATTCAGGTCTTCCTGATTCCAGGCCCAGTGCTCTATCCATTGTGCCACTTAGCTGCCCCTTAAATCAAAGCTTTACACTAAAGCAATTAACTGAAAAAACGTAGAAAATAGATAAACCTGCTGTGCTTATTTATTCCAAAAAAGCTTGTGACTCAGAGGTGCAAAATACAGTCTTAAAGCCTTTCTTTTGCCAAGGAATATGCCATACGTTTGTGAAGACCATAAAATATCCCTTAATAAATGAGATGAGTTGGATAAAGGTACAGATAGTATGCTTACCAAATTTTTATGTGATACAAAACTGGGAAAGATAGCTAACATACTAGATGACACAATCATGATCCAAAAAGATCTTGACAAGTTAGAGTGCTCAGCCAAATCCAATAAATGAACTCTTAGAGAGATGAGTGTTGTCTTACACATGGGTCCAAAATAAAAAACTAGATAAGCATAAGATGGTGGGAGTGTGACTAAACAGGACTAAACAGGATGATTAAATAAATATCAGGTTTTTACTGCATTTACAAGGTCCACAATGTGGAAGGCAAATAAATAAATAAATAAAGTTATTTTAATTAAAAAAAAAAACATTAAGAGAGACCCAGTAGGCAAGAATAGAAAGATGTTTGTTCTGCTATGCTCTGCCCTGGTCAGATCACATCTGATGATGTTGTGTTCACAACTTGGTGCCACATTTCAAAGAAGCTATAAGAGTATCAAGCAGAAGGCAACCACAATTATGAAGGGCATAAAAATTATATCATATGAGAATTTGTTGAGAAGCGAAAGCTTAGGGAAAAGATAAAAGAGTTTAGGGAGTATGGTAAATATACTTAAGTGGTGGACTTGTCCAGAATACCTGGGTTCAAATCCCACCTCAGACACATTATACCTGGGTTACATTTGGGGCAGTCACCTCTAAGTTTTATTTTTCCATTTGCAAAATAAGATAACAATGACACCCATATCACAGTGTTGTTATGAGTATGTTATGAAGATAAAATGAGATAATGGAAAGAGTATATAAAATCTTGTCAGGATGGGGATGCATTGAATCAATCAATCACTCTACTGCCTTTTAAAGTAACTAACAAAATGTTCTAGTCTTGACGCCTTTGTCAGGTTAGGACACATCTATTGCATCGATAAATCAATCAAGGGCATTGAACTAAGTGTGAACAGTCTAATTAATCAAGCTTGGAATGAGTAGAATACTTTCAGCCATTGCATGATATGAAATAATATGAAGAGACTCAGGATCTGTGGACTTTGGATAAAATATCAAGCCAGTTCAGAACCCAGCATTCCACTGCCTGGCCAAATCAATTGTAGAATCCATTGCAACACAATCCCCTAAGAATCTTTGTCTCCTCTCCAAGTTGATTAGAAGATGAAATTGTGATCTTCAAAAGGTCAGAAGATTTTGGACTTCACATAAGCACCTCTAGCAATGAATCAAGAACACATGGTAACAGTGTTCTCATTGACAATTGAGGACGAAATAGGCAAACTGAGGAAAGATTTGCTATACCTAAGGTGAACATCATGAGAACTCCAAAAAAGAATAAAGAGAATTTTAGCAATCAGAAGTTGTGAGTTGTTCATTTTCCCTGTATGTGCCCATTTTCCCCCAAACCCTGAAGGTTCTTGGAGGAGAGTATTCCGCTGGATTGGGGAGAGGGCAGAGGTTAGAGGTTAGAGGTTCACTGTTCTTATAATCTTAATAAATACAGTTATTCCTACATCACAACTTTACCCATCATGGTTTTGATATATTCCAAGTAGGCAGATTAACTTAGATGAGAATATTGGGGGAATTTTGCAAAAGCCGTGGAAGACATGCAAAGGCCAGATGATGACATAAAAAAAAGTTTAGAAATTCAGAAATGTATAAAATATATGCATAGTATTGAATAATATCAATATATTTTATCATTTAATACTATATACACATTTTTAAGTTAAAATATGACCAAATACTTAACCCAAATTTTACAATAAGGTACTCCATAAAGAAAAAGAAAAAAAAAATCCTACTTCTCTGGTACAAAGAGAAGACTAAAAGATTTTACACGGATTTTCAGATTGCAGTGGTATGATGTCCCTAACCTCCAAGATGTGGAAGGGATAACTACACTCATTTCTAAAAGCTAGTCTGACAGATATCTATTGATACTTAACGATTTTGTGCAATATTCCTTGCTGTCTCAAGCAGTCATTGATTTATGTTTAGTTGGTTCTAGTTTTAAGGAGTTCATTCCTTGGGTAAAGTTTTCTCTTCTAAGCTTCTTATTCTCTTCCCAAATTTGTGCCTTCAAATCCTTTTTCTTCTTCTTTTTTTTTTTAACCTCTTGCTTCATTTATTCTACTTATTCATGTGGTCCTTCAGGAAAATCCATTTTTTTCTCTGTGTCTCTGCTTGTACTTGTAATGAAGTGATAACTGAAAAGATTTTTAATATTAGTCAGTGCTATCTTTGATTTATTCATCTCTCCAACTTTATTTCCCAAAATAGGGTGAGGGGACTTCATACCATATCCAGGGCCACCTCCTGTTGTGCTTTTAGATATAGCATTCTTCTTTGTCTCACCCTGATTCCCTTGAGACAGCCAGTCAGTAAACTTCTAGGACAGGTCCAGTCTCTGGGCTGGGCTCCTCTATGCCCAAATTAAGGGTGTGGTCTTTAGTCAGTTCCCTCTTAGCAGTTCAGGCACTGTGCTAAAGACTGGGGATACAAAAAAAAAGCAAAAGACAGCACCTGCCCTCAGGAGCTCACAATATAATGAAGTAAAGCAATACATAAAAGAAACTGAAAATTGAAGAACTGGAGAAAGAAAAGCAAAGGAGAGCACACACAACAAGAGTAGGGAAGAAGAGCCATGATAAAGTTCTACAACCAGATGGGAAATTTTGAGATGTCTTCCTGGGCTCCCCTCCTTAAATAAAGGATCTGGGGAAGCTTTGCAATGTCCACCTTCTACCTTCTCCAATCAGAGGGAGGGATGGACCCATTGGGAAACTGATGAGGCATGAGTTCCAGAGTTGTTTTGATCTTGAAGGCAGATGAATTTCTATAGTAAATACAAGTAAGCAGTTGAGTTCTTGAATTGACTTCTACCTTTTGGGTTAGGCCTCTCTGATACTGGAGGTTTAGAGTGCTGGATTTCCAGGGCCATCTATGACATCTGAGGACAGTCCTATTGAATTCCAAGTCTCTAGGTCTGAGCTGTCCAGGACTGAGCATTAAGGCACTGCACTTTTCAGTACCTTGCTTATCCCTGTTGCTATTCCATCTCCCCACTCCGGGACTTTATTAGGGGTGTCTTACACTCATGAAGACTCTAAACACAGAGTTTTGCAGGCTATATGGCTTCCAACTTATGTTTCTCTGACACTTACATTGAGAGCCCTGGATTCTGATTGCCATTGGGCTTCTAACTGAAGTTTTTGGATGTAGTTCTTGGGTGGAAGACATAACACTGCAGTTTTCACTGGATTTCTGAAATTCTCTTCAACCTGATGCAAACTTTTACTGGAGTAGGTGTGAGGGAGCTGGACAACCCATGCACCCCTGCGTGGGTGTCAATCTTGACAAGAAGTCCAATGTATATATTTTTAATGCAAATGTTCTCTTAGCTGTCATATCATGGTGAGTCTTGGAACACTATATTCTCCAAGGAATCAAAGCTTCCAGAGATCTAGTAGACAGTGGAGAATCACTTGGGAGATGCAGCAACATGTTTCATTTTCGTTTGGTTGGTTGGTTTTTTTGGTGGGGGGAGGCAGGGCAATTGGGATTAAGTGACTTGCCCAAAGTCACATGGCTAGTAAGTGTTAAGTGTCTGAGGTCAGATTTGAACTCAGGTCCTCCTAACTCCAGGGCCAGTGCTCTATTCGCTGTGCCACCTAGCCGCCCCTGCAGCAATATCTTTCTAATGATGGCTTACATTCAATTTGTTGAGAGGATAAAATGAGATAATATTACAAAGTGCCTTGCAAAGTCCTATATAAATGCTAGTTATTAGTATAAGCAATATCATGGAGGAAATTTATGTTAAAAAAATGAACTGGACTAGTCTTTTAGCTGGAGTGAGTGCTAGATGTTAACAAAAATACAACATAGTTAATTTGTGATTTTCTAGGTCAATATATGGCTATAAAAGATTGATTTCTACTTGAGTTTCATACCACTGAGTACACTAATGAATAGACTAATCACGTTGATTAGAAGCATCACAGTATTGAGTAGTCTATCGAATATGATAAAAAAAAAACAAGTTTTTAAAGATACAGCCTCTTCCTACAAAGAGTTTACAATTGAGTGTATCAAATGTACGTATGTCCAATTAAAGTATGAGCAATAGAAATAGTTATTCACAATGAGGTTTCTACTGCAATGCTATACTTCTTCCTGTTCTGTTACAAGAAATCACCTAAAGCAAAGGAGTTGTTTGAACAAACTAGTATGGCACTGTGGTACCTTTGATCTGTCCCAACTCATGGAGCTATCTAACAACATCTTCTCTGAAGCTGGAAAATGTGGACAAAGAGTGGTGAGACTAGGTGATATGTACTGAAATTTATCGAGGTTCCAACAAGGTTGGCTAAATAGACAATCAGATTGAGCCTAGGCAGGACCATGCTAAGGTGTAATATGTGCCTATTGCAAGGTTTCTGTTTTATAATAACTTCAGATTTCCATTTCATCACAATGTGACAATATAAATTTCTCTCCCTCTTTTTTTTTTAACTAAAGAAGCATTTTCTTAGGAATTAATATGCAAGAATACTTATCTTCTCTTTCAATGATGTTTGCATTTAGAATTTTCTAATTTTAAAAAGAATATTACATAATCATTTCAGACATCTGTAACGTCTCTGTGATATGACACGGAAAGCCTGCCTATTAATGGACTACCTATCATGCCAAACCCTGAAGGTTCTCAGCTTTGGAAGTCATGTCTTTCCTTTGGTCTGAGGCAGCTGTGATGTACGAGGTCTGACAGTGAGAGTGGTCATTTCAGGATGTTTGTGGTGCTTGGAAAAACCCCCACTTGTCAAACTCTATTTCTCCCCAAATTGAAAATTTGGAAGGTCCGTCAAATACATGGAAGTGAAAAGAAAATTATGAAGTGAAACTGTTCATATAACCTTGATCACAAACCTTGCACTTTCTCACACAGTTTGGTACTCTGACTAGAAAAAAGAATAAAAAAGGAGCAATAGAATGTTCAGACTTTTTGAAATGAGAAGAAAAAGGAAAATGTCCCAAACAGTCTATGAAATATGCTAAGAATCTATTTCATCTCTCTGTCAACATGGTTCTGCTAGGCTTGGCAACTCCTATGCTACATATGGCATGGATATTGTGTCTAAAGGCACATGGCTATTGAGTGCTGCTTACCTGGCATATGGTGCATCTTCTCCAGAGAATGAACATAAATTGTTTTTCTTCATCACCCATATTTTTTCTGCAATGATTCTACACAGTTCAGTATCTTAAAAACAAAAAATGCCAACACCAAGAAAGAGCCTAGTTTGGTTATATCTGTCAGAAGAAAGAGGGACTTTGAATATTGACATCACAGCAACAGTGTCCTTACCATTCTTTTCTCCACCATATTCTTCCTTTCTGATTAAAAATTTTACCATTGGAGATATAGCCAGTTATCTAGAAGGCTTTGGCCTGGGTGGGAATTTATTGGTATTTTTCTGAGGAGAAAAATTTAAATTGGTTAAGCCTGTGTTGAATTAGGCAATAATGAAAGAACAGTTTCTTGGGGATTTGAATTGTGGTTTTGGCTAAAACTCTAGACATGCACATAAGCAAAAACTTCTCTTCATTTAAAACAAAGGACATTTTAGATGCTTAGTCCTCAATGAAGAGTACAATAAGTCTATTTGTTATTTTTTGTTAAAAAAAAGTCTAGAATATTTTAATTTGAAAAATTTCCTTCAAGTATGCACAGTAGTTATTCTTAATTTTTCTGAGATTTTCCAACACAGCATTAAGTCCTATTCACTGAAGTGGTTAAGGACAATTTATATATCAAAAATATCAACTATTGGGAAAACATTTACCATGCAAATGGCAAAACTGTGTCAATGATATTTTAAAGGGAAATGAGAGAAATAAATTAATTGAAACGACATTAGCTAAAGTTTACACTTAGAACAATGAAAATGAGACCCCAAGTGAAGGCTCAGTAAAATGTAGCCCAACAGAACTTCTTGTTGCTCACATCATGTGATGCTCTAGCAAGTTACTTGAGCATTATGGCTATCTTGCACATAGTTACCCCTTAATTAAACTTAGCTAACTTGCCCATTTAATTAAGTCAAATCAAATGTCTGATGTTTTCCACTTAATTGCTTCTTGGGGGGAAGGAACTGAATTAGACTAATAGAATGGTTCAATTCCATTCAATTAAATGAACATCTTTAAATGTCCACTATGTGCCAGGCACTGTGCTAAGCCCTGAGGATGCTACCGAGAGAAAGTTAGCCCTTGCCCTCAAGAAGGGGAAGACAACACACCAAAAGGAAACTGAAAAGGGAAAGTAGGGAAAACCAAGGGAGTACCTGGTGCGGAGGCATCTTATTCCATGGAGTTCAAATCAAGCAGAGCCACAGATGGAACGTGAAGCATAAGCTCCAAAGTCAGATTTTCCCTTTTGTAAAGGAAAGCTTTGGGAAGAGTTCAGTGCTCTACACTTCAGTCCTGGAATCAGAGAGGAAAAGAGGCAGAAAGAGCTGGGAAGGTGCTAAGTACCCTTGGCTGAATCAAGAATCTAATAATGAGTTTTCAAGTGACTAGTTTATTCTGGGAGGGGCATCTTCTGTGGCGTTCAAAGTAATCAGAGACTGCAAATGGAAAGTGGAAGGACTGATTGCTGTGTAGTTGCTTAAGTATTATCTATCAGATGTGGCACTGAAGCACCATTCTCTGAAACTGAGTTTTCTATTCTATTGGAAAACTATGTAATCACGAGGGATTTAAAACATTTTGAACTAACTTCAGTGTACCTGCAGACTCTTTAATTGTAGACTTTTCTTTCACTTGTGCAGATTAAAACTTGCTCCTTGACATCCCATGAAATTTTTGTTCATATCCTCTTATGAAGCTTCCATATTGAATGAGCTGGGAAACTTCCTTTGGATCTCTAAATGTTACATGAGTCACAGAGGAGTACATGGTCAGTATCTCGGTTAATCTGTTGAATTCACCACAGCACACTTTATTTTTTATAACTATATAGCTTTCCAATTATATTTTTATATACTTTTTCCCGTATAACTTTATTAATAATATAATCCAACCTCTCATGACCACCATTTGTCCCTAATGCCAAAACTTTTATCATATCTTATAAGCATCCAAAAGGTTGGATTCCATTTAACAAATATTCTGAAGATCAAATTCAAAGAAACACAAAGCACTTAGCCCCAGTGCAATTCAGAAATAAGTTTTAAATAATTAGAGTGGCTCAGCATCACACTGAATTGCTATGAAAATAAGACTTTATTTTACCATCCATCCAGTCCTTTTACCTTTCTTTCATGACCAAGTAGCATTGAATAATATTAATATACCACTGTAAGGTTTTTAAAATATTTCTTCACAGAACCCTTTGAGGTAGATATGAAATATATTGCTTACAGATTAAGAAACCGAGTCTCAAATGAGGTTAAATGATTGTTTCAAAAGTTTATACAAATAGAGTCAGAATCAAGCTTTGGATTCAGACATCTTCTAACTCCAAGTCTAGTGGGCTTCCCATTGTACTGCAAGGCCTTCAGAGTGAATGCAGCATTTGAATGCAACTGAACACTCCAGGGAATTAACCCAGGGAAGAGACATAAGGATGCATTTTTCCCTACCTTTACCATTTAAAACTTTCCTACTTCCAAAAGAATTTAGCAAAAGTAAACAAATATGAAATTGAACCATTGAGGTAAATCAAAAAAATAATGGAGTTCATTGATGTTACCAAGTTTCTGAGATGTACTAATTACAGTCCTTAAGAACTGGATGTTTCTGAGTTTCCTGACAGTAAAAACAATAATGGAAACAAGTGGGGTGATGTAAGCTTTTGTTGGATAGTCATTGATAAAATTCATTTGGATGAATATACTTTCATTTGAATTTTCACTCAAAGATGAATTTATTGTGCAGGTTCTTGTATAATAAATGGAGGTAACATAGTGGATGGTAGACAGGACAGTTTCTCAAAATATATAGAAACCCTTTTCAAATTGACCCCTCTTGTGTTCATCTGCTATAAAGGCTGAAGTCCTAATATTTCAATACTTCATAACAGCTAGGATCTCAACAGAATGACCTCTCTCTATCAATAAAGATTTCAATCCTTCCTAGTCTTAGTGCAGAAGTTCACAAGTTGCTGTGGTCAAAAAGAAAAATAAAAGTGGTATTCAGATTTTAAGTCTTTTGTAGTTAACTATTAGAAGACTCATTCAGTCTGTAATTGAACCCATCATGGTGGGATCTGCCCAAGTAGATTCCCCACTGGTAGAATTTCGAGAGCCCAGAGGCACCTTCATACTTTGATGAAACATTGGCTAGGACCTTTAATGAGTATGCACTCAGTAATGAAACAATGATCAGCAAGGGTCTTTTTACAGTAGCTATGAAGAAAAAGTCTGATGATTTAATGCAGTGAAGAGATAGAACTTAGCAAGCTAAGAGAATGGAAAGTTAGTGCATCCAATAGGCTGTTTATCTCAAATGTAAGATGCCTACAGGAAAGGGAAAAAAGCACAATAGTACTTGGTACATGGGTTATTCAGGAGTAGAAGTCAAGGACCATAACTAATGATTTATGGGAAAGCTGCTAAAAGAGGATGTGAGAAGAAGAAAAATAAGGAGGAGGAGGAGGAGGAAGAGAGAGAGAAGGAGAGAGAGCAGGAGGAAGGGGAGGAGGAGAAAAAGGGGGAAGGGGAGAAGGGTGCAAGAAGGAGAAGAACAGCAAACAATTCTTTTATGGTACTCTAAGTTTTGAAAAGCACTTTACAAATATTATTTTATCTCATGAAAACCTTGGGAAGGAGGTGCTATTATGATTCTTATTTCACATATGAGAAAACTGAGGTTAAGTGACTTGCTAAGAGTCACACAGCTAGCAAAGTGCCTGAGACTGGATTTGAACTCAGGTCTTCCTGACATTGCTCTATCCACTCTGCCACCTAGCTATGTAGTTATAAAGGAAACCTTACCAACTTGCCTCTCTTGCCTAGTTCTTAGATCATATATCAATTATACTTTATATTTTTCTAAATACTTCAGCAATCTTATTCTCCTACCTTTATTTTAAAATGGATGGTTTTCAACAAGTTAGTTCTTGTAGTCTTCCCTTCACCACTTGAGTGTTCCAAAGGTCCAAAGCAAGCCAACCATTTATTCTTGGAGCTTCTGGAACCATAAGGGATGAGAAACAGACTGAGCAAGGAAGAGGCCTTTCCCATAGGCATTTGTAATAGATATAACTTGAGAAATCAAGGGTAAAGGGGAAAGTCCACACAATCCCTAACAGGAGAAGGTTTTTTCTGCTGCTTCAATTATAGCCCGTTCCTGTACATGATCTGCTTGGAGACATTGTGTGAGATCTCAAAACTTTGCATTCCTGATTGCTGTGAATAATTCATCTTATTGTGATTTCCTGTGAATATTAGGGAAGCCAATGGGAAAAGAAAATTCATTTGTAAGATACAGGATCAGTGAAAGTCAAACATTGGTTTAAAAAAAATCCTTACTGTCAAACAGTATTCCTTTGGTACCATTCCTCTCCTTGATGTGAATGCTATGGACCCTCCATAATGAGAAGGCTCATGTAGAGAAATGTCAGAAGAAAACGAAGAATTTAGTAAAGAAGAGCTCTTCATTTTATTTTTCAAAAAACAGTGCCTTGCTTCAACTTTACTAAGTTTATATTTCATTTTTGATTAAAAATATAATTATTCTCAGGTGTCAACTTGAATGAGTAGTTTGGGTGGTAATAATGATTTTATTTTGCTATTTAACATCATGGATGCATAGTGTTTAGAGGGACACCAAAAAGTATACAAGATACATCTTGCCCTTGAAGAGCTTGAATTATAGTAAAACTATAAAATAAAACACCTGAAGATCAATCCAGATGCATTTTATGAATCCTAACATCCTCTAGGCCTTGCCATCTGCCTCACTTTTAAGCCCTCCAGACCTCCAGGAAAATTTGGTTATCTGATGTACCTTAAGGATTCCTGGGCATTGCCATTTACCATGTTGCTGTACCTTTGGGGCATTCAGATCTTTCTGTTTATAAGTGTTGAATAGTATGTACAGACACTTATAATTAGAAATAAGTGTGGTACAATTAAGACACTGTGAATGGGTAAATTTTTTAGAGGGGTAGAGGGAAATAAAGATAGATAAAGGTTATATTATGGGGTAGGGAGTTTGAATTCCAAGAAAAGGAGTTTGGAATTAATCCTGCATGCAATGGGGAACAATTACTGGTTTCTAAAGGAGACACATGATATTAGGGGAGCAATATGATTGAAAACTAATAATGATAACTGTTATTTTGCGGTACTTTTAAGTTTGCAAATTACTTTGTACACATTCTCACCTGATTAAGTAAGTATTTTTGGAAAAAATGTATTTGGCAACAGTTTAGGAGAATAGATTGAAGTGGAGAATGGAGTCAGGACGGCTAGTCAGGAAACAGAATTGCTCAAGCATGGCATGAGGAAAACCTATTCAAGGTGGTCGCAGTGAGAATAGAGAAAAAAAGAATGCATTCAAGAGATATTCTGAAGAAAACATCCATCCAAGATAGTGGCTGATGGGTATTGCCAAGCAGTGACCAATGGTGCCATAGAGAGAATATGGCTAGGTAAAGTACAGGGGTATATCTAGTTTTATTTCCCATAAGAAGAGGTCAGGAACAATTCCTTAAGCCAGATAGAGGGCTGGGTAAAGGGATAGAGAGGTAGAAAGCATGACATTTAGGACTTCAGACTTCAGGACCCTGGTTTGTCTCTACATCACGATAATGCCTATGATCAGGCTTTTAAAAGTATTCATCTGAAAAACATTCCTTCATGCTACAATTTTTTTTCCTCACCTGATTCTGATGTAGAGTACGTTGAAAGGAAATGGAGTCTGTTTACATTTAAACAAAATTAAGTAGCTGCTAAGTGTTATTGTGATCTCATATTCCTCATTTCTGGAAATACTTGCACCAGTCTCACCTCACCCATTTTAACATTTAGAACTCTCCTTCTGCCTTTACATTGACAGACAAAAGTAGTGCTGTTGGCATGTCAGATGAAATGTTAAGTTTCAAGTAGTCAATATTTATTAGGTATCTACTAAAAATGAGGCAGAGAGGTTAAAAAAAAAAAAGTAACAAATTGAGAGCCAGCCCAGGAATCAGTGTCTGGACTCAAGCCCTGCCTCTGGCAAATACTGGTCTGTGACCAGAGGCAAATCATTTAACCTCTTATTACAGCAAAGTCCAATCATTCTGCTTTGGTAAAAGTAGTTTTCTCCCTGGGAGTTGATTTTTAGGGGAAAAAAAATCATGATGTTGATGATGATGCATACCCCATATCAGGTACTAGGGAAATATAAAAGCAAAAAAAGACTTAGTTTCTGATCTTTTGTTGTTGGCCCTTTACTTTTTGATCAATATCCATCCCTCAGTGATAGAGAAGCAGATTCAAGGTCAATGTATAGAAAAATTTCCCTATAATTTGAGCCCCTACTACTTCAAAAGTAAAGTGGGTTGCCTAAGAAGAGAGATGGTTGAGTTGCCCTTCATTGTAGGTTGTACAGCAAACATTTGATGACCATTGATCATAAATGTTGTAGATGGGATTCTTAGTCAAGTATAGCTTGGATTCCATGGCCTATAAAGTGCCTTTCAGCTCTTAGACTTGGTGATCCTATCATTTCCAGGACCTTATAATAAGACATGCAAACAAATTCATACAACACAAATTAGACCATAATAAGTGCATAATGAAGAGTCTCAATTTGTTGCAATTAGATAATTTAAAGATTACTTTTGGCCAGGAGAATCAGGCAATGCTTCATCAAGAGGGTTACATTTCAGCTGACAATTAAATCATGGGGGAAATGCCAACAAGTCTTAGGAATAAGCGAGTCATGGCACAACTGGGAAAAATAAAAGAGTAACTTGAGATGCAGAAGACTTGGGTTCTTTATTCCTCTACTTAAACACTGTTGGACCCTCTGAGCCTCAGTTTTTAAAATTCCCATTTGTAAAATGGGAATAATAATAAAATAATAAAACCTGCCTGATCAACACTACAAGGGCAGTTAGGCAGCACAGTGGACAGAGTGACAGACCTGAAGTCAGATAGATCTGAGTTCAAATTTGACCTCAGACATTTACTAATTGTGTGACTATGAGCAAGTCACAACACACTTTGCTTCAGTTCCTCATCTATAAAATGAACTTGAGAAGGAAATGGCAAACCATTCCAGTATCTTTGCCAAAGAAACCTCAAATGGGGTCACGAAGAATCAGACATGGCTAAAACAACTGAACAAGAAGAGCAACCAACATTACAGAGCTGTTTTGTGCTCAAATGAAATAATATGTATTTGGACTATTTTCATTGTGGATAGAGGTCATTTATTAGTTGAAGAATGTTTTAAGCAAGAACACAAAGACAAAGTTAGGCAAACAAGATGCATCCAGGAAACCTAAATTAGATCAATTTCTCTGAAGAATTGAGTAGCAATTATATAGTCCGACAGAGGTGTGATGAGGTGTGGGCTGATGATAAGAGACAAACAAAAGTAAATGTGGTGCTCTGTAGAATGTGATGAGGATATAAGGGAGGAGTCTAAACGAGTGATGTCATACTCACATAACAATAGATCACTATGGGAAAATATTATTACAGAAATCCCCAAATTAACATTATCTATGTTTTACTGAACTTTCATTTACTTTGTTAAATATTTCCAAGTTACATTTTAATCAGGTTACAGAGCACTGGGAAGTTTTGCTACTGCAGTTTGACAGCTCTGGTCTAGATGATAGTACTATGAGAAGTATGGGGAAGGAAAGATAACTTTCATCTAGCTCTGAAAGTCAAACAAGTGAACGAATTAATGAGTAAATGAACCTGACTTGTTCCAGGACAGGGTCAGAGGTCAAATAAAATAACTATGAGCCAGATTTTGACATTTATGCAAGTATACCATTAGCTGAAACACATAGGTTATCTATCCTGTGAGTGAATGTTTTCAGATAGTGAAGAAAGAAGGGCAGACCTTAGTTAATGCCATGACAAAGTGCCATGCCTAAAAATTCCTAAAATATCTTCAAATCGTCTAAATTCTCTTCACCACCACCCCCAACTACCTTGAGAAAAGACTGAGTATTCTGAATGTGAGAAAAAAACTCAAAATAATAAATGCTAAAGGCTTTGAGAGATCATAAAGAGTGCCGACAAAATGATCCAGAGGTCGTAAGCACTAAAGGTTTTTATTGGTCACTTATTGGTGACATGGAATTAGCGACCTAGAAATGGACAGAAGCAGGGAGGGCTACTAGAAATCTGCCAGATGGCCCGTAAGATAATGCAAACTTCCTGCCTTTCATGGGCTAGAGAGAGGGGTAGGGGTGGAGAAGCAATGTTCTTCCACCCTTAAAAACTCTGCCTAGTGACCCTTAATGGTGAGCGTTTCTCTAGCCTATTCCGTGGAGGTAATGTAGCGCAATTACAGTTGCTAAAGAAATACAGCTAGCAGCAAATCAGAAGTACGCAGAATTAATGACATTCTACAATATTTTTGAAGCATTTCATACTACTGTTCACTCTTCCTTCTTGATACTCTCTTCTCCCTTGGTTTCCCTGTGACTAAACTCACGATGAGCTTCTTACTACTATATCTTTGACTAGATCTCCGTCATCTATTATGTCCTAAAAATAGTGTCAGCAACAGATTCTATATTTTCTCTCTCTCTCTCTCTCTCTCTCTCTCTCTCTCTCTCTCTCTCTCTCTCTTTCTCTCTCTCTCTTCCTCATTTCCCATGTATATCACATCCATGCTCCTGGTTTCAATTACCACCTCTTTATAGATCACCATCTGATATCTCCTCTTAACTCTAATATCAAATTTCAAAATGCAAATTTTAACCATTACCCTAAATTCTTTATTGTGGTTGGTGGTACTACCACCATCCCATTCATATGATCTTCAAAATTTGAAATCATCTTTCACTCTCTGCTCTCACCTGAATTCAAGACCTAAAGTTTTGTCAGTTCTACCTCCAAAATCCCTCTGATTTCTCCCTCTTTTTCAATTCTACTGAAATCACCATAATGCAGGCTATCTTCACTTCCTACCTAGATAAATGAAATGTGTTCCTAGCTTGTCTCCTTGCCCCTAGCCTCTACCCTCTACAATCCACCTTTCACATCATTACCAACATAATCTTCTTGATGAACTACTCTGATTATTTCACTCAAAAGTCTTCAATGGTTCCACAATCCCTATTGTATTAATTGTTTATTCTGTTTTTCAAGGTTCTCCATAATCTGGGTTCATATTAGCCTTATCTCATTCTACTTGCTTTTTGACTAATCTAGGTACAAGTCAAGCAGAGGTGTTCATCATCTCTCATTCTTGTTCTGTCCTCTCTAGACTTTATGTCCTTGCTCATCCCCTATCCCTGTCATATGCTGATTCTTTCAAGAAACAGCTCATGTGCCTCTGCCGTCTCCATGAAGTCTCCTTTGACAACTTGTTCACATACATAAACCTAGGAGCAATCTCTGTCTCCTCAAATTTCTTAGAGTTCTTTAAAACAAAGTTCTTCTCTATATTTCCTGTACAGTCTATCTGTTTTCCCAACCAAAGAATTGATAATCTTCTTCAGGAATGTTTGAAAGGCCATTGTTTTTAGGATGGACAAAAATTATCTTAATTTTCTCCATGAAAAACTGTGTATTTTAGTTTTGTATATTTAACCTTCACCCCATACTATATTACAAACTCTAGGAGGGCTGTATTCCCCTGTTTTATCTTTATATCTGCCCCAACACCACGCACAATACAATGTACATAGAACGGACTTTAAAAAGGTCTTATTGAATAGATGGCTGATTCCACAAAGAGGTGAAACTGAAGGAACTTTAAATTAAGAAATTAAGGCCTGAAAATACAGGTGGAAACTGATACATAAATGCCAGACATGTGGTGACAAGCATAAATCGAATGCAAAGGTAATAAGGAGACATTTATAAACTTCATGTAACGTGTCACAAGAACATGGATATACAATGGCTGGTAATGGAAAAAGTCAGAGAAAGACAGGGTTGTCTTGTCTCAAGCCTAACTTCTGTTTCGATAGTTTGATTTCTTTGCTCCAAAACATTTAGTTACCAATCAGTTCCTGTGATGTTTTCTTCCACTGAAACACAAACTATGCTATTATTCAAATAATATGGAGAAAAGTTAGTGTTAAAGGACATTGAAGGACATTTCAGCAGTTTGACAAGTTTTACCAATCAGCATGGAGAAATTACTTTGTGTCTGCTTTTAGGCCCAGCCATAGATGTAAGGCAGGTATAAGGCAGGACAAACTATGATAATGATAGTTTCTTTTTTGTGTGTTTTGCTTTTTGGAGGAGGGAAGGCAGGGCAATTGAGGTTAAGTGACTTGACCAAGGTCACACAGCTAGTAAGTGTTAGGTGTCTGAGGCCACATTTGAACTCAGATCCTCCTGACTCCAGGGCCGGTGCTCTATTCACTGTGTCACCTAGCCATCCCAATGATGATAGTTTCAATAACAAAGTGGACATTCTCTCTTTAACTAATGATGAAGGAGCCAAAATATTTGTGTATCCTATTCCCCACTCCTGTGGGAAAATGGAGGAAGCAATAGAAGATAATGAAATCCCTGAGGAGAAGCAGAAGAAAGGCAGGGATCATAAAGAAGTCTTTTTTGGAAGTATAAAACAGTTAGGAATAGCCATAAAGCTGGATGAATTAATTTTGTGTATGTATGTCTGTATGTGTGTAAGTGTGTGTGTGTGTGTGTGTGTGTGTGTGTGTGTTTAAGCTGGCATTCAGAAATACAAACTGCCAGTTGTTTATATGCTGCCCGAACCATATTGTGATGAATATAAATATAGTATTGAAATGAAGCACATGGATTGAAAAAAAAGTAGAAAATTATAGTATCCCAACATCTTAAATGAAGAAAGAGTTCAATTTATTTCTAGAACTTTTCTTTTTTTTTTTAAGAGAACCTGGAAATTAAGGGGTTGGCTTACATAAGAACAATGTAATATTTGGTTTCTTTTAACTCATTCTCCAATCTCTAGCTAGCCAGATTCCATCTTCCTCCAGAACTTCTGGGAACTTATGTTAATCAAGGATCAATTCTTTGTGCTCCAGTCCAATTGCAGAAATGAAAGGTATGTAACCACAAAGCTAAATCAAATGCTCTTTCATTCTTAGGTACAAAATCTAATAGGCTAAGATAAGACTTCTAACATTTCCCATGAATTTCCCAGTATTGGGGCAACTGTCTTTGGGCATTACCCATAGGGAACCACACTCCTTCATGTTTTCAACTTTTTAGTTATTGCTGTCTCTGGAGTACAGAAAACCACAATAGGAGACCTTTACTACTTTTTACCAATAGTCTCAGCTTGAATTTAGTCTCCCTTAGAAGTCTCTCAGGGAGACAAGCACACCTATACCTCTCTGACACACCTTGGCTTCTATCCTGTCCAACAGCTCTCTGAAACACAGTGCCAAATAAGCTGACATGCACCGAGTGAAGTGTTATAATTGAATGGTTTGGACAATTTGAGACTTGAGATGCGACGAACACTTCAGCAGAAATCCTCCTGTTTCTTCCCTTTCACCTACAAATAGAATGGGTGGTTTGATAACTGCATCACTGGTTACCCACAAAACCTTGCTTGGTAATAATTAACGCCTGATCCAAACAGATAGCAGCTCTTTCAAGGGGAAGGGGGAAAAAATCTCACTGAAAACAAGAGAGACACTTTTTCCCTGTTTTATTTTTAACCTGATGTGTTGCACAGTACTGAATGTCACCAGATTGTCATTAATGTCACTTTTCCTCATGTTCCATATGTAATGTGACATATCATCTGACTAATGAAACCCGATGAACAATATGTCAACATAAAGAAACATGCTGGGTCACAAATATGCTTAGAGAAAGTTAAATTGCATGGAAATGCACATAGAAAGTGTTTTCCATAGGAATAAAATGGAGATGCATAGTTAACATATTACATTTAGGTACAATGCCTTGGAGACCAAAGGAACTGAAGTATATTGTTACATGATCTATAAAATGGATGTGATTTCTCCATGTTGATACTACACATGCCCAGATAAACAGAAATAAATAACAGGAAAGATCCCCATCTGAAATGTCACTACTTCTTGAAAGGTACAATGGAAAAAACATTTAGAAAAAGAAAAGCCCCACTCCTACCTGCTCAAAGTCATAGAAAATATTGTCTTTTAAAAATCCTCTTCTTCCAGACCAGAAACACCACCCACATATTGATTCATCCTACCTGCAATATTACCTTTCCCTCTAGAGAAAAACAATGGGTGACAATGCTGGAAGAAATTCCCAAATTCTCTTGATTTTAAGCAACATAAACAATAGTTCCTACCCAATATAGATTTGCATTCCTCTCTAGCAAGGTAATGGAAAAGTTTTGGGTTAGTGTCAGCACAGGAACTAAATAGCTATGGGATCTTAGATAAGCAACATATAGGTTTTGTGTCTCAATTTCCTCATCTAAAAAGGGGGACCATTTGCATATAACACATATACACATACAAATGTGTACATATAAGAATATATGTATGTATATGACTATATGTGTGTATGTGTACAGATGTGTGAGCTAAAGAAAACAGAAGTACTTGGAAAAGAAACAATGACTAGACAATTGAATTGGATTTTATCCATTAAAGCAACCAGTCTCAAAATAATTATTTTTCTTATGCAAGTATTCTTTTCCATGGGAAATCACAGCACACTGAACTTTTAAGCTGGCAACAAAGAAGGCTTCCCAAGAACTATTCTCTTTACTTTCTCTTCTTTCCTTACTTCTATAGGACTTGCAGAGGAGAAAAGGCTTTGCTACTCTGCATATATAGTCATTCTTGTGACCCTTTCAATGCCACTCTGAAGGGCAGGCAACAAACTGCCACCAGGAGCAGGAGGTGAAAAATACAGAAGTCTCAGGGTCTAGGGAGGAAGGCAGTACATTAGTAGACAGCATCTCCTTGTCTTAACCCCACATATCAAATATCCTGTTTCCTTTCTTTTCATCCTATAAAATTTCGGAGAAGTACCATCAACCAAATAGTCACAAGGTCTTCTATGAGGAAGATTACATTCAAGAGAAATTCTTCCCCTAAAGGAGTTGAAGGGTAAGTTTAACTTCCAAGGTCACTTCCAGTTCTAAATCTATGACAATTCAATTCTCATTCCCAAATTTTTCTTAGGTTAGAAAAATGCTGTTTGAGATCATGGAATTAGAAGGGACAAGAGAAATCATCAACTCCTGCTTGCACCTTCTACAGATAAAGGAATCAAGGTATATAGAAGGAAAATGACATAGGTGACATAGTATAAGGAAGCATAGTTGCTGGCCAAAACACAGATACAAACTCTGTATACTGACTTAGACTTAGACTTCAAGAAAATCCATTTTTCTAATGGCAAAAACCATGCTTCCTTCAGTTGACTGTTTCAGCTTTTGCTCTAGTCCACCATTTCTTCATGCTGCTCTTCATGTCACTAACAAGCTGCAAACACTTGAAGAGATGTGTTCCTTTTGTGTGGAGGCTGTACAGTGGTGACTCAAGCTATTTACCATGTCGGCCTGTCATGTGTCTTACTCTACAGTTAGCCTTGTGCTTAATGGCATTACTATGCAGTTACTGTGTAATTATTGGGAAATAATGTCGGGTATTTTGCAGTGAGTCAGTCAATAACCCATGTCTCCAATACACCTACCATTAATTCTAGTAATTAAGATATTGTTGACTTCTATCTACTTGTTAAAAGAGGAGGGGGAGAAAGACCCATAGATTTTTCTTTTTAAATGATACTTCCTTTTAGCAACTCCAATGATGGTCACTTAAGCGGAGCCTGGCACTGATGTGGGGCAAGTTTCACAACATCAGTTACCTGAGTTTATTGTAAATGATCTGCCAGTCCCAGGAGGAGATGTTAGGATTTGTGTCAAATCATCATAATGGATATCTTGTTGCTTCAACCAGCACAAAAACAGATGTATTTACAATTCTTGCAGCTGCAGCCCTGCTATTAGTTAGCTCTGAAAAAACTAAACCCTGGCTAGATTTGTACTTCCTTAGCTAAAGCCAAACTCTCACTTTTTCAAAATGCAAGTGATAAAGGGAAGATGGGTGCCACGGTGTCACATTAATTGAATACCAACCTTTCATCTGGGAGTCAACCTTTCTAAGGCAGTATTTATTCAAATCTTTCGGATATGCAGTGGGAAATTATCTTTCCTTCCTGAAATCCCCTCCTTCAAAGCACTATGTTCCTGCTTCTTATACTCATCATGTTCTGCTTTGGAGTATAGCTGTTTTTATATGTGTCATATCCCTCTATAAGACGGGAACCTCTATGAAGGCAGGGACTGTTTTATTTATCTGTCTCCCTTGGCATCCTACATAAAACACTGCATGAAGTGAATGCTTAATAATCACCTTTCACCTTGAAGTTTACAGGGTGTCACAATGGAAAGAGTTGTTTGGTGGGGTGTCAGTGGGCTAGGGTTTGAATCTCAACTGCCTATGGGCAAGTCACTTTACTCTTCTGGGTCCTCACTATTTCATCTATAAGAAATGAGTGGCCTGGACAATGTGATATCAAAGGTCCCTTCCAATAATAAATCAGGGATTCTATGTTTTCAACTGATCTGCAGAATTGGTCTGGGAAATGTGTGAAAATATATTCATCTAAGAGCAATTACTTTTATGGTACCTTTGCATTTTCAAACCTGGCCTTTAAATTGTGACTGAGACTTGTGGAGGAATATTATGCTATCTTATTGAGATAAAATAGAAATTTAAGCAAAGGTAGTCACAGTCTTCATTAAAACCTTTAAGGCACTTAGATCACGCAGTGAATAGAGCCCTGGATGGGGAGATGGGAAGAGTTGAGCTCCAATATGGCCACAGATGATGCTATTAGACTCTAGGTAAATCTCTTAGCCTATTTGCCTCTGTTTCCTGATCTGGGGTGAGGATATGGGGGAAATAATAATACCTACCTCCCAGGATTATTTTGAGGCTAAAATAAGATAATATTTCTGAAGCACTTAGAACAGTGACTGGCACGTTTTAAGTACTAGATAGAAATGCTTATTCTCTCTTCAAGGACTTTATAATCCACCCCCCAAATAGAAGTGAGATTAGACAGAACTTGATAAGGTCAAGAGAGGGAGAACCAAAGAGTTTTAAGAACATTTGAGGTAGGAGAGATCGCACTAGGCATGTTTCAGGGATTGCAAAGGGGCAAGCAGAGTGGGAGGGTGGAGGAGGTACAGGGAAGAGGGCAGTTTTCATTAAAGAGGTGGTACCCAAACTGGGCCTTGATGGAAAAGGCTTTCAAAAAGTTACACTAAGGAAAGGATGCATTCCAGGTATGGGGGACAGCCTCTGTGAAAGAATGGAGGTGAGAAATTGTAGGACAAGATGAAAGAAAAGCTGGAAGACTTGTAGAGCAGCAGTGTGAAATAAAGGTTGAAAAGTAAATTAGAACCAGATTAAAGATGGACAAGATTATGATTAGAGTATGTATTGTAATTTATGGGAAAAAGGGCAATCCCAAAGTTTTTTTGAGCATGATATTAGTGTAGTTAGACCTATGCATTAGGAAGATTTCTTTGGCAGTGGTATGAAGGAAGGAGTAGAGATGAGAATGGACGATGGAGGAAGAAAGAGTAAACAAAAGACTATTACAATTGTTCAAGAGAGAGATAGTAAGGGTATATTTATTTTAGCATCCTTTATTGTTGAAGACTTGAAAACTTCCACAAAATCCAGTCTGGCCTCCATTAAGCCAGACAACCTCATGTTTGGGGTTTTAATTCAAACCCTTCCAGCTCTCCTTACCTCTCTAAAACTTGAGATTATTAGATATTTAACAAATGGTTTTGGTTGACAGAATAGACACCTTAAAATTGGAGGAAGTCTGACTTACAAAAGGTGCAAACATCTTTTCCCCATCCTTAAAATTCTGTAAAGAAAAGTTTGAGTACATGTCACTGGAGCACCATTAAGGTCTGCATGGTGTTTGGGGCCTTTTGTAACATGTGTCCAAGTTTAACTATCCACTTGTTCTCCCAAACAAATCAGATGTGTTGTTTTGTTTTCTTTTGTTTTTTGTTTTTTTCCTAAACTGGATACAAGGGATAGTGCTTCAGAAAGCAAGGAGGAAATAGCTTCCATTTGCATCAGGACTTCTATGAGCAAATTATCTGTCATCTTTCCTCTCCAGATTGGGAGCTTACCCATGGTCTGACCCATTCTGCTACCATGTCTTTCAGGAACAGAGACTGCCAGTCACAGTGCAGTCTACCAAACTTTGCAGTAGTTACACATAAGCCTAGGCATAAATGGAGAATAAGATGAGACAACCAAATTCATTTTCACTTATGGACCCAAGCCAGAATTTAAATGACTCAAGCACTGGCACTTACTTCCCTTGGGAGCCTATTCTACAGTCTAATAGATCTCACTGTTAGGAAATTTCTCTTATAATTCAGCATAAATTTTCCCTTGCTGCATTCATTCTCATTATTCCTACTCAGATGCCCTTGGACTATCTTAAACAACTGATGTCGTTCTCCAGTGCCTACAGATTACCCATCAATAAAGGCAATGTGCATGAGTAGAGGGAAAATGAAAATTCTGGTCAGGACTAACCCTCATTTTTCTATCCCTGACCCTAATTAAGCAACACAAGGGGATCCAGAAGGGAATAATAGAAAGATCACTGGACTGGGTTCTAGGCTGTAGTTCTAGTCCATTGATTAGTCATATGATTTTGGCCCTCTCTCTTTGAACCTGTTTATAATTTGTTTACTGAGAGAGTTAAACTAGTTCCTGAATTTTGTATGAGTTTTCAAAACTTCAAAAATGTTCATGTCTATGATAAAGTATTTCCATGTAGACCTGGTCTAAAATATTAGAAAGTTCTTAGGGGGGAAATGTCATACTTTAATCCAATTTAATTTAATTTGGTTTAATTCTAAGGTCAAGTGCTGCTCTAGAATGCATGTTGAGTGTTCTGTTTGGCAAACTCACTGCTGTCACTAGTGACCAGTGCATGAGAGCACTCTCATGAGGTCTACAGAGAGCACAAAAAAGTCTAATTTGGCTCCAGTGCCCTCACTCAGGACCTATAATTATGCCTTTTTCAAGGCTATTACAATAGCCTCCCAATTGATCTGCCTACCTCAAATCCATTTACGACGTAGATACCAAAAACACACCACACCACACACACACACACACACACACACACACACACACACACACACGCACACACACACACGCTCCTTCAATGGCTTCCTTTCCTTAGCCTGACATTTAAATTTAAGCTCCTCACAATTTGACTCTAACCTACTTGACTCCCAGGCTACCTTTCTAGTCTTATTTGTTAATATCTTGCAGGATCAGGTCTAGCTCAGGCCAGTCCACAGGTTCAAACTGACTCAGAAATGGAACCCAGTGAACATTCATGGTCCATAAAACTCAATAAAAATAAATTTACTCACAATGTGATTAAAATGATATAATTTACTAAAAACAGACCTCTGCCTCCTTACTTACCAGGGAAACAGAACATCGACTAACTCCTGGTAGGCTGGGATTTTTGTCTCTAAACTCCTAGGAAAACTATTACAGTCTACATAACAGATACTGTTCCTATCACATCTCTCTCTCTTAATCTCTGTTTCTGTTTTTACCTACCAGCTCTTCTCCTCATACAACAGGTTTGCCAAGTAAAGAAAATGTCCTCTACTTATCTCTCACAGAATGGTTTCCTTCAAAGCGGAGGTTAGGCAGTGCCTTTTACATGAAATTATTCAGTTATTCTCTCTCTCTGTCTCTTTCTCTCCCTTCACCAGGAATGATTTCATGTTACGTTTATATACTTTGTATTTACAAAATAATAATAATAGTAATAGTTACGCATATAACACTTTAAGGTTTGCAAAGCACTATAATATAAGATTTCATTTGATTTTCACAACAGTCTGAAGAGGTACTATTAGTGTCTCCATTTTGTAAATGAAGAAATAGGCTAAGGAAAGGGGTTTAATAATTTGCCGAAGGTCACACAACTAGTAAATATCTAAGGCTGTATTCACTTGTATTCATCACCCCCAATCCCTCCCCTATTCTCCATCCTGCTACCCCCAGTAAATTGCAAACTCCTTAGAAGCAAGGACTTTTTAATTTGGATTTTTATGTCCCCAGTATTTAGTGCAGTGTATTAAATATTCACTGATTTTTAAAAAAGAGATAGAAGAAGTTTCTTAGCAGTGGGAAAAGATTTTTCCTCTAGAATATTTTGTAAGTCCAGAATCATCTACCTGCCTCTCCCAACTTTTAGGGCATGGTATTAACTTCCACATCGAATTAAATGTAGATCCATCAATAAACACTTGTAGGCTAATTGATTAAGTGGGCCATTTTCTCCCTCCCCTGCTTTATCTTTAGTATCCTTTCTTGTTCTGCTATGAGGCAGTTTTGGATGAAAAGGATGGTGATACAGAAGTAGTCAAAGAGGAAGTCTGTACAGCAAAGTTGATAACCCATGTTTTAGGTCAATATGACAAGGTAGTATGGTGGAAAGGGTATTGGATGTGGAGCATGAAAACTTGGATTCAATTCCTAACTGTCACTTACTATATCTGTAGCCTCAAGTGACCAAGTCACTTGAATTTTCTAGTGGTCATTTTCCTTATCTATAAAATGAGTTAGTGTCTATGGTTCCTTCCTGCCCTAAATCTAAATTTCAATAAATTCACTTAATCTATCTGGGTTTTGGCTTCTATATCTGCAAAATGGATTCGTCAAGGCTTACCCTCAACTTTCCTCTTAACAGGAGGTAAGGGATTCTGTGTCAATGTGAGGATTCAGAACAAAATATTTTAAGTAGCCACATGAGAAAATGTTTTTGGTTTTGGTAACATTTTTTAATAACTTTATGCTTTGTAACACAAAATACTTCTATGAAAGATAAACTACATTTTTTTAATAACTAGAAATTCCAAAATGAAAATCTCATCATTTGTCAGGGAAAAAAATGCATAGAATTGATTGAGACATTTTTAATGTTCAGGAAACAAACAAATAAGCAATATCACAATTAGGTCCTCTCTCTCTACTAGCTTTGCTTTCCCCCCTTTCCCTCCATTTAAGGCTTCCCAATTCATCAAGCAAAATTCTTTACACTGATACAGTCGCATAACATATACAGTGCCTAAGGGAAATAGGTTTTTTTCTGTAGTTTGGCTTTATTACCAGATGAGGTTCCTAAGAAAAGACATTTTATCCAAAGTTGTCTTGAAAGAGAATCATCTTCTTCCCACTGGCAAGCAAATTTTCTGGCATTAAGCCAACTTACCATGTTGCTTCTTCTGTGTCACATCTTGGCCACACACACACATATCTCCCCTTCCCCCCCCCAACTCCTTCCTTAAAATAGGTCCTACAGTATTCCTTCAGGGTCAAAGTCCATTAAATAGCAAATCTAAAAATGCAAATTATCTACCAACTACATATAGGAAGCCTAAAAACAGAATTCCTGGGAAAAGCCTGATTATGGGAAATTATGAATTACCATGTCAGAAGCTAAGATTTGAAACTTCACAACTGTCTACTCAAGCACCCCTAAACAATTTTAAATTGGGAGTAATGGGGTGGGTATGGGCCAACAGAATCAGGGGTTCCATGGTTATTAAGACAGACAAACATTCCACTTCAGACTTTACTGAATCTACCAAATACACTGGTCCCACCCATCCCAATTCCCCTTTTACACTAAGACCAGGAAAATTGGGCCTTGTTAAGTGAGCCACCTATTTTTTTTTTCTCCTCTGGCCAAATTCACATGCTATCCACCCCTGCTAACTCATTATGGCAGCAGATTCATAGGGCATGGGGTGGCAAATGGCAGCATTTTTCAAATGATTCTACCAGGGCCCCTTCCTTGTAACCACACATGGTGACTGTAGAAATCCCAAACTACTTTGCATCACATGGATTCAGTATTAATTAAATGTTGTTTGCAAAAAAAAGAACTGAACAATACATACAACAAGAGTACTTTGTAACTACAGTCCAACAAAAGCACTCCTTGTATGGCAGACTCTCCTAACACCATCCCATAGTACCTTCTTCTGTGTGGTGGTGATATTTGTTAGAACACTAAATTCTGCACCAATTTCTCTATTTAGATGGTTGTAAGAAATTGTCTAAAGTGATATACCACAGCAAACCCTTTCTCCAGTCCCTACCTATGGCATGGCACAATGACTTTTTAAAAATACTAGGTGTCATAAACTATGGAAGAATAATCTTATTTTTTTCTAGAGAAGTTTGAACTCAGGACATTCAAGAGCAATAACACTACTTTTTCCCAATTATCAGGGAAAATATCATTGTAGCACCAATGCAATATTCACAGCAACCATGATCACAATAAATATGCTGACCATGACTACAAATATTACTGCATGGTGCTTGATGGCAAAATATAACAGGTTCTACATATAGGAGATAGACATAAAACATTTACTCAGACACCAGAAAACCAAATCTCAACACCAGGAAACCAAATCCATATAGCAACATAGAACTTGATGCACTACAACATAGCAGAGAGCCACACTATCAGTTAGCCTTCCCACAAACCAATATAAACCTAGATGTCACAGTAGGTGACAAAAAAAAGAACTTTTCCTCACAAGCCTGACTGACTGAGAGTCCTCTCTCTCTCCCAGTCTAGCTATCTCAGACCTCTAGCTTCCTGTGGGCTCTGCTCACCCTTCAGCACACTTCTCCCACCACGAGCTCCATGTGATTACATTCAGCCTATTAGGGGGCAGAGTATATTTCCAAAGCAAAGAAGGTCTTCAAATTCCCCTTACCATTACAATCATCCATCTGGGAACTAGGAATCAGCGTGCTCAACTCAAAAAAAAAAAGATGATATAAAAGTTTTGGAGGAGAGATTGGAGAAATGTATGGATAGGAATATACAGTTCTATACTTGGGTTAAAAAAAATAGCAGCTGTTCATAGGATCAAAAATGGAGAGTTGGAAGACATCTTGGAAATTATTGAATGCAACTCCTTCATTTTAGAGATGAGCATACTAATACCCAGAGAGGTTAATTGACTTTCCTAAAGGCACACCACTAAGCAGTAAATATTACTATTAGGAACGGAATGCAGGTCACAATGCTTCCATATTCAATATTCTTTTCTATGCCACATTGCATGACAAAATTATCTAGAAAACAGCTAGGAACTCTTATGGACGGCAAAGTCAATAGGAGTCAATAGTATAATGCCACCCAAAATAGCTAAGGAAATCTAAAGTTTCATGAAGAAAATCGTGGTGTCTAGAGAAAAAAAAAGGAGATCATATTCCCTGTCTACTCTGAATGGTCAGATGATATCTGGAGTACTGCACTTAGTTCTGAGCACCACATTTAGAAGAATTTAACAACCTAGAGTGCTTTCAAAGAAGGATCATCAGAAATATGGGAAGACTGCTGGCCAGGCTATTAAAGGGTCAGATCAACCCCATCCCCACCCCCATGTCTGAGATACATGTTAATATTCTGTTATGGAACAGGAAATATTCTAGGACTTTAATAATAAAAGGTCACATTTATGTAGTATTTTATAGTTTCCAAAATACTTTATACATATTACCATTTAATTCTCAGAACAATTCTAAGACATGGAGGGCTATCATAAATATCCACTTATAGAAGAGGAAACTGAGTCTACAAGGGATAAAATGATTTACACAGGGTCACACAACTAGTAATTAATTGAATTAGGATTTGAATCCAATCTTTGAAACTTTGTCTTTTGCTCTAATCAATATATCATGCTGTATCTTGGTATATTTATGCTCCAGTTCCTCGGTCTTCCCTCCATTGGTGCACTTCAAGATGGCTCTATTACTGTTTATCCTGTGGAATATTTATCTGAGTTCTTCCATAAATCCTCTGTGTGGGGCCTACTCAACACATTGGAGGCCATGCTTTGAATTTTAGCATTTAATGGACACCAGTGCATCACTCAAGTGATGTATCTATTCTCCATCAATCTTGTTCCCTGACTGACCCACCTCCTTGTCCAGTTGTGCACATCATGGATACATTTTTATAACACTTCTGTACAAGTTACCATTAGCAGTATGCTACATGCTGCTTATAGCCACACTATGTCTTTCTGTTGTTTTTGAGTCATGTACAATTTCTATTTTCCTGACGTTATTATATTTCATGATTCCCAACCGTTATTTAAAAGGTTAATGTTAAATAGAGTTTATTTTAGCACCACAGAGTTAATTGGGATTATTGAAAATGTTGAATGATTTCCCAAATGAAATTCAGCCCAATTATCTTTTCACAAACACATGGAATCTTAGAATCCCAAATCTCAGAACTGAAAGGGAACTTGGAGGTCAAATAATCCAATACCGATCTGAATGTGAAACCTTTCTATAGAATACCTGGTAAGTGGTCATCCAGGTTTTGCTTGAACACCTCCAGTGAGGGAGAACCCACTACCTCCTGAGGTTTTTAGAATCACGGATCTAAAGCTAAGACCTCTGAAGCAAACAAGTACAATTCATTTATTTTACAGATGAATAAACTGAAGCCCAGGGAAGTTGTGACTGGCCCAAGCTCACTTAATAAAAATACAGGGATTTTAATCCATTTCCTTTGTGTACTGTATTAACTATGATCTTTGAGCTTTTGCCCAACTTACCCATTATTCAGATATTTGATTCTGAAGTTTCTTTGTTCAGGTAACCAGTTGTTCCTTGCATTTTAACATATATTAATTGTATGTTTTCGATTTTTCCGTATTTGTCATTTCATCTTCTGAATCTTCTGAATCTCCTCTTCAAGAAAGTCTTCATGATACAAAAGTATAAACGTTCTGAATCAAGTAGCTTTTTGTCTACTTCATTCCTTGATCTTCAGCAAATTTTTCCAAATATTTTTACCATTGTCCCCTGCTCGCATTTTGGGCAGGTATCACTGACTACTTCTGTGATTAAATCAACAAATATTTTTCAGCACCTGTTTCTCTCTTCTATCCAATCTCCACATTTATAACATTTGACCTACCCTACTTCACTAAAATCAAGGTCTCTGGAGGAGAGAACGCTCAATTACTCTTATCTACATTTCAAAATTATTCGGTACATTCCTGTATTTTCTGCTATATTTCTTCCAAGAACTGGGTAATAATTGCACCTTGGATGCTTATTAATTGGCCTCCATAAAAAGAAGACCAATATACTCTGCCTACCCTTATAATATGGTTTCAATCTGCAATACTTTAATGAAACCTCTCACACAGAACACTAATGACTTCCTAAGTACCATATTTAATAATAACAAGGACAGGGGGGGCGGAGCCAAGATGGCGGCGTAGCAGCAGCAACACATCGCAGCTCTCACATAGCCACCCCAAAAATACCCATAAAATAGGACTCTAAACCAATCCTAGAACTCCAAAACGCACACAAAGATACTTCCCACTAAAGTCAGCTCAGCTACATGGAACCATATCAGCATTGTGAACCAGAACCAGCCTGGCTTAAAGCCCTGGCTGTGCCCCGGGGCGGATGGACGGGAGGAGCGAGGAGCTTCAGGTGAGCAGATTAGCAGCAGCTGTGAATGGGATTTGTGAAAGGGGGAGATAAGCAGTCCAGCCAGAAGGCCACCAGAGCAGAAAAGCAAAAGGCAGAGGTTTTACACCCGCCTCAGCTTTGCAGCTTCCCGCCCGCAGCCTGCATGCAGCAGGGGGATGGAGCGATTGTTCTCAGGCCAGGGCTCTCGTGTTGAGCAGCCTGGATCCGGATCGCCGTCTTGGGCCTCGGTCTTGGAGTCCTTGCTATCCAGTCAGCCAGAAGTAAATAGGAGGAGTTCCCAGCAT
>CM053580.1:428367934-428408083 GCA_028627135.1 Pseudochirops cupreus | reverse complement strand
TTTTTTTTATTGAGAAGCTTTTGACTAACTCAAGGAAACTAGAGTAAAAAAAGGAAGTTGTTGATTGGGAGAAAATTTGCCATCTCTATTCAAAGTCTGTTATAAAATATATATTGTCAAATCACACAAATATACGAAGAAGAGTTATATTCCCTGATTGATAAGTGGTTAAGTGACATGAACAGTTCTTCAAAAATGATGTACTAGTTGATATTTCAAGTCCATTTCAGATATGTAGTCTTATAACCCTATGATCAAAGATGCAACTCGAATTCATAAATTGCCTTACTATCTACCTATACTTAATATGAGTATAAAGAAATGAAGGAAACATCTGGACCAAGGGGCCTTCAAACCTCATCACATAGCCAGCTTTTTTGAGGGATTAACCTAGTAAAAGTGATAAAAGGGAACTCAAAAGGACCTTACCAGATTCTACCTAGAAATATAATTTATATTGCATTATATTAAATTGTTGGTCATAGGGAAATCATGGTCACTAGAACACCAAAGTATTGTTATCCTTATAGGGATCACTGTTGGAATGACTCATACACCAAGAAACCACATGTGGAGTCTTTCTTGATCAACCTCTTCAGACTTGTCCATATAATTAGTCTGTCACATATTGACAGGTGGGCTTTCAAATGCATTGTTGGGGAGTTTGAGATATACTATAGGACAAATGGGTTCCCTAAAAAAATCCACAGAACACTGGTTTTGGTAATTCTCATGGAAAGAATGAAATAGTGAAAAATTCCAGGCAAATGACTTATAGATGCCTTAAACTACTCTGAAATTTATTCCTCCATAATTTTATCAAGAATAGAAATAAAACAAATTAGAATGTTTTAAAAATAGTTTTATTAATGTAACTTTAAATGGGAAAATCAGGTCTCAAACATCTCTGTTTAATCTCCGATGATGTATTGCTAGGAGGGGTCCAGAAAATTAGAAATTCTCACACCTGTAGAAGCACAGAAAAATCCAGGCATTATAAAACACTTTGTGTGTGTGTGTGTGTGCATGTGATCATTAATGCCTATGTGCATAATTCCAAATCAAACATATTCACATTATTAACTTTTATAAGTTTATTAGTCTCAGTGCTAATGAAATCACTCATCCTTGGCAAATGCACATGGCTCCCTAATGAAACTTCAATGGATGGATCAGTGGTGAAGTGAGTATATCCAAAGGTCTATGCCAAATTCTGTTTTGCTGCAGTGACTAGCAAGACCAAATCACTTCCAGAAAGTCACTTGGAAACAGCATATGCCTGGGTTTCAGTCCTGTCTCTACCACAAGCTATTTGCATGACTTCAGGTCAGTCAGTTCACTCTTCTGGGCCTCAGTCTCTTCATATGTAATATTATAGAGTTAAATAATATTATAATCTGAATTGTCTTCCCAGAATTCAGGTCCTATGAATCTAAATTCCGGACAAGTAGTAATAGTTTACATTTTTGTAGTGTCTTAATATTTCCAAATCTCTTCAGTACACCAGCTTATTTAATCTTCAGAATAAGTCTGTGAGGTAGGAGCTATTATATTATCCCCATTTTATAAATGCATAAGAAGAAACTCAGAGAGGTTGCGTGATTTGCCAGTGTCACAGAGTGAAAATATCTAAGCTGGGTTTGGAAATTAAGTCTTCCCGACTACAGCACCATCACTCTATCCACTACCCTAAGATGTCTCTTCTTCAAATGGGACTCTACTATTCCTATAAGCTGTTATATGTACTTATGAAGATGCAAGAGACCTCGTATTTTATATTTAGACAGCTGCCTAGTTAAACTGGGGCTCATTCTTTGCAGATTGAATCAAAAATTGGCTTCCTACTGGATATTATGCCACAGGTTATGGGTTTTAATTTCTGACCTGTTCGAACATTGCACAAGTTCAGAGTTGTAATGAGTTTCCTAACCTGCAAGTGCTTTGTGTCAGCCTTTGTGTGACAGTATGTTGAGCACACCACAGGAGATATAAAATTGAACTGCCTTTAAAAAAATTCTAAGCAGATCTCTCTCTCTCTCTCTCAATTATCAGTTAGGAAAAGTAGCCCCCAAAAGAGGTATTTTTGTGTTTGGAGGTTTGTGAACTGCTAGCATCCATTCTCCAGGGTAAACTTCCTGTCTTCATCCTATGATGGGATTTTTTTTTCAACTTTACCTCAGATCTCTAAAATTGTACCTCCGCTGAGAACTCAGAATGCGTGCTCTTTGTGTTGTCCCACCCCCTGCCAAACACTTCCCAGGAAGAAACCACAAAAGCAAAAACAATCATATTGAAAAGCCTTTGCTTCTGGACTACAAAAATTATCTCCAATTTTCCTCATTATTTTCTTCGGCAGGGTATACAGTGATTGCCTGTAGTAAAATATGTATCCAGAGGGAACAAATAGAAAAACGTCCTAAACCACTGAAGTATTTATTTTTTAATTTTTTTATAAAAAGACATTTTAATCCTATTAACGGTAAATTATATTACCTATTGCGAAAGCAGACATGAAAGAAATATTTGAAGCATGCAGTTAATTACGATAGCAAGTGAAACGTAATATTTATGCTCTCCTTGTGTAGCCTGAACAATTTTTCTTTCACTAACTATGAGTCATCTGCTGATTGAAGGCTCAAAACTGATGATGAGAAGGAATTGTGGTCGCATCTGCCGTCGATGGCGCATTCTATAGATAATTAATGCTACAAGAAATAGCCACTGTTTATTCTTTTATATTCCTAATTCTATATTAGGGGGGAAATACTTCTCTATCTCCGTCCTTTTATTATACCTCTCCATTCCAGCACATTTAAAAAGTCTTCACACAGACTCATAGAAGCAGTGCATCTTTTAAATATAATTCAGAAAATGAGTCTAGTTTCACTGTAAGGGAAGAATTCATGATAAACTCTGGTCCAGCAACCAAATAACCGTGCAGACAAAATTTCCTTATGACTGGATCTCAGTACAATCAAGTCAATCCTTTCTGTTTTCTTAGAAAATGATATGGATTATTGGAACCAGAGCTGGATCACTCTTGATGATTATTGTTTCTATAGTTCAAAAACATGATCAAAATAGCAGAGCTAAGTTTCTTTTTTCTTTTTGCTGGTCACATGTGGAGGAGAGCTAAATTGTAATGAAACAAATGTGGCATAATCACCAAGGTCTAATCCACCCGTAGAAGAGAATTCACAATAGAATTCTTCGCATTCTAACTATAGTAGAGGTTCTTAACCTTTCTTGTATCATATACCCCTTTAATAGTCTGATAGGTAGACCCCTACTCAGGAAAATGTTTCACTGCCCACATCCATAATAGAATTAAATGCTTAATTTAGTTGGAAGCTAGTAAAAATAAGGATACAGTAAGTACCTTGCTACTTTCAGAGAGTCTGTTGCTACACCCATACTAGAAGCCTCAACAGTCCGCCACAACTTGCCAGAGCTTTTTCTCTTATGATATAATCTTTGAGGACTCAGCATCATCACCATATCAAAATGAGGTTTTGGATTAGGATTTTAGTAGAGAGTGTCCCTTAGCTTTCCATGGAATTTGACTGAATTAAATACCTAATCTCTCAAAACTATGATCCAAAAGAACAAGATGGAAGGAGGAGACATGGATGGCATGGCTTGGGGATAACACTTCTCTCTGAAAGTAGCAAGGTACTTACTTGGTTGGCACCAAAATAATTTACTCAAGTACCTCTCAGCCAGATCTGTCTCCCAAAAAGGGGGTGTAGAGAGGAACGTGGTACTTGAGAAAGCATAGACTTCCTTCCAATTCACTGTAGAGCAACTTGGAGTCCATGGGTTCCTCTACAGATTTTGTGGGGTTTGTGAACTTGGGTGGTAAAATAATTGCATCCTTATTTTTACTAGCTTCCAAGTATCAGATTGACTAAATTTTGAGAGGTTCATCACCAAATGACATACTAGCAGGTGACAAAACCTAGTTCTACTTCAAAATAATTAAAATACCCCCAGTATGTATTTTAGAAAGTATTTCCATGTTGATGGAGTCCTAGGTACTTAAATGTTTTACAGGAAATGGAAGAAATCCAAATGCTTATTAGTGAGTTACTACTTCTAGCAAAGTTCTTGTGGTTGTTCTACCATATTGCTGCTCTCCCAGCTCTGAGTACCTAGGAAGTCTTAAAAGTGTATAAAACATAAAGATGCTATGGTTATTTAAGATGAAAAATAGAAGAAGATGATGATGATGGTAGTGATGATGATGACAATGAATCAATGAATAAAGAAAGCATTTAGTATGTAATGTAGTAAGAATTTGCTAAGTATAAAATGCAATGTTAAGCCCTGGGAATACAAAAAGAAAATTAGAAGAGTCCCTGCTCTTAAGAAGTTCATATACTACCAGAAGAGACAACACATTTAGTTAAAGTTTCATCTGTGAGTTAGATGGAAAAGCCTCAAGGTCCTTAGAGAAGATGCTTTGATTATTATTAATATGAATATAATAATTATTGATGATGATACAGATCCTATTCTCAAGAAAGTCCACAATCTATTGGGAGAGCCAACATGCAAAAGAAAAGAGAAATAAAGAAAGAAAGAGA
Source organism: Pseudochirops cupreus (assembly GCA_028627135.1). NCBI lineage: Eukaryota > Metazoa > Chordata > Mammalia > Diprotodontia > Pseudocheiridae > Pseudochirops > Pseudochirops cupreus. The sequence continues at coordinate 428,403,497 of CM053580.1, read as the reverse complement.
AAAAAAGGAAAGAAGGAAGGAAGGAAGGAATGAAGAAAGGAAGGAAGGAAGGAAGGAAAGAAGGAAGGAAGGAACAAAGAAAGGAAGGAAGGAATGAGGGAAGGAAGGAAGACAAGGGAGAGGGAGGGAGGGAGAGAACAAGGAAGGGATGGAGGAAAAGAAGGGAGGGAGGAAAGAAGAAAAGAAGGAAGGGAGAAATGAAGAAAGAGAGAGAGAGAGAGGGAGGAAAGAAGAAAAGAAGGAAGGGAGAAGTGAAGAGAGAGAGAGAGAGAGGGAGGGAAGGAAGGAAGAAACCATTCCTCCCATCAAAGAGCTTACATTCGATTAGAATGACACAGTTGACCCACTATCAGTGTACCAAAGCTCTTGGAAATGACTTGCAGCATTTCTGATATAGGGATGTGATCTGTCCACACTTTCTCACCCAGTCTGTGTACTATATAGTGATTCTGAACTTACAGCTGTGGCCTCATTAGCACCATGTGATAAACAACTGAGCTAAACAGTTCCCTTCTGCTCAGGAAAAGCAGATCATCTCAGAAATCTGCAGTGGAGAATGAGAAATTTCATGAACACTGCCAGATGGATTCCCAGGGTCAAACCAAAAGGAAGTCAAATTCAATCACATACAAACAATGAAGAGGTTCTACTTCACATGCTGGTTTCACTGTTCTAGCAGGAAATAAAGAATCACTTTTGCATGGCATAGATCAGATCATGTAAAAGATCTGATTTTAAAGTTTATATTTCAATAATTGAGTTTTACCAATATGTTGCCCAAGTATTATGAACTAATTCCATGGGTTCAAGTCAGTGGGTTCAAGCTGTTTGTTACACATGAGAATACTTAAACCAGAGTATTTAAACTAATTGCACTTGTTTAATTGCTAACATTTCTTGCAGAGTTAGTACCATTTTCAGCCAAACCAGTGAAATTAAAGGGGGGGAGGATCTTACAGAAAAAGAAATAGGAAATCTGATTTTCAGACTTACTTGTTGGAAATAATGCTTAAGATTTACTATCAGTTCAAATTTCTAATATGAACATATTTAATAGTCTCAGTAAGAAAAATGTGTTTAAGGGACCCAGGGTTATTTCAGGGTCCCAGGTAGCAACAGAAGAGAGATCTTCCCTCCCAGCACTCCATAGGAGGAGCAAACTCCTTAACCCAGGACCCCCAACCAGTCAGATGAGCATTTCAAACTATCCATTTCGGACACACTAACATTCTCCTACAAAGGGAATTGCTTTTCCTGACTTGCAGCACCCAAAGGTAGTTCAATGTCACTGGTCCCTGAGCTCAGATTATTGACACTGTTCAGATTTTCTATTGTTCTAGCTTACACATCACAGGCTTGAATCCATCACCTGTCATCCAAGGACTTAACTACCCCTGCCAGTTTCATGGCATCTGAAATTTAGCAAAGATAGTTTTGTGACTTTGTGTGAGTCACTGATAAAAGAAGCAGAGTTAAGAGCAGATCTCTGTGACTTTACATTAGAGATCCCCATTCCATCATGTACTTTACACTGTTGACAATAATCTCCCAGTCTGTCTCTGTCCTCAACTGCCTCCCTCCCCAGCCTTTACCCTTCTACATAACACTTCACTGGTTACTACTCTAAAAACTCTTACTGTACAATACCCTCACACTGACTATCCAATGTTTCTCACCTGCAAATTCAATTAAATTCAACATATATTAGAACCCTACTATATTCAATGTACTGTGTTTTATTAAGTTGTTGGTTTGTTTTTTTTTTCAAGTGGCATGATGAAGGTCAGGATGACTGGTGATGACCCAGGATGAAGTAGATGACCTCAGCATTTTCAATGTCTGACCAAGCTCTAAACACTCCAAAGTGCCTGCTTCAGCCACCTTCATGGTAGTTGGGTCAAATTATTCTCATCTGCCCATTCCACTGGGCGACAGTCTTCACAAGCCTAGGGTAGGCATCTCCTTAACTCACCAATGGGTTTAAGGCCTGTCAGTTACCCTCAATTTGGTTTAGCCTGTCTACTAAGATGGTTTTACTGGGGTGTGCCCACTACACATGCTACAGATTCTTGGAATCTCAGGTGGGAGTTAGGTGATAGGTGGACACCAAAGGTACCTTTGTAGCTCCGACTTCCAGCTTCCTGTGGGCTCTACTCCACCCATCAGCAAACTCCTCCAAGCACAGGCTCCACGTGACCACATTCAGCCTATTAGGGGGAAAAGTTTACTTTCAAGGCAGGAAAGATCTTCAAATTCCCTTAGGCTTATTAAGGGACAGGGAAGATTTTCAAATTCCCATTCCCATTACAGCTACTCAACCACTTTCCAGCCTTTTAATGTCGGTATTCCCCCAGTGTTGATTTCTTTGATTCTTTTCTCTCCTCTCTCTTGACAATTTCAATCTCCCCTATAGTTTCCACTACTCTTCATGTATATCACTTTCAAATCTCTCTATACATGTCTCATCTCTCTTTTGAGGTCTAAGTACCCATTTCTAATATTTATGGTATCCCTACCTAGAGGTCCCACAAGAGTCTCAAATTATTCATGTCAAAATCTTATCTTGTCTTTTTCTATCTAAATTTGCTTCTCCAGATTGTAAAAATTTCTCTTGGTGATGCCACTATTCAACCAATCTTTCAGGCTTATGATCTTGGGGTATCTTTGACTTTCCTCCCTCATATTTTATATATAATGATTTCTGTCAATTTCATCTTCATATTTGTAAAAAAAATTTGAATCAACCTCCTCTCTAAATCTACTGCCTCATTAACATCTTCAAAGACCATTTTAATAAGATCCTAATTGTTTTTTACTATTTCTTACTATTTCTATTCTTTTGTCTGTCTAATCAGTCCCTCATACCACCAGAATAATTATGATTTGATAGTCTCATGTCACTCCTCTCCTCAGAAATCTACATCAACTCCCTATTGTGTTCCAAGTTCAAATTTCTATGCCAAGAATTCAAAACCCTCCACAATCTGGCATTTCCCCATCTTTCCGACTTTGTCTCATGTTACCTATCCCATGTTCTTCATAGTCCAGCATAACTAGATTTCTTTCTGTCACATTCATCAGCTATTATACTTGTACCCTTCCATGACTTTGTCCAAGATGTTTCCTATTCTTAGAATGCCCTCCCTTATATGTTGAACTCCTACCTTTCCTTCAATGCTCTATTCAATGCCATCTCTTCCTGAAGTAATCTTGAAGTAAGTCTTCCTCTCTAAGGAAATAAGAAACTTCTCACTTACATCTCACTGCATTTTGTTTTGTAACTCTAATATAGTAAGATTTAAATGCAACTTTTTGTGTTGGTGTCATATTCTTCATACTTGACTATATTTGTCCAAACTTTGAATTTCCCCTACCCCAAGGCTCTGCACACAAGAAATGCTTTAGAAATGTTTATTTTATTGATCACAGTTGGGCTTTAAATTGTACAAAGGGTTTTCATATCTATTATCTCAAAGGAAATCTAAGTTTCCAGATTCTAATCTTGACTTGCTTTTATTTGAGACACAGAGAAAAAGTATCTTAAAATGATATCTTTAAGTATGTCCACAGTTGTAAAATTGAAACACAACAAAAAGCCTTTTATGTCAACATTCCAAAAGATCCACTAGATGATGATGCTTCAATGACACAATGGATCGGGGATCTCATTGACACGGGAATTTCCTGCACTGGGACAGATTCCAAATCCATTCATGACTTCTTGCCCTATACAGCACATAGTCATGTCTTTCTGTAAGTCCTCCTTAGGGGATCCACTAAATACGTTCAAGGTATTCATCTGGTTCTTTAAATATTTATACGTACCAATATAAAATTTGGTCTGCCCATCTGTTTTCTCTCATCATTCATTATATGACCAGCCCATCTTCTTTTCTGGTCTAAGATGTCTCTGCCCTCCAAAATGCAATACATCTTCCTGTGTTCACCCCTTTGCTTAGACTTTTTCTTATTTCTAGAATGTCCTTTTTTAGTTTCTTCATAAGTTAGATTTCTGTCAACATTTCTATCTTTCGTGGCTCTTCTATTTTAAGTCAACATTGATTTTTTTTTTCTTTTTGGAGGGGGGAGGGCAGGGCAATTGGGGTTAAGTGACTTGCCCAAGGTCACACTGCTAGTAAGTGTGTCACGTGTCTGAGACTGAATTTGAACTCAGGTCCTCCTGACTCCAGGGCCAGTGCCCTATTCACTGTGCTGCCCCAATCAACATTGATATTAATACTGTAGCCATACAACATGTGAATTTATTTCATTTTATTTTTTCCTGGATGGATAGTAAGACTATCTTTTCATGGATGCTAGAATTCATTGTAAAGACCTTTTATGATTCTGGGGTTCAGGGCAATAAGCTAAATATTCTAAATGCTATTTTTATGAAATAATATCTGCAGTTTCTAACTCTGCCTATAAATATTTCCATGAATATTTATTTCTCTTTTTTAATCCTTTTTTACTGTCAATACCTCTGAGAGCATTATGTGTGTCTCTGTCTTTCTGTGCCTCTCTAGCTTTTCCTTTTCCTGTATCTTTGGCATAATGTTTCACTTAGTGTATCAATTTTTTTTTCTATCTTCCTTTCAGGGTCTTGCAAGATTTTTCTCTGATTAACAGTCCTTCTTTCCTTTTTCATTTTCCCTCCTTTGTTTCCTTTGTCCTCCTGGATATGTCCCACTAGTTGACCATAAAATAGAACTGGAATACGATTACTGTATTTGTTTTAAAAATTCTGTTTATTATTTTAATTTTTTAATAGATGAGTTGAACTATTAAAACTTTTCTCCATTAAAAATTAACAATTAGATTAAAACAAATTTTTATTTATGGAGTCAATTAATTTTTGTGAGTTAGTGGCTCTAGCTTGACTACTACCCATACCTGCATTTGTTCACTTGACCCTTATAATCTTATTTTGTCCTCCATGATATAGGTAGAGCAGGTCATTATCCAAGGAATAATGGCAAGTAGTTTATATAGTCCGTATTTCTATCTGGAACTCTACGAGAGTTATAAAGGTCTAAAAAAAAGTCCCCTAATATAAAATATTTAAAATAGCATATTATGTTTCCCAGACAACTGGTCCACTGGAGTTTGCAGAGGCTTGACAATCAGAACTTTCCAAACGCTACATAATTCTTTCATAAAAAGGCACCTTTTTTGCTTCAAGCTTTTTATGGCATATTCACTGTGTCATGCTTCAAATACTAAAATTGCAATGATCCCCCAGACTCAGTTCAGCATCTGGGGAGCAAAAGAAGACCCTGTTTGAAAAGTTCCCAAACCATCTGGGGACAGAAGCTCTTTGTGATAACTATACCTAGTAATCAGGACATAGATCCTGTCAGATACAGAAAACAGCTTGAGAGAATTCTGGAGAAAAATCAGAATAAAAACTTAATAACAGAATCTAAATAGTAAGATCAGTTTGAAAGAGTCTGATACCAAGATGATGATGATGATGATGATGAACTTTCATATAGTTCTTTGACACTTATATGCATTAGTTTAATCCTAATGTCAACCCTATGATGTAGGTGATATTATCTTCATTTTACAGATGAAGAAACTGAGTTTTGGAGAGGTTGAGTGACACCTACTGAGTAATAGGATTATCAGTTTTCCAGATTATATTCCCTTTACATCACTCGGTGTTCTTTGGGCACATGTATGTTTTTCCACCCTTCCCTATGTGGTTGGCCTCACTCTAATTCTCACACAACTGGACAGTTACCAGGAACCACTCAAACTGTTCCCTACTGAAATAGTTGGCTGTGAGTAAACTGTTTTTTCTCTGAATCTAATTCCTCAGAAATTCCTTGTTTCCCATTTCTATTTTCCTGTTTTATTCCCTTCAAAGACTTTTTTTGTCAGCACTGTCATTCTTTTGCTTTTGATATGCCAGTTGATAAAATGCCAAAGTACATTTCTATATTCTTATTCCTATAAGTTTGAAGCCATATCATAAACATTTCCAAAGTCCTCTCTCCAACTGAAAGATCTCTGGATAACATAGTTTTAAGATACTAGAATATATTTCATGGATCTCTAACTTTATTAGTATGAGTACCATACCTATCTCCCACCCCACCCCAGACTTCCCTACTCATCATATGTTGACATGACTGAAAAAACAATCATCTTATGGCCAAGCTCCTGATAATGAAACTGTCAAAATATAACCAGATTGGCTCTTGGACAAAAGACATACCATACATTACCATGTCCAAACTCAAAGCTTTTTTATACTGCCAGGAGCTGCCACAACATATGCCCAACTAATGCAGCTTTCAAGAATCAATGAATCAGCAGGTACTAAATGCATACTATGTGCCAGTCATGGGCTAGGAAATGGAGAGACAGACATAACAAAACAATCCTTACTCAAAATAAACTTTCATTGTAATGAGGGAAACAGTAATGATGTATATAATTATAAACAGAATAAAACAATGAATCAATACAAAAGTGTCTGAGAGGGGGTGGCTAGGTGGGGCAGTAAATAAAGCACCAGCCCTGGAGTCAGGAGGACCTGAGTTCAAATCGGGCCTCAGACACTTGATACACTTACTAGCTGTGTGACTTTGGGCAAGTCACTTAACCCCAATTGCCCTCCAAAAAAAAAAAAAGAATCTGAGAGGAAGCACAGTAGCAATTGAGAATATCAGGAAAATATTCAAATATTAAATGCACTTGGAGCTGTACCTTGAATAAAAATAGAATTTCTAAGATGTAGAGGTGAAGAGGTAGTGAAATCCAGAAACACTGGACAAAGGTAGTGATTGAAGGCATAATGTCACATGAGAAGAAGAGAGGGAAGGCCAGTTTCCATAGACCCTATGATTTATCAAAAGTAAAGTTGGAGGAGAGAAGTTTTGAAATGTGTCTTAGGGAGAAAAATACCTATAGATGACTGACTAAACCTTGAAAAACTTCTCGAAGATTAGTAAAGTTATGCTTAGTCTTATAAAATAGAGAAATTTTCTATAATATATAGCAAATGCAAAAAGTAATGCAAGAAAGAGATTTCCCATTATTTTAAAATGCTGTATACTGACAAGAAGATAAACTTTAAGACAAAGCATGTGTGACAGTTTTCTTTGTGACTGCCTTTCTCTTTCCCGTCTTCACTACCTTTAGTTCAGACCTTCATTTTGCAGGCACAAGGCCTAGATTATCACATAGTCCCAATAAATCCTGCACTATAATATTAGACCAGTGTTCTTACAGCACTTCTCTGATCAATGTTCAAAATCCATGAGTGAATCCCAGAATGACAGAATGTCCAAATTAGAAGCGGCATTAGATCGCAAACAAGTTTTCCAATGTTTATATGAATAATTTGTATTGTCATGTGTTACAGCACAATAATTTTTCAGTAGGCTTTAATGCCACAATTTTTAAAATCCATTTACTAATTAAGAACCTACTTTTCTTCCAAGTTTTACATTTACAGAAAGTACAACTATAAATATTTTTGAATATATGGAATTTTCCCCTTTGTTTCTGGTTTCCTTTACCTGGCATTGATACCAATGGCTCAGAGTATATAGAGTATAGTAATGTTTTTTAGTATAATTCCAAATTGTTTTCCAGATTATTTGAACATGGGTCCACAATATCCCCTCCAACATTTATCATATTTTATTATTTGTTATCTTTGCCAATCTTCTGGGTATGAAGTAAAAACTCACATACATATAAATTGATATTTATCTCATTATCAATTATTTGGAGTACCATTTCCTAAGGTTTTGGATAAGTTGCATTTTCTATTTTAAACTCTGCTTAATTTTTCTCCTTTTTTTAATCCATTGGGGAATGACTCTTGTTATGATACATTTGTATCAATTTTCTATACAGTTTGAACATCAAAACTGTAATGGAGATGCTTGTTTTCCACATATTTTCTCATTTGACTGCTTCTATTTTAAATCTAGATGCCTTGATTTTGTGCAAAAATATCAATTTTATTTAATCAACATCTCTGTCTAGTCTGATTTTTTTTTTCTTTTAAGAATTCATTTTCTATTTCTGGGGCTAAATTGTTCAGATAGTGTAGTTAGGGGTTTATTAACCTGGGTGCTGTATATTTGTGTAAATATTCATTCGTTTAATTTGTTTTCAGCTTGTTGCTATATAATTGAGTGAAATTATATTAATTATTTCCTTTTTAATCTCTTCTGAATTTCCTTTTTTATTTTAGTTATTTAGTTTTCCTATATCCTTCTTATTTAAAGAAATTAGCTAATGGTTTGAATATTTTATTAGTCCTTTCAGAAACTAGATTTTAGTATTATTAACTCAATTATTTTAATCAATTTTGTTAATTTCTTATTTTCAGAATTTTTGCATTTTATAATGGGGCAAAGGATTTAGCTTTAATGTGTTGGTTCTCCCTAGTTCTTTTTCCAATCTGCATGCTTATTTGATTGATCTATTCTTCTGCTCCTGTGTAGATGAAAGTATTCAGAGATATAGATTTTTCTCTAAAGACAATCTGGCTACATCCCAAAAGTTTTGGCATATTATTTAATTATTATGATTTTGTCTGCTTAAAATTATTTATTGTGCCTGTGATTTGCTTTTAACCCACTTAATCTTTAGGTTTACATTATATAGTATCCATTTAAGTTTGAATCATTTTTCAAGTTCCCTTTATCAATTACAATTTGCATCATGTGGTATTCAATAAAAGAAGTGTTTGATATTTCTACTTTTATACAACTTTGCCCAGCACATGACCAGTTTTTGCAAAGGTTCCATGCAAATATGTGTAATATGCAATTCTCAGTAAATAATTGATAGAGGTTTAGAATGTATAGGGAAAGGAAAGGAAAGGAAGAAAGGCATTAATAATCTATAATGAAAACTAGTCCCAAAATTTCACCTTTCCATCTTTTCTTCTCCACCTAGCCATGGATACAACAGAATAGTACTCTGTCATGAGAAGTGATGAAAAACAAGGATATAGTACTTCATTTCTTTAGAGGTATAAAGTCCCCTATCTACTCCAACCCCTTTCATTTGACAGATGAGAAACTGAGACCAAGAGAGGGCAAGTGACTTATTCACATGGATATCATGTGATAGAAGAGGGATTTGAATCCAGATCTTCTGAGTCCTAATACCAATCATAGCCATCAATGTGAGTGGGATGAATCAATATATTGTTTACTCAAAATAAATACATAAATGAATGCCCAAAACACAACATTCACACAGTTTTCAATGGGTTGGGAGAGATATGGGTGGAAAGAAAATAAATGTTCATTTTAAAACTAAAAATGAAACTATTAAGATGGAAAAAACAAATAGAATCAATAAAAAATTAAAAATAATAAGTTGGTGGGGTAGTTCATTTTGTATACATAGTAGCTTATTTAGACATATCCTCCTTCCTGATAGTAATTATCTCTCCTTGTGTCTTCAGATTCTTAAGAGTTTCTCATCCCTTCTGAGCTGACTTTTTCCTGTCAAATTTTGATCCATGGGGTTCTACAGATATCTTCTTTTTGAACCATTTGAAATCTGTTCTCAAAAAATCTAAGTTGCATGTCAAAAGATGCCTTTCCCTTTTCTACACAAATTCTAAGATGGAGCAACATGTACTGAGTGTGGCATTTTGGGAAGGACATGGCATAGTTTAAAAGCATTCTAACAAGGGCAATCAGGAGAAGGAAAGTCATGTCATATGAAGATCTATCAAAAGATTATAAGATGTATATTTTGGAGGAAGGATGATTCAGAGAGCAACAAGTATTTAATAGATTTTTTATATGGAATATGTATTAGACTTATTCTATTTGGTCCCAAAGGGAAGAACTAGGAGCAATAGGTAGAAGAAATACTCAGGAAAACTTCCGAATAATTAGGCATAACCAAAACTGAAGTAGGCTACCTAAAAAAATAGTGAAATCCCTAGCAATGGACAATCTCAAGAAAATGTTAGATGACCCATTTCTGCTATTTTCATTCTTCAAAATGTGCAGATTAAAATTATAGCAGATTAAGATCACAGTTGTTCCATTTCCTTCTGTGTTATGAATCTCTATTTCCTTTTCAAGTTAATTCAAGCAAGTACCTCGTCTGTGAAAGGCCCTGTGCTTGGTAATAGAGATACAAAGACAAAATTAAAGCCAGTCTCTGGTTTCAAGGAGCTTATACTCTTCTGGGATCTATATCATTTAAAGTATCAAAATATCAAATAGTAAATCAAATAGTCTATCAAAAGTAAAATAAAATATCAAAAAAAATATTTTGAAGAGAGAGAGAACAGTCACAACTACATTGATCAGGAAAAGCCCTTATAGGAACTTATATCTGAGACAACCCTTGAAAGAAAAGATTATTCAGATGTGGAGGTGATGAGAAAGGGCATTCCAGGAATAGGGATCAGTCTGTTCAAAGGTACATAGGCCAGAAACAGAATATTAAGTCTCAGTAGACAAGCAGAGCTGAAAAGAGGGGAGTGTGAAGGAGATTATTATGAAGTAAGTCTAGGGAGGTTGGCTGGGGGCAAATTGAGAACAGCTTTAAATGGCAATGGAAGTAGTTTGCATTTTATGCTAGAGGCAATTGGGAGCAACAGAAGAGTCTTGCAAAAGGGAGCAAAGTGGTCAGAAATGTCCTTTGAGGATATTATTTTGGCAGCTTGTGAAGGATAGATTGGAAAGAAGGGAGGCAGAAATCAGGAAAATCAGTTGGAAGTCTACTTTAATAGTTTAATTGAAAGGTGATGACATCCTGAATTAGGGCAGTCTATGTGTGAGTGGACCAAAAAGGGCAAATGAGAAACACTGTAAAATTATAATCAGCACAACTTGGCAAATGATTAGGTATAGAGTAGGAGACTGAGGTCAGAGATGACTCTGAAATTAGGAACCTAGGTGAATAGAAGGTTGGCAGTATCATCAATAAAACTAAGGAAACTGGAAGGAAAGGAGTGTTGAATGGAAAAGAAAATTTGTTCTGCTTTGAGCATGGTGGGTTTTGTTCACTTGGAACATTTAGGTAGAGCTTCCTAGTAGACAATTAGGAATGGAAGAATAGAGACTGGGGGTAAATCTGGAGACTGATATACAGATTTTTGGAGCTATCTAGAAAGAGGTAACCTACAGGGAGTATGATGAGAGGAAAAGGAAATGTCTACCTTCATGGTAAGGAGTTAGAATAGGGATAATGATCTAACAAAGAAAACTGGGATGAAACAGTCAAGAGGGGGAGAAGGAGAGCACATACGCTTTTAGTGTTCTGTATATAATAAGCATTTAAGGAATGGTGGCTTGAATTGATTTGAATTAAATTAAACGCAAGGACTCCTAGGATCTGACTTACATGTTCTTGGGAATCTTATATTATACTCATCTCTCTCATACTCACGTTCCAGACCAAGTGGTTCATTGGCTATCACCAAAATGGATTTAATGTTTTCCCACCTTCATGCCTTTGGCTGTAGCTGATGAAAATAATAATGACATTAATGATAATAGTAATTAATAATAGCCGTTAGCATTTATGTAGTCCCTACAATGTAGTAGGCACTGTGCTAAGCACTTTTCACATATTATTTCATTTATCTTCACAACAACTCTGAAAAGTATGTGATGTTATAATTCCCATCTTACAGTTGAGGAAACTGAGGTTAAAGGAGGTTAAGTAATTTGCCGAGGGTCATACTGCTAAAAAGTGTTTGAGACCAGAAGTCATCCTGATTCCAGGTTCAGCATTCTATATCCATTGCACCACCTTGCTACTCCTGTTTCATCTTTCCTTAGGCCTTAAAATTCTTCTGCATGTTCTCTCCCTGTTCTGTTCCCATTATCTTCATCTGTGAAAATGCTTCCTTCAAGGCTCAAGTGAAATGCCATGTCCGTGAAACCTCCTCTAATTTCCCCAGTCATTAATAGCCTCTTTGGTCTCTGAATTCTCATAGCTCTTTGTACCTTTTAAAAGTACTTACCTTCTTCCTGAGGAACGGTGCAGTAAACTGTGGAATCTTAAAAGGCAAATCTTTGCTATAGAAGCAGCTCTGATTTTACGTACTATAGAAAAATCACTTAATTCTTTTGAGACTCAGTTTCTTCCTTTATACAAAGAGAATTATTATTTCCTCTTACATACTTTACAGACTTGTTGTGAGGAAAGTATTTCATAAATGTTAAAGCATAATAGAAATGTGAGTACTTATTCTGAATTATAATCTTCATGTACCTTTCTTATCTCTTTCGTCACTGCAAGGGCCAAGTCTTTGTAAGGAAGTTCATGAATCATGGACAGATTTGCTTTGCCTATTCCAGCAAGTGCTGAAAGAATCTGACTCTTTGGATGTGATGAAATAGGAAGTCACTAATTCTATAAAATGACACACCCCCCACCCCGCCCCCACCCCCATCAGCTGTTCTTTTACCTTACTTGTTACAAATTGCGTTGTGACAATTAGAACATTTCCATAAGGGTTGAGGGAAGAGGATGCAGTACTCTCCACTCTGGCTGCATGACAAGTGAAAGCAAATACTAGCTAAAACACATATCCTCACTGGACGAGCCTAAGGCTACTTCTCAGACCCCCAGCTGCCTTTTCTACTTTGTGTTTCTTTGTCTGATCACGGGTGACTGAACAGCAATCCTGAAATTGACACACTCAGTCTTGTGAGTTTGAGAGGTACAGTGGTACTGATTCCCTCATCAAAGCTTACTGGGGGCTAGGAGAATTTCTACATCAAAAAAGGATACCATCAACAAGAGAATCTCAAACCCTAGCCAGGTGTACTCCAGAAAACCTGGAGGAAATTTTTTGAAGGATACATCGCTGAGAACTACAAGATGCCTAACAGTCTTGCCCAGTGCTTTATGTTTTGACAGCTTTAAGGCTAAACTTTCCAGGAGAATATTATAGTAGTTACTACTGCTAGTAGTTTTGTCTCTTTTAGTTTAAGCTTGTGAAAATCTTTTGTGCTAGGCATTTCTTCTGTGGGTAGAAAATAAATAGCTGTCCCATACCTGATTCTTACTGTATCCTGACTACAGAATCATGATGTATATGGTATGTATGTATGTGTATATATATATATGTGCACATATATACACATATATATTGGTAGACATATACATACACATAAATATATACACATATTAATATCTATATATGCATGGGTATATGAAGGAAATTAGAGTGCTCAGTGGTTAGAGCTCTTTCTGACACTTAATTGCTGGATATTCCTGGTCAAGTCACATAATTTCTCTCAGTTTTCTTCTCTGTAAAATGGAGTTAAAATAGGGCTTATTTCACAGAGTTGTTGTTAGAATCAAATGAGATAATACATGTAAAGCACTTTAAAATATGTATAAATGCTAATTATTACTATTATTAGTCAACCGCATTGTCATCATCATAATTATTTTATAGGTTCAAATCCTGCCTCTGTCATATATTGGTTATGTGACCATGGGCAACTCACTTAACCTTCACTGACCCAGGCAACTCCTCAAGACTGAAAACTACTAATTTGCTAATCCTAATAACTAAAAATTGCTAATCCTCACTGCTAGAGGGAATTTTCTCAATAGGAGCTCCCTATGGCAATGAAATCATGGGTCAAAATTAAAACAACATTTAGCCACCGATTATATTTAGTGATTACCATCCAGTAGTTAATTAGAGGAACCACAACACCACATTAAATTGTCTCCATCCTCATCTACAATTCCCGTTCCCCTCACAGATAGTGACGCATCTCACCTTCCATCAAAAAAGTGAAATTCCCTTCAGCAGCCACTCTGCAGCTTTTGTGAAATTACCTGGTCAGAAATTATTTCAGAGGGATAGATGCATTCTGCTTCACTCATACTCACCCAAACACCATAGCCTCTCTCTTGCTCAGAATATGAATTGTCTTGAAAACAACTTTAAAATCCCATTTACTTGTCAGTTATTTAATTCACTTTTGTCCTTCCCTCAACTTGACGGGAGCAATCTGTTTTTCTTCTTTTTCCTCCTGGTGACATCTTCTGATATTCATGCACAGCAGTGATCATCTTCTGTTTGGGTTTCCCAATGCTAAAATACAGAAAAATCATTTGTCATGAAACTAAAAAGAAAATTAACGTCTGTTTACATTTGTGTTGGATCAGATTGTAAACTCCCTGAGGGCAACAATCATACTTTTACATCTATGAGTCCCATGCGATGCCTAGCACAGGGTCTACATGAATTGTGAGCAAAGTGCTTTGTAAACATCAAAGCATGATTTTTAAAAAAAATTCATTCAGACCTATGACTACACTAGTGTGGGAGAATGCTTTGTTTGGAAACCCCCTCTACTGATGCAGATCATCAATTTGCCTATAACTTAGAATCTTTAAGTCTGACATCTGGTCAGAAGCAGGATTTGAACCTAGATCTCTCTGGCTCAAAGGCTGCCCATCTATCCACTATAGTCCAGATGTACTTCCTACATAAATGTGAGAAACGTGTTATTTTTTTTAACTGTTGTCATACCTAGCAGGTACATAACAAGTGCATAGTGAACATGAGCATGCTCATTGAACAACTCTAAAGTAACGTCTCAGGCCATTTTCCATAACTTCTTTTAACACATTGATGATCAAAAGTTCTCAGATAAGAAAGAATGTCCTAACATTTAAATTCTGTGAAAGGGAACTAGGGAGCCTCATAAAGTAGTAAATTCTCAATCACTGAGAGCATTTATGCAGAGACTAGCTACCCACTTGTTGAAGATGTTACAAAAAGAGCTCATATTACTTTGGAGATCAGATCACATTCAGCTCTGAGGTTTTATTACCCTACGCAGTTTGAATCATTTCCTATGCTACAACTTTTGGCAACAATACCCATTCTTAAATTAAGAAAAACAAAATGCAAATGTTATTAAAGTAGTTGGGGGGGGGGTGGTGGTAGTGTTTGGTTTTCAATCACCATATCAAACTCAGGGAGCCTAACAGGTTTAAGAAAACAGAATGGAGCGGTAGCCAGGTGGTACAGTGAATAGAGCACCAGCCCTGGAGTCAGGAGCACCTGAGTTCAGATCTGACCTCAGACATTTAACACAAAACTGGCTGTGTGACCTTGGGCAAGTCATTTAACCCTGATTGCCCTGACCTCCCCCTCCAAAAAGCAAGAAAAGAAAGCAGAATAGTTTTAAGAGAATGCTTGAATTGAATAATATATGATAGAATGCTCGGATTAAAGTCAAGAAAACTTATCTTTGTCGCTTCAAATCTGGCCTCAGACATTTACTGGCTATGTGACCCTGGGCAAGTCACTTAACCCTGTTTACCTCAGTTTCCTCATCTGTAAAATCGAATAGAGAAGGAAATGGCAAACTACTCCAGTATCTTTGCCAAGAGAACCCAAAAAGGGTCAAGAAGAATCAGACTGAGTAACAACAACACACTTTTTTAAAAGACATTGGGTTAAGAAGAAATTTTCAGGCCCCTTTATACATGTGAGGTTGCCCATTTTGATCAGAGTAGATTTCTGGGTAGAAGTAATAGGGAGCTTGGGTGTCTGTGATTGGACCCCAGATTTGAAGATCACATTTCCCCCTAGCCTCAAAACACCATCCCTGGCAGTTTCTCCCCAGCACAAGGACACTATGCCTAGCAATTACTCATGAGTTGAGCCCCAGCAAAACACTTATCTCTCTCTCTGGTATAGTAACAAACCACACCTGTAGAAAATATTGGTTTGAACTGGCTTTGTACTGGCTCATAAAGATGAATATAGTACCCAGCTCCCAACCTTATTATATGCATCCTGGGTTCCTCATTATGTGTACCCTAGAGTTTAGACATTTGTTTACCCCCTACATCTATCTTGTCTAACAAGACATTGATGGGTGGCAGACTGGGAATTTCTTAGTTAGCCCTGACCGCTAGTTGACTTAATGACACTCCAGACCCAAAACCACACATCTTCCATGTAGCCTCCCCTGAGCATTTTCCTGATGAACTCTGGGTAAAATGCCTGCACAGTGGATACTAAAAGTGTATGTTCCTTTAAAAACTGACCACTCCTTGACCACTCACCAATCCTACCTTGAATCATCTAGTCAGCATATTTGGCACATATTCTACTATAGAAAATCCTATATAAACTTCAACAGTACTCCTTTTAGATCTCAGGTTCCCTAAGAACTCTTGCCCTCTGAAAAGCATAACAATAAATCTTTGCCATCTTGACTTAAAGAATGCTTGAGTTCGTGAATTCATTCCATATGATCCTATCCAGTACTCCAGTCTTGAGGGGTCGCTGAATCCCCCCCTCCCCCCTCAAACTGCATCAGAAGGAATGGACTCATTTCCTAATATTTTCTACGTTTTAGGTGTTTTCAATTTGTTAACACGGCACCATTATTTTGGCTCCCACACTAAAGTGTTCCCTTAATACACCCCGGTAGTCTTTTCTCTCCTGAGAAAATTTTGTTTTATGTTTCTCTGATATACTTATATTGATTGCATATTATAGGTGTCATGCTTCTATTATACTATTTAAGCTCTGTGAAGAGAAGAAGCATGACTGGGATAAACTTTGGATCTCCTTAGTAATGTTCTGTACATAAAACTTTCTAATAAATTCTTATTAACTCTCAGGCCATTCCACAATATATACTAACAGTGGAAAAAATGCTAAGTGAGAGCACCTGGTCTTGAGTCCATGTTCTGTTACTTATTATTTTTGGTCAAGTCATTTATCGTATCTGGGACTCAGTTTCCATTTCTTTAATATGAAGAAGTTGGAACTATATGAAGATCCTGTCCTGGTAAAATAGTACTTTACAAAATAGCCCATTCAAAAAATGGATGACCTTTTCTACTTCTTAGATACGGTTTTAAAACCAGCACAAATGCAGAGAATGGCATAGGTTGTAATACTCTTTAATAGGTCCTCCGGATTTGTAATTTTTAGCATCTTACAAATTGATGTGTCTTCAGATGAGAAGCTTGCCTATGGCTGACTGCTCCAGCTCTCTGTATGGAAAGCTCCTATTTAATGTAGGTGTTCCTAATAGCTGCTTTATTAGCAAAGTCTGGCAATCGCTCTAGACTCCTCGATCCCTGAGTGAGAATTCTATTCTGACAGTAAAGTTGCATCTGGCACACTATTGTCTGCACCGCACCCTATCTCCTTGCCAGATTTGGGTTATTGGGTTTGGGCACATTTTTTGTTTGTTTGTTTCATCCCACTGTTCACTTCGTCAATTGGAACTTTTTTTCTTCTACCCCTCTTCTTTATTTAATGTCATACCTCCCCCCTCTCTTAGCTTCCACTCTTCCACAGGCTCTCCTTGATCTGTCCCTACTATCTTTCTCTCCAAGATTTCTTCATTAGGAGGCCTAACAGAACTCAGTAAATTGGGTAGGAGTCAGTGAGAGGCACAACTGTTCTTCTACCTGATGGAACTTTAAGTGTCACCTGACTGAAACCCCCCATTGTTACTGACTTAAGGGGCCAAGGTGCTATGTCTGGCCAAATTAGATCTGCTATCCATTCATTGTGACATCATTCCACTTACACATCCTATTAATTTTTAGGAGGCTGCAGGGATTTATATAGTTTGGCTCATTCTGTATCACAGAAAAATCTTTCAATTTTCCTTTTAATCTTGGAATTAAAGAGTTTCTCTATTCATCAAGGATCCACACAAAGTACACTTAATGTTTGTAAATCTTAAGACCTTTATACTTATAGTCAGTCTTCAGTGTTGATCGTTTTTTGTTGTTGTGTTTGCGTACCAGTATGAGAAAGATCTCTGGTTTGCGATTAAATTCTGAGGACATTTACTACAATAGGGCATTGATGATGGCTTCCAAATGAGCTAATTTCCTCAGTAAACATTAGCCAAATGAAGTATTCTAAAGTCTCAGAAAATACCCTCAGGAAAAAAAAAAGCAATGAAGAATAGTTTATTCTTTTTGAGAACCAATAAGAAAAAATGCTTCTTAGGCACCAGAGGAGAGTTTTGTTGAATGATGAGTCAGGACACAGAATTGGTGTTATTCTGGACAACAAAGGTTAAAAGCTGAAGAAATTGCTTAGATTTTCATTCAATTTTATCTCCATATTCTCAAGAGTCATGTCATAGCATGGTCACTTGACAAATTTATTCAATAGATATATCAGTGGACTGACTTGAATCACAGTAAATCTTGCATTTTTTCCTGTTTAGCCAAAAAATATAGTGGTTGGTATCATTTTCAAAATCTAAAACATAAAAGTTTGAAGTGCTATGTTGCTTGATCTCTGTTTCATCAACAAAATACATTCTATCAAGCTCCGGGACCTTGTTGATGTTTAATATCAAACGTTGCAGGCTTTATTTCAGGATTGTCAATTTTTCATGAGGCTTCAAAGAGAAATATATTTTCCCAAAATTTAAATAAGAAAAACACTGTATTTCCCTTCACTTTTATTTACAACTGTGGTTTCCACTCATTCTCTTAATGTGATTACGTGTCCACTCCCTTATTTAATCATATATTCTTTTCTTTTTGTAGAAGGTTGAATGATAATAGCATGTTGCATATGGTATCTAAATTCCTTACTACTTTTAACCATTCTAGAGAATGAATGAAATTCTTTCCTGATTTTGAAAAGTATGGGACCTGAACTCAACTGTTCATCCAAGGTATAGGGACAAGATGAAACTGAACCGTGCCCATCATATAATACATTTACCATTGAATTCTCAGACTTGTCAATAGAAGGGGCCGTATAATGAATCCAGAGAAGTACTTCTTCCTCAACAACAATGACTCATAATAAATAACATGTCTTGAGATTAGATATAAATCCCTTAAATCCCAATATTAAAACAACGATGAAACCTTAAGGGTGAGATGAGATACAAAGATAACTAGAGAGTGAATCAGGAGAGCTGGTTTCTAATTAAACCCTAATGTACTTTAAAACATGTGTGTGTGTGTGTGTGTGTATGTGTGTGTATACATATATATCAATGAGTATAATGGTGGTAGTGAGGATAATCATCAGATCACAGTATCATCTATTTATAGCTAGAACGGAGCTTAAAGGCCAAATTTCATTTCCTCATGAGATGAGAAAACTGAGGCATTGAAAGGTAAAATGAGTAGCCCAAAATCACATACCCGCCTGTGACACATACCAGATGTATGACAATAGGAGGTAGCTCCTTCCAGGTAACTCTCTAAGTAACTTCCCAGGAATTTCCGGCACCAAAAAAAGTACATGTCTAATCAACAATATGTTTCTCTCATCTTAGGATACAATACAAATACATCTTAAAATATAAGGATGATTAAAAAAAAAAAACACCAGGCCTCAACTGGAGGACCAGAAAATATAGTCATTTTTCATTTGGGTCATCAACTCATTTTTTTCTTTCCCACTAGATAAGTTTGAATCTGTCAGTTGGTCTTGCAAGCGTGGTCTGGTTAGAGTACTTACATTTGAGGTTCATGATGCCAATCACACTTATTCCAAGACCCTTCCTACTTAACTGGAGCACTTCATTTTCCTTCTCTGATCACAAAAGAAGGGTAATTGGAAAGGATTCTCTTTAAGATCTTCCTATGTGTAACAACCCTGACTACTTATATATTGAAACACAGAAAAAAATTAAAATAAATCAAATGTCAGAGAGTTTCAAAAGATGTATTCTCCTTCTCTGGATGCTAGATCAAAGGTAGGGGACAGATTTTATATAACACTTTTCAAACAAGTTACATGGGCCCTTTGAAAACAGATGTCAGTCTGACACTGAGGGTTGAAACATAGGTTAGACTGAACACTGTCAGTCAGTCAAGCATTTATTAAGCTCTTACTAAATTTATTGAGCATTTATTACCTGTAAGGCACTGTGCTAAGTTCTTGGGATAGCATTATTCTAAAGTAATAGCCAGACTTTGTTATCTTTTTAACCTTTGCTGATTTATGATATGTAGGGGAAGGAAAGAAAATAACTGCTCTTTAATTTTAGTTTTTGCAAATGGAAAAAAAGGCAAAAAGACAAGTGAACTCAAAATTGGCAGTTGTTTAGTAAATTTGGTGTGGAGAGAAATTAGGAAACCCTTCAGTGATTGAAGGAGACAAATAATTCTCTAGATACATTTCCAACTGGCCTTTCTTTCAAGGAAGATATTATTATGGGTATAAAGAAAGATAACCTTTCGTCCATGGTACATATGGAAGGGAAGTCAATAAAAATGATCAGTAAACATCCTAAATATTAATTTTATTTCTTTTAACATCCTCTTCAAAGTCTGAAGTTGTTAGGAAGCTTCCTAAAATAAACCTTCCATCAGCTTCAGTTAACATTTTGGTCTGAGAAGGAGAAAAAAAAAGTATATATATATATATATATATATATGCAGTTAAAAAATATCAGAACTACTGCAGACTCAAGAAGCATCTCTACAGGGAGTCCTTGCAAACAGCAACATAAGTCCCCATGCAAATCCACTTCTGTCAGCTATGTCAGAGATGCCAAAAAACATGCACAATAAATATACAGTACATAGATATAAAACAGCAATGATGTCACACTGCAAGATTTATGAGTCTCTCCAATCCTTACTTACAACTTGGACAATGCAAAGACCAAATATTCCCTATAAGTGTATCTATTTACTACAGGGACATGAAGGAAAGAAAGAAGGAAAGAAAGAAAGAGAGAAAGGAAGAGAGAAAGAAAGAAAGAAAGAAAGAAAGAAAGAAAGAAAGAAAGAAAGAAAGAAAGAAAGAAAGAGAAAGAAAGAAGGAAAGAAAGAAAGAAAGAAAAAGGAAAGGGAAGGGAAGGGAAGGGATTGTTTATGAAAAGAAGAATCAATTTGAAAAAAGAAACAACCTCTAGTCTAGATAATGTGTTTTCCATTATGTATTGCTTTCCCAAGGAATAACCTCAAAAAGGAAAAGTAGTTACTAGATTTACCATCTGGTCGATTCCCTTTGCAGTCATATGGGGGCATCATATGAGCATTAGTTACATTATTTCATACCATGTTGCTTGCACTGTGCCCAGATCAGTGCATTTGAGCCTGGACACTTGGTGATAGTGACGCTGCCCATGGTGTGATGGGGCTTCTCTCAGACATGGAGCCTTCAGGTTCTATCTCTCCTGGTGCCCATGGAAATGCCATCCTTGAGTCTGTGATTAGGACATAGTGGCATTGGCCCAATATCATGGCCAGTTTGGACACTGTTCTGTTGCCGGCCCTCTGGTTCAGCTGGCCATACCTTTGAGCACACATGCTGGTTACCCTCAGACTCCTCCTTTCGTAGAACTCTTGTGCCGACTTTAAAGATGCCTGTCTCAAGAGGAGAGAGTGAAAGAAATGCTGGCCCACACAGCCCGACTGTCCCTTCAGGAACATCTATTGAAACTGATTGATCTAATGCCTTGCATCTGCCAAGCTGTCATTCAAGCCAGGGGGGATTTGGACAGAGACAAGGCAAGCATTGTAAAAAATGAGTTTGAGATTTAGTTTATTGAGCTTGCCTTGAACTCCTAGGTACAGTTAAACGGAAAACCTTGTTTCTTGAAAAACAACTTTACTAAATGGGAAAATGCACTCTAGAAGGAACGAGTGGATTTTCTCCCTTGATTTGTGCCTGAAACGTAAGAGAGGGGGGAAAAATCCCAGCTGTCTGCTGCATTGTGTGAACATATACATGCATTTAAATTACTTATATCATTACTTACAGATGTAATTGTGAAATATGTTCTTTTTGCATTCAAAATTAGGGACTGAACAGATGGTGAAAGCTCAGTTTAAAGCAATATGTCCATTAAAATAACCCATACTGTTGGTGTTTAGTGTAACAACAGCATAGAGTTCATTATAGCAGGGTCCTTATAGCGACTGCTTTCTGTAGGAGGCAGGAGGAGCCAGAATAGCTCCAACCACAGGTGACTCACATTTGGACAGTTTTCCACTTTCCTGCCACCCTGCTGACCACTAAGTAGCTGGCTTACAGAGTAGAGCCTCAGTGGCATCGCTCAGTCTATTGCTATAGAATTGAAGAGTCAATAAAAAAGCTGACATCTACCAATGGTTTGCTCCTGTTTTCTTGTTTTTCTCTACCAGCCAGATGTGCTGAAATGTGTATTTCCAGATGCATCACCTCCAACTGTGTAATATTATTCCTGTTGTAAGTAATTGTCTTGGTTAATGAGCTCTGGGGTCACACTCACAGGCTAATAGTTTAGGCGATGAATGTTCTCTATTGCTAGGAGTCAGCAAGGCCCTGAGGACCACCAGAGAGACTATGTAGGAATGGTCAGAGTTGCCTGGTTTCATTTGAGCAAGGTAGACACCAGGTGTCACAGGTATGATATCTTTCTAGCCAATAAAAAGTATCTGGGAGGAGTCAACTATTTTAGGTTCTTTTATCCACAATTCATAAAAGCTTAGTGTTCTTTTAAAGGAAGAAGAATATGTACCCTATAAATCATAAATGCGTAATTTCCATTTATGGAATGGTGCCAGCAGCAGGGTGACTTGGAATCCAACAGCAAAGAAAACAGGCACAGAAAATAGAGAAGGCAAAAGTGGTCAGTAAGAGATTCTTAATTAGTCATGTCAAGGATCTCTGTGTTTTCTGATGCCATTTAGATATTTTAACCAGTGATTGTTCAAGTTACGTAGGCAGACCTCCGCTGAGCAGCCAGCATCCGATTATTAATTATTGAATACACATAGGCAAATAAGACGTAAAAGACCTTGGAAGATTTTGTAAGATAGCATGAAATCAGGAGTAGAAATATGGTTTTGTTTTTTGTTATTGCTATTGTTTTGTTTTTCTAAGTGCCATATTAGGAACCCAGCAAAAACAACAACAAAAAGTTTGAAATTCACACTGCATGTGTGGCCTTGGACAAAATTTTTATCCTCTCTCAGCCTCAGTTGTGTTTTTTTCATCTATAAAATAAAGGGATTGGACTAGATGACCCTTGAGGTCTCTTTCAGCTCTAAATCTATGAGCTTATGAACTCTTAGACCAAAACCAAGAAAGAGCAGCCACACTCAACAGGCAACTAGCCAAAGCAGCTTTCCCTTGGTAACAACGTGGGCAATTGATGGTAGTTACAAGTCCACTTGAGAATGTTAAACCTAAAATTTTCCATGTCTGGAAGTGTGGAAATAGATTAAATCCTTTCTAGCTTTATGCTATGTTAGCTTTCCTGCTGGAGGCACTCATTAACTCTGAATTTCACAAATACAAGCTCATTTCCTTGTTTGGGGAAAAGGTTAAAGTACTAGAGGAATGTTTTTTTAATCTCTGATTTATTAAAGAGAATGAAGCATTCTTAGACAGGATTAAATAATTCAAGAAGGAAGGCAAAAAATTTTTTTAAGCATTTAAGAGGGCAGAGAAGAAACAAAGACACACTCTTGATGAATTGAGAAATGGGACAAGGAGTAGAAGAGAAGAAAGTTTGAACAAATAGAGCTACACAATATGTATGAGGCTCTCTCCATATAGGGAAGATCTACACACTCCGAGGAAGCAGCAGAATCCCATGGTCCACAGGAGGCACAAGGAGTCACATACATTAAACTCCTGGGTCATCATTTTCCTCATCCATAAAACATGGATCATGTCTACCTATCTCAATATCCCTCTCTTTAGGAATATTGATAAGATCAAATAATCAAAATAGAGTGAATTTTTGCCTACTAGAAAGAGTACTGGATAAAAAAAAGAAACTCTTGATATATATACATATATATACACATTTACATATACACACACACACATATACATATATATATATCCTAATTCTTCTACTTGCTCCTTATGTGACCTTGTGTGACACATCACCACAGGGCTTCAATTTCCTGATCTGGGAAATTAATTTTTTTGGACTAGAACTAGATGTTCTATGTTCCCTTCCAATTCTATGATCCTATAAGTATAAACTTCACTCTTCATGTTTTCTGTTGTTTCCTTCTGCAAATTGCGTGTGCTCTGAAAAATATAGCCACAAATAGCAAGATAGAAGTGAAAGACTATTGGATGCATTTCTCTAATTCATGAAGGTGATCTTTAAATTCTTAAAAATATTTTATTTTTTCAAATAACATAAAAACAATTTTAACCTTTTTTTAAATTTGAATTTCAAATTATCTTCCTCCCTTCCTCACCTCCTCTTATTGAGAAGGAAAGCAATTTGATATAGGTTATACATGTACAGTCATGCAAAACATATTTCCATATTGTTGTCATCCTTCATTCTAGAAGAGGACCAAAATTACATGGCTATGTTAGAGTCAAGTTACAGTATTTCCAACTGTGACGGATCAGACCAGTATGAGCCCAGAATGCTCTACCACCAGTCAGGCACAAACAGACCATGTGACCATTTGGAGTAGATTCTCTAAATTTGCACATTTCTCATTTTTTTTAATGCTAATTCAATTCTGCTTTGCTCGTAGAGCACAGCACCTTCTCTGATGAGACTATACCATGCTGAACAGTCATGTGCCAGTGACTTCCATGTCACGCAATCAATTCCAGTGTTCTTAAGAGAGACCTTGAGAGTACCCTTGTAATACTTTTTCTGACCACCAAGTGAGCATTCTCCATGTGTAAATTCTTCATAAAATGGTCTTTTTTGGAAAGCATATGTTTCGCATTTGAACAAGGTAGCCAACCCATTAGAGTTGTGTTCTCTGCAGTAGAATTTGAATGCTTGGCAGTTTAGTTTGAGCAAGGACCTCAGTGTTGGTACCTTATCCTGCCAGGTGATCTTCAGAAGCTTCCTAAATGGAAGTGATTCAGTTTCCTGGCATAGCACTGGTATACTCGTATCACAGGCATATGACAATGAGGTCAGCACAACAACTTTGTAGCCCTTCAGTTTGGTAGTCAGTTTAATACCTCTTCTCTCCCACATTTTCCTTTGGAGCCTTTCAAACAATGAGGTAGCTCTGTGAATGTGTTAGTCAACCTCAT
Organism: Pseudochirops cupreus; assembly: GCA_028627135.1. Lineage (NCBI taxonomy): Eukaryota > Metazoa > Chordata > Mammalia > Diprotodontia > Pseudocheiridae > Pseudochirops > Pseudochirops cupreus. Next base: position 428,378,524 of record CM053580.1, on the reverse strand, counting down.
TATCAATGAGTACATCCCTAGAAAGTATGCTGCCAGGGTAAGCGAACTTATCCAAACTTATCCATTTGCTGTAACTGATGGTTCTGCATATGGATAGTGCAGTGCTGGCTGACAAAGAACCAGTGTTTTCTTGGTGTTAATTGTTATGCCAAAATTAACACAAGCAGCAAAGAATCTATATCCACACTTAGTTGCATCTCAGCTTCAGAGGGTGCACTGAGTAAACAATCATCTGCAAACAAAAAAAGCATTCTCCAACACTTCCTCCACCTTAAACCTTGGCTTGTAGCCTTATTGAAGAATTTACCATCAGTGTGGTAGCTGACCTTGTGCTCATCCTCATTGAAGGTGTTTGACAACATGGCTGAAATCATCATGCTAAAAAGCATGGGAGCAAGCAAACAGCTTTGTTTTGCTTCATTGGTGATTGACATACCTTGATGAAAGTGTGAGAGTATCATCCATTATCCAGAACTCAGTCAAGCATGTCATCGTGAAACTGACAATTATAAATTTCTATGGGCAACCAAATTTTGACATCATTTTCCATAAGTCCTTGCAACTGATGGTATCAAAGACCCTGGTCAGATCTACAAATAATGTGTACAAACCTCTGTTCTGCTCCTGGCATTTTTCCTGGAGTTGTTGGGCAGCAAACATAATGTAAACTATTCCTCAGCCCTTTCTGAAGCTACACTGGCTCTCAAGTAGATGGTCAGCTTCAAGGTGAAGGATTAGCCTATTAAGGAGAACACTGGCAAGAATCTTGCTAGCAATGACTGAGATAGAGAGAAACTCCTGTGGTTATCTCAGGATAATCTATTTCCTTTACCTTTATAGAGATGAACACACAATGGAGACAACCTTGAACTCCTGAGGGGCTAATCTCCTCTTGCCATATAACCCAGAAAATTTTAGTCAGCTTTGCATGAACAATGGACCCCCTACCCTGTAAATGTCAATTAGAACAGAATCAGCACCAGGTGTTTTGCCAAACAAAAGGAGCCTAACAGCATTCAAAACCTCTTCCTCAGTTGAAACTTCAGCTAGGGAGGGATTGACTTCAACCAGAGGTAAATAGTCAATGGTTTCAGCATTGATTGATGATGCTCTGCTGAGAACACCATGGAAGTATTCAGCCCATCTCTCTAGAATAATGTCCTTATCACCATGTGGCTCCATCAGCACTGAGTAGTTGAGATGAACCATAGGTCTCTGGCCCATAAATAGCTTTCAGGGCATTGTAAGTGCTTTGGATCATTACTATCAGTGTATAACTGAATTTTACCTGCCTTCCTATTGAGCCAAGAATGCTGCATCTCTCTAAGCTTTGCTTGTGCTATACTTTTGATGGAATTAAATGCTACCCTCTTAGAAACAGACAAACTATCCTGCTGGTAGACCCTGTGGAACTCTTTTTTTTTTTTTGCATTTAACAGCTTCTGAATTTCCCCATCATTTTCTTCAAACCATTTTTGACGCTTGTGAGTGTTCTGACACAGATAATCAAATGCAATGTTGTAAACTAAATCTCTGAAAGCTGCCTACTCCTTTTCTGCTTCACTGTTGCCAGCTGTGTGTTGGCTCAATTTTCCCTCCAAGTTAGCAACAAACTATTCCCACTCAGAGAAGCACTATAATCTGTTGACATTTATTCTTCTGTAGTTATTTTGCCTTGGTGCCTCTTATTTTGTTGAATGGAAATATTTAGTTTGGAGAGATAAGTCTATGATCAGTCCAGCACTCTGCAACATGCATTGCCTTCATCACTCTGATATCCTGCCTGTCTCTTCTTATAACAACATAGTCCATATAACCAACAATATCAATTATTTTAAGGCCAATATTTCCTGCAAGGAAACATCCATGAAGTTTTATTGCATTTAGACAAATAGAAGACAGAGTTGGTGATGAAAAGGTCATGAGATGTACACGTCTTCAACAGTAACTGACACTTTTGTTGGTGTTTCCAACTTGATTCATCCCAAGGACTCCCTATCATGTCTAGTAGTCCCAGCCAACTCTAGCATTAAAGTCACTGAGAACCATAAGTTTGTCCTTTTTTGGCACATTGATTATAAACCTTCATAAATTTTTTCTTTGACCTCATCTGTATCTGTCATGGTGGAAGCATAGGCACTAACGACATGACACTTTCTTGTCAGTGGCGATCGCATTGTCATGAGTCTGTCATTCATTCCTTTTGGTAGGCATACAAGTTTGTTGACTAGATTAGTTTTTATTTCAAATCCCACACCAGCTTCACAGTGCTCCCCTTCACTGTGGCCACTCCAGGAAAAAAAAAGGAGCAAAAAAAAATGAAAAGGAAACCTGACCATTAAAAACTACTATGGTGATAGGTGAGATCCAAACACGAGTTGAGAAGAGGACAACAATGTCATGATGCCTACATGCAAAACCTCAAAGGGGAATATGAATTCATCTCAAGCCCAAAAAGCCTGCTTGGAAGAGCTCAAAAAAGATTTAAAAATCAAATAAGAGAGACAGAAGAAATATTGGGGAAAAAAATGAAAGGTATACAAAAGAGAAAGTCCACAACTTCGAAAAGGAAGGACAAAAATTGACTGGAGAAAACAATCCCTTAAAAAATACAAGCAGCCATATGGGGGAAAAACTACTGAAGAAAACAACTCCTTAAAAATCAGAATTAGCCAAATTAAAAAGGAGGTACAAAAGCTAACTGAAGAAAATAATTCCTTAAAAATAAGAATTGGGCAAGTGGAAGTAAATGATTTTATAAGACTTTAAGAATCAGTCCAACAGATTCAAAAGAACAAAAAATAGAAGCAAATGTAGAATATCTCATTGGAAAAACAAGAGACCTGGAAAATACATCCAGCAGAGATAATTTAAGAAGTATTGCACTACCAAAAGTTATAAGAAAGGGAAAAAAAAACCTAGATAACATCTTTCAAGAAATTATCTAGGAAAACTGCCCTGATATCCTAGAAGCAAAAGGTAAAATAGTCATTGAAAGAATCTACAATCATGGCCTGAAAGACATCCCAAAATAAAAACTTCAAGGAATATTATAGTCGATTCCAGAATAATAAGGTCAAAGAGAAAATATTGCAAGCAGCCAGAAAGAAAGAATTTAAATATCAAAGAATCACAGTCAGGATTGCCCAAGACTTAGCAGCTTCAAGATTAAAGGATCAGAGGACTCAGAATATGGTATTCCAGAAGGCAAAAGAGGCTAGATTACAACCAAGAATCAACTACCCAGCAAAATTGACCATTATCATTCAAGGGAAAAGATGGACATTCAGTGATATAGGGGACTTTCAAACTTTCCTAATGAAAAGACCAGAGCTGAACAGAAAATGCAGTCTTCAAATACAAGACTTAAGAAAAGCATGAAATGTAGACAAAAAGAAAAAAAAACATGTTATTCAATGGTGCTAAACTGTTTATATCCATACATGGGAAAATTATACTTGTAATACTTGAGAACTGTATGTTTATTAGGACATTTAAAAGGAATATATATAGAAAGATGGTGTGAGTATAAGTTGACTTTGATGTGATTGTATGAAATAATTGAGGACTAAAAAAGGATTGTACTGTAAGAAGAAGAAGGGGGGGTAGATTGGGGTAAATTACATCACATAAAGAGGTACAAAAAATCTATTACAGTATAGTAGAGGGAAAGGGAGGAGGTGAGCATTGATTGTTTGAACCTTACTCTTATTGAATTTTGCTCAAAGAGGGAATAAAATATTCAGTTGAGTATAGAAATTTATTTGACCATACAGGACTGAAGCCTTAAACCCAATTAATTCTAGATCTCATTGACTGGACAACATTAAGTCCCTGGCCTGCCCAAGTACCACTTAATGGTTATTTTGGGGCCCTCCTGATTCAGAGTGAATGTCAATAGCAACTGCTTCTCTTTTGGCCAAAAATCCTGAGGGTCTTCCTCTACCAGTTTGATATTTTTTAATTAAAGTGGCCATCCCTTTACTTACTTCTTAAAGAGGCCTATTCATAGAATTAGACATTGCCTCCCTCAAAATGAGAATTAGAAAAGACCTTAGCTTAAAAAAGCCAACGTCTCCCACTGTATCCTGGACCATCTCCAGTCGATCTGATTGATATCTTGACACTGGACCCAGATGGTTCTGGAGGAGAAGCTGAAACTGGTCACTTTGCACAGCCCTCCCTCATTCAAATCAAATTCAATTTGAAATCAAGTCACCATCAATATGATGTCATGGTCCTCTTTAAGAATGAAGGACAAACCACACATGACACAATCCTATCAGGAAGGAGGAGGGGAAAGAAAGGGAGAAATGTTGATAGAATGGAGGGCAGATAAAGGGAAGTGCAGATCAGAAACAAAACATCGGTGAGGAGGAAAAGGATGAAAGGAAAGAGAAAAGTATAAATTGGGGAAATAGGATGAAAATAAATAAACAGTTGGTAAAGATAACTGGGAATGTGAATGGGATGAACTCTTCCATAAAATGAAAGAAGACAGCAGAATGGATGAAAAACCAGAATCCTACACTATGTGCTTCACAAGAAATGCATTAAAAACACAAAGATACACACAGTGTAAAGGTAAAAAGCTGGAGCAGAAGCAATTAGGCTTCAGCTGAAGGAAAAAGAAAAAACAGGAGTAGCAATGCTCATTTCAGAGAAAATAAAAACAAAAATAAATCTAATGAAAAGAGATAAAGAAGGAAACTACATCTTGCTAAAAAGGTGCCATAGACAATGAAATAATATCAATACTAAATATATATGCACCGAGTGGTATAAAATCCAAATTCTTACAGGACAAGTTAAGGGAGTTATAGGAAGAAATAGACAGCAAAACTATATTAGTGATGGACCTCAACCTCCCACTCTCAGAACTGGATAAATCTAATAAATAATAAATAAATTATATAAACAACAAGGAAGTTAAGGATGTGAATAGAATTCTAGAAATTTGAGTGGGGATAGAAAGAAACATACCTTTTTCTCAGTGGTACATGGCACCAATACACACACAAAAAGTTAACCATGTATTAGGGCACAAAAACCTCACAATCAAATGCAGAAAAGCAAATATTAAATGTATCCTTTTCAGATCATGATGCAATAAAAATTACATGTAATAAAGGACCTTGGAAAGATAGATTAAAAATTAGTTGAAAACCAAATAATCTAACACTAAAAATTGAGTGTCTCAGACAACAAATCATAGACACAATCAATAATGTCATCAAAGAGAATGACAATAATGAGACAACATATCAAAATTTATAAGATGCAACTCAAGTAATACTTAAGGGATATTTTATATCTCTAAATGCTTAGATAAATAGCATAGAGAAAGGGCAGGTAAATGAATTGTTTGTGCAACTAAAAAGCTAGAAAAGAAACAAATTAAAAATCTACAATTAAATATCAGTTTAAAAATTATGGAAATCAAAGGTGAGATTAATGAAATTGAAAGTAAGAAAACTATTGAACTAATGAATAATGTTAAGAACTGGCTTTATGAAAAAAACAATAAAATAGATAAACCTCTGACCAATTTGATTTTGAATAAAGAGAAAACAAAATTATTAGTATCAAAAATGAAAAGGGTTATTCACCACCAATGAAGAAGAAATTAAAGCAATAACTAGGAGCTATTTTGCCCAATTGTATGTCAGTAAATCTGACAATCTAAATGGAATGAATGGACATTAGCACAAGTATAAATTACCCAGATTAACAGAAGATGAAAAAAAATAGTTAAATAACCACATTTCAGAAAAGGAAATTACACAAACCATCAGTAAACTCCCTAGGAAAAAAAATTCCAGAGTCAGATGGATTGATTTACAAGCAAATCTGATCAAACTTTAAAGAACAATTAATTCCAATACTATATAGACTATTTGGGAAAATAGGTTAAGAAGAAGTCCTACCAAATTATTTTTATGACACAAATATAAAGTTGATACCTAAACTAGGAAGAACCAAAAAAGAGAAAGAAAATTATACACCAATTTCCCTAATGAATATAGATACAAAGATTTTAAATATAATGTTAGCAAAGAGATGACAGCAATTTATCATGAGAATAATACACTATGACCAGGTGGTATTTATACCAGAAATGCAGGAGTTGGTTCAATATTAGGAAAACTATCAGCATAATTGACCATATCAATAACTAAACTAACAGAAATTGTATTATTATCTCAATAGATGAACAAAATACAGCACCCATTCCTGTTGAAAACACAACAGAGCAAAGGAATAAGTGGTGTTTTCCTTAAAATGATAAATAGCATCTATCTAAAGTCATCAGCAAGCATTTTATGTAATGGGGATAAGTTAGAAGCATTTCCAATAAGATTGGGAATGAAACAAAGATGCCCTTTATCACCACTGTTACTCAATATGGTACTTGAAACGTTAGCTTTAGCAATAAGAGAAAAAAAAATTGAAGGAATTAGACAAGGTAAAGAAGAAACAAAGCTATCACTCCTTGCAGATAATATGATGGTATACTTAGAGAATCCAAGAGAATCAACTTTAAAAAAAACTACTTGAAATGATTAACAATTTTAGCAAAGCTTCAGATTACAAAATAAATTCACGTAAATCATCAGCATTTCTTTATATGACCAATAAAGCCCGGCATCAAGAAATATAAAGAAAAATTCCATTTAAAATAACTGTAGACAATATAAAATATTGGGGCATCTACCTGCCAAGACAAACCCAGGGACTATGTGAACGCAATTATATAACACATTTCCTATAAATTAAGTCATATTTAAACAATAAGAAAAATATCAATTCCTCATGTGTAGGGTGAGCTAATATAATAAAAATGACAATTCTACCCAAATTAATTTACTCATTCAGTGCCATACCAATCAAAACGTGGAAAAAAAATTCATACAGCTAGAAAAAATTAATTATAAAATTCATCTGGTTAAACAAAAGGTCCAAGATATTAAGGGAAAAAATGCAAAAGAAGGTACCCTTGCTGTATCAGATCTACAACTATATTACAAAGTGATGATCATCAAAACTATCTGATACCAGCTAAGAAATACAGTGGTGGATCAGTGGAATATGTTAGATACACAAAAGACCGTAGTCAATGACTATAGTAGTCTTCTGTTTGATAAACCCAAAGATTCCAGCTTCTGGAATAAAACTTACCATTTGACAAAAACTACTGGTAAAAAACTGGAAAATAGTGTGGCAGAAACTAGACATTGACCAACATCTCACTCTGTATACCAAGATATATGGTCAAAATGTATAAAAGATTTAGACATAAAGGGTGATACCATAAGCAAATTAGGAGAGCAAAGCATCGTTTACCTGTCAGATCTGCAGAGGAGGAAAAGAATTCCTGACAAAACAAGAGATAGAAAACATTATAAAATGCAAAATGAATCATTTTGAAAACATTCAATTAAAGAGCTTTTTTAAAACTAAATTTAATATTTATTTTTAGTTTACATAATTAATTTCCAAAAGATTTTGAGTTACAAATTTTCTCTCCTTCTTTCCCCTACCCACCACCCCAAAACAGCGATCCCACATTATACCACCTCCCCCAATCTGCTCTCTCCTATATCCTCTCCCATTCCCCTTCTGACTTTCTGGTAGGTCAAGATGGATCCCCATACCCCAGTGCCTGCATATATAATTTCCCAACTGTATAATAATAGGAAGAAGAAGAAGAAGAAGAAGATTTTTTTTAAATATTTGATTTTAAAACTTTGAATTCCATATTCTTTTGCTTCCTCACTTGTTCCCCACCCTTACTGGGAAGATAAGCAATTCAATATAGGTTGTACATGTGTCGTTATACAAAATATTTCCATACTGGATATATTATGAAAGACGGACTATATTTCCCTCTATCCTATCTCGACCCCACTTGTCACATTCTCTACTTTGACCCTGTCCCTCTACAAAAGTGTGTGCTTCTAAAAACCACCCCCCCCTCTCTCCCATCCACCATCTCTCCTCTCATCCCCTTCCCCCCTACTCTCCTGTAGGGCAATACACCCAATTTAGTGTATATGTCATTCCCTCCCTGAGCCAAATTCAATGAGAGTAAGGTTGACCCATTCCCTTTTGCCTTCCTGTTCTTCCCCTCCATTGTTACAGTTATCCCTTGCCTCTTCTGTATGAGAAAATTTACCCCATTCTATCTCTCTCCATCTCTTCTTACTATATTCCTCTCTCACCTCACAATTTGACCTTTTAAATATCATCCCTTCCTATTCAGTTGATCCTGTGCCCTCTGTCTACGTATACCTATACACATATATACACACACTCACATATGTATTCATATGCGCATGTACCCTCCTATATAGACATATATATGTATGTATTTATATACATACATTTATATTCCCTTCAACTATTCTCATACTGAGAAAAGTTTTATAGATTACAATTATCATTTTTCCATGTAGGCATGTAAATAGTTCAACTTTAGTAAGTTCCTTATGATTTCTTTTCCCTGTTTAACCTCCTCATGCTTCTCTTGCTTCTTGTATTTTAATGTCAAATTTTCTATTCAGCTCTGGTTTTTTCATCAAGAATGCTCAAAAGTCCTCTATTTCATTGAATGACCATATTTTTCCCCTGAAACATTATAGTCAGTTTTGCTGGGTAGGTAATTCTTGGTTTTAATTCTAGCTCCTTTTATCTCCAGAGTATCATATTCCTAGCCCTTCATCCCTTAATGTAGAAGCTGCTAAATCCTGTGTTATCCTGATTGTGTTTCCACAATATTTGAATTGTTTCTTCTTGGCTGCTTGTAATATTTTCTCCTTGATCAAGGAACTCCAGTACCTGGCTATAACATTCCTAGGAGTTTTCTTTTTGGGATCTTTTTCAAGAGATTATCTGTGAATTCTTTCAATTTCTATTTTGCCCTATGGTTCTAAAATATTGAAGCAATTTCCCTTGAGAATTTCTTTTTTTATTATTATTTTTAAACATTTTAAAAGATTTTATTTTGTCATCTTTAATCATAAAGTGAGCCAGGCATTTATTTTTTTTTCCTCTTTCTATGTTACAGCTCTTATCTTAATGTTGTCATATAATATTTTTAAATTTTTATTTCATTTTTAATTACATAAAATTTAAACATTTTTCCTTAAAATATTAACTATCACTAGGCTTATTTCTTACTGTTCTTTACTTTTCTCTATATGTATTTTTTTAAATTAACTTTTGTTTATTTTTCGTTTATATCATTCATTTCCACGAGATTTTGAGTTACAAATTTTCTCCCCATCTTTCCCCTACCCACCATCCCAAAACAGAGATCCCACTGTATACCCTCTCCCCCAATCTGCTCTCTCCTATATCCTCTCCCATTACTCCTCTGACTTTTTGGTAGGGCAAGAGGGATCTCCCTACCCCAGTGCATGTATATCTTATTTCCCAGTTGCATGTAAATAATAACAATTATTATTATCATATTTAACATTTTATTTTAGAACTTTAAATTCTAGATTCTTTCCCCTCATCCCTCATCACCCACCACCACTGGAAAGACAAGCAATTCAATATGGATTGTACATGTGTAGTTACACAGAACATCTCCACAATGGATATATTGTGAAAGACTGACTATATTTCCCTCCTTCCTATCCTGCCCCCCCCCACTTGTTCTATTCTCTACTTTGTCCCTGTCTTTTTACAGAAGTGTGTGCTTCTAAAAAACCTTCACCCCCAACCTGCCCTCCCCTCCATCATCCCACCTCTCATCCCCTTCACCCCTACTCTTCTATAGGGCAATATACCCAATTAAGTGTGTATGTCATTCCCTCCCTGAGCCAAATTCAACAAGAGTAAGGTTGACCCACTCCCTTTTGCCTTCCTGTTCTTCCCCTCTGTTGTAACAGTTATCCCTTGCCTCTGCTATATGAGATGATTAACCCCATTCTCTCTCTCCCTGTCTCCTCTCATTCTAATCCTCTCCCTCTTCTCAATTTCACCTTTTAAAATATCATCCCTTCCTATTCATTGATCCTGTGCCCTCTGCCTATGTACAAATATGTACACACTCCCATATGTATTCCTACACATATATACCTTCCTATATAGACATATGTGTATGTATACATATATATACATTTATATTCCCTTCACCTATCCTCAAACTGAGAAAAGTTTCATAAGTTACAATTATAGTTTTTCCATGATGGCATGCAAATAGTTCAACTTTGATAAGTTCCTTATGATTTCTTTTCCATGTTTACCTTCTCATGCTTCTTGTATTTGAATGTCAAATTTTCTATTCAGTTCTGGTTTTTTCCTCAAGAATGCTTGTAAATCCTCCACCTCATTGAATGACCATATTTTCCCTTGAAACAATATACTCAATTTTGCAGGGTATGTGATTCTTGGTTTTAATCCTAGCTCCCTTGATCTCTGGAACATCTTATTCCAGGCCTTCAATCCCTTAATGCAGAAGCTACTACTAGATCCTGGGTTATCCTAATTGTGTTTCCACAGTATTCAAATTGTTTCTTCTTGGCAGCTTGTAATATTTTCTCCTGACCTGGGGACTCCAGAAGGCGGCTATAACATTCC
>CM053580.1:428347450-428367834 GCA_028627135.1 Pseudochirops cupreus | reverse complement strand
TTCATTTGTTTGGATCTGTTTAATAGTATCTTGATTTCTCATTGAGTCATTTGCTTCCATTTGCTCCACTCTAATTTTGAAGGAATTCTCTTCAGAAAGCTTTTGAGATTCTTTTTCCTTCTGGCAAATTTGGCTTTTTAAGGCATTCTTCTCCTCATTGGCTTTTTGGGCCTCTTTTGCCATTTGAGTTAGTCTATTTTTTAAAGTATTATTTTCTTCAGTCAGATTATTGACTAGCTTTTCATGATTTTCTTGCATCATTCTCATTTCTCTTCCCAATTTTTCCTACACTTCTCTTACTTGATTTTCAAAATCCTTCTTGACCTCCTCCATGGCTTGTAACCAATTCATATTTTTCTTGGAAGCTTTTGGTGAAGGGTTCTGACGTTGTTGTCTTCCTCCCATTCCATTATTTGATCCTTTTCTTTCCTCAAAAAAGGAATCTAAAGTTGGATGGCTTGAGGAGGGTACCACCTCTACAGCCCCCACCAGCTCTGGCTCACTGGTCACACGCCTCAGGACCACCACCCAAGACCACAATCCAGATCCAGGCAGGTTAAAACAAGAGTGATTACCCCTCTGAATGTTCACCTGGAATCCCCTACTATCTGCAGGCCAGGAGCTCTGAAGTAGCCACATGGAGGCAGCTGCATGGCCTTGGCATCTCCACCACTTCTCGCTCTGGGGGCAGAGACCAGACTACATCTCCGTTCCTCCCAACCCCCAGTTCCAACTGAGTTCTACTGACTTTTTACTTTGTCTTTGGCATTTATTGGTTGATATTTCTGGAAATCACCACAGCTGCTGGTGATTCATTGTCCTCAAGTCTGCTCTAGCCACTGCTGGGGGGGCCGCCCTGGGGCTAAAACCATAGTTTCCCTTGGGGTTGGGCTGGGCTTCCAGTGTGCTGAGATGGACCCTTCCTGCCAGGCTGCCTTCAGCAGGAGATTTGTTTCTCTCTGTTCCTTTCTGGGTTCTGTTGCTCTAAAATTTGTTTAGAGTCATATTTTATAGGTATTCGAGATGGTTATGGGGTGGGGGAGGGAGCTCATGGAGTTTTCCTCCTTCTATGCCGCCATCTTGGCTCTGCCCCTCAGTTAAAGAGCTTTTGCAGAAACAAAACCAATGCAATCAATATTGGAAGAAAAGTAGATAGCTGGGAAACAATTTTTATAGCCAGTGTTTCTGATAAAAGTCTCATTTCTCAAATATATGGAAGATCCCAATATATGGAGGGATGTTGAATACCAGTTATCTCTGAAAAGCTTTAAAGGAAAGGAGGAAAAAGAAGAAATAAAGATTTGAGTTTGAGGGTGAGAAAAAGCATCAGTCTCAGAATCTGAATGAATTTTATCTGTCATCTAATTTTATTTGTCATTTAAATTTTCAAAACTATTAAATCACTCTCCATTTGATAAATGGTCAAAGGACATGAACAGGGAGTTTTCAGATGAAGAATATAAAGCTACCTATAGTCACATTAAAAAATGGTCTAAATTGCTATTGATTAGAGAAATGCAGATTAAAACAACTCTGAGGTACCACCAAACACCTATCAGCTTGGCTAATATGGCAGAAAAGGAAAATGATAAATGTTGGTGAAGATGTGGGAAAATTGTAACATTAATGCATTGTTGGTGGAGTTGTGAACTGATCCAATCATTCTCAAGAGCAATTTTAAACTATGTCCAAAAGACTACAAAGCTGTACATACTCTTTGATCTGGCAATACCACTACTAGATCTGTATCACAAAGAGATCATAAAAAGGGGAATGTACATGTACAAAAAGATTTATAGCAGCTGTTTTTGTGGTGACGAAGAAATTAGAAATTGAGAGGGTCTCATCAACTGAAGAATGACTGAATAAGTTGTGCTATATGAATGTAATGGAATGCCATTATGAAATAAGAAATAATGAGCAGGTTAGTATCAGGAAAAAACCTGGAAAGACTTATATGAACTGATGTTGAGTTAAGTGAGCAGAACCAGGACACTGTACACAGTAACAGGAACATTGTGTGATGATTAATTCTGAATTACTCAGCTCTTCTCAATAATACAATGTTCCAAGACAATTCCAAAAGAATCATGATAGAAAATGCTATCCACATACAAAGAAAGAAATATGGAGTCTGAATACAAATAGAGGCATACTATTTTCACTTTTCTTTTTTTCTTATAGATTTTCCCTTTTGTTCTGAGTCTTCTTTCACAACATGACCAACAACATGGAAATATGATTAATGTGATTGTACATGTATAACATAAACAACAACAACAACAACAGAAAAAGGCTGCTCAGATGCCCAGGGGGCTGCTGAATCCCACTGCTGCTTCCAGTGTGAAGATAATGCTATGGTCTGGGTTGTCTGTGTGCAGGGTTGTAACTACGGATCCCAGGGCATCTGCACCTGCTGTTTCATCACTTGCCTGTAGGTTGTGAAAGAAAACACAGATTGAAAAAAGGAGAAAAATAAAGTCAAACAAATTTTACTTCAATCTGCATTCAGACTCCTTTAGTTCTTTCTCTGCAGGTACATAGAATTTTTCATCATGTTGTTTGGAATTATCTTAGATCATTGTCTTGCTGAGAATAGCTAAGTAACTTACAGTTCATCATCATACAATGTTGTTGTCACTGTATACACTGTTCTCCTCATTCTGCTCACTTCACTTTGCATCAGTTCATGTAAGTCTAGGTTTTTCTGAAAGGATCCTGCTTGTCATTTTTATAGCACAATAGTATTCCATCACAATCATATACCATAACTTATTCAGTCATTCCCCAATTAAAGGGCATCCCCTCAATTTCTAGTTCTTTAGTACCTTAAAATAGATGTTATTATATGTATATACATACATACATATATGTCCTTTTCCTTAGTTTTAAAGATCTCTTTCAGATACAGACTAGTAGTGCTACTGCTATATCAAAGTGTATGTATGGTTGTATAGCCCTTTGGGAATAGACATGAAGGCAATTTCGGTGGAAGAGGCAAAGGATAATGCAAACTTGTTTGGGCAGTGTAGCAGCACGCACCCTAGCATACTCAGGATGGCTGCTAGAACAAGTTCTTAGATCTGCTTTTCTAAAGGAAAGCAACTTAAAATGGGTTAACAACCTTACTTTAATCAATCAAACATATATAATTTACCTAGTTCAGGGGGAAAAGTCAGCATCCTGAACTTCAGAGAACACAAACAGAAGTTACCACAGAAAATAACACAATTAAGCAGACAGGGCTTCCAGATGTCTGACCATTACATCCATACCTAGTTAGTTACCAGAGAGGGAAGCACCAACATCTGGGTTTTCAAAGCCTGGGGGGCTCAACAGCTACCCAGAGTCTCATCTGGCCAAAACACACAACCCTTCCCAAAGTGAGTCCCAAAACAAAACCTAACATCAGGGTATATATAGCCTTCTTCTGGCTCAGAGAAGATCACAACCCTCTTGACCCACTGCCCAATCACAAAGTAACAAGGTGTGGGCATTCCTGAAAAACAAGCCTCCTGCCACAGGCTCCATGGACCACATTCAGCCTATTAGGGGCCAGAGTATATTTTCAAATCAAGGAAGGTTCTCAGATTCACTTAAGCCTATCAAGGGGCCAAGGGACAGGGAAGATCTTCAGATTCACATTACAGGCAGTTATGTAGAGACTTAAAGACAAAGGCAAACTGTGCAATGGGTAGTAGTAATAGGAAACTTTGAGGACATACAAGACATTGCTTATAGTGTATGCTCCATAAAGTAAAGACCACATCTAACACAAACCTTACATTTTTTCCTCTACCTCTGGTACCCACCCCAGCACTGTACACATATTAGGAGATTAATGTTTGTTGTTCAAACTGAATGAGATTTCTCTTTTCCTCCATGACCTCTATACCAGGAATGGTGAACACCAACTATCTCTGAAAAGCTTTGAAGGAAAGGAACAGAAAGAAGAAATAAAAAGTGGAGTTTGAGGGTGACAAAAAGAATCAATCTCCAAAGTCTGAATTAATTTTATTTGTCATCTAATTTAATTTAATTCAACAAACACTACTCCCCCTTACATTCCTAATAAGTAGTCATCTAACCTCTCTACTTAACAGGTGGACTCACTACAGCTTTGACATTATGATATACTTTTGTACAGTTCCATAAAATAATAAGTCTTTCCTCCCATTTCTATGTAAAATCTGCATCTGCAACCTGCTCCTATTATTTCAAGCTTTGTTCTCTGGGTCCCAGCAGAATAAATTTAATCCCTCTTCCATTTAACAGCCTTTCTAAAACTTGAAGACAATTATCAAGCAAGTCTTCTTTTCTTCAAGATAGACATTTCTTGTAGTTTCAACTTATCTTTTATTTCATGATCTCTAGTCCCTTCACCATCTAGCCTACTTGCTCCTGAATATACTCTCAGTGTAATTCCTGAAATATGGCTTCCGATACTGATCCCAGTGACCTGGATGTGGTCACACCAGAGCAGAATTCTGACTTCCAATCATTCTGAGTACTATCCTTCTGTTCATGATGAAATTAAATTCTACATATTTAAAATTCCCAGGCCCTTTTCACATGAACTCTTATTTAGCCATACCTCCTAAATCTTTTTGTGTACATAGAAACTGATTTTTAAATAGGTCTTTATTGATATCTTGTTTCTTATAATTTCCCCCCGTGTTTTTCCCCTGACTTGCTGTCCCATTTAACAAACACTATTTTAAGAATAAAAAAATTAGCATAACTGATTGATATGTTCAAAAAGTCTACAAACATATGTAATGTGTTAACTGTGAATCTCCAAACTCCACAAGGTAGTTGGTTGGGACTGTTTTTTCGTATCTTTTCATTTGAATCATGCTTAAATCTTTAACATTTTATGACATTCACTTTTGAGTTTTTGGTATTTGGTTATTCTTTTTATTTACATTGCTTAGTGCACTGCTTACTTTACTCTTAGTCAGTTCATGTAAATCTTTCCATGCTTCCTTATGTTCATCACATAAATCTTTTCTTATAGCATAGTAATACTGTATCACATTTATATACAACAATTTGTTTAGCCATTCTCCAATCATTGAGTACCTACTTTTTACCCAATTTTTTGCTATTATAAAAAGGGTAGTTATAAATATTCTGGCATTTATGGGGGCTTCTTATCAACAGCTTCCTTGGAATGTATATCTGATAATGGAGTCTTTGGGTCAAAGGACATGGACATCTTTATTTGCATAATTTCAAGTTGCTTTCCAGAATGCTTGTACTATTTCATAGTTCCACCTACAATGAACTGGTATACTTGTATTCCACAAACCCTCCAACATCTTTGTTAATTTAAAGTATGCGAGGTGAAACCCCAGGGTTGTTTTGATGTGTATTTCTCTCATTATTAATGATTTAGAGCATTCTTTCCTGTAGTTGTGAATGCATCACAATTCTTTTGAGAACTATTCCTATCTTTTGGCCATTTATCTATTGTGGAATGCATATTAGTTATGTACATTTATTAATTGTTCACAAACATTGGATATCAAGCTCTTAACAGAAAATTTTGCTACAAAAAAATTCCCATCCAACAACTTCCCTTTTTATCCCAGATACATTAATTTTTTCTATGCAGAAGCTTTTTTTCATTTCATATAATTAAAGTTATCTGTTTCTTCTTTTGTAATTATTTCTTAGTTGATTAACAATACATCTCCTACCCATATCTTTGAGAAGTATATGATCTGCTTCTATTAGAACTTTTTATAATTAGATCACTAATGTCAAGGTCATGTATCCTTTTAAAATTTATTGTGAAATATGTTGTAAAGTGGTTGTCTAAGCTTAATTTCTATCAGTTTCCCAAATTTCTGAGCATTTTATTAAAATAAGGAGGTTTTCCTTGGTAATTTATACATAATACTTTACCAGACTCTGAGTTATTGAGTTCTGTCTATTCCTTCTTATTCTCCATAGTCTAATCTATCTCATTGATGTCTATTTTTAAAGCAAGACCAGATAGCTTTTATGACTTTGATGACATTTTTTAGACTTTGAGTTCTAAAAGGGCTATTTTCCCTTCATCTTTGCTTTTTTTTATCATTTCCTTTAATATTCTAGACCTTTTATTAAAAATGTATTTTGTTATTTTTACCAGGTTATAAAATATTTCCATGGCAATTTGATTGGTATAATATTTAAAATGTTAAGTAACTTTTGAAATACTGTGATTTCCATTATATTGGAATAGCCTAACCAGAAGTACTACATATTCCTCCACCTATTTAAGTTGTTCTTTATTCTTTTAATGAGTATTTTGTAATTGAATCTATATAAGCATTTTGTATGCTTTGGTATGTCCATCCCAAGGTATTTAAGTGTTTTGATGGTTTATTCTGTAGCTTGAAACTTTGTTGAATTATTATCTCAATTAGTACCTGTTCATTTCCTAATGTTTTCTAAGTATACCGTTATAACACCAATCAATAGGATTAGTTTTGTCTCCTCTTTATCTATATTTATGCTTTTAATTTCTTTCTTCTCTTGTTGCTGTTGCCATAATTTACAACTATGTCAAAAAAAAGTGGGGAGAGTATTCATTCTTACTTAAATTTCGTATTCCTTAGGAAATATTCTAGAATGTCCCCATTGCATATGATGCTTGTTTGGGGTATTAGATATTTGCTTTTTTGTGATATTTTTTAAAAGTTCACTCCATGCCTATACTTTATAGGATTTTTAGCATGAAAAATGGCTGTACTTTGTCAAAGGCTTTTTCTACATCCATTGAGATAATCACATGGTTTTAGATGTTTTGATTTTAATAGAATTAATTGTGTTGATTGCTTCCCTGATGTTGAATGCTTTATGTAACACTGATACAAATTCACTTGGTCATAATGAATGATATCATAGATAAAGCATTGTAAAAGCACTGTAATCCAGCAAGATTTTTTTTAAATATTTGAAGCGATATTTCTTAATGATATTGGCATATAGTTCTTCTTCTGTATTTTACATTCCCTGATTGAAGGTTATAAAAGTAGTCTGGTGAGGTGTTTTCTTTCTCAATTTTTGAGATTAATTTGTAACATATTGGTACTAACTGTTGTTTAAAAATTTGACAAAATGCTCCCATGAAACCATTACTACTAGGATTTTTTTTTTGCTTCTTTGCTAGTTCCTTTATGGCTAGTTGTGTTTCTTTTTCTAAGAGTGGATTTTTTAAGATTTCAATCTGGCCTGCTGATAGTGTTGGTATTTTGTATTTTTTAAGGTAAGCCTCTATTCTTTGTATTCTCAGTTTTGTTAGCATACAACTGTACAGAATATTTTCTAATTGTTTTTATTTTTCTGATTTTGTTGGGATTTTACTTTTTTCATTTGCTGTTTTGATTTGATTTTCTACCACATTCTTTTTAATCAGATTAGCCAAAGGAATATCAATTTATGATTCTTTTCACACAACCGGCTTTTAGTTTTATCATTTCTATGCATTTTTTGTAGTTTATCTATTTTCCCCTAACTTATGTATCTCCTCTTTTGTATTCATTTTAGGTTAATTTTTGGCTTTCTAATTTTTAAAAACACCCTATTTTGTTAGTAATATGGCATTAGAAAAAGAATACTTCTCCTGAAGATTGTTTTGGCCATATTCCAGGAAATTTTGGCAGGTTACTTCATTCTTTTAATTTTCTTTCATATTATTATTGTTTCTGACTTGTTATTCCCTCCATTCACTTTTGGAATCTCATTGTTAAAACTCCATTTGTGTCTGTTTTTGTTTGTGATCCCTGAACCAATAACTATTTTTATTGCATTATTGTCTGTAAATGATGTATTAATTATTTCTGCCTTTCTATATTTGTGATATTTCTGTTTCCTACTATACTATCATTTTTAAAGTTCCATATGGGGCTGAGAAATAGCTGAATTCTTTTACTGATCCATTTAGAAGATGTCACAAATCTCTTAACATTAGTTTCTCTAGCAATGTGTCCATATTTTCCCTTTGGTTTATCTTTCTATTAGACTTATTCATAGCTAAGAAAGGGATTTTGAAGTCTCCTGTTATTATTGTGTTACTGTCTATGTCTTCTCGTAGATCACTTAATGTTTACTTTGTTAATTTGTAAGCTAACCCTTTTGGACTATATACATTTATTAATGATATTGGTTTGTCTTCTATGGTTCCGTTCACCACAATGTAGTTTCCTTGCTTAGCCCTTTTTTAAATTTTTAGATGTTTTCTTTTGCTTTGTCAGATAACGTAATTACCATTCTTGCCTTTTTTGATTCACTTGATGCATAGTAAAAAAAAAAAAATGAAACGAGGTCCACAATTTTTTCCCCCCAAATTACCATGATTTACTGAGCTGTAATCTGTGAGGATATATTCTGAAGTACTTCTTATCACTTCTTACTTCCCTCTCTTCCTTACCTCTTTACTGGCTAATGGCTGGCTGCTTACATGTTCTCTTCAGTGTCTTCTCTGGTGGCCCTGCCTTCTTTCAGAATATTTTCAAGGAGACATCCTTCTTTCAAAAAAGATTCCACCCAACTCAGACTTTAAGCATCCTTTGAAAATCCACATTATGTGTGAGAATGAGAAGAGAGGGGAAAAAAAAGAAGTGACTATTGCTGGCATGCTCAGTTTGTTTTGTCGATATTTGGAGGGAGAGGAGGTTAAGGGGGGAAAAGAAATGAATCTATTTAGCTTCTATGAAGGAAACAAGGCAGTGTAAGATTGGCTTCCTTTTGAGACAAGGTTATGTTATCCAATGGACTTTAAAGAAAGTCTCTGGAAGGTTCCTGATTATTATTTCAGTTGGGAAAAACCCAAGACATGCTTTTATGAAATTTGAGCTTCTTTAGAGCACGAGATATGATGAAGGCCTCATATCAATGGAAAATTTTTTAAAAGGTAGCAGTAGAAAAATTGCTGGAAGAGTATTCTGCTGTTTTCCTGATTGGGACAAAACTAAAAACTCTGTTCATTTACTTCAGGAAGGAAGCAGGACACATGACTTGGTCAAAATGACATTTCATATACTAACTACATTTTAAAGTGGTAAAAAGTATGAAATCTGGACTGAGGACCTAAAATAAGAAATAGAAGCATGGCAAAGGATGAGGGGATGACCCATTTACCAGGTACATTTTATTCAGAGACAGATAAAAAGGTTATATTTGTTACAGGAGCTGGCCAATCTCATGCTTTGCCTAGAGTAAAAGAAGTTTTTCAAATAGGGTAGAATAAAGAGATGGCAATATCTTCAAAAGGAAGGAGGGATGGAAGGAAAGAAGAAAGGATGAAGGAAGGAAGGAAGGAATGAAGAATGGAAGGAAGGAAGGAAGGAAGGAAGGAAGGAAGGAAGGAAGGAAGGAAGGAAAAAAGAGAAAAGGGGGAAGATATCTACACAAACTGAGGAAGATAACATCATCAACAAAGAAAGGCAGAGCTGGACTACATTAAAGGGACCAAAATCAAAGGGAAAAGAAACAACTGAGCAGGTAACATATGCTCAAATAAATGCAGAGATAAACAAGAGATACAGCAAGAAAACAGCAGAGAACAATAACTTTTGCCAAGTAAGAAAATAGAGTGAACTTGCCTCAACTTTTTTCTGAAATTCACGATTTAAAAAGCAAAAAAGGAAAGGGAGTGAGAGGAGAGCATTCTGAGAAATTAATGGAGACAAAGAGCGTGGGCTTAACAGGCCAATATGATATGGCAGCTGAGAATTGGAAGAAGAGTAATATAGGAAAGATGAAATAATGTGGTGCAAAAAATGATTATTCATTTAATTCTGATGAATACACAACCTAATTTAAAGTTTTAGTAAACTTCAAATTCCTGGAAGTACAGAATTTGATATGAGAGACAGATTAGTGAAAATGGAGAAGGTCAATTATTTATTTCATCATTTAATATTATTGAAAATGGTATTTATCATTTCATTAGTATGGGTACAATTTTCACTGATATAAATCAAAACATTCTTTATTCCTTAGTAAATGGTCAACACAGGATGAAGTGGAATAAAAAAAAAATCCTTTTACACTTGGTGACAAATCTTCTGACCATGATTTTCTTCAAGATTAGTTAGGTCAATCCTCAGATGGTAACAACCATTGTTTGCCAGACATTAAAAATGTTCTAGCTTGGTAGGACCTGTCATAACTTGTGTTCTACTGGTATAATCTTCAAGAATCTAAGATTAGCTCCTTACTATAATGAGGTACCATAATAAACTGGAGAAGAGAGAAACAGGTACAGTGTTATAAAATTAATTGACTGATTAACTGATGAATCTTCAAGGACTTATTAGATGATTATATACCAAACACTATTCTAAGTTCTGAGCATATAAATAAAAAAGGGAAATAGTTCCTGACCTCAGGGAGCTTGCCTTTCAATAGGGGAAACAACACATAAAGGTGAACAGTGGCCAAGGAGGGATATTTTGCTTTGGAAAGCTCCAGGGAAGGAGATTAGACACACATTGGACTCTACTTATTTCCAGTAACAATGTCAGTAATGATTTGGTTACAGATATAGGACTGAAAAGTAGGAGGGGGAGAGAAAAGGAGGAAGACTAGCAGTACATGCATGGCAGCAAGGCAACTGTCAAGAAGATGGCTGAGGAGTAAAGCAAAACATGACGGAGCCAGCCTAATATGAAATAGTAGGCTGTGTGAGTCCCTCACCAACCAGGACTGCAGAGCTCCAGGGTGGTATCTCCAGAGATGAACGCATTATCCCTTCCAGGATGTGATTTCTGGTTCTGCTGGCAATGTGGCTAGATGGGAAATGGGCATGGAGGAAAAACATGGCTGACCTGATATGGATGACCACATGATTTACTCACCAGTTAAGAAATAGCGTAAGTTCGAAGGCTAAAGGTAGAGTTTATGAATGAGCCTCTGAGAAAATAAATAATGAATTCTAAATTCAACAACAACAAAATGTTGAATATAAAGGAAGAAATGCATTGCACATAAAAGGCCTAAGATTAGAGTTCTTACCAGTTAGTAAAGTGAAAATGCTGTAAGATTGGGGGTTTTGTTTTAAAATACTTAGATATTTTAAAGATAAAAAAGATCAGTTTGAGACATGTAAGATTATGGATGTAACTCAAGGAAGGAAACAAAACTGTAATTATAAATGAATAATTCCAAGAAAGAAATTCTACTGCCATCATATATGGGAGAAGTTTGTGAATTAAGGAGTGTAAGAAGAGACAACAATCTAGCTTAAATAAGGAGAGGGGAAAAGAGAGACAGAGACAGTAAGACAAAGACAGAGAGACAGAGACAGAAACAGAGAGACAAATGGAGACAGATACAGAGACAGATTCACTGTCCAATGGTACTTTTTGTTAAGCTTCATTCATTTAAACTTTTAAAGAGTTCATTCTGTATCATTTTTTTTTCTGTCAATCACTATAAATGCCATAAAAATGAACTGAGGTTTGGGTATAGAGTTAGGGGCAGCTCTAAGTGGTTTTATTCTTCACCAAATATATGCTAGGACTTCACTCTAGATTTGCTAATTAATTAGACCTAAGGGCATGTTGTGGTTTTTATCCTGTATAGTTCATAATTAACTCCTAATGACAAAATTGGAAGGAAACTTCTACCTTTCTCTGTTTTCTCCTCAGACACCAGCTCCTCTTTTATTAATGTAAGTCTCAATAATCTAGGGCTTCCTGGCAGGTAGACCTTGCAGTAAGGTGTGTTGTTTTGTTTTTGTTTTTGTTTAATTTTTCCTTGTCCTTCTAACCCCTACCTGTCCTGTAGATAAAGAGGAGAGAAAAGGGTATGAGAGGAGGATAGCAGAGAAAGTTTCTCTCTAGTCATCCGAGGAGGTGAAGGCAGGGATGTGTGCAAAATTTTGACCCTGACCTTTTGTGGTTGGGAGAAAAGAGAGTGAGGAAGGCACAGACAGTTGGCCATTACAGCAGCCCCAAAGGACTATAAGAAACAGAAGAAAACTTTATTTACCCAATTTTAATTTTTTTTCTGTTTTCTCTGCCAAGAAAAATGACTTCTGCAATGAAATGACAGCAAAAAATCACTAATAGGTAGCTGCTATCCAAATTAAGTAATATAATAGTAAATGAGCACACAGATGCCCTTGATGAATTCAAACCCCTAGCCCATATTAATTACATCCTCAGGTACTTAAAGAACTGATAGATGCCCATGATGAGCCTTTAGCTAGATGGCTCAGTGAATGTAGATTGCTGGACCTGGATTCAGGAAGACCTGAATTCAAATCAGGAGTCGGAAACTTATCAGCTATTTGACCCCACTTAACTTCTGAATACATCATTGTCCTCACATTTAAAATGGAAATAATAATGGACCTACAAGGGGTTATTGTGAGGATAAAATGAAAAAATTTGCAAAGTACTCACTTAAAGACTTAAACCTAGGCTTGAAGCTCTAGATGAGTTATATCTGAAATATCATGGAGAAGAAGAGAACTATCACAGAGTACGTAAAGGGCCAATGTTGTCTTAATTTCAAAAAAAGAAAGAAAATTGGGGCAGCTAGGTGGCACAGTGAACAGAGCACCAGCCCTGGAGTCAGGAGGACCTGAGTTCAAAATCCGACCTCAGACACTTAACACAAAAACTAGCCGTGTGACCTTGGGCAAGTCACTTAACCCCAATTGCCCTACAGAAAGAAAGAAAGAAAGAAAGAAAGAAAAGAAAGCAAGAAAGAAAGCAAGAAAGCAAGCAAGAAAGAAAGAAAGCAAGAAAGAAAGCAAGCAAGAAAGCAAGCAAGAAAGCAAGAAAGAAAGAAAAAATAGAATCTTTAAATTATAGGAAAATTAGTATGACTTTGATTTCTGGGAAAATTCTAAAACTGATCCTTAAAGTGATAGTTAGTGGAGATATAGAAAGAGTTCAAGAGGCTGCATGGCTTCATCAAGAACACTTGATGTCTTATTTCCATTTTGAGAGGATTCTTAACTAGTAGTTAAGAGGAATGTTGCTATAGTTTACCAAGATTTAGCAGAGCATTTGATAAGATATTCCTTTTGGAAAAGATTTTTTTAAATGAGTCAAACAACAATAAAATTTGGAGTATTTTGCTGAAAGTTCCTAATAGTTAATGTCCGATGCCAAGCTTGGCAGAGGTCTCCAGTGGAATGTTCCATTTTCCTGTGCCTGTAGTTTTTAAGATTTTTATCAATGACTTCTATAAAGGCTTATATGAATTACTTTTCAAATTCACAAATGTCACAAAACTGGAAGAACCTGCTAACACCGATGGATGACAGAATCAGGATAGCAAAAGATCTTAATGGACAGAAACATTTGTATAAAGTTAAATAGATGAAATTCAACAGGAATTATTTTAAACTCTTGCACTTGAGTTTTTAAAATCAGGTTAACAGATGAAAGATGAAGGAGGTGTGATTAGAAAACAGTCTGATAAAGATTTAGGAGTTTTAGAGGACTACAAGTTTAATATGAATTATCAACACAATATCACAGCCCAAAGTACTTGTCTTATGCTTCATTAAGAGAGGTATAGCTTCCAGGAATAAGGAAGGAAGAGTACCTCTGTACCCTGTCCTTGTCAAACCACATCTAGAATATTCTAAATTTCCCATAACGGGAATAACATTTTTAGGCAGGGCACTGACTGGATACTGTATACTGTATATACCTGGATACTGTTCAAAGAAATATAGTCATGATAGAGAAATGTCTCAGATCTATATGATACATTAAGATGAATGAAGAAATCAGAATTTTGAAGTTGATTATTTGAACCCCAATGCAGAATTCGACATTTACCATTCACCATACTCCATTTGGCCCATTTTCAAGCCTGTCAAGGACTTTTTGGCACTCTGACTATGCTATTAAAGGTGTAAGTTTCCTTTCTAATTTCAAATGGGTTTTAAACACCATAAGCACACAATTAATAGTTCAACCAAGTTATTGTCAAAAATATCTTCAATGCTGTGTACACAGCCTCAGTTTACAAGTAACCTGGTTTACGTATGCTTTGCTGGATGAGGAAAAATGTTTCACAAAATTTGTCTTGCAGGACAAATTGCTTGAAATTTTGGAAGAGATAATATTCAGGGGACACATAATAGCTATTTTAAAGCATCTTGATGAAGTTTTAGCCTTATTCTATTTTACCTGAGGGTATAGAATCAGGACTAATAGATAGAAAATGCCAAGAAAATTTAGGCTTGACGTGAGGGAAAAGTTCATAACAAAAAAAGTTCATGTCAGAGTAGAATTGGGGCAGCTGGGAGGCACAGTGGCTAGAGCACTGGGCCTGAAGTCAGGAAGACCTGAGTTCAAATCTGGCCTTAGGCACTTAGCTATATGACCTTGGGCATGTCACTTAATCCTGTTTGCCTCAGTTTCCTCATCTGTAAAATGAGCTGGAGAAGGAAATGGCAAACCACTCCAGTATCTTTGTCAAGAAAACCCCACATGGGGTTGCAACGAGTCAGATATGACTGAAATGACTGAACAACAACAGCAAAATGTATAACAGACTGCCTTGAGATGTGGTGGTTTCCCCCTCATTCAAATAGACTGTAAGTTTACCAGTTGGGGATCAAATAAAAAAAAAATCTGTTGGGCCTTTAAAGGTCTGTTTACCTTTCCAGTCTTCTTATACCTTGCTTCCCTTCATTTACAATGGAATCCAATGACACTGGCTTCCTTGTTGTTCCATACAAAAGACACTTCATCTCCTCACTCCAGGAAGTTTCACTGGCTGTCCCTCATTCCTGGAGTGTTCTTCCTCAAGTTTTCCTTGCTTCCTTCAGGTCTTAGCTGAAGCTTTTCCCAGACCTCCTTAATCTTAGTATTTTCTCTCTGAAACAATCCCTAATTCACTTTTTACATACTTTGTTTATTCATAGCCATTTACCTGTAATCTCCCCCACTATATGTGAAATTCCTGAGAGCAGGGAATGTTTTATACTTTGCTTTGTATCCCCTGCATTTAGCATAGTGCCTATATAAAAATGTGTTTATTAAATGCTAGCTGACTGACAGATCTTTCTAAAATGAGGTGCTGAGATACAAGCACAAGATTCTAGGTGTGAAGTGACCACAGCAGGATATCAACTCCCTCCATCTGGACACTATACCTTTCTAACTGTAGTCTAAGATCCTTATAACATTTTGGCTGTTGTATTGCACAGTTGAGTAATATCAGCTAAACCATCCAAAACTTCTGATGTTTAAGGTAAGGTAACCTTATCTCCTCCATCAGAATTTTGAAGTTGATTACTTGAGCCCCAATGCAGAATTCGATATTTATCATGCACCATGCTCCATTTGGCCCATTTTCAAGCCTGTCAAGGACTTTTTGGCACTCTGACTATGCTATTAAAGGTGTAAGTTTCCTTTCTAATTTCAGATGAGTTATAAACATGATAAGCACACAATCAATAGTTCAACCAAGTTATTGTCAAAAATATCTTCAATGCTGTGTACACAGCCTCAGTTTACAAGTGACTTAGTTTACGTACGCTTCGCTGGGCGAGGAAAAATTTTTTGCAAAATTTGTCTTTCAGGACAAACAAAAATTCACAGTGCAAACATTATGTTTGGACTTGAATGGCTCACAAAGGGATGATGCTCAACTAGGGCAATGTTTTTTTTTTCTTTGCTTTCTGTCAATGTAAACTCGGGTCAGTATACTGCCCAGTTGGCCTCATTTGGCGTTGACCCTTCATGAAGGTAACATTGTTACAAAGAGAATGCTCAGTTCTGCTTGGTGAAAACTATGGCTGAATGTGTCCTCAGGAGCTGGATAGCGAGAGGTTGCTGAGGATACCTCATCTGAGGAGGAGGTTGAGAGGTTGGACAAATCCCTCATATCAACTGAGATTAGGGAGGTTTATCAGATGTGTGGAAAAGTGCAAAACTTTGTCGAAAATTATCATCCAAATAAGGCTGTATCAATGAGAGCCACAAATATTTTTAATGATAATACTATGTCACATTTCCATGACATTCTGAAAAAACGTCAAAAAAAAGTGTCCTTAGATAGATTCCTAGTCAGAAATGAAGGTAAAGGGAAAAAAAATCAGCCAGTCAAAACATGAAAATGGTTCTAAAAAATGAAAAGTAAGTGAAGACAGTAGGGTTAGTTTTACTTTTAGTGAAAGTAGCATAAGAGAGAACATTCCTGATGTTTAAATCCCTGATGTTCTCATGGAAGGAGATTCTCCTTCCAAACAATAACCCATCTTCCTCCTTCTCTCTCTCATCTCTCTCACCCCAACCATGACTCTTCCCAAAGCTAAAGTGCAGGTTAATTTGCTTTATTTTCAGTTTATATTGTGTACTAATCATTGCTTTTGCATTTCAGGTGCATTAGGGACAAAAAATTTACTTAAATTATAAACAATTATTTTATATGAATATTTTTGAGGATGTGGTACCAATCATCCAACTTTACATTATTTCCTATGGGGGAATTCCCTTTGCAATAAGAACAAATTGCGTGATGGACAGAATGTCGAAATGAATTAAATTCATAAACTGAGGTTCTACTGTACTACATGTCTATAACATGGTGCTACAGACAAAACCCTCAAGCTCACCACTAGACAGGTTTCATTTGTATACCACACTCAAACTTGAACTCCATACTAGGTGTTTAATAAGTGCTCCACAATTAGCATTTATTAGAATAATAGCTAGAGATAACGATTACTAAAATAGGTGACTAGCACTTAATAGAATAATGGCTAAAAATAATTTAGTAGAATAATGACTACTTTGAGGTATGCTTACAATCAATTCCAAAACTACTACCTCACTGTACTACCATCTAGATAAGATTTCTCCATTTTTTCCATAAGAATACTATGAAATGGGGCAGTGAATAGAGCACTGGCCCTGGAGTCAGGAGGACCTGAGTTCAAATTCAGCCTCAAACACTTAACACACTTACTAGCCGTGTGACTTTGGGCAAGTCACTTAACCCCAATTGCCCTCCAAAAACCAAAAAAGAAAAAGAAAAAGAAGAAAGAATACTACCAGATGTTTGGATAAATGTTCTACTGAATCCTTAATATACAATGTCTGCAACATTCCCCTGATGGATTAGCGTAGATGCCCAGTCAAAAATTAAAGTAAAATTAGTCTCTCATGAACTGTTGTTGGTGAACTCATGTTGGTTCTAGGTCATCCTTGCTTTTCTTTCTGACTATGCACAAACTATTCCCTTAATAATGCATTCTAGAGCTCAAGAGTTCTCAAAGTTATTCATTTTTATAATGCAAAGTTCAATCATGCTTTCAAAGGAAAAATAATGAAAAATACTGGCCCACTTCCTAGCAAAGAGGGAATGGACTAAACATGTAGAATGAGATACATTTTTGGACATTTCCAGTATGAGTTTATTTTTTCTGTAGCACCATGTTATAGCACCATAACTATACACATTTGTTAAAAGGGTTTTGGTTTTCATTTTCCCCCAATAGGGTAGTGGGAAGGAAAGAAAAATATTTGTTAAAAGAAAAAATATATAAAAAATAAAAATATATTCTAAAATCATGCCTGTAATAAAATCAAATTAATCACAACCTTTGTTGGAAGAAAATCTGCCAGCTTCACTTTTTTTGAAAATATAGAAATTACTCCTCTTCTTTACCTCCTTAACTTCCATGTCTTTCTTAACAGGTGCCAGCTAAAATCCACCAAAAGCAAGAAGCTTTCTTCAATTTCTCTCAATGCTAATGCTTTTCATTTAAGATTATCTCTAATTTATCCTGTCTGTATTTTGTTTCTACATATTTGCTTGCGTAGCTGTTTCTACATAGTTGCATAGTCTCCCCCATTATAGGATAATCTTCTTGGAAGCAAGGATTATTTTTACCTTTCTTTCTATCTCTGGTGCTTATTGAACACAGTGACTGACACAAAATAGGTACTTAATAAGTGCTTATTGACTTGACTTGGCTTTACTATTGACTACAGAACCACTTCCATTGTCAATTATCTTTCACAAATCACTAGGAACAGTTAAGCAATCATGTTTTCAAATTAAAACAAAAATAAGTTTGATTACTGCATTTTATTTTTAACATTTCAGTAATTCCAACCCACCCTCTCTATATGAAACCTTCCCTTGTGATAGAAACAAGCAATGAAAACCAAAATATCTCACACAGTGACCACAATTCATAATGTATAAAATACTACATCCTGACTCTCACCATGCTCATCTACTCATATGAAAAATTTGTATTTCACTATCTGACCTCAGGAATCTTCATTGATTTTTTAGTAACTGAGAATTCAACTTCACTTTAGTGATCTTTCCACATATATTCTTGTACTGGTGGTCTTCTTTTGATTCTGCTTATTTAACTCCATATCACTTCATATATCACATATTTTCTGCTTTTTTCATATTCATCATTTCTTGATGCACAACAATATTATACTACATTCATATGCCATAGTTTTTTTCAATCTTTCCTTAATTTATAGGTACTTTGTTTCTACTTTTACTACCACAGAGACTGTTTCTATGAATATTTCAATCTCATTTGGACCTTAGTTTCTGACATTAGACTTCCTTAAGCTGTGTGCCTAGTAGTGGCATTATTGGGTGAAAGGGTTTGACTATTAATCCCTTTCCTTACATAAATCCAAAATGTAATTAAGAAAGTTTAGTTGACTTCACTATTCTATCAACAGAGTATCAGCATGCCTGCATTCTCCCAGTGCCTCTTACATTTACTGCTCTCAATCTTGACAGTTTTCAGACTTTAAGGTGAAATAAAAGGCAAAAATTTAAATAATATATTGGATTTAAATTTATATTACTATTAATGATATGGCACGTGTTTTCATGTGATCATATGTAATAAAAGAAATCCAATGGAAAAACAATTAAGAATGTATATACTCTGAAAATTAAACCTACCCAGAAACAAATAATATTTATTTAAATACAACTAAAGCATTCAGTAGAAAAATGAGATAAGTAATTTGAAAACTATTCTTTGTTCCTGATTAGGACATTTCAACATAATAAAAATATTATATTTTCAAAGTTACTTTATATTTTATATGTTTAGTGCTATATCGACCAGATAAGAGGAGATAGTTATTTAGAATTTAATTGACAAAAAAATCATTTGGAGGAACTCAGGCCTAAAATCATAAGGCCAATGATGAAAAGAGCACAAACAAAGATGACAGATTTCTCAAATGTTTTAGTTATATGTAGTCAGAATTGCCAATTTCCTCTTTTATGTTCTACTCTGTTCCTTGATTAATTAAATAATTCTCTCAACTACAGTCATGAAAAGCAACTAATTTTTTTTTATCTTTTAACTTTTTATCATTTGAACTTCTATAATAATGTCATTTCCGCTGTGATCTTACTATGTTATATGGTCTAAGATTTTCAGACTAATTTCTGAAAAACTATAGCAACAGCTCTTATCAAAAAAAGAGAGTCTTCCCCTCAGGAATTTCTTTTCTTAAGATTATTAAACACAAGACTATTGTTTTGAATGCTTATATTTTCCTTATCTGGTATGCTTTCTCTATTTTTCTGTCTTCTAATCAATACAAACCAGGTTTGAAGCTTTCTACTTTACAACATAATTTGATATCTACTAATGTAATATTAATCATTATTAATATTTTTCCTTATTTCCTCTAAGACTGTAGAAATTTTGTCCTTCAAAATAAATTTTCTTTCAATTTTTTTCCAGATTTTAAAAGCAATTTAAATACTATAGCACAAACTCTTTAAATTTATTTTGGTATTATTATCATTTCTGGAATTTTGGTATGGCAATAATAAGCAGAGAATCAAGCATTTCACTTTTCCTTGTTTTAGCAAAGAAACAGTTTAAGTGTATTTCTATAAATCTGGTGTTTTTCTTGGTAGGTCTGCATTTTGTAGCTCTTTTGAATGTAATTTTTCTTACTATTTCAACATATTTTTTGATAATGGCCAAAAATGTTGAATGTTTTAAAAGATTTATTTCATATCCTGCTACCTAGCTGAAGCTATTAATCATCTCAACTAGCTTTTGTGTGTATTTGCTGCAGCTTTAATTACACTATCATATCATCTGCAAAAAAAATAATTTTATCTTCTCTTTGCTATTAATTACACATTTAACTTTATTATCTTATCTTACTGCTATATCAAGCATTTCTAGAATTATATCAAATAATTATGTGGATAGTAAGCATCTTTGCTTTACCTTTATTTGCAGTGGGAAAGTTTTCATCATTTCTACACTATACACAGTTTCAGCATTTGGTTTTATGTTTTTATATTTGCAAGCTTTTATAATGTTAAATAAGGACTTTCCATTTTAAGGGTCTTTTCAAATATAAAGGAACCCTACATTTTGTCAGGAT
>CM053580.1:428318439-428346950 GCA_028627135.1 Pseudochirops cupreus | reverse complement strand
TATTTTTGGCATGAATGCAACTAGATCTTAGTGAAATATTTTATGGTTGTGTTGCTATTGTCTCTTTTGCAAAAAAAAAAGTATTCGATATGTATGCATGTAATGGAATATCTTTTACTATCTCTTCTTACCATAAGAGGTACCCCATTGGATGCAAACATTTTAAATACATTTTTGCATCAATATTCATTAGTTAGATTGGCCTATAGTTCTCTCTCTGCTTTGATTTTTCCTACTCATGGAATTAGGATATCATTCTAATAAAAGGAATGTGGAATTTTCCTTTTGTGTCTATTTTTTAAAAATAATTTCTGTAGCAAGGAATATGAATATTAGGAATAATAAGGAATAAGGAATTTTGCATATATGATATATTTTGTCTTCCCTCATTTTCACAATGCACATGTTTATGTGTTTTAAATCTTCTTGCATGCAGCAAGTTGTTGAGTACTTTGTTCTTGCACGCTCCTTCAATATTTTTCTTTTAATTAGGTGACTTTATACCTTCATATTTAGTATTATAATTTTTAAATTTGATCCTCAGCATACATATATATTTACCTCCATTTTTGAGTCAGTACTTAGTCTTTGTAACTGATTTTGTTTATTCCAATCTCTGCTCTCTTTCCCTCTTCCTCTCCTTCCATTATCTTACGCAATCTTCACCCTTGAGTTTGCTTTTATTGTCATTCTCTGTCTTTTGTTTGTGTTATGCTTTTCTGTATCATCTTACATAAGAATTTACTACCAATAATTCCTGGCCCCCCACCCTCACTTGACTAATTTTTCTGTTATTTTGACATTACTTTGTGATGCTCCCTTCCAAGAAATATTATATTTACAATTCCTTTTCTGAATCCTATCCCTTCAAGCATTCTCTAGAATCTGTTCCAGTATTGATAATTCTCCAGGCAATGGCAGTGTGTTGAGGGAAGATATCTCTTCATCTGGAATAAGGTAGAAATATCCTGGGGGTTTTATCCAAGAGTAAAATAAAATAATTTATTTAACCAAACATGTCACAACTTAAGGAATGAGCAGAAAGAACATGTTCTTGGAAAGGACAGTAATCCTGAATTTGATTCCCCAAGTAGCAAAGAACTAAAAGACTTTAAGGAGCATCTGACAAAACTTTTGGATATAATTTTCATTAGTATGTGGGAGAATGGTGAAATGATCAACAGAGTGAAACAAGGGATGGTAAGTACAGTATATAAAAAAGAGGCAGGTAGAGTTAGAAATTGGATATTACTAACATTCTTAAAAGATGTTTACAAGGTTTTTGCAGGAATTATGCTTCAAAGGCTGGCAAGGATAGAGGAAAGCAGGATTGATAGAGTACAGCAGCATGTCATAAAATGGAGTTTTTTTAAATAGCTGTCCACATAAGAAACTTAAGAGAAATCAGAGAACATGCCAAACCTAGAAAAGAAGAAGGGCTGCTTCATATGGATGATCCTTCTGACATCTTGGGTTCAGTTACTTGGCCCCTTCTATTCCAATTATTCCTCATTCTATGTCCATTCCTTAGACCTCTTTATCACTCAAAACCTCTATATCTCCAAGGTCTTGAACTCAAAAAATTATCTTCTGACCAAAACCTTTGAAACCTCTATTACCTTCATTTCCACTGACCTTGGTCTTTGTTCAAGCTTTATTAATTCCTTTTTCAATATGTTCCAACCATTGAAACTTCTCTTATAACAATGAAAAATAAATAAGCCAAACCAAACTGAGTGACAACATATAACAACATGCAATTTTCTGTTCCCATGGTATCCCACCTCTTTACTGAGAGTAATGAAGTATGTTTCATCTTTATTTACCTAATAAAATGAAATTAAATAAGAATAAATATGGGGAAAGGGGGTACTTCTAGGAACCAAGATGGCAGAGTAAGCCATAAATCACCATAACTCTCCCATATTGACCTCCAAACAACTATGAAATAGTGCCCCAAAACAAATCCTAGAATAGCAGAACAAGTAAAAAGATGGAGGCAAACCATCTTTGAGTCTAAGAAACTTGGAAGATCAGCAGAAAATGTCTATCTCATTATGGCAAAAGAGTTATACAGTCCAGGACAGGAAGTCCTGGAACAAGCCAGCAGCAAGCCAGCAGCAAGCCCCACTTCGGTAAACCAGGGATAGATTCTGAGTTTTAGTATGGTAGAGCAGACAAACACCAAGGCCAGGACCACCCACATGCTTCAACCTAGCCAGAGTAATGGGCAGATTCCAGCTCTAAGAACTGCCACATATTTCAGGGTAGCCGCAGGCAAGCAGGCAGCCATCAGCAGCCAAACCACCAAGTACTTCATTGTGTCCCAGGGAAAATGCAGAAACACCCCACCAGCCTCTGCACATGCCAGACACAAACACCAGGACCCTAGCTCCACATCAGGTAATCTGCCCAACCCATATGTCTTCTAGCAGGGTCAGCCACCCCCACCCTATCTCCTCAGTACAATATCAGTCAGGAGGATCTCCCGTGTAGGCTCAGGGCAATATCAGTGCAACATGAGGTAAACAGTCAGGGCCTACGGCCCCTGGCACAAGAAGCCTAAGATAGTGTCCCTTCTACCCCAGATGTAGAGCTCAAATTTAAGAGAAAGAAAAAAGTCCAAAAAAGACTAGCAAAAAACAACAAAAAAAGAATCTGACCAAAAGAACTTTATTATGGTGATAGAGAAGATCAAGACACAAACTCAGAAGAGGACAACAATGTCAAAACACCTATAGGCAAAACTTCAGAGAAAACAGGAAGTGATCTCAAGCTCAGAAAGAACTCATAGAAGAGCTCAAAAAAGACCTTACAATCATATAAAAGAGGTAGAACAAAAATTGAGAAAAGAAATGAGAGTGATGCTAGAGATTATGAAAAAAAAGTCTACAGCTGAGAAAAATAAAACGACTGCTTAAAAAGTAGAATTGGCCAAATGGAAAAGAGGATACAAAAATCCTACTGAAGAAAACAACTCCTTAAAAATTACAATTGGTCAAATAGAAAAGAAAGCACAAAAGCCAATTGAGGAAAAAAAACACCTTAAAAGTTAGAATTGGGCAAGTGGAAGCTAATAACCCTATGAAATATCAAGAATCAAATAATTTCAAGAGAATGAAAAAAAAAGAAGAAATATAAAATACTTTCTGGGGGGAAAAAACTTAAAGCAGAGAGACATACAGAGTAAAGGTAAGGTGCTGGCAGAGAATGCTTCAACTGAAGTTTAAAAAAAAGAAAGGAGGTGGCTGGGCGGCGCACTGAATAGAGCACCGGCCCTGGAGGACCACAGTTCAAATCTAGCCTCAGACACTTAACACTTACTAGCTGTGTGACCTTGGGCAAGTCACTTAACCCAAATTGCCCTGCCTTCCACCCTTCAAAAAGCAAAAAAAGAAAAAGAAAGAAGGGTAGCAATCCTGATCTCATAGTTCCTCCCGCTGGTCCTAATTCTTCTTTACAATATAATTAATGTGAAAGTATTTTTAATATGAAGGTATACGTAGAACCTATATCAGCCAAATGTATTCTCTCTTTACATTTCTGTGACTTTGATTTTCTGAGACTGAAATTAGTCATTGTAATTAATCTAAGTTCAGCTACTTTTTGTTATTGTCTTTATTTACATTAATGTAGATATCGTGTATTGTTTTTCTGCTTCTATATACTTTTCTCTGTACCAGTTCATATTTCTTCCCTTGTTTCTCCAAATGTCTCTTATTCTTAATTTCTTTTGGTAAAATTACATTCATAAATCGCAGTTGTCTGAATTGTGAATCTTCATTTTCTTCATGAGTCCCCCAAGCTTTCCCTACTCTCCAAGCTCATGCTCTCACCTCTGGCCTCGCTAGCCTTCTTCCTCACACTAGAGCTATTTAAACAATCACTTAGATTATGTGCTACCATAGCCCTATGCAAAGCCAATCAAAAGAAGCTCTCCTGAGGACCGCTGCTATGAATAACTTTAAGTATCTAATCACATAGTATAGTGAATTCTCTATTCATTCAGCAATAAACTAAAACAAAACATTCAAGAAATTAAAGCACAGCATTCATAACAATAAAGCATAAAAATTTGTTACTAAGGTGGCCACATAGCCTTAAACAAAACATATCATTCAGTAAGTCACAATCTCCTCAATCAGTATAGAGTACCCAAGTAAAGTTCTCTTTCATCTTGACTCCAGGCTGGTTTCCAATCATCCTTAAGGGATAGCAGAAAGTACAAATACCATCCACCCCAGGTCACAGTAAGTTACGATATCATCAGTCAGCACTGGGGACACAAGTAAAGTCTTCTTTCATCTTAACTGGAGGCTGACTTCCAAACCCCATGTCTTCTCTTCCATGCTCCCAGTTTTTACCTGGATTCACCTGACTGTTGCCTGGATTCACAGATAGAAAGCTCTCCCAGATCTTGCCGGATTAACAAGCAGACAGCTCTCTGCTCAGGTTCCATATCTCAGCCCACAGGGACTATTCTACTCCAAGCCCTTTGCAGTTTCTGTTTCTAGAAAGACAAAGCTTAACAGAGCTACAACAATGTTTACACACGTTTTCAGCACTATCATATTCACTTTCTGTCTGACTACAAAACCAATACAGAACAATAGACAAAATTTCCTTCTGAGAAATCAACACAGACCAACAGACAGAGTGCCAACATCACAAACATTCTCTCTCTCAGTTCCGCTGGCTCCCAGCTTGTGCTAGAGCTTTTATCTGCTCTGCTCTTTCCTGTTCCACCCTTCCTGTCCCATCCTTCCTGTTACACTCTTTCAGCAAGCTCCTCCCACTATGGGCTTCATGTGATAATGTTAGGCCTATTAAGGGCAGGAAAGGTCTCCAAACTCCCTTAAGCCTATTAAGGGCAATATAATATATACTATTTGCAACAAAGCCTTGACACAATCAAAGGGGAGGCTCAAAGGCACTTGAATACCTGAAACAAGCAGCAAAGTACTACTTTACTTTCCATTACACCCTAGGATCTCAAATGCCATTATTCTTCTCCTTTTTCTGTATTGCTAATTCCCAATCCTAATCAACCTCTGTCACCTGGTTCCTCTGATCCAATTCTGTATAGTATTGTTAGAAAAAATTACAAAACCTCATTGGTTTATTTCACTCAAAATTTCTTTGACTACTCATTGTTGTACAGTAATTCTCTTTTATTTCTTCTTGACTTAATATTAAATTGAACATGCATACACAGCCACAGACTATCAGAACAGCAATTGAAATATGTGAAGTCATTGTGCTCCAATGCTGCCAATATCCTTATAAGCAATGAGGAGAAGGATATCAAAGTGGCAAATGAAGGTGGGCAAATTTTTTAATGTAACCCCTCACTGTGGTATAAGTTTGATTTGCGGACTCATATCAAATAAAGAGAGTTGGAAGGAATCTCAGACATGATCTAGATCAGAGGTGTCAAAATCTAAGCCCAGCAGCCTATAACACTTCCATGTAAGGCCCAAACCAGATGAAAATATAATTGGGGAATATATCACAAAATAAAGAAAAATACAATAAAACATAGATAATGATAATAATTAGTTTTCTAAGTCAATATGTCATCAGCAGGGATCATTATGTACAGTTTGGTGACCTCTATTTCCATTAAATTTTGATACTACTGATCTTCAATACCCTCATTTTACAAATATGGAAACTAAGATGCAGAGAAGTTAAATAATTTAGGCAAAGTAATACATTTAGTAAGTGGCAGGGGTAAGATTTCAAACCAGGTCCCCTGATATCCAATGTAGCACTCTTTCTAAAACCACATGAGTTGCAAAAATCCATTAATTCAATAATTAAATGAATTCAAAATTTATTGAAAATCTACTATGTACATAATAGCGTACTAGCTCCTAAGTAGGGATTCTTTAATTGGTATAATTCACTGGTATAAAAAAATTCCTGGGGAGGAAATGTCTTCTTTCAATGGAGATAAGAAACTTCTCTACAACTTAGAGTCTTACCAACTCTACCTGAAATTATGAAATCAAAAATGGACAAAGTCCTCAATCATGAGAAACTTGAAAACTACTTAGGGGAAAAAATATGACTGCTTAAAAAAATTCTTTCTTGGCATCTGACTTCTCTGCCAAGAAGAATGACCTTTCTACTGGAAATGACAAGAATTTCCTAATTAACAGGAAGTTAATATTTAGATAAGTAAGGAGATAGTAAGAAGTGATAGTAGCAACCCTGGATGAATTCAAGTCACCAGTCCCAAATAAACTAGATCATCAGGTTCAGAAATTATTGGCAGATGTGATCATCATGCCACTGTCAGTGATATGTGAAAGACCAAGGAAACTAGCAGTGAGGCCACAACACTGGCAAAAGACAAATGGCATCCTGATATTCAAAAAGGGACAAGAATAGTTAGCAAGCTTTAAGTCTATGATCTTGACATTGATCCCTAGGAAAACTTTAGAATGGGTCATTAAAGAAGTGACCACAACACAGAAGCAATATGGCTTCCTCAAGAACAGGTCATGCCAAGCTTACTTCATTTCCCTTGTTGCTCTCTCTTCTGGTAGATGAGAGGGGAGTGTTGTGGATATAATTTGGCTTGATCTTAAAATTTGTGATAGGCTTCTTAAACTATTCTTATGGAAATGGACTAGGGTGGGGAACCTGCAACCTTTTATTAAGGGGATTTATTCTGTGAAGTTTTGCTTCATTAAAAGGGCCTCAAGGGTCAGTTAGGTGGGGCAGTGAACAGAGCACTGGCCCTGGAGTCTGGAGGGCCTGAGTGCAAATTCGGCTTCAGACACTTAACACTTACTAGCTGTGAGTCCTTGGGCAAGTCACTTAACCCCACAAATGCCCTGCCCTCCCCCCTCCAAAAAGGGGGAGAAAAAAAGGCTCCTCAGTTGAGGACCTAGAGCATCACCTATGGCCTTAAGTCCCCAGGTTCTCTACCTCTGGTATGATAAAATAATTAGATAGATTGAGTACTGATTGAATCAAAAAGTAGTTGTTATTAGTTTAATGTCAACTGGGCAAGGAAGTCTCCAGTGGAGTAGTCCAAGGAATCCCAACTTGGACCTGTGCCATTAAATACAACCCATTCATGGAAGGAATCTTCAACATAGCATACCTCACAAATGATTATTCATTTTGATGAAGGATATGGATTATTTTGCTTAACATTTAGATAAATGATGTGAATAATTGCATAGATGAAGTGCTCACCAAATTTGCCCGTAAGACAATAGCTAGGAGGCATAACTAACCCATTTGATAACAAAGTCAGGATCCAAAAGGATCTTGACAGGCAAAAGCATTGGGTTGATTTAAATAAAATGAAATTCAGTAGGGATAAATGTAAAGTCTTACCCTATTAAAAAAAGAAATCAACTTCACAGGTACAAGATCAGAGAGCAAGCAATTCCTCTGAGAATGATCTAGGGGTCTTAGTGGGCTGAAAGCTTAGGATCAATAGTGTGATTTGGAACTACATTAACACAGGCATTTGTTGTTGAATTGTTTCAGTCATGCATGACTCTTTGTGACCCCTTTTGGGGATTTCTTGGCAAAAATATTAGCATATTTGTTTTCTCTGGGCTCATTTCACAAATGAGGAACTGAGACAAACAGGATTAAGTGACTTACTCAGGGTCATGGGGCTAGTAAGTGTCTGAGGTCAGAATTGAACTAAGGAAGATAAGTCTTCTCGACACCAGGCCTGGTGCTCTAGCACCATACCACCCAACTGCCCCAAAATGGAACAGATTGTCTCAAGAGGTGGTGGCTTCCCTTTCCTTGGAGGCCTTCTGTCATGGATTGAATAATCCTTTGTCAGTTATGGTGAAGATTATTTTTGTGTATGGGTGGAACTCAGTGGCTTCTGGAATTCTTTCTAACTCAAATTCTGTAGCTAATACAATATGGCAATAAGTATAGACTGATACAGTAGACACAATTGATTTATCATGAACATAGAGTACAGAATAGGTGTTCTTAACTTTTTCTGTCATGCACCCCTCTAGCAATGACATTAAGCTTATAGACCTCTTCTCTTCTCAGAATGTCTTTAATTGCATAAAATAAAATGTATAAATTTATAAAGGAAACTAAAAATTAGTAAAAATAAAGATGATTTTTTTTTGCACTCAAGTTTATGGCCTCCTGAAATCAATTCATGGTTTCCTACTCATCTATAGATATAGATATAGAACTTATGATATTAAAAAAATGAAATAAAAAATAAAGAAAATATATTCTATTTGAAAGAAAGATTAAAGGTTAAAACCAAACCCTGAACCCCACATCACCCAACAACATCAGTCAAAGGTCAATGACATTTTGAATGTGAAGATATTTGGGTTCACCCATTCTCTAGTGAAAGGGAGATTCAGTTTTCTGATTCTCCACTTTTTGTGGCCTCTGTGGAACTGAACCATCCCTGATATCCTGGGACTCTGGTGAGTTTTAAGGTAGAATCCTGAAAATCTTCCCCCACAATTATTATTTTTTTTATCATAAGCATAAAAGACTGGAGGAAGAGATGCATTTGAATACTAAAAGATATGAAAGAACGAAGAACAAATGAAATAATTTTCTATTTGGTTATCTTCATCTTTGCTTCCCAGTACCTCCTTCAGTTCTAACTCGGCTACTAAAATTGGATTATTGGTGGTATTTGGAGGTGTTCAATATCGGATTAAAAAGAACAATGGAAAATGTGGTCTTCTTTTCTACTTAAACCTAGGAGGGTCAACATTTAAGAGACAGAAGAGCACAGTTAATATATGGCCCAAGGCTATTTCTGTACCTTGGTGTCAGTATGTCTTGGTTGTATATCAATGATGCAAGAGCATGAAACTTCTAGGTCCTTGAGTAAATGCCCAAATCACCAAGGCAGTCATTCAGCTATGTCCATGAGTGTGTGTGTTCATCAGAAGCTTCCAGTTTTGTTTCTTCAACATATGGCACAGTACGTGGTGCATAGTAGGCATTTAATAAAGTGCTTGTCAATTCATTGATTGATGCAACTTATTGCATCCTGAAACAATATATCACATTGAACATGCATTTTGAAGTGCATCTCCCTGAGAACAAAATTTGTCAACAGCCTCTATAATTTGTATAATTTATTTTTTTTAAAGTAAGGTCTCAATCTTTGTTAGTATAAAATGCAAGTGAATTTAGAATAACAATGAGGATCCAACTGTCCCTGTATAGATTTTGGCTAACCACATTTTGGGCCCCAAACTGGGTAATTAAATCACAATTTTGTCTTTATCAGAAACCCTCTGTTGAAACTTAATAATTTATAGATCAGTTTGCTTTCGACATTTCTGATTTTATTTAGGTGAAGAATCTATGTAGATTGGCAGAAAACCCTAAAGATTCAGGTTTTCTTCCGTATTACTGTTATTTGGATTAAACCTATAAAAGAAAACCATAAATTAATGGAGCTGAAAGAGACTCAACATCATTCAGTCCAGCCCCTTCAAAAAGTGAAGTGACTTGTCCATAGTCTCAAGGAGGATACTCAGCAGATCCAGGATTAAAGCCCAAATCTCCAGTTTTTTAGTTCAATCCTCTTCCTACTATCCCACGCTGCCCCTTTAATCTTTCACTTGAGAATTGTGTATCTCTTCTGTAAACCTCACACTATCATTTCATTACATTTGTAAACTCTATTGCAACTTGATTTCCATCTCACAGTAATGTTTCTATCTAATACAATTGTGGGGTAAACCTAATTGATTTTTTTCCCTTTGAAGAGAGGGCTATTTCTTGTCCAAGAAACTCACTACACTTAGAAATATCTAACTGAAATAACACATATATTTTCTCCCAAATCTTAAAATACTTTCAATTAAAAAACATTTCATTTCCAGAGAGGAAAATTGGAAATACAGAGATTTATTTGGTAATTTTATCCACTTTAAAATGTGATAGATATTAGGTATCATGGCAGGCTGTAAGATAATATTTTTCTCTTGTAAAGCAGGCATTCCCATGAGGTATATAGAAAACATTAAATGCTAGTAGAAGACTATAAGAAACAAACAACACTTTATTAAATGCCTACTGTGTATAGAACACTGTTCTTGGTGCTGAAATAGATAGAAAGTTGAAATAAGACATTGGCCCTTTCCTGGCTTCACTAAGTTTTCAATAAAGGAGGGGCATAAGACCCACATAGATACAAGGTGTCCCAAAAGTCTTAGCGCAGTTTTATGCTTTAATGGCTTTTAACTGCAGTAAGACCTCAGGTACTCTATTTATAATACACAATATTACATTATAGGTGCATTTATTTTTAAAGTTATTTTAAAAGTGTTATGAGACATCTACTGAAAAGATCATTTTGGGGTATGGGAATTGGGAAGAATTTTACTAGACATGGTAACATTTGAGTAGGGACTAGGAGGGAACAGACCCACTTAGGAATGACCTAATGATAAAGATGAAAAAGATGTGGTTAGAAGTAATAGAATCAACAATGCACAATGACTCTGAAGTAGAGGGGAGAAAGTGAGAGTGTCAAAAATACAAAAAAAAGTTTAAAAAAAAAGAATAAGGACTGAAAGACCATGGGATATGATGATTAGGTAGAGAGTAGTAATTTTAGGATGGTCATGGTCAAGTGATGGTGGCATTAGTCTGATTGCAATCATTGAGAGAAGAGCCATATAAGGTAGAGATAAGTATTTTGAGTACTTTAACTTTGAAAGAAGCTAAAAGGTTAAGAAAAGAGTTAGGCAGAAAAGGAAGCAGATAAATAGAGTAAGAAAGTAAAGCAAAGTCTTGTCTTTCAGATTGGGAGGACCTGGGCACATTTGGGTTCACTTGGAAAGATTTAGTGGGAAGGGAGAGATTAAAGATACACAAAAGTTAAGGGATGAATATTGGAGGAATCAGTGGAAAGAGGTGTGAACCTGGAGTCCTTAATTTAGAGTAATGGAAAGTAAGTTCAAATCTTTCTATATTCTACTTCCTGTATGACTGTAGGCAAATCACCTCCCTAGACCTCAGTTTCCTCAGCTCTAAAATGAGACTAGATGGCTTTGAAGGTCCCTGTCATCTCTAGAAGTATTCTCTGATACTATATCTCTATGATGCCAGATTATCAAGCAGAACAATTTGCCTCCATGAATATTAGACATGATAAGGGTATGTCTTCTGTATCCAAAAAAAAAAAAAAAAAGATCTAGAGAGCAATGATTCTAAGAAGCTTTGAAAGATGGTACCAACCATGCTTCACTTTACTCCCCACTATCTTTTCATTGACCTTCTGGCTGCTACCTGTGTACCATCTCTCCCCCACTTTCTACTACACTTCCCCCTTAGAAAGGATGTATCAAACTATTCTCCTATGGCATCACTCTCTATCTCTCTAATTTTCTGAATCAAAGTACATTCCCTGACTCTCATTCATTCACATAACCATTTCCCCATTAGATGATGTAAGATATTTGAGGGAAAGGATCATCTCTCCTTTGGTCCTGGTATCTCAAGCACTTAGGCAGTGCCTGGAACATACTACATATCTTTATAAATTCTTTTTACATTCATTACATTACAGCAGCAATGGCCTCCCTTGAAGTCAAATACCAAGCAATTTCAGTGTGTGAAATCAGTTCAGATGCATGATTTTCTCCATTGTCTTTCAGAAGTCCCAGAAACAGAGCAAAAAATAAATAAATAAATGGTGGGGTTACACTGGAGTGAGTGTTTTAGGTCAGGAAGGTCTAAAAATCAAGGACAAAAGAGATTCTGGGACAGTGGATAATGAAAGGAAATTTAAAAGTATATTGAATTGTCAGTGGAATATTCTGAT
This sequence comes from Pseudochirops cupreus, assembly GCA_028627135.1. Lineage (NCBI taxonomy): Eukaryota > Metazoa > Chordata > Mammalia > Diprotodontia > Pseudocheiridae > Pseudochirops > Pseudochirops cupreus. The sequence goes on along the minus strand of CM053580.1, from coordinate 428,335,135 downwards.
CGTTGCTGTAAGGGAGGGACATCTTAAAAAATAAGTATGTATTTCCCTTTCTCTAAACCTCTCTTTTGATATGAATTTTACATTTGATGACTCTGTGAAACTCAGAGTATTTTATATCCACAACATAGTCTGGGAAAATTACCATGACATCCAGCCCCGTGACAGAATTTCCATGGGTAGCAGACTTTAGTGGAGCTGTTAACTTGCTCTCCTAAAAATAGTGGGGGTAGGGAGTGCAAAAATATCCTATTTGTCCTCTGTTTGCAATGAGGAGCATTTATCTTGCCATTATGTAAATCAATTAACTTTCTAGGAAGAGAGATAAACCTCTTATTTTATCCTCAGACATCTATTTACCTTGTCTAAATACACAGATGTCTAAATCCTCTTGCTTCCCAGTTCAACAGCTCCTATGATTTGCACCTGCACTCCACCTAATGCAAATAGAAGGATAGTTGTATCCTTGATCTCATCCTCACCCACATATGCTCTACCTCCACAGCCCACAATTCTGAAATTCCCCTATCTGACCAGATCCCCCTGTCCTTCCAAGTGTTCCCTACTACTCATCCCTCCCAAACCCTTTACACAATCATCACTACAACTTCTAGTTTTTCTATACCCCAATAGCTCCCCCTCAATTTCCGAGGTCATCACTCCCACTCCAACATCACTTTCCTCCTTTCAAAATCTTCAACCTTTAGTTAACCATTCAACTGCACACTGCCCTCAAACTCTCAATCTCTTTCCCTATAGACGCACCACTGATTTTCCTTCTCTGATCCCAATCCTGGAATATTTCAACCATCTGCCTGTGCAGCTCCTGAGACTATGCTGCTGAACTCTGCTGGAGGAAGTCAAAAATCTATTCTGACCATATCCATTACAAATCTGTTATCCAAACTCAGTTGCACCTTCACTACTGCCAGTCCTTTTACTCTTCTCCAGTAAATTTTCTATCACTCTCCCTGTAGCAACAATGGTTATAATATATTCTCTTCTCAGTACCCTTTACTGCCACCTCCCTATTCCTCTCAGCAAAAGATCTTACCTTATAGCTCACCAAAAATCTCCAGACCACTCATTACAATCCCCCTCTCTATTCCAGTTTCAAATTTCAAATCATTTACCACAACTCTATCCCCACCAATACCCTAATCAACATTTCATTCCAGATCTGCCTAGATCTTTCACTGTGCTCTCTGGGATGCCTGACCTATAAAAACAAAGTTCCCTTCAAATTAAACCATGTTCTTTTCCACTTCTCCCATATTCTTGGTCTCACTGATGACAGTGAATTCCTAGCCACCCCTTCCAGTCCTATCTGTACTCATACCTTCCAGTCCTATCTGTACTCATACCACCCATTTCATTGATCATAACTCCCCAATACTACTTTCAGATTATCCTTTTACCACCACTGTGAAGCAACCTCTCCTCCTTTGAGTTCCATGCTATACAAATTAACCATATAGTTCACTTCCTGGTGACTATTATCTATCAGTTCTCAGGACAATTGACTTCCATCCTCCATGAGTTCAAGGCCTAGAATAGTTTTTATCTCTACCTTAACTTTTTCCTTCATAATAAGAGATGTCAATATACCTTTTAATGATTCTTATACTCCTCCACTTCAGCTATACAGAGATGGGCATACTTTTGGTTCTGCCATTATCTATAACTATTCCACATTTATCTTCATAAATTTTGAAATTTCTTTGAAATATGAAATTCTTTCATCTAATTAAAATCTTTTTTTATCATTCCATCTTTTCCTATGCCTGAAAACTGTCAACCCTGCTCATCATGCTTACCATGAGTACCATTCCCTCTAACAGTTCTTTCATCAGCCTTCAACCCTGCACTGGCTACATTCTTTGGTGAATTAGTTCACCTCTACACCATCCTCTATACTCATATTCTTTATTCCTTTGTATTATTGTCAGTCATGCCTTGCCAAACCCCAGCCCTGAATTACTCTCACCATCTGCTTCCTTCATTTTATTCATGTGCTGCTAAAAACATCCATAGAGAATCACAAAATCATGATGATTGGATTCACTACAAATTTATGTTACATGATTCTAACTGGGTCTTCACTAAGATAAGTAAGGTGTTCATCATTTTCCCAGTCTTCTCAATATCACCATCAGAATGTCAGCAACTTGAGGACAAGGCAGCACTATTTATGCCTTTCTTTGTACCTCAAGTGTTTAAGTGCCTGACACTTAGTGTCTAACAAATGTTTGTTGATTTGACTATCACATTCACTGCAGCAACAATCTAAAGTTTTCCACCCTCCTTGAGCCATCCATGACACTCCCTCCTTTGCTCTCTCAACTGAGGACTTTGCTTCATAATCATTTTATTTTAATTGAGGCCATTCTTTAACAGCTACCTCTTATCATCTCACATCACTCAGACAACTCCACTCAGCTCCTCCTTCACTTGTCTTAAATGAAGAGGTGGTCCTTCTTGTCAAAGCAAATTCTCAACTGGCTCCCTTGATCCCATTCTCTAGCACATTATTCCTTTTCTAACATCACTATTCCTTTTCTAATCTTCATCTTATTCCTATCTGATGACTCTTTCCTTGTTTCTTATCTGACAGGTCATAGTGAGGGGGGAAAAGAGATATTTGTAAAGTTAACCTTAAAGTACTGTACAAATACTACTAGTAGCAGTGCTATATGTTCTTCTCTTATGAGATCTCACATCATCCATGTGAAGACGCTCTGTGTTTCTTTTCTGTTTGCATCTCATCTCCCTACTAAACTTCTCTTCAGCAAATAATTTTTCCATTTTGTCAACTGTATTTTTAAAATAATTATTCAATTTTTCTTCTACCTCTCTAATTTGACTTTTGAAATCCTTCTTGAGCTCTTCCAAGAATGTTTTCTGGGGCTTGAGAACAATTCATATTCCCTTTTGAGGTTTCAGATATGGGTATAGGGTCAATGCCGTCCTCTTCTGAGTTTGCTTTTTGATCTCCCCTTTCTCCAAAGTAAGATTCTATGGTCTTTGCTTGTCCAGTTTGCTTTTTGCCTGTTATGATTGCCTATTTCCTGATTTTTAAAGTGGATCTCTGCCTCTGGGACACAGGGGACTCTGTCTCATGCTTCTTGTGCTGGGAGCTAGGGGCCTTGTCACTGGCTCTGTGTGTTGTGGCCTCTGGTTCTGTCAATTAGAACCTATATACCTGATGCTGAGCTGGAACTGACTGGTATGTTCCAAGACTGAGGCCAGGTCTTTCTGCATTTCCCCAGGTTACACTGAAGCTCACCACGTGATGTGTAGGGGAGGGGTGGTCTGGTTGCTTCAGGTCTCCACCTCCCCAACCCTGTTCTAAAGCTCAGGAAGGCTCAGCTGCTGTTGGACACTCATCCAAGCTGGCGTCTGCCAATTCCCCTGGCTGTACCAAGGCACACCTGGGGTCCTGGTGTTGGTGCTTGCTGACGACACTGGGGCTCTGGATCTCCTGCTGGTCCACTGAGATGGGGCTTGCTGCAGTGCCCCTCATTGACCTGTCCCCCATAAATTAACTTGCACACCTTTTATATATAACTGTGTATATATTATGACTCTAGAAAATGCAAGCTTCCTGATGGCAAAGACTATTTCATTTTTACTGTTGCCTCCCCAGAAGCTGGCAGAATATGTGGTTTCATGTTACTTGTTGGCTTATTGATTGAATTTTTTTAGTATTGAATTGAATTTAGAATGACTGTTCCTACCTTGAATGGGAAGAGGGAAGTCAGGGGGAAGATTTTTGTTGTGATAGTTGTGCTGCAGTCTTATTTGGGCCTCATAGCTCATCCTACACCAAGCAGTAGAGTTCCTGGGATAGCCTCATTACCTATTCAATCCCTAGACAGACCATGATCTTTAAATAAAAATCTGTGTGAGACTCTTTTGGCCAAACTGAACAAATGCTACTTCACCTGTGTGTTGATTCATCTCATTCATGAACAAATACTTCATACTACAAATAATAAATCACTAGACTTGTGAGTGAGAATTTTAGTCTAATAATTATTACTTGGCTTTTCTAGTGTTACATTGGATAATCCAGTATAAGAAACATCTGTGAATATTGGAAAGATCTGTCATTTTGTCAGTGCAGGTAACTCCCAATGTGAAAATCCCCTACATCAGACTGGCTGAAACCTATCTATGAACTAATTGATATGTCATTGGGAAATAGTTGTTGCACAAAGAGTTTTAGTCTCTTATCCAAGGTCAGACAGCCAGTAGGTATCAGAGATGCTGTTTAAATCCAATCCTTCCTAATCCCAAACCCAGGGCTCTATTTTTTTCTGGCATACTCCCTCCTAACTTGTATACATTGTATAATGTATAGCTTATAATAAACCAATTAATTAATAAAATAAGACATATAAGAATAATGTAAAATATTCCTGGATATACAAACATATGTATGCTATAAATGTGATTCCTCAGAAAGTCACATTGTAAAACTATTAACAAAAAAATTGGCTTTTCTCCCTTAAAAGGCTACTGACCTGTGACCTAGTTCATAGGTGTTATGTCATATCATGGCAGCTGCCAGACCATGTGCCAATCCTAAATGAATTATCAGTATCTCTAAAGCAGTTAAAGGCTACAGTACTATGGCAACTGTCTAGTTCAGCTGTGAAAATAGTGGCCCATCATAGGGGGCATTGCATTTAAATCTATTCCTCTATTCAGGCAGACTATTCACATTTCAAAGGGAACAAAGGAAATCTAAGGCTAGACATCCATTCTCCAACTTCTTTCCTCAAGCTCTCCCCAAATGCATTAAATAGAAATTGATTGTGTTTATGCAAGACTATCATGTTAGACCAGAAATTCAAAGGAAACTGAACATAAGCATGCCCACTTTAAGCTGTTTGTCTAAATAAAGGCGTTGTTGAATGATATCAAAATTCACTCCTAATAAAAAGAGTAGAAAACCTATAGACTACCACCCTCCTACCTACTATCCTGGATCCTTGCCTTGGCCTGACCCAAGGAAGTGAAAGTACATGAAGGATTAGCTGAATTTCAAGGAACAGGTTTATTTTAACTGACCAAGCAGCTTTGATTGGCCCAATGATATTAGAAATTATGGGATTTTATCCTAATGCAAACTTACTATCATCTGGTGTACCATCCAGATGCTTTTGACTTGTGAGTAGATCACCCAGGATAAAAAATGGGACTTGATAGAATTGTTTTGAAAGCAAGAAGTGCACTCGTCCATATCCATACATCCCTCCAACTACATCTGTTTGAATGTCTCCCCCTCCTCCTAAAAGTAAAGGGCCTGATCTAACCAACCTGCACAAACCACTAAGCCAACCAAAAAAAGGCTTAGGTTTTCAGAAAGTCAGAGAGACAACTGCTTTCCCTAGCTTACTTTTGAATTGTGTCTATAATCAGAAACTCATGTAACTATTGTGAGGGCCTTGAACACTGAAACCTGACTTTCACTGTTTCCCTGACTTGAATAATTTTGGAAAGGCTTGCCCCACAGGTATTATACTGTGAGAAGCAATACATTTCCACACAAGAATTGCTTCAATGAGGTTTGAGTTCTGTGGCCTAGAGAACCAGCTATTGCGACCAGAGCCTTTGTTCATATTTCTGCTCCCTAATCACTATTCCAATTGTGGTAAAACTTCCAGCAGGTTTTGATTTTATTTTTGTTTTTGACTGAACCTGTGATATAGGGAGAACCTGGTACGGGACTGTCTACAATTTATAATCCTAGGGAATGGTCTGAGGCACTGAAAGAGGGCATGTGATAGAGAGAGGACTCAAACACCAGTCTTACCCTGATCTTCCCCTCCATCATGTTCTCCCCCCTTCTAGAAAGTACTTTGTAGCCACAATGAATGCATGTCATATTTGCTTTTCTCTGTACATGTTGCTTCTCTCTCCAATTGAATATAGGGTCGTTGTGGTCAATGAATGTTTTATTATTCTTCTGTCCTACTCACTTGTTACAATGTCTGAAACACAAGCAAATTATTATGTGATTTCATCTATTTGGACATTCCTTCCAATGATGGAGACCATAACCCAGCCATGTCTACACACAGCAATTCTTGAATTTAAATTTATTTATTTACTTATAGTTTACAACATTCAGTTCCACAATTCCTTGAGTTTCAAATTTTCTCCCCCTTGCTCTCCTCCCCCTTCTCCCCCCGCCCATGGCAGCATACAATCAAATATAGGTTCTACAAATACCTTCACACTGAACATTAGTCATATTGTAAAGAAAGATTATAACCAATGGAGTGAACAATGAGAAAGAAGGGACAGAATAAAACAAAACACAAAAGAGAGAGCAAGTAGTTTGCTTCAATCTGCATTCAGACTCTGTAGCTCTTTCTCTGGATGCGGACATCCCTTTCCATCATGAATCTTTTGGAGTTGTCTTCTAACCTTGCATTGCTGAGAGGAGCCCAGTCCATCAAAATTAGTCATCACACATACGATATGTCTGTAATTGTGTACAAAGTTCTCCTGGTTCTGCTTGCCTCACTCAGCATCAGTTTATATAAAGTCTCTCCAGGTTATTATGACGTCCATCTGCTCCTCATATCTTATAGCCCAATAGTATTCCACTACATCCATATACCACAACTTGTTTAGCCATTCCCCAATTGATGGGCATCCCCTTGGTTTCCAATTCTTTGCCACCACAATTAGAGCTGCTATAAATATTTTTGTACCTATGGGTCCTTTTCCTACTTCTATGATTTCTTTGGGATATAGCCCTAGAGATGGTATTGCTGGGTCAAAGGGTATGCACTTTTTTATATCCCTTTAGGCATAGTTCCAGATTGCTCTCCAGAATTGTTGAATCAGTTCACAACTCCACCAACAATGCATTAGTGTTCCAATTTTTTTTCCCACATTTTCTCCAGCATTTATCATCTTCCTGTTTTGTCATCTTAGCCAATCTGACTGGTGAGATGTACACACAGCAATTCTTGCTTGTTTTCTCCCATAAGTCCACAATAAAAGGTCCACCCAACCTACCGTTTGGCTTCTTTATTTTTGTTTTATATCATGAGGATAAGCAGAACATTGAAGTTGTCTATATCTTACTCATGATATGCGACCTTTCCATATTCTTTTTTCTAGTATAGATTTCCCTTATGATATCTTTTAATCCTATTCTACCAAACTTTGTTGGTATCTCCCATGTACTTTTCCATTGCCTACTGTATAATTCTCATTTTAAATTCTTTACAGTCAATCAGAAAATAGGCATTTATTAAGTACCTACTGGGCTAAGTTGGTGTTGGTGTTTCGGGTGTCCAGGCAGGGAGAAGGCAAAAGAAAGTCCCTGTCCTTGAAGAGCTTACAATCCTGATCTGGTCTTACTATTCAATTAAGAACTGAACTCACTGTCTATTAGCAGGGACTGCCCAATATGCAAATGCAGATATCCATTTAATTTCACATTATAATCTGGACAATATTTATCTTTCATCATTTTTGTAACATGTTAATGATTATGCCAATTACTTTCATAAGAAGACAGTGCAGTAGTCTAGAGCTGAATATAATTAGTATGATATCACCTGTAAACAGGTTCACTTGGACAACCTCATCTATAGGGAATCCTGGGGGGATGGTGGGTTCTATAATCATGATATCTCCAATGATACTGGCAGATACCATAGATGAGAATAAATCTTTTGCTCAACACTTTCCTTGACATTAATATTCAATTCATTGTTAAATAATGTTATCTCCCTAAGGCTATTTCTCATAGTCTTTTATGATTTTAATATGTATGTGGGAGACACCTTATCTATAGAGAAGTTTTAAGGCTAAATATTGTCCTACCAAGTCAAATGTTTGCTCAAAATCAATACAGAATGAACAAGAAGGGATCTTATCTTTTCTGCATCTTTCAGTCAACTGGGTGAATACAAAGATGTTGTCTTGTAAAAAAATGCCTTGGGAAATCTGCCTGTTTCCCTATTATGTTTTCATCAAGGATACTCTTGATGTATGCATAAACCAGTACATGAACATTTTATAGAAATAAGACTTGTGAACTCCTAGTGTTTTCCCTGATTGCTTTCTTTTGGTGGGGAGTGGGGTGGCAGAGTTTTTTTTTAAAGTTCTGCTCACTTTTTCCAGTTAGTCAGAATCTCCCCTTTTCACTATCTTGAGAATAAATCACTGAGTGCCTTTCAAAAGGAGAAATATAGAGAGTGAAATACATATTCCTGAAAATTATTCATCCTCTGTTAATACTAAATATTTGCCCAGAGGCACTGAATTCCTCCAATGAAAGGTACTGTGTAAGTACAGAGTGCTACCATTATAAATGAATATAGTGAGAAATTTGTCATTTTCCTACAGTGAGTGAAGTCTTCAGCAAGAAAAAAAGAAAACTGCTCCTGACTGGGCCACAACAGCAGACTGACCAAGATGGAGAATAGAAGCTGTGATTAGCAATAGCACTAAAGTAACTGATTCCACAATATATTAGAGAAGTTCTCTAAGTCAAAATGTTTATGGTCAGTGCTTGTTCTAGGCTATTCCTTAATGAAAATGAGAAGAAAGGTCCCCACTTCTCCTACTCTGACATTATAGGATTAACATTTCTCATTAAAAGGCACCTCAGAAATCATCTAATCTATTACAGATGAGGAAAGTAGAAACAATAAAGGTTAAGTGACATGTTCAAGGTCACACTACCTGCAAATGTTTGAGCCAAGATTATGGCCTTGGAGTTGTGACTGTAAATGCCTGAGCTTGTTCCATTACAATGGAGTAAGTGGCTGACTGCCTTGTTAAAAGGCCTTGGGTGCCTTTTAAGCCCATCAATCATGTTCTGTCACTGAGATCGTCATTTGGAATGAGGTCAAAGAAGATAGATGCTGTAGGGGAATGGCTGCCTAAACTTTGATTTGGGTCACCTTCACTGGAAAAAAATAGACACTAGTGGCAGACCACACATTGCGCTCCTCACCCTAGGGAAAGACGAGAAAAGAATGTCATTACCATCCATCCATCCATTTGTGTTTTTTTTTTCACTCAATCAGTCTTTTATTCAATAAACATTGATTAAGAATCTATTATACTCAGGGCCCTCATAATATAATGCCAAAAACAGCACAGTCCCTGACCTTAAGTAGCTTGTATTCTACTGCAGGCATGCAAGTAAATAGAAAGGTGGTTGGTTTGAGGTTTGTTATTTGTTCTTGGCAGGGTGAAATACTAACAGATAATTTTAAAGAATCTTCCTGGTAAAGGAGGCAGGCTCAGGACTGAGCCTTAAAAGGGGCTAGAAATTCTAGGGAAGAGAAATAAGGAAAGGTGAATACACAGGGTACAGAGACAACTTTACTAAGCCTAGGAGGTACAAGATTGAATGAAATATGCATTTATTCATCACCTAACACTCTCAAAAAGAATGTTGTTGCTATAGCATAGATTTTTGTAGAAGCAAGCAGTTTGAGATCACTGCAAGCATTATTTTCTGCTATGAAAACTCATTTCTTTAATAATAATATTCAATAGTATTTTAAGCAAAGAAACCCATTTATACAAGTCAGTAGCAGAATTAGAAATCAAAGAGTGTATATAGGAGAATATATACCAGATGCTGCAGAGTGAGGGAGTTCTACCATTAGGAATATGGTAATTCTACTAGGAGAATCCCGGATCTCCACCAAAGGGTAAGTTTCTTCATTTCTGTAGTGTAACAAGTTGGGGACAGGGGCATGATGGAGACATGACAGCTCTTCTCATGTGGACTTCTTCCCAAAGTCTTATTCACCCTTCAGCAACCCAAAGTGGGGTTAGAATCGTCCATCCCTCTTGTGTCTAGAAACCAGAAGCTCTCTCAGTTCCCTCAAAGGAGACTCTCAAAGAAACAATTCTGAAACTGGAACCAAGGTGCCTGCTTTCTCTTCTTTGTAAAATCTTTATGATAACGTTTTGTAATGTAAGGGATATTAATGATGTAAAACAGAACAGGAACACTTTCACATGCAATCTCCCAGAGTAGACAATATTTTCCAGTCGCGTCAATAGCTAAGACATGTGGAGAACCTAAGAACCTAACGTTGACTACACCAGTCATGTGTTACTTTCCAACACTGATGTGAGGTAGTACAAAAAAAAAAGAAGTCTTACAGGCTTTCCTCAGCTATATTTCCCCCTTTCAAGCAACACAAGAACCTATGACCAATGGAATTATGGAGATAACTTTTCAGTAATTTGAATATCAATATCAAGTGAGGCATAGAACAGGAAGATATATGCCTAAATAGTGGATTTTCCAATATCATTGAGGATGCCCTGGGCAGATATGAAGCAAAAGATAGGAAAGGATTTCTTGTGGACTGTAAGGGTCCTCAAATACTTTTCTTCACAAACACCATTGTGGCAAATGCATCAAATTCCAAAACACTTCAAAACCTCCTCATTGAAGTTGATGATTACTCAAACAAGATAAGCCTAAAAACAATATAGATGAAAACCACATAATGCCCAAATTACAACATGCAGTTGGATGGCAGCCTATCAATCCATCAACATTGGTACTGTATCTATCCACTAGACTATCATGCCAAAAGTGTGGCATAATATATAACAGAAAAATACACACACAAATTCACATATATGTCTGTATATAGGCACACATGTTGTGAATTAGGTTGCATTATCTAATGGCTACAAACACATACATATATTGCTTTTATGTATATGTGTCGGCATATAAGGTCTCTTTGCCTTTACTTTATGTTTGTCCAAAACATCCTCCTTGATATAGGTGGCTACCCAGGTGGGCATATATTTTCCTATTCTATGCCTCACTTTATGCAGAAATTCATATCACTGAAGAGTTATTTCCATGATCCTATCTGTCATAGATTCTTATATGACTTTAAAGGGGAAAGCTTGCTGAAAGAGAGACTTTAATACTTATTTTTATACCAATTCACATAACACATATATGTATATGTATAAACACATTTGCATACCCATTATGGCAATTACTACAGGCAAACAGTTAGTTGAGTACAGAATTTAACAGAAGGAAGGAGGACATTGGGTTATACCTCATTTGGAAAACTGCACAGTTGTTTTGAGAACTCCATGCTAATGACTGGCATAAAAGCCCACTGACAGCTTCTCATTGATGCCTTAGAACAGCAGTTCTCAACCTGTGGGTCTCGACCTCTTTGTGGGTTGCCTAAGACCATTGGAAAACACATATTTCCAATGCTCTTAGGAACCGAGACACCACACTCCACACCACACTCCTCTATCTGTCTCCAGGCGCGTCCGCCCACACACAGATATGCCCATATACGAGTATTAAAGGGTCGTGGCATTAGGAAGGTTGAGAACCACTGCCTTAGAACCATGGAATACCATCAGTGAAAGGATTTAGAAACCAACAGAAGCCCAAAAAACAAGAGAAAACAGAACAATGGATGTGAGCAGATGGCACCATATTATTAATGCTGCCTCACAAAGGGGAAATATAATAAACTCATGGCAGAAACAAGAGTTGGGGCAATCATGAAGCAAGAGAATGCCCATCAACTGGGTAATGACTAAACAAGCTATGGTATATTATCGTGATGGAATATTATTGTGCTATAAGAGATGACAAGCAAGAGGATTTCAGAAAAATCTGGAAAGACTTAAGCGAACTGATACAAAATGAAGCGAGTAGAACCAAGAGAATGTTGTATACAGTAACAGCAATGTTGTATGATAAAAAAAATGTGAATGACTTAGCTATTCTCAGCAATATAATGATCCAATACAATCCCAAAGGACTCATGAATGAAGTTCCAGAAAAAGAATTGATACTGTCTGAATACAGACTGAAATATAGCATTTTTCACTTTATAGCTTTCTTTCCTTTTTTTTAAAAAATCAAGTCTTCTTGTAGAAAATTACTAACGTGGAAACTTTTCACATGATTGCACATGAATAAACTATATTAGGTCGCTTAGCAAGTCAGTGAGGGGGATGAGGGAGAGAAGGAAAGAATTTGGAACTCAAAACTTTTTTAAGGTTTAAAAGATTGTTTTAACTTAATTGGTGGAAAATAAAATATTACATAAAAAAGAGTCAAAGATAATACCAATGAACAGCCTAAATCCCACACTGATATTCACAAAATATCAAAAGAGCTTGAAGATGGTCTCCATTGCAATGAGTGGATCCTCTAAGGAAGGTTCCTGAAAGATAAAGACTGCTTAATTTGGGATGAAATCCTACAGTAGAAAAACATGAAAACATTTCTGACCTATGTGAAGAAAATTAATCATTCCAAGGTTCATCAATAGGTCTGCTACATTGGAAGAGTTAAATCACCTTCAAGTATACAAATTATATATGTAATTTAAAGCCATCATAGTTTGCCACATCTATGCTCACCATAGGCTTAGATCCATGTTTCATTTTTAAATTAGGGGCAATAATGAGTACTGTAGTAATAGTTTCATGTTGAGAAAGCCAATAAATTAGTCTATTCGGCTTACATGAAGTATACTACATCAACACATCAGTTTTCCTTTAGTTTTAATGAAGTAAAGGAAAAGTTTATCTATTAAATCATGAAGATCCATCAATTCCCCTCAATTTTAAAATCATAGGAAAACTGTCAGAGCCTCTGTATCTAAATTATCTACAAAGTGACATGTCCTGTCTGATAAAAAGAAAAAGAAAAACTTTCCCAATAATGGATATTTAAATTCCTTTCCAAATCTATGCCACCTTTAACTGTTCCAAGTTCAAACCACCAAAAGCAAAATTGTCTCTTTAATCTGTGACTCATACACAGAGATTGAGACTGTCAAAGTAACATCACTGAAATGCATTCAGTGTATCCATTACCATCACATATGTGCCTTGGGCTTTTTATCTCTAATCGACTTCTCACATTGGCACCAGCTACGTCATACAAGTCCAATGTACTTACAGGTTCTGATCATATTTTCTGCAACCTGGCACATGGGAATGCTATTGAGCCCACGAATGGGAAGACTGAATCACAGATAAATTTTTCTCATAGAAACTATTACTGGTTTAGACTTGAAGCATAAGACCCTCTGAGTAGAAATATTTTGAACAAAATAAATAAAAAAGAAAAAGTGGAAAGGAGTCAAACAGGCAATTATTTGTAATAGAAAAAACTATTGATTTTCCTTTTTGATACATAGTCTAAATTATCCCTCAAGAAAAGTAGTAATGCATCTTTAAACAGATTTATTGGTGCTGGGAGGGGGGAAGTGTGTTATTTAACTCCAATGCTATTGGATTTTTCTTTTGTGTTAGATATAGAGATAGAACACATAGATATATAGAAAGGGGGTTTTATTCAAGGATCAAAACTATTCTAGATTCTGAAGTAGAGTGCTATAGTATTTTTCCAAATGCAGTCAGAGTTTATGAATTAAAGATGTTTTTTTCTGACTAGATAAATTATATCAGAGATTTAAAATAAATATATTTTTTCACAAGATTTAATGTTCCCACTGGAGGACATGAACATAAGCATATTGACTCTCCCTGTGTTACTTTTACCTTTAACTTCTTTGTAATAAATGTTGTTCCTTGTCTCTGGAGTTCGGCAGTTCCTCTGAATCAGGGAATCATAATCTCTTTCTCTTCAACCTGAATTTCCTCCCCTCATTCCTCTTCAGGTCTTTTCCATTTCTTTTATGTCTATACATATATACAAATATACATATAAACACATAGAGCTATACACACATGCATGTGTATATATGGTGACAGAAGGAGGGAATAAGCATGTCTTAAATACCTACTCCTGGGCAGGTACCGTCATTAAGTACTTTACAGATATTATCTCATTTGATCCTCACAACAATGCTATGATGTAGATGTTATGTAGATGTATATACACGCATGATCATATGTATGTACATATATACATATATAAATACATGCAGTGTGTATTGTCCGTATGGGTATACATGTGTGTATGTGTGATATGTGCATATGTATGTATATCATATCTAGACATGTGTTTATGCATATAAAATGTGTGTATATGCACACTGTGAACTCATACATGTGTACACACAGATATTATATACAATGTATGTTTGTATACATATATGCAGGTACACATGTACATTGTGTAAATAAATATATATACATATATTTTTAAAAGTCAGTGGAAAAGGGCACATTATGTATCTTTCAAATACTCATCTTCTACACACTCTGAAGAGGATTAGAAGAATCCATCCAATGGAGCAAACTACTTATTAGGGCTCAAGAGTCATGAATTCTAGTCCTAGATATTGGTTAGAGTGACCTTGGCAAAGTCACCTCACCCAGGTTTCGTTATCTAGCAGTCAGAAGTAATCCCAGATGTCCTTGCTAGACTGTCACAAAGAAAAGCTACTCAAAATGATTAGGAAGCCGTTTTCAGGTAAAGTGCTCTAAAAGGCAATAAATAAAGCCTTGCTACTATCGACGATTTGTTCCTTACAAATTCGGCAGTGAGGAGGTTGTTGTTTCAGTTTTTAATGACCACCATATTCCAATTAACTAGGGATTCTCTCACCAGGATTCAGGCAGAACTAATCTAGTCTTAATTATGAAGAAGAAGGTGTTAAGATGGTTTCATCCCCCTCCCCACCTCATCTCCCTTGGCACTAAGTGGCTATTCCTGGAGGAGAGAGCTGGCCCTCCCTTTTCTCAGGGCTAATAATTCTTTTGCTTCTTGCTGCGATGACTCTATTTTTTAAATTCTCTGATTTTGAAATTCAGCATATTCTAACTTGGGAACAATCATTAACAAATCCAACTGTGCAGTGGGTAAACATCTGTCTGGGTGATACACTCTGGCTTAGTGTCTATAGAATTAAAAAGTCACCTACCCTGCCAGAAAATTAAGATAAGAATTACTTTGGCTACAATATCCAAAAAAAAAAAACAAAAAACAAAAACAGCCCACTGAAATCATGGGAGATTTATTAGAAAAAGTTCTGGACACGGAATCATAGGATCTAGTTTTTGGTCTTGGCTTTTATTACCATGAGCAAGTGACTTAATTCATCTGGGAGTCAGTTTCTTAATTTATAAAATGAAAGTGGTAAAAATAGTAATAATAAAATAACATCCATATGATCCAACTCACAGTGTTGTCGGAAGGAAAATATTTCTTTAATGCTAAATAACTATATAAATGTGAGCTTGTTATTATTGTCATGCCACCCCTTTCATTTTTTTCTATGAAGTAAAGGTAGAAATAATTCTGATGCAAGTCATTATGCTACTATTATTCTCATATTCATCTTCTATGGTCTATGGGACAGGTGCATAAAATAATTTTTATAGTTGAATTGATGTGTTAGGATATAAGCTCACCTTCTGGAGACTCGCTAAAAGCACCCACATTACAACTCCTATAATAGACAAGATGATGGTGATGAATCATGCTGTTCCCATGGGATTTTCATTTCTTCTACTGGGTCTTTATTTTGAAACCTTTTTCTGTTATATGAAACTTATGATTTATGAATATTTGGAACAGTGATATCTATTGAAAACATTGATCTTCAGATCTTATAGATTATTGCTACATCCCAGCAATTGTTGGTTACAATTTGGTCAGTTATAATGTCCTGATTTCAATATAATATCTTCATTGAATTTTCCAGAATATTTTGAGGTCTATATTTGTAATGTTATGATTTATTGTCTATCATTCCATGAAAGATAGCAAGCTTCTGATGTAAAATTCTCAACACCTGCACCTACTTTGGTAGGTGTTCACAAAATTAAGAAAATGAGACAACCTTCGAATTTAAGAGTTTGAACAAAATTCAGTCACCACCTAATCCAGCCTGTGCACAAATGAAATTCACATCATAACCTGCCTAACAAACAACTGTCCAGCAGACAGCTAAGCAGCGCAGTGGATAAAGCATTGGGCCTGGTGTCAGGAAACCCTGAGTTCAAATCCAGCTTCAAATATTCACTACTTCAGTAACTTTAGGCAAATCACTTAACCTCTGCCTGGCTTAACTTTTCTCAATTGAAAAATGTAGGCAATAATTGTACCTATTGATCAGATGTGCTGATTTTTACCCCTCTCTAAAAATACTATTCATCATATGCAATGAGAATGGGAAGGAAGATTCTTGAAATGACTATGGCGATGTAAGAAACAGAAAATATCAATAAAAACTTATTCTCTAAAAAAAGATGACATGAAAAGTCATGAAGAAACCATCTCTCTAAATACTCTGGCAATGGATTTTAAAAAAGGCAACAAAGAAACCTCAGTAACTCCTTTACCATGATGTAACGATACTGGGATTTGAAGATCTTCCACGCCCCTTGAGCTTGCTGATGTAGCAGGAAGGGGTGGAGCAAGAGAACGCCGGAACCAAGCTAGTCTCCCTGCGGTGCTGACTGGAAGCGGCGGCAGAGGCAGTGGCTGCAGTTGCGAACTCCTTTTTCTCTGAGCCGGCCAGAATCTCTGCTAAGGACTCCTGCTGAGGACTGCCTGGGGCAGGAACTGCCAGGGGCCAGAGCTGCTGGGACCAAGCTGCCTGGACGCTGAGCAGTTGCGTGCGTGAGGAGAGGAGGATCTTTGCCTGAGGTAGCCTGTCCTGTTTGAAGGCTTGAGGATGTGGGTGTTTACTACTTTGACCACATGTGCCAACTT
>CM053580.1:428288897-428317939 GCA_028627135.1 Pseudochirops cupreus | reverse complement strand
GTATTTAAATGAATGCACTATCTATATTTCTTATGTAGAGAGCCTGTTCCATTTTGTGATTAATAACTATATCAGCATATTTATAGTTACTGTAGGCATTGTGAATACTGCATTGCTGATACACATGATCATGATTATATACATATACACACATATATCTATATACACATATATACTGTGTGTATATAAGTGTATTTGTATGTATATGTATATGCCCACAGTCAATGGGAGAGGAGTTCTGCTAGGCAAGCAATAATGATTTCAGATGCATAATCCAGAAGCCCAAAGAAGCACTCTGACTAGGGAAGGATGATCGCAGTACTCTTAGCAAAAGCAAACTAGCAGAGATTAAAAACCAGTGGCAGGATCTCAGAAAATAGAAGTCAGGACCAAACAGGGCCTAACCATGCCATTTAATAATTTAAGAAGTAATAGAGCCTGGCCTTGGCACAAAGTCACAAATCAAAAACTAAGGCTAGCAATAAGATTAAACAAAAGACACCGAACACTCTAAATAAATATTGAGAGTCATGAGACGTCCTAAAGAAAGTAGCTACATGAGTACAAGAAGAACTCAGAGGGAAAAAAAGTTTGACCATGATGATTACAGGAACACTTAGAAGAAATTAAGTGAGATTTTAAAAAGAAGATAAGAAAAATAAATGTTTTCTGAGAATAAATCAGAAGTCCCAATTGATAAATGGTCAGATGATACGAAGAGGCAGTTTTCAAATGAAGAAATTAAAGCTATTTATAGTCATATGAAAAAATGCTATTGATTTGAGAAATGCAAATTAAAACAGTTCTCAGGTACCACTTTTCTGTCATTAATGTGACAGAAAAGGAAAATGATAAATGTTGGAGAAGATGTGGAAAAATTGGAACACTAATGCATTGTTGGTGGAGTTGTGAACTGATCCAACCATTCTGGAAAGCAATTTGGAACTATGCCCAAAGGGCTATAAAGCTGTGCATATCCTTTGATTCAGCAATACTACTACTAGGTCTATATCCCAAAGGGATCCCTTTTAAAAAGAGAGAAAAAGACCCACATGTATGAAAAGATGCATAGCAGCTCTTTTTGTGATAGCAAATAATTGGAAATTGAGAGGATGCCCATAAATTGGGGAATGTCTGAACAAGCTATAATATATGAATGTAATGGAATACCATCATTCTATCAGAAATGATGAGCAGGTGGATTTCAGGAAAACCTGGAAAGACATGAACTGAAGCTGATTCACTCAGTCAGTGAGCAGAACCAGTTGAACATTGTACACAGCAACAGCAACATTGTGCAATGATCTTGCCAGCAATGCAATGATCCAACAAAATTCCAAAATTCCCTTTTCCTGATCAAAATGGATACACGATTTACACAGAAAGGGTGACATCATAAGCAAATTAGGAGAGTATGGAATAGTTTATTTGTCAGATCTATGAATACGGGAAGAATTTGGGACCAAAGAAAATATAGAGAGACTACTATTTGTTATAAACCAAGTAATGCTATCTATAACATTAACAAGAAAAATAAATAAAATGAATACTGATGAACAAAGAATAATAAAATTGTCAAATTTTGCAAATGATATTATTCTATAGATCATATTTTTATAGATTATTATATTTTCAGATATAACGTTCTATTTGAATAATCCTAGCTATTCAATTAAAAACTAATTATAAAAATTAATAACTTCAGGAAAGTAGCAGAATATAAAATAAACTCATGCAAATCACCAGTTTTTCAGTACATTAGAAAAACAAACATTCCCCAACATATCTCTCTTGTTCCAAACTTCTCCATCATGCTTTAAAAAACTCTTCATTCTGGAAGATCAATTCAGCCCTGGAACTCACACCTAGGAAGTACTTTCCACCCCTGGGTCTCTTCTTTTTGACTGGAAGACTCCTTACAAAACTTCCCAGGTTAAAGAAGGTGCCCCTGTCAGGCATCTCATCATTTTCCATTGGGCTACACTCATCTGGACGACTCTACCAGCCCCTCTCACAGTCTCCCTCTGCCTTTCAGGTTTCTTTTAAACATTGCGTTTCTCATTCATATTATGCTCTTTGAGGGCAGGAATTTTTATTTTTTTGTTTTGTTTTTGTATTCCCAGCATTTAGTTAGTAGTGACTGGCACATAGTAAGTAAGCATCTATAAATGTTTTTTGATCGAGTTACAGAAAGAGATAGAGAGATGAATTCCTTTTAACATGCATAATGCACAAAATATTTGAAAGTTCCTCTACCAAGATGTCAGCAATTATATGACTATAACTACCAAAAAAAAAACCAACCCACCTCCATAGAAATAGACAGCCCTGAATAATTGAAGAGATCCTAGCTGTATATTATTTACTTGCTAATATAATAAAAGTAGCAATGCCACTTAAATTAATTGATATATTCAGTGTCATATCAAAGTATTATCCATAGAACTAGAAAAGTAACCATCCACATGGTTGAACAAAAAAGATGACGAATCTCAAAGGAAATAAAGGGAAAATGAAAAGAAAAGGAGTCTAGAAGTAACAGATTTCAAACTACAGTACAAAATTGTAATCCTCCAGACTGATACTGATTTTTTAAAAAATAGAAAAGTTGATCAGTGGAACAATGAAGAACACAAGATCCTGAGACAAATGAACATAGTATCATAATTGTGATCAATCAAAATAGCTAAATAATTTGCATAAGGATTCCCTATTTATTTTTTTAATTGCTGAACAAACTGCAAAGAATTACTGTAGAAGTTAAATTTATACCAAATCTCACCCCATATACCACAATAAGTTTCAAATGGACAAAGAACCCAGACCTAAAAGTTCACAATATAAACAAATTCAAAGAACATGGCAAGAGATACTTTTTGGAACTATGGATAGGTGAGGAAGTCTTCACCAAACAAAGATAGAAAGGATCAAATGAGATAAAGTCGACAGTTTTAATTACATACAATTTAAAATTTTGTATATAAATAAAATTTTTTAAAAAGTTAAAATTGGAAGAGAAACAGCTAACTGGAAATGATATTTACAGCAAATTTCTCTGAAAATGTTTTAATATCTAAAACATATAGGAAACTGGTTCAAATATATAAAAACAAAAACAATTCTCCCCATAGAAAAATGGTCAAAAAATATTAATAGGCCTTTCCCAAAAGGAGAAACACATGCTACCAACAACCAAATATTCCATACCGTTAGTAATATAAAAATGGCAGAAGAGCAGTTCTAAAATTCTACAGTACATTCATCACATTGCTAAAGATTACAAAAGAAAAATCACAATTGTTCAAGGGGAGGGGAGTGGACAAGCATGCAAATCCACTACTTGTAGGGATATGCATTGATCCAGTCATTCTAGAATGTAATTTGGAATTATGACCCGAAAATCATTAAACTGAGTATATACCTTTTGACTCAGAAATATAATTACTAAACATATACTCCAAAGAGATAAAAAAAGGATGGAATAAATTGTGTGTGTGTGTGTGTAAATTTTATTTTGTGACTTTGTTTTTCTGGTAACAAAGAACGAGAAACTTTTCTTCTCCCGCTAATGTATCTTATTTGGTGGTCTAATTATCTTTCATGGATTTAATTATTATTTCTGAGCTGATGAGTCTCAGATTTGCCTATCCTGACCCAACCTCCATGCTGACTTCCAGTCTTACATCTTTAATGGGCTTTCAGACACCTCAAACTGATTTTACAGTAGACATCTCCAAAACAGAACTCATTATCTTCCTCTCCCCCAAAAAAGATCTCCCCTTCCAAATTTTCTTATTACTGTCTAGGGCACCAACATTTTCTCAGGAACCCAGGCCCATAACCTAGGTGTCATGCTTGACTCTTCACCATTTCTCACATCCATATTCAATCTGTCACCAAGGTCTGCTGATTTCACCTTTCATCTTTCTCTTGATGTTACCCTTCTCTTTTCTGATACTGCCACCACCCTGATGTAGGCTCCCATTACCTCATGCATGAATTATTGCAATATTTTGCTACTTGGTTTCCCTGTTACACATCTCTCCACTCCAGTTTATCCTCCATTTAACTGCCATCATAATTTTCCTAAAGCATATATCCAACTCTATCATGTCCATATTCAGTAAACTCCAGTAGCTCCCTATCACCTTCAGGATAAAATATAAAATCTTCTATTCAATCTTCAAAGACCTTCTTTATTTAGTCTTTGGCCTTTAACCCAATTGCCCTATTTTTACAGTCTTTTTATACCTTACACCATCACCCATCCCCTCATCAATCATTCTTTGATGCGATGACACTGATCTCTGTGCTTATCCTTTAAAAAGCCACTGCATCTCTCCAGTCTGAGCACTTTCTCTAACTGTTCCCTATTCCTGGAATACTCTCCCTTCTCATCAAAACCTCTGGTTTCCTTGGTTTTCTTCAAGTTCCAACATAAATCCCACTTTCTATAGGAAGCCTTTTCTAGTACCTCTTAATTCTAGTATAT
The DNA here is from genome assembly GCA_028627135.1 of Pseudochirops cupreus. Classification (NCBI taxonomy): domain Eukaryota; kingdom Metazoa; phylum Chordata; class Mammalia; order Diprotodontia; family Pseudocheiridae; genus Pseudochirops; species Pseudochirops cupreus. The sequence continues at coordinate 428,313,447 of CM053580.1, read as the reverse complement.
TAACTCTGTTAATGTTTTTCTATATATAATATGTGTATACATATTTGTTCACCTGTTATCTCCCTCATTAGATTGTAAGATACTTGAGGGCAGAGATTGCTTTTTGCCTTTCTTTGTGTCCTCAGCACTTAGCAAATACCTGATGCATAATAGAAGCTTAATAAATTTGAATGCCTGAAACTAAAGGGATGACCATCAAATGGGGAATACCTAAATAAATTATGATAGATGATTGACATGGAATATTATTGAAGCATGTAAAAATAGTGAAATGGATGGATTCAAAGAAACATGGGGAGATGTATGAATTAATGTTGAATGAAGTGAGCATAACTAGAACAATTTATCCAGTGATCACAACAATATTTTTTAAAAAACTATTTTGAGTAATATAAAAACTCAGATAAATGCAATAACTAAACAAAACTCCAGAGGACTAATGATGAAGCATATATCCCACCTTTTGATAGAAAAGTGATAGACTAGTTGTGTGAATGAGGTACATTTTTAGACATGGTCAATATGTGTATGAAACCTGATATAAAGGAGGACTTTTTAGAGGGAAGGGAAGGAATGCCAATTACAGTGATGACAAAAAAAAAAAAACTCAGTAAAGTATTTCTGAAATAGGTAAAAGAGATCAGGATGTGACTCAGAGGGAAACATAGACAATGTGTATAGCTTTGGAACCAATATATTGAGTTAAGTATATTCTTTTAAATAAGATACAAACTGGACATAATAGAAATTTGCAATGTATTATATGAACATATTTATGCTTGTGTTTGCCAAGGTCAAAATAACCACATCAAAAAATATCAAAATATTGCATAGGTTTTTGTTAGAATACTTTTCACATCTGTTATGATCTGTTTCACATTATAAAAATGTACACAACAATTGGTATTTTATAAGTGTTCTTTTAAATGTGTTCTTCCCATTGATCTTTGATTTAAGTATGCCAGTAGGTCTCTTAACCTATTCAAGCAAATGCTTATAGCTCCATGTGTCTTGCCTGGAGGGAACCCAGGATATTTTTAAATCTGAGCTTCATCCATTGTCATACTCTAACATTAAAGATTCAAACTTTTATTTTCTATCTATCCTTGACACACATTAAGAATTTTATACTTATCAAGTCCAAATTAATCTTAATAACACTGGAAAAAAAATCAATGAAGTGAAGGAACTATTAAATGTGATTTTTTTTCTTGGAGTCATTTCAGAAAGATTGTAATAGATTTAAGGAAAGGCAGAACCATAATGGGTTAAACTGTCTCCTAAAAAATGCCAAATTTTATATAATCATTATTGTTCATCTCATTCTTCTGATCTTTTTTGATAGGGTTAAGATGAAAACAATGCTCAGATAAGTCACTATCTTGCCATTATTCTTTTATATGAAATTTTCTGCAGTATTTGTACCTTTTTATAATTGAATTAAAATACTGGGACAGAAATAGATCTTTTGTAAGCTCAATAAGAGCATTTGGGGTCAACTCCAATAACAGACAGGAGGAAGAAATTAATTAGTTGGTGTTCTGTATATTCTGTCCTTTTTTATTTGTTCTTCTTCTTCTTGTAAGTATACACAGCTATGTATCATACCAAGTCTCTACCAAGAAAGTTCAATAATAACATTAACTGCAACTCAAATTTACATAGCACTGGGAAGATACAAATCATATTACACACGTTACCTCTTCTCAACAGCCCAGCAAAGTAGATATTACAAATATTATTAACCCAAACTAGACTGATGAGAAAAGCAAAATTAAGAAGTGTGATTCTGAGCAAGTCTTTGGGCACTTTGAACCTCAGTTTTCCAATCTGGAAAATGAGAGAATCATACTCATACTACCCACTTCCCACAATGTGAGTGCAGAATTTTATAAACCTTAAAAAAGCATAAAAAGATATGAAGTAAAGTGAGTTTTTCCAGTTCACACAATTAGTAAAAATTGGACCTAGATCTCCTACCACACTCTCCATGCTCTCTCTATTATATCATAATGCCTCATATAGTTAGGAAAGATTCTGTGTAGGCCAGTCCCTATAAGGCAGTGGTTCTCAACCTTCCTAATGCCGCGATCCTTTAATACTCGTATGTGGGCATAACTGCATGTGGGTGGACCTGCCTGGAGACAGATAGAGGAGCAGTTCCTAAGACCATCAGAAATACGCATTTTCCGATGGTCTTAGGTGACCCCTGTGACAGGGTCATTCGACCCCCAAAGGGGTCACGACCCACAGGTTGAGAACCGCTGCTATAAGGTGTATGCAAAAGACATTTGTTATTAGAAAAAGATTTTCTCAGTGTAAAGTTAGAAGCCTTCCAGCCTTCATAAAGCCCACACATTAGTAGTTGGAAATAAAGTAAATAAAGACTTAAATCTGAGTTAAGAAATAAAAAGCCAGTATAAATTAGAGAATGAACTACGTATGTCGGCATGCAGAGATAAAAACACATTATTTACATATATGTGTGTAAATATGTATTATAAACATATACACATGAAGTATGTGCCATGTTATGTATGTTTGTGTACATGCATTAAAATAAAATACATATATGCCAATATGTATATGTATGTGAATATATATGCTTTGCATATGGTAGGTGCTCAATATATGTTTGTTATATTGAATATTGTCTGTATAGCCATTCATATAATACATATGAATTATAATGTTTTGTGTACTCAGATAAGACATTCAGTGAGGTAAACAAATTTACAGTAAAAAAAATAATAGGCTGTGGCAGCTAGGTGGCACAGGGAGTAGAGTGCCAACCCTGGAGTCAGAAGGACCTGATTTCAAATCCAGCCTCAGTCACTCAATGCATTATAACCCCAATTGCCCTGCCTTCTCCCCTCTAAAAAGCAAAAACAAACAAACAAACAAAAAAAGCCTGGGAGGAAAGAGATTGACATTGACTTGTGAATATCACATTCTCACAATTTCACAAATGACATTGTGAATACTTACTCTTCTCTAAAACTCTTGCTTTTTTAGGTAGTAGAATGAAGTACTTGTCTTATAATTAATCCTTCATGTGCTACAAGCAATCTAATGTCAAAACAATCAAAAGTCACTTTTTCTTTTCCTTTTGTAGCAATATAACAAACATTGCTATTTAGCAGCTGCAAATACCACATCTTTTCAAGACTGAATTGTTCCCAATATCCCCAAATTCCATTTCTTACAGAAATTAAAAATAATTAACATTTTAATATCAGCAAGGAGATTGCAGCAATATATCACAAAGATCATACATTATGACCAGGCGGAATTTATACAAAGAATGCAGGACTGGTTCAATATTAGGAAAACTGTCGGCATAATTAGCCATATCAATAAGAAAAACAACAAAAATCATATTATTATATCAATAGACACAGAAAACACCTTTGACAAAATATAACAACTATTCCTATTTTTAAAAGTTAGAAAGCATAAGAATAAATGGAAATTTCCTTAAAATGATAAGTAGTATCTATCTAAAACCATAAACAAACATTATCTCTAGTGGGGATAATCTAGAAGCCTTCCCAATAAGGGATGAAGCAAGGATGTCCATTATCACCCCTAATTTCAATATTATACTAAAAATCCTAGCTTCAGCAATAAGAGAACAAAAAAAAATTGAAGGAATCAGAATAGGTAGTGAGTAAACAAAACTATTGATCTTTGCAGATAGTATATGAGTACACTTAAAGAATCCTAGAGAATCAACTAAAAAACCAGTTGAATTACTTTAGCAAAGTTACAGGATATAAAATAAACTCACATGAATCATCAGCATTTCTATATATGACCAGCAAAGTCTAGTAGCAAGAGATATAAAGAGAAATTTCATTTAAAATAACTGTAGACAATATAAAAAAAAAATACTCGAGCGTGTACCTGCCTAGAAAAACCCAGGAACTTTATGAACACAGTGACAAAACACTTCTCAGACAAATAAAGTCAGATATAAACAATTGGAGAAATATTAATTGCTCATGGTAGGCAGATCCAATATAATAAAAATGACAATTCTATCTAAATTAATTTAATTATGCAGTGCCATACCAATCAAACTACCAAAAATTTATTTCATGGAGCCTGAAAGAATAATAAAATTCATCTAGAAGAACAAAAGTCAAAAATATCAGGAGAATCAAGGGGGGAAAATGTGGTTTAATAGTTCCAGATGTCAAACTGCATTACAAAGCAATAATCATCAAAACAATATGGTACTGGCTAACAAATAGAACGGTGGATCAATGGAGTAAATTAGGTACACAATGCACAGTAACAAATGACCATAGTAATCTAGTGTTTAATGAACCCAAAGATCCAGGCTTTTGGAACAAGTAGTCACTAATTGACAAATACTGCTGGGAAAACTGGAGAGCAGTTTACCAGAAACTACATACAGAAAACATCTCATACCATATACCAAGATAAGGTCAAAAAGGGTACTGATTTAGATATAAAGGGTGATACCACAAGCAAATTAGGGGTGCATGGGATAGTTTACCTGTCAGATCTATGGATAAGTGAATAATTTATGACCAAAAAAGAGATAGTGATTGTTAAAGGATGTAAAATGGATACTTTTGATTACATTAAATTAAAAAGGGGTTGCACAAACAAAATCAACACAGCCAAGATTAGAAGGAAAGCAGAAACAGGGGAAAATTTTTACAGTAAGTGTCTGATAAATGCCTCATCTCTCAAATACTTAGAGAACTGAGTCTCTGATAATGGCCTCATTTCACAAATATATAGAGAAATCAGTTAAAATTATAAGAATAAATTCATTCGCCAATTGATAAATGGTCAAGGCATATGAATAAGCAGTTTTTAGACAAAAAAATCAAAACTATCTATAGGTAGTTGAAAAAAATATTCTATCACTTTTGATTAGAGAAATGCAAACTTAAACAATTCTGAGATACTACCTCACACTCCTATCAGGTTGCTAATATGACAGAAAAAGAAAAGACAAATATTGGAGGGAAAGTGGAAAAAGTGGGACACTAATGCATTGCTGATGGTGTTGTGAATTGATCCAATCATTCTGGAGAGCAATTTGGAACTATGTCCTAAGGGCCATAAAATTGTGCATAACCTTTGACCCAATAATACCACCACAAGTTCTATATCCCAAGAAAATTTTAAAAAGGAGAAGGGATTATATGCAAAAAATATTTATAACAGCTCTTTTTGTGGTGGCAAAGAACTGAAAATAGTGGGAATGCACATCAATTGGAGAATAGCCGAACAAGTTGTGGTATATGATTGTGATGGAATACTATTGTACTATAAGAAAAAAATGCTTTCAGAAAAACCTGGAAAGATTTACATGATGTGATGCAGAGTGAAATGAACAGAACCAAGAGAACATGTACACATATTGTCTAATGAACTGTGAATGCTCTTGTCAGCAATATATTGATCCAAGACAATTTCAAGGGACTTATGATAAAAAATGTTATACACTTCCAGAGAAAGAACTGATGAGGTCTGAATGCAGATGAAAACATACTTTTTTTAACTTTATTTTTCTCAGGGTTGGGTTTTTCTTATTCTTTGGTGTTTTCTTTTACAACATGATTGATGTAGAAGTATGTTTTGCATGACTATAACCTAAATCAAATTGCTTGTCTTCTCACTTAGCAAGCAAGGAAAGGCAGGAGGGATAGAATTTGGGACTCAAAATTTAAAAAACTAATGTTAAAATTGCTTTTATATGTAATTGGAAAAATAAAATATTTGAAAATAGAAAAAAATTATAATTTGCATTTAAGGCCATGTGACTCATTTTCTTACAAGGACACTTAAGAGGCTAGAACTATAAGTTTTATTATCATTCCCATTTTACAGATAAAGAAACCATTTCCAGTCTCAGAAATCAAGAATCACTGTTTAGTCAGGTACAAAAAGCATTTACTTTGGAAGTCCTGGGTTTCAGGCTCTGCTTCTTCCTGTTTGACCTTGGAAAAGGAAGGTGAGAAGAAGAGGAAGGGAAAGAAATAAGCATTTATTAAGCAATTACTGTTTGCCAACACTCTGTTAAGCACTTTACAAATATTATTTCATTTGATCTTTACACCAGCCTTGTGAAATATCCCCATTTTGCTGTTGAAGAAACTGAGGCAAACATAGTTAATCAGTTTGCCCAGTAAGTGTTGGATTTAAACTCAGGTCTTCCTGAATCCAGGCCAAGCACTCAATCTATTGCACCTCCTAACTGCCTCACTTTCTACCTCTCTAAGCCCCAATATCCTCATCTGTAAAATAAGGGGGTTAGATTTTACCTCTAAGGCCCCTCCTAAATCTCTAATCCTTGTGGCCAATGACTTCTGTTCCAGTGTTCTTTCCACTGTACCACACTGCCTTTCCATGTATGCTTTTCTCCCAGGCACAGGTCACTTCAGGGAGAGTTGTGGGCTTGGATAACTGGATGATGCTTTTCAGCTAGGTGATATAACTAAAGCCACAAATCCCAGGTAGAAGCAAGTACAAAAGGAGAATGAAAGAGTAGGGAGGGGATGATGCCCTATTGCCATCTGTGATTTTGTTTTTTTAACCTTGCAACTGATCACTGACAGCAGCATACCCCTTAATTATTTTTCCCCATGGTAATTCCCCCCTATACAATGGCCTGTGCATTCTTTGAGTTAAACTCAGTTTACTTTTTAAACAAACAGCATGTCAGTAAGAGGAATGGACTAATGCTTACTTCTATTACCATAGACAGGCCTGGGTATGAAGAGCATTTGATCTATTGCTTCTTCTTCAGGGCACTTTCCCCTCCAAGAAGGTCTTGTATCACTGTGTTCACTGCATCCTCTGCCTCCTTTCTATCAATGTTCCTTTTGCTTTAGAGTCTCTTCAGTTAAATTAATATAGTGATCAGAAACAGAGAACTGAGTGTAGGCTGGGTATGGATAATTAATCTCAGGTTGCCTTAGGTGAGAAATAACTGAACTAAAAGCCTAGCCTTTGAGGTGACATTTCACAACAGGTAGCAAGACCAGAAACATACTCTTCCAGCCATAACTGATATTGTGTGAAAATGATTTTTAATATAAAGGAAGAAAATTGTGTCCTAAGCACAGATGATTAACTAATAATTCGTATTTAATTATCATGTTCTGGAACATCAAATGAATTCATGTTATGATATACTCTCTTAGGGTCACTCAGTCAGTCATGGTTTAAAAAAAAAAAGACAGATGTTACTTCTCTCAAATGCCTGTTTGACCTTTGTCAGAAAGGAAGCATTTTGCTTATCCTGAGTAAGGTACTAACTTGTAGTTTTAGTTTTGTTTTTTTTTTTAATTTATGCTCTTTATCCCTAACTAGTTTAAAAATTCCTTGAATACCAAGACTTTAACTTAATTGGACAAGTATTTACTAACTACTTGCTAGAGGGAATTCATTACTAAGTGCTAGGTGTATAAGGCTTCCCTCTCTCCTTCCCCAAAAAAGGTCCTTACCCTCAAGGAGATTTCATTTTACTTGGGGTACACAGATAAGTAAATACAAGGTATACATAATATAATGCAAAGTCATTTCAAAAGCCTGAAAGATCTCAGGCCAGAAGTGGTATGTGAGCTAGGGATTAAAAGAAGATAGAATTTTGTTTTGTTTTGTTTTGTTTTTTAATCCCTAGCCCTTGGCAGTGTCTTGAACATATTAGGCATTCAATAAAAGCTTATTTGACTCTTGTTGGCATGAAGGAGCCATCTTATTCCATGATCAACCGCTGCCTATGTAATACAATAGAAAGTGTGGTGAGAAAGCTCTCCTTATTAAAAAAAAAAAAAACCACCTCCAAAAATACCCCATTGCCTCAGGCAGGAGATACTACTTTCTATCAGGTAGATGAAATACTTCTGTCCATAAAATTCTCTTGTTACCTATAAGGAAGGTGACTTCAGACATATTGGGGGAGAAGGGGGAAAATCATCTGTGTAGAGATAGCATTTAAAATGGCCAAATAAATCTCCCTTTTAGACTTTTCTAAAAGTCAACTTATCTTCGAGAACTGCCTTTCAAAGTCTTGCTGGAACAGCAGGCTTTCACTGCTTTATGGCCAAGTGGTAAACTGCTAAAGGCAGAAGCCCCTAAAGGAGATAGTAACACCCCATTTGCAGAAATTGCATCATGAAAATAATATGTGACAATGAAATGACTATAAATCCACAGACGGACACAATTCACAGAGCCCCTTTTTACAGTTTCCTCTCTGAGAAGACCCATAAAAGCCCAGACACAGTCCTCACTTCCTCCTTCTCTCAGCATACTCTGCAAATGTCCACTGACAGAGGCACCCAAGCAGCCCAGGTGGTAGGTAAAGGAACAGTTTCACTCCAGCACCACTGGGTTGCTTGCGAGATAACAGGAGAAGGGAGAATATTTCACCAGTGTCATTGCCTAACAATGTAATATGACAGCATCTATGGGACTGATTAGCATAAATCAACATAATACCCACTTTGCAGCATTAGTACTGAAAACTTTCATCTTGAAATAGTATGGAGAAGCAGACAATCTGTGATGAATTGTGATGATTTTGCTGGAAAGTTACCAGATGACTATATAGAGTGTATATGCATACACACTAACATATATATGTCAACATAATAAGCTCAAGCAGGGTTCCATTCTCACTCTCCATCATCTCACAAGGATACATGTATTTTTCTGCAAATTTAATAAACAGAAAAATAACAAGGATTGCATTTAAAGGTTAGGTAGCTTTTTTCTGTGCCTTTGTACAATGTATTTGTCTGTCCCCTAAGGTCCAAAGAATTTTTATGTGACATCCATAAACAATACTTGAAGTTCAAATTGTACTGATTATGGGCTCCCTTAGGAGCGAGACTATTATTTTTCATTGTATTTCTCCCAGTATGTTGTATACTTTTGGGGAACATACTTGTGATTTCATCAGTGTTGGGAGTTACATAGAAGTACTTAATAAATGTACATTGAATGAATGTTCCGTAAATTCTGTGTTTCGTCTCCTTTCCCTGTGCTTTTGTATTCCTAGAATGAATTCCCTCCTCTCCTCCACATTTTAGCACCTTTAGTCGACCTCCAAGCTCTTTTCTGGTATTATTTCTTCCATTAAACTTTTCCCAGTTTCCCAAGGTTGATTGTGCTCTCCTCAAGTTATCTTTTATTTACATATTTCCATATAATAATAATAATATAATTTTCATAAAATACTTATTATTTTCCTCACAATGGTAATATAGACTTTGTATAGTTTTAAGTTTTGTGAAGCACTTCACAAATATTATCTAATTTTATCCTCATAACAACCCTGGCAGTAGGTGCTAGTTTTATTTCCATTTTACAGATAAATAGATACTAATCATACGCTGCCAGTGGAATATAAACTCCCTGAGGGTAGGAGCCATGTTTTCTTTTTGTGTTTGTGTCCTAGCATTTGGCATAGTGCCTTAAATATTGCAGAGTGCTGCTTAATAAATTTGGATGAATTAAATTATCGAAAGTTTCAATTTTGGTGATAAAGAAGAGAGCAGGACCAAGTCGTGGAGTTACATTTTCAGCGGTGAGAAATGAATTTCATTGTTCTGGTGATAAAACAAAGATCAGGTGCTGTTTCATTAGTACTGAGCCTATTGCCTTCTGTCGTTCCTCTTTCTTCTCTTTTTTCCTACTCTCTTCTCAAGTTTGCCTTGTATTAGTTCCTCTCTTTTCTTAGATTCTCATTCTTTATGCTCACATTACTGATATCTATGGATTTTCCATAAACTACACTGGCAAAAAGGTGGGAAATTAAACAATTTGGGAATTGCCATTCTTTAACAACTTGTCAATGAGAACCATGTAAACTCAAGATGAATTCTTGGATATAGAGTCAGGGTAATATATGGAAACCTTATGAAAACATGAGTTACAATAAATTGGAACTGAATACTTGGTTGTATCTTCTTGAGCCCCATCCAAAGGATCTGAACTACTGAAATACCCAAAATGCATCCTTGTAAGGGAGTCGAGAGACTTGCATTCTGAACAAATCATTTTAGCAAAGCTCTTATGGATTTAAAAACAAGTCTGTCTGACTTTAACATATTCACAAGGACTATGGATAAACACGTGTGAATACCTTGAATTTTTTAGAAGACTTATCCTTATAAAATAATCCCAAAGTATTATTGATGATAAGGTATTATAACATTTATTTACAAGTCAAAATATGTAAACATGGATTAAATGTGTGTGGAGACAGTGGGCAAGTTATTAGGTGAGATGGTATGTTTGTTAAGTCACAACGCCTGTCCCCAAGGAGGTTTCAGTCCATTGTTGTAGAAGGACACCAATACTAATCATAGGATGCACAATACTAGATTACAAATGCATTAGAGGTATTTAAAAAGTACTGTGTGACATCTAGGGAAGGGGAGAGCATAGAAAGGTCATTGCCAAGGCGTGAAAAAAGAGAAATGCTGGAGAGGATGACTGTTGAATTCCGTTTTAAAAGCAGCATAGGAATTCAAAAGCATGATGGGGATGGGGAAATCTCATACATTTCATGCATAGGGAACAGCCTAAGAAAAGCCATAGGGACATGAGAATGTTCAGAAGCTGCACATTTTTTATGGAACCTAGAGGAGGGAAAGGGAATAAACATTTATATAATACCTACTATGGGACAAATGGGCAGTTAGGTGGTGCAGAGGATAGATAGAGTGCCAGCCCTGGAGTCAGGAGGACCTGAGTTCAAATTTGACCTCATACACTTACTAGCTATGACTCTGGGAAAGTCACTTAACCCTGTTAAATGAGCTGTAAAATAAGCTGGAGAATGAAATGGCAAACTACCCCCCATATCTTTGCCAAGAAAACCCCAAATAGAGTCAGACACAGCTGAAATGACCCAATAACAAAACTGAGCTAAGCACTCTATAAATATTGTTGTCTCATATGATCCTCACAACAACCCTTGGTAGTGGCTGCCATTACACTCATTTTGCAATCGAGGAAACTAAGGCAGATAGAGTCTAAGTGACTTGCCCAGGTTCACCCAGCTAGTCAGGGTCTAAGGACAGATTTGAACTCAAGGTTTCATGACTCGAGGTCCAGTGTTCTCTGTGTATCACCTCACCTTGCTAGAAACAGCTATTTCTAATCTTCAGCAGATGGAGTGAGATAATATCATAGCATCATTTAAGATTTAAGAAGCAACATGGTATAATGGATAAAAGTATCATACTTGAAGCTAAGGAAATCTAGGCCTGCAAATGGTGTGACCCTATGCAAGTCACTTAGCCTCTCTGGGACTTAGTTTCCTAATTTGTAAAAAGAATATGTTGGCTTTGATGTCCTCCAACTCCCATCTCACTTTAAATCTATGACCATCTGGCCTTAGAGATCCTACAGGGCTCCCATTTTACAAATGAAGAAATCAGTGCCTTGAGAGAGGAAGAGATGCCTGATGTCACTTGGGTAATAGAACTGGAGTTTGGAATTACATGTACAACTAAATCCAGTTTTTCTTCAGAAAGGTAGGGTGGTGCCAGACTGTGGAAGGTCTTGAATTTGAGAATTTTTACTTAGGAGGCAAAATGTTTGAGAAGAGGGGCAACATGATCAGATCGGAAGATCAGAACAATAGTGGGAAAGTAATATCAAGAATAGAAAGGGGCAGGAGTGCCAGAAGGGCAAAGATGGGAAGATCTGTAAGTAGGCTAAGACATTCAACATTATTATTGTTTTTAGTTTGATTGCAAGAGTTGCCTTAAAGCAGACAATGAAAAATGCTGAAGCATTGAATAGAAGTTATCTAACAAGGAAATAAGGAGAACTATAAGTGAACCTGTCAATGAACAAACATTTGTAAAGCTCATACTATGTGGCCGGCTTTGTGCTAAGCTCTGGGGGTAAAGACATCAAACTAAAACAGCCTCTGTCTTCAGGCTTCTTAAAAACCCTATCAGGAAAAACTTAAATAGGTCTAAGTAATTACTCTACATATCTATACACATGGTGAAAAATAAAGCAACCTTGGGAGGATGTTAGAAACCCCGCTAGGGCGGAGGAAAGTGTCAGGAAAGAACTAATGTATGAAGTGTCACTTGAGCTGAAAGAAACTTCAGATTCTTAAAGGCAGATGTTACGAGAATTTGCACTCAAGACATGTGGAGTAGTCAGAGCAAAGGGAGAAAAAGGGAACAAGGTATAGGCCAGTTTTACTGGCAGATAAAGGGCATGAAGGGAGTTGTATATAATGAGCCTAGAAAAGTGTGTTGGAACCAGATGTAAAAGGCTTCGGTTGCCAGGCAGAGGACTTGGTATTTTATTCTAGACGTGATGAGTAACTACTGAAGCTCTTTGAGCAGGGGTTATGGTAAGAACTGTGCTTGGGAAGATCGCTTTTGCAAGTTGGAATCAAGTGGAAAGGAGAAATATGAGGTTAGGAGACTAATTAGGAAGCTAACAAGGTAATCTAGGCGAGAGTTGATGAGGGCCTGAACCAGGCTTATGATTTATATGAGTGAAAATGGAACATATGTGAGACACATTTTTGTTTGGTTGGTTGTTTTTTTAGAGAAATAGAAAAGTTTATAGGAGTGATGCATTGGGGGAGAAAAGACAATGAACGAGTTCTGCTTTGAGCATGTTGAATTTGATATGCCTATAGGACATTAAAGAGGAAATGTCTAATAGAGCTAGAGCTCAGGAAAGAGGCTAGGAATGGTTATATAGATCTGGGAGTCATCTGCATGGACATGATAATTAACTATATGGGAGCTGTTAAGATTACAGAGGGAGCAGGTGTGGAAAGAGAAGGCAAGGAAGCACAGGGTTAAGATAGAACCTTGGAATACACCCATAGTCAGGGAGTGAAACAGGGATATTGATGCAGCAAAGAAGACTGGAGAATCAGAAGAGAATAGTATGACAAAAACTCAGAGATGATGTTGATTTGTTGTGTCATGAACTCCTTTAGCAGTTTGGTGAAGGCTAAGGACCTTTTCTCAAAATAAATGTTTTAAATGCATAAAAATAAAATAAACTAGATTATAAAGGAAACATGTTGAAATAATACTGTTTTCATTTTTGTTTAAGTTCACCAACCCCAGGTACCACTGATTTAAGAAGACGTGGTCGACAATGCCAAATGCTACATTGAAGTCAAGAAGGATGAAAACAGAGAAAAGGTTTTGGTGATTAGGAGAGCATTAGTAACTTAGCAGCAAGCAGTTTCAGTTGCATGATGAGATTGGAAGTTATATTACAAAGAACTGAGAAGCAACCGTAAGAGGAGAAAAGTGGGGGTAACTATTATGGGTGACATTTTCTAGAAATTTGACTGTTAAATGGAAGAAGGATACAAAACAGTAGCTTCAAGGGGATTGTAGGGTCCATGAAGGATGTTTAAGGATGGTGCAAACCTAAGCATGCTTGTGATTATCCTATATATGCTTGACCAAACAGCAGTCTTGCATAAAATATTAATGATTTATTTAAATAAAATTGTGACAGGTTTTCTCATGATCCAGATAGACTTTAAACTGAACCAAATTCATCGCTCAATGGTGTCAATACTATTCATCACTCATTGACACCATTGATGTACGATACTTTTATACTAATTACCCATGCAGTTACTGAATTGCATTAGAAGAAAACTGCCCCTAATTCTGTCTGGGTCTGTATGACCTAAATACTACTGTAGCACAGACAGACCAAGCAATTCAATCACCATTATGATCAATGTAGATCACCATATGAAATCGCCATGGAAATTGGTATTGATTATAAAGATGAAATGATCAGATTAGTTGTGCCAGGGTCTGATCCAAGGGCTGTGTGTAGACACTACCATTTTTATGATTTGTTTACTAATTATGGGTTAAAGCACTGCAGTTTCAATCCCAGGGCCACAGCCAAAATTAATCACTCTACGCTCGTAGGGTTATCATTTCAATCTTCTAAAAAAAAATTCCATTATGTTGACTTTCAGGATTTGCTAAGCCTGTGATGACTGTATTGATAATGTAAGTGTTATTGGCCATCAGGCAAGGATAATGAAAATAAATGCATTGATTTGAGAATACATGTGCCAGTCCCATGCAAGTAAATACATTTAAAAATTCCTGGTATGCTTTATGGCTCACATAAATATCAAAATAACCTCTTAACTTGGAAAATATTATATACATCCTCAACACAACAATCATAGGATTTGAGTTTCTCCAGCTAAATCTTCCCATTAATGCCAAAGTATAGACTAATAAGGTTCACAAATACAAGTGATAGAGATGAGTCAGCCTCCACAAGGAGCATCCTTGGGAAAGCATAGTTGAAACAATTCATCATATACAGGTGCCTCTTTTTCTGTTGCTAATTTAATTTTCAAACCCTAGCTCTGGGAGGACTCCTCCTACCCACAACCATGCACAAATTTCATGACACCTGAGTTATATTCACCTACAGATTTTTTTTTCCAAATTCTAGATAAAAAGGTAGTTAAGGTTAAAGTTATATATATATATATATATGTATATATACATACATATATATATATATATATATATATTTGCATATCCTGATGAACAGACTGACACAATATCTGCATCACAAGAGACTGGCTAATATTTTAGGAACCATTTACAAAAGTCTCTTTTTTAAATGTCTTCATCAGGTAGGAATTGTTCTTGAATCAATACTCCTAATGATACTCTTTTCTAGAGGTAACAGTATGTAAACTGTGGAGGATTATTAGGAGCCCAAAAGGGATATGCTGAGCAATTGAGCAGTAGGAAGGTTTATAGATGGTGGAGAACAAATGCAAAGGTAGCACCATCATCCTCTTGAAGCCTGTGTAATAACCTGATCAATTCCCACATATAATAATAACAGTAATAATAACTGATTATAATAATATAATATGTAATATTATATATAATTATATATTATATTATATAACATATAATATTATGATATAACATAATAATAATAACTGATCAATTCCCACAGATACTAATAACAATAATTAATAATAATAAACACAATATTTACTTTGCACCAGGTACTGTGTTAAGTGCTTTACAAACATTATTTCATTTCATCCTTAAAATAATCTAGGGAGCTAGGTGGTATCACCCCCATTTTGCAGATGAGGAAACTGAGGCAAGCATGTGATTTGCCCAGAGTTACAAAGCTATCAAGTGTTAAGACCAGATTTTAACTCAGGTTTTCTTGAGTCTAGGCCCGGTGCTTTATCCTCTGTATTACCTAGCTACTTCTCTATATATAAAAGATGATCTGGCAAACCCTTAAGGGAGAATTGCTAGACAAAATGGGAAGAACACTAGATTTGGAATAGGAAAACTGGTTTATATCCCAGTCTTGATATTTAATGCAATGCCATGGTAGAGTGTTGCATGTGGAGTCCGAAGACACAGGGTTTGAATCCTAACTCAGTCATACCATTTTATGACTCTGAGCTCATCTGTCTAAGGCCCCTCCAGTTCTAAATCTAAGATGCTATGTATTTATGTGACTTTGCCAGTCTTCAATTTCCTCATCATCCAAAGTGAGGATATTGTACTCTATGATGTCTAAATTTCCTAATTTCAATTTCTAAAAACTCCCCTCCAGAGTTTACTCTAAAGTATATACTGCGGCTGAAATATAAGAAGCACTTCTCTTTAAACAATGTCCCTGTATCATGCCAATCATTTAAAAATCTGTGCATTTTCCACTTTGCAATGCCTTTATATACATTGTCCTGTTTAATCCTCACAATAAAATAGCATCACTCCCATTTTACAGATTAAGAACCTGAAGCTTATAAAAGTTAGACAATTTGACCAGAATTAATTGGTATCACCAGCCTTTAATTCCAGCTGAATTAGGTAAAATTCCAGAGCTCTTCCCATTGCTCCACACAGACCCTTCAGAGGTCAGGATTGTAGACACTGGAGCCAGAAGGTTCCTCAGAGATGACCTAGATCAGTAGTGTCAAGCTCAAACAGAAGTAGGAGCCACCAATCTATGCATAAGGATCCCTGAGAGTAGCACATTTATTGAATTAGTTTTAAAATATGTTATCTATGTTTTATTATAACTTATTTATTTAGCTAAATATTTCCTAATCACTTTTAAATGTGACTCAGGCTATACTCAATTTAGACTTGGTACAAATTTATTCTGACTAGGAGGTACTCACATCTTTTTTCCTACATTATTTGCATCTTGCTACCTATAAATTTGCTGAAGGTCTAAAAGGGTAACACACATACACATGCATGAATGTACATGTGTGTACATAGGAACATGCAATTTTCACATGTATGTGTACATAGTGTGTATGAATATATGTGTGTATACAAACAAGAAGAGATAAACAAAATTGTCAGTGTCATTGCAATCATTTACAAAGTTCACAAGATTTGCACGAATTTCAGCCAATATTTATAAGACACAAAGGGTTAAAGAATGTCATAATATATGTCCTTAATCTTGCCACAATGAAAGAAGGGGTGAAAGGTAGTGAAATGAGCTCTGAAATGGGAGTGGGGAGCCTGGGGTGGTAGGCCTAGGTTTCCCAATAATTCAGTATATGACCTCAGGCAAATCATTTAACTTCCCTGGGCCTTGATTTCCTTGTCCATAAAATAAGGAGATTGGACTAGAAATTTCAGGGGATATTAACCTGGGTTCCATGAACTTATTTTAAAATATTTTGATAACTGTATTTCAATATGATTAGTTTCCTTTCCCTGATGTTGTATTTTATGCATTTAAAAGCATTATTCTGAGAAGGGGTATATGACATCAGACTACCAAAGGGTTCCATGACACAGAAAAGATTAATAATCCCTGGACTACATGATCTCTGAGGTCCATTCTGGCTTGCAAAATTATATTAACCTATTATGAGAACAAACTTTTTTTTCTTTTTTCTAACCCTTCAAATAGGTTTTGTTATTTCTTTAATATTCCCAAATATATTTATTTCATAAAACTTTCATCTATGAAACTCCTTTTTCCTTTTTCCCTTTTCATCTTGAAGTGCACAGATATGAGGAAGGGCCAATTTTATTTCAGTATTGACTTTTATTTTGATGAATATGCTTCTCTTTCTTCCTTCTTTTATTTGTACAGAAGCCACATGGTATTTTTATATTGTTTCCCTTTCTTTTTGATTAAAATGTTTTATTTGATTTTCCAGGAATAAAGTAACTCAAAGACAAAAAGAAAAATAAAACTTCTGAGTAACAAAACTGACCAAACTAGAGATATAAAACCCCCCTAAATTAGCACAAGCAATAAATCACCAAATGTCACTCAAATCAACATTTATAATTGGATTTTTTTAGTGGAATAACAGCTCTTCTATCCCTGTTCTTCTTTAATAGGTCAAAAAGCATAGAAGGAGAAGGGAGATACTTACATGCAATAATTCAGATGCCTTATAACACCACATGCTCATTACTTTCACAGATTGGTTCATTAAAATATATCAAGCAGATTCTTTAAGGAGGTTCTGAAGTGCACTCCAGTGGCCTGAAAGAGTTAAATTTGGGGGAGAGAGGGAGCAAATTGCCCTCAGAGAATAATTCCTGCATTGGGGGCACCTGATATATTGCATAATGTTTCTCTGCTATAACCCTCCTAGAATTGTGCTAGGGAAGCTAATATACTAATCATTTTGATTCTCATTAGCAATTAGGTCATGTGTTCATTTTTCTAGAAGCCACACCTCCAAAACAATTCTATTACCCTTTATCCCCCCAGGGTTGTCCGGTGAGGTTTATCTAAGAGGGAGACACAGTCCCAGAAAAGTCATGAAGTTTTCTCTTTCCTATCGATTTTTTAACACCAGAATAGAAAAACATCAGTCTAGAAGGATTTGAATAAAGCCTGCCTAGAGGCAGAGGGATAGTCTAGATGACCTCCAGGGGTTCCCTTTAGCTGTTACTATAAACCTAGTTTATATTTCCTATGATCCACCTTATGCAAAGTACTATAGAAGAAATTGAGCCAAAGTCGAGCATCATGGTGCAGGAATATTTTGTTTTCTTTTCTAACAGAAGTAGCAGGACCACACTTTATTCTCTCAATGACATGATAAAAGGATGTTTCCTGTGTTAAGGCGCACACATTGATAGGCAGGTAGTAGAAGTGATATCTCAAGCTCTCAGCTTTGTTGGAGGTTTAAATGTAATACTTCCTATGCAAATCACTCTGGGGCACTGTTCATTATCAGACTGATGATGGGGAGGGAGAAACTTCCCAATATTAAGAGAAAGAGGAAAAATATTGGAAGGATGTACGGATGTAGCAAGGATTACAGGCAGCAAATCAAGACAAGGTCCTCTTTTAGGTCCCCAAATCTCTTAATGCTAAATCACATGTAATAGATTCATAGTCTAGGGGTAGGTGTGACTAATGTCATATAATGAATGCACAGCATGGACCAAATTCTTAGTTAGAATTAGAGGAGACGGCTAATGAAAATTCACTCTATGGGGAGATTAGCCAATCTGACCACTTCAAATTAGATCTACCTACTAATCGAGTGGGGTGATTCTTTTCTCATTTTTTGCATAGTTTTACAAAGAACAAAAGCAGATTAAAATTGCAGTGGTGGATGTTTGGTGCATCTGTTAGAAAGGATCTTTTCTTTAGATTATGGTGTGTTGAATTTTTTTTCAAAGCAACATGAAACAGAACTATGGAGATGCCAAGTGTTACCAAGTAGCATGAACAGAAGTTGTCTATTTCTCTGCTCTGGAGTACAGCTTCATGGTACAAAACTCTCTACTAATGGATTATAACCTCTTTAAGGTTAATGGATTTCTTTAGGTTACTCTTGGTTTGAATGAATGAATGAAAAAATGAATTAAAAGGCATGTATTAATAGTTAATATTTATATAACACTTCAAGGTCTACAAAGCACTTCACAAATATTATATCATTGCGTCTTCACAGAAACCCTGCTATGATTACACTCACTTTACGGATGATGAAACTGAGGCAGAGAGTGGTTAAGTGACTTATTCAGGGTCACAAAGCTAGTAAGTGTCTGAGGCTGGATTTGAACTCAGGACTTTCTGACTTCAAGTCTAATCCTCAATCCATGGTGCCACCTTCTTACTGTGTGTGCTTACTATGTGTCAAGCTCTGTGCTAAGAACTGAGAATGCTAATCTCTCTACTGTCAGTGAATTCACATTTTAAAAAGGACAGGTAATACATAAAAGAGTGATTAATATAATAATACTTGTAGGGCATATGGAAATGTTGCATGGTCCTTAGTGTACAGTAATAGGGCTGATGGGAAGATCTGGCAGTCCAGGGGGCATTGCAGGGGGTGACATGGCAGTGCCTTTAGATCTGGAGAGCAGAGGCTAGGTACCCCACCCTCTCTTCTTCGTTCATTTGAAATAGAGAATAAGAGATTGCTTTGTGCATATATGATGTGATAAACATAAACCCTGATGGGTTTGTTTTTACTATCAAATAGTTAGCCAGGGCTTGTAGATTTCAATATCCATTCTGTGACCAGTCCCTCAGCTTCTTCCCAACCTTCTAACCTACTAATCTTCTGCCTCACAAACTCATATCTTAACCGCTCTGGTTTTCACATCTCTCTCATACTTTCAACCTTAATATCTTAGCCCCAAATTCCTGCCATTGCCTAATATTCCTTATTTACCACCTGCCTCTCTTTCTCTTTCCTGCTTGTCCACATTCTCAAGATCAGTTCAGCCTTGCACAGAAGATGTTCTGGAATGTATTATTAAAGGAAACCTCTAGAAGTGTAAGCAGGCATCATAAAGAGCCAGCATAGCTTTCTCAAGTACAAGTCAGCAAGACTAATTTTATTTCCTTTTTTGACAGTTACTAGACTAACAAAAGAAAAGTTATGATGTAGTATAGTTTGCCTAGATTGTAATAAATCATTTGACAAACTGTCTCATGCACCTACCTCCCAGAGTTATTGTGAGACTCAAATGAAACAATATTTGTAAAGCGTTTAGCACAATAACTGGTACACAGTAGGTGCTTCATAAATGCTTGTTTCCTTCTTTCCTGTTCTGATGAATGTTATGCTTTCATTTTACAGAGTTTTACATAGAATTTCAGTGTACCCTAATAGAACCCCTGTGAAGTAGTTACTATGATTACTCCCTTTTTATAGAGGAGGAAATGGAGAATGACAGAAGTCGTGACTTGCCAGGGGTCCCACAATTTAGTAAGTGTCTGAGGCAAGATTTGAACTCGAGTTTTCCAGACTCCAAATGCAACCCTGCAGACACAAATCTAACTGCCTAGATCACGCAACAATATGATAAAACTGCCAAAAAAAAGTGGGTAATGAAATCTTAGGATTCATTAAATGAGGCATTGTATATGGGACATGAGAGATGGTTGTTCTACTATACTTTGTGATAAAACCACATTGATGTATTGCATTCTGTTCTACTTGCTACATTTTACAAAGGACTCAGTGATCATCTAGGAAAGAGTCATGAAAATGGTGAAGGACTACAAGACATTAGAATTATAAGATTATAGGATCATATAAAGGAATTGGAAATGTTAGCTTTGGAAGAGACAGTATGGGAAGGCCATTCCTGATTTGAATATTTGAATAGTGATCAGATGTATTTAGCTTAGCCCCAGAAGTCAGAAAGTTGCAGAGGAGTAGGTTGTAGAGGTTTCAGAGTTGTAGCAAAGGAAATTCGGGTTGTAGAGAAGTAAGAAATTTCTAACAATTTAAGTTAGCCACAAGTACAATGAGCTGTCTCAGGATGCAGTGGGTTCCCCATCATTAGAAGTCCTCAATCAAAGGCTTGTTAGATTTTATTCTAGAGTCTATTCCTACTCAAGCAAGAGTTAGTTCAGATGGCCTCTGAGGTCCTTCTAAATCATATATATTGTTATTGTGTAAGAGCTTACTATCGAATGAAAATTTAACCCACAAATAATAAAAATGGTGGAAAGATCCTTAGAGAGTTAAGAGAAATAATCTTCCTGGGTTAATAATTGAATGGTTCAAAAGTTTATTTAATCTGCCCAGCTATCCGGCTTCCCTGGATCTTCACTCCAGGCTGCTGTCACCATCTCTAAACTGAATTGTGGAGCTCCAGCTTCAACTTTTCTCCATTGAAAATCATGTAATTTCTTGTACACACTTTTTAAATTCCATCTAGCACCTGAATTCCCAGATTTCAACCTTTTGTTCTTATTTGAAATCCATGTCATATTCAGAGTCAAATGGGAAGCCACCTAGATATTGGACTGGTGTAGTTACTTACTCTTCTCTCTCTCTCTCTCTTTCTCTCTGTCTATCTCTCTCTCCCTGTCTCTCTGTCGCAACAACAAAAACAACAACAACAACACACACACACACACACACACACACGAAAGAGACATCTATACTTATTCTTTGCCTTCCAAAAGATTAATATTGAAAATTTCCTACCGCCAAAAGTCCCCAGAGTATTTTGAGCCTTTACATTTGGTTTCACCTCATGGCATGCACACAGGTTATTACCACTTACCAATTCTGAGTCATCAGTGAAATTGAGTGGACCTCACTACCTTGTCTTCCAGGATTTGCAGTTTTCCAGAAAAATAAAAACAACTGTCAGCCATTGATATCTACTGTAAGCTTCCTACCTTTCATGGTATCCTCAGAGAATCTCGGGGATTTCATTAAACAATTTGTAAAACATTGCTATATGATAAAATTTCAGAAGTTTTCTGAATTACAATAGCAATTTACTAACCAATCATATTTAAGAAAGAAGACTGAGGAAATATATAACTTACAATTTTGTCACCTTGGGCAAAGTGCTAAATGAGCCCAGGACAAGCAGCACAAAATGGTTCCAGGCAAGTAGCCTAAATCATATACCTCAAATCAGCTTTGTGATTCATGGTATGAAAATATTACAAGTAATCAGGACAAAATATACTATGCAGAAGGAAGAATTCGTTACTGCGATGACTTCTTCATTGCCAAAGGAAGGCAAATTTTAAATTTTCATATGCTCTACATTTTGGTGTCACAGAGTGAAATTCTACTATCCCTGACTTAGTGACATCTCTGGCACAGTATTAAAGTTCCTGCTTCTAGAATAAGAGATAATAACACTTGAACACTGAGCAAAGTTGGTGATCCTTAGTGTGTCTTTCCCGAAGCCCTTCCAGGGGTTGGGGGAGGGGGTCAGGAAGAAATCAGGAGGATGTGTCACTTGTAAGCTCTCATCTTAATGTTTTGTTGCACAAAAAAATGTTACTTTAATCCCAGTTTTGTGTGTGCATGGTAGGAGGGAAAGTGACATGATCTAATGCAAAAATGGTCTATGTATTAATGTTTTAAAAAGAGTAATTATGCCAGTAATAATAGGATAATACTACATTATGCATGAATTCTATTATTTATTTGGCCACAATAATGCCACTTATGTTGGCTGAAAAGTCCTAGCTTTTTTCAGCTAGTCATTCCTGACTTTGTTATGTTAGCACAATAAGAGAATTTTTTTAAGGACTGGCAATAAAAAGTGTTGTTGTTGTTGTCACTGTTGTCATTCTTTTCTGTCTTGAGATAACCATATTACCAAGAAATGCCCAAAACGTTTACAGATGTAATGGATTCTTATCTGAGAGAGGGAAATTTTTACTTCCTGCTTTATGCCTCTTACCATATTTTTAGTTTCGGAATCAAAATGTAGCTAAAAATCAAGCATATTTCCTCCAACTGTGGTCTTTTTCTCATGCTTTCCTTCCTTCCCTCCTTTCTCATGCTTATCCTTGCCTCTGTCCCCATGGTGAAGTCATCACTATTTGTAGGGTCAGTATTTGGAAAAGCAAGCATGAAAGGCAATGTCAAAGGGTAATTGGCTGAAAAGAGATTCCTGCATCTGTACAAGAGAAATTAAGCTTTTCCTTAGCACCTTGGGACCATCCTAGGCTTATTGTTGATGGACCTACAAGTACTAATCATGCGGTTCACATTAAGGGTCATGTTATAGAGAGAGACAACAGTTCTATAGGAGTGAAAACCAGGGCACAATTCCCCATGTGCTACTGATTGATCTTAAGAGTTCACTACAAAAAGATGGGGGTGGGGGTGAAAACATGTTACCTTTGTGGATCTTATTTACACTCTACTTGGATATAATTGTGGAGGGGCTAAATATCTTTCCCATTCAGCTAGTAATGCCCAATTACTCACTAAAAATAACACTGAAGAAAATCCCATGGAAGCACCTGAGAGGAAAGGAAGTAGAAAAGTCTAATTAAGAAAGCCAAGTGTTTATCCTATAGAGAAAAGTGACATCCATTGAATTAACTTGGTAGCAGCAGCAGCAGCAGCAGCAGCAGCAGCAGTAGTAGTAGTAGTAGTAGTAGTAGCAGCAGCAGCAGCAGCAATACTGGTGGTGGTGGTAGTAGTAGTAATAGTAGTAGCAGCAGCAGCAGCAACTTTTGCATGGCACTTTAAAGTTTGCAAAGCATGTTACCTATACTAATAGAATTGATACTCATAGCAGCCCTGTGGGTTGTGCTATTATTATCTTCATTTTACAAATGAGGCACATGAAGTGCATAGAAGTTAAATGACTTGACCAGGATCACACAGCTAGTCAACATCTGTGGCAGGATTCAGACTCATATAGGTCTTATGCTACATCCACAATACTGTCTAACCATCTATAATAGAAATCTTAATAAAAATGTCTTATTGGAAGCATTCACCTGTCACCTTAAAACATAATCCCATTTACTACTAAAAAATCACTTAGGCACTTATTTTAATTGAGGACATATTAACAGATATTCCTTCATGATGAAAAAAAACAAAATGTTGCAAGTGCAACAGTTTTAAAAAAACTAAATTAGAGCTTCATATTGCAATTAGAAACTCAATTTTAATTTTGAAGCAATTAAAATTAAATTATAAAATCATGTAAGCACATTAAAATTTTAAAATGATATTGATTTTCCATGGTATTGCAGAACTATTCTGCTTTATTAATTGGTAGAGAATTGGTAAAATTCCTCACTCAACTACAGTTAAAAGATCCCTGAGTTTGGAATGAGAGGATCTGACCACTTCCTAGCCCTCGCAGTTATTCTGTAAGTAACCTTTGGAGAACCCCTTCTGAGCCTCTCTGGACCTCAGTTTCCTCATCTCTAAGATGAAATGAATGGGCTAAATGACTCCAAAGTTACCTGCTAGTTCTCAATCCATTAATCAAGGCTGAGGAATGTTTTATTGTTTAATCAAAAATATACTATGTCTGTGAAATGACCAGAATGTAACAGAGCAACATTATAAATACTTAGCTGAAGCTGTCTTGCTAAATGGAGCCTCTCCTTAACTGTCCTTCAAAAGATAGTTCATCAAATTGAGAAAATTCCTTTTTCTTGGTTTTGCTAATAATATAGCTTTCCCACTCCCAAGAAATATAGATATCGATGGTCAGTGGAATGGGATTTAGGCCTAATTCTTCCATATGTCTTCCAAGTGTGGGACAAAAAAAAAAAA
>CM053580.1:428230851-428288397 GCA_028627135.1 Pseudochirops cupreus | reverse complement strand
GGGGGCAAACACTGGGATGGCTGTCTTGGGGTGGTGGGCGGGGGAAAGACGGGGAGAAAATATGTAACTCAAAATCTTGTGAAAATGAATGATGCAAACTATAATAAAACTTAATTTAAAAAAAATAAAAGGATGAAGTCTAGAATGAGAAAAACAAAAAACAAAAAACAAAAAGAACTTTTCCTACAAAGAAGATGTATGGGGATATGTAGGGAAATTGAGTTTAGATCCAAAATTTCAAGTTGTAAGGTTTATGAGGAGTGCCTGAGCTTTTAGGTTCCAATGCTGCCTCCTGGAATTTGTGCTAGAAGTGAAGAATATGAATATGTTTAGAACCAGATATTTTTATTTCATTTTGTTAAAAAAAAAAAAACAGAATAATTCAAATCCTAAAAATGTTCCCAAATGCTATATTTCAGTCCCCTAGCCACTAAAAGAGGGGGTCACTTCTAGCAAAAGACATAGCATGTCAGTGTTGAATGGGCTTTTTGGTGTTTTGGCCTGGATACCTTCAGAAAAAATCCTTTTCTTCAATACGCTTTCTTCAATAGCTTAGATGAGTTGGAGTACTTTCATGGAAAATTCCTTGATTTACTCTCTGCAGGGCAGGATGGTCTTCCTTGAATTCTCAGTGTAGAGCCATTGTCTCTGGGATTCTGTGCTCCAGTTTCCCCCACCCTGTCCCCCATCATCTGACAACTTCTGTTCCCTTTGATTTTTGGAATGCATGGATTATCTGTTTCTTTCTTCCTCAGGGCTCCTTGCAAGAATTCTGAGGCTAAGGATCAAAATGAGTTAACTGCTCATTTTGGAAAGAATTTCTTCTACTGTCATTTATCAACCTCTTGCATTGTGCTTGTAACTCCTATATATTCACACAACATTGGCTTATTCTTGTGGATTCAAAAAAAGAAGAAGTCAATTTGCTAGAAAGTAAAAAGATAACTCTTTGTTGTGTGCATTTGACTGTTGGCCTGTGTCCCCAGATGTGCCTAGGTACACTGAAAACTCACCCATGGCAAGTGGAAGTGATTTGACAGTTAAAAAAAAAAAACTTGAATTCTGAATTTACCCTAATGTGATTTGCTACCTGTATGTCAAAGCCAGAAACCTGGGTGCTAGCCAGAAGCAAAAGAGCAGAAATAATACAAGAGGAAATAATGTTTCTGTAGTGCTTGTGGCCTGTGGTCTTAAGCAGAAACAGGAGATACCAGAAATGTCCGTGAGAGAATCTGTTTCTAGGAGATTTCCAAACTCATTTTATATACCTACATTTCCTTATCCAAGAGACTTAGACAGTTTGAATTAAGCATCTGAACTTCTGGGTGCTCATTTGAACCAAAGCCAAACTCTGAACTTTTCAGGTTTCCCTGTCATTAATCAAAATTTTGAGGATCAATGGCATGTAATGTATCAAGAATAATAGCTGCCATCAACTGGGATTGCAGGTACTAGTGCCAGGAGGTTGCCTGAAAGTTATGTTGGATGAGAATAGGGCAGATTTAGATTACCATGCAAATCAACAGTGTGATGTTACCATTGAAAAGTTAATGCTGTACACAGAGAGAGACCATACATGGGAGAGGGAGACGTTGTTCTCTCTATGGTGGTGAAAACCCATATCCAAAACTCATAGTGTGCCATTTTTTAAAAGTCTATAAATAGGAGAGAATTCAAAGAAAACTGTGAGAAGTAATTTAAGGACTAAAAAAGATGACTAAATATGTGTCCTTTCCTGATCCAACAACTGTTTGTGCCCTCTCTTCAAAAAAAAGAAACAACTTTGTAAATATTTTGAGTTTGAGAGACACTGTGACATAGCAGGTTAGGGTAAGCTGGTCTTGAAATCAAGACCTGGGTTCAAATCCACCTCTGATACTACTAGCTGTGTGACCCTGGGAAAGGAATATAACCACTGAGTATTCTAAATTACTCTCATAGAATGTCAATTACAAAGAAGGTGTTGAACTACATTAATAAAAAAAAATCTTCGCTTGGGATTTTCCTCATCTTCATTGTCCCATAGTGGAGGTCCCTGCCCAGTCCCACTATGGCAATGATTCAGTTTGAACCTATCACCACTCCATGAGAATGGTAGACACTGATTCCTATCACATGAAGGGACAGTAGAGCAAGCAACAGAAGCAGAGGTCAAAGCTAGAAGAAATACAGAGTAATCTTGAGAAGAAAGTACTTCCACACCTAAGAAATGAAGATAGGAACCCAACTGGGGCCAGTCTCCTTCTCCTAGAGTTTATTCTGAGCAAGAACTGCGGTGAGGAGGCTCCCTGCCTCCATGAAAGGAGACTAAGGATAGACAATCTCAGAGAGATCTGAGCAATGATGGAAGAGGGAGCATCTAAAGAGTAAGGCAGCAAGTCAAAGACAAGCAAATGGTAGTACAAGGGAAAGGCTGAAAACCCAAAGGTCCAAAGGAGAAAGACTGAGTGAAAAACTAACTCAAGTAGAGAAGCTGATAAAGACCAGAGACATACAAGGAATCAAGGATAGGCCAGAGGACAATAGAGAAGTATTATGCAATTATGGGAAAAGAACCAAAATACCTCAGTCAAAAGAAAGACAGAGTCAGAGAGAGAGAGAGAGAGAGAGAGAGAGAGAGAGAGAGAGAGAGAGGGAGAGAGAGAGAGGGAGAGAAAGAGAGAGAGAGGGAAGGAAGGAGGAAGGAAAGGAGGGGGAGGGAGAGAGAACAGACAGAGAATCTGCAGACTTGTCAGAGATCATGGAATAACAACAAGATATTCTAAAACAGTTTAAAAGAGATATTTCTAAGAGTGAGACTCAGCAGGAAATAGGGAGGATGGTATCACATCTACACATTCACAGACATATTGGAGGAGAGTGGTCAAATTTGTTGCTTCAGAAGCTCTGCTCTAATGAGGAGCATGAAGAATAAAGAAGGAATAAAACAAGACAAAATCCATAAATTGGAGCATAGAACTGAGAATATACAAGAAAGAGTGATAAATAAGGAAGAGGACAAAAGAAAAGAAAACTTCTTAGAAAAAAAAATATTGCCACAAAAGAATGTTTTTTAGATTGCAGAGAAAGAATTTTGAACCACATTTGTTGTCATTTTTTCAGTCGTTTCTGACTCTTTGTGATCCCATTTGGGGTTTTGTTGGCAGAGATACTGGAATGGTTTGCCATTTTCTTCTCCAGCTCATTTTACTGATGAAGAAACAGAGGCAGAGTCAAGTGACTTGCCTAGGGTCACACAGCTAATAAGTATCTGAGGTTGAATTTGAACTCAAAAAAAATGAATCTTTATGACTTCAGGCCTAGCATTCAAGCCACTAACCTCTACTACTTTACTATCTGGACAGGGAAAGAGAAAGATCAAATGGGAATAGAAGTAGAAGAAATAAGTAAATTAAAAGAAAGGAAAAATAAATTTAAGTATTTACATAAATTCATATCCCTTCACTTCATGCTGTCAACATACCCCTTATGCCTAATCCCTACATCTCACTAAATTTTTTTTCTTTTCAAAAATAGATGTTCATTGGTATCCATTGATTTTACATTATCTGTATTTCCCTTTTGTCTCTTAATAAATTCAAATATTATGTACATTTTTCAATAAAAAAGAAAGGTATATTTTTACACAGAATATTTTAATATCATATTTCACTCAACTCTACTGAGATAACATGGAGTAGCAGAAAGAATGTCAGATATACAGTCAGAGGACCTGGATCTAAATCCTGACCCCACTATTTACTAACTGTATGACCTTGGTTAACTCATCTAACTTCTTTGGGCCTTAGTTTTCTTATCCGTCAAATACAAGAACAATTAGATGACCTCTAAGGTATTTTTCAGCCCTAAATCTGAGGTCTATTTTTGTGTGACTACAGCTAATGTGGAAAACACAATCAGCACAATCTGGATATCCCAAAATGCCTCTGTATTATTGAGGAAGTCTCCTGGATAGTTATTTGTAAAATGAAATAACAAACTTCTAAAATGTACTTTATTTCAAACACAGCATGGGATTCTATAATGCTTACGAGCTTTTCCTTGTATTGGCTTCTATAATAACATGTCTAGGGTTTTTAAGTTATATTTTTAGTAGATATAACAGCATGCAACAGGCTTGGAGATAATCAAAGGCCTTGGCCAAAACCTTGGAGCACAAGATTGTGTCATCTTCAACAGAGACACTATGTAGACTGGTTAACAAATGTCTTGACCATGTCCAATTCCCCCGCAATTGGGAAAATTCTGTCTTTGACCTTCAGGCTTTATGTAAGGAAAATTTTAATAACTGTAAGAGACATCCAAGAGTATGTTGGAGCCAGCTTTAATGGCTCATGAGAGCTGGTTGTTAAAATTTCAGTGAGAGCATTTATACCTCATAAATCATCAAAGGCAACAAATCAGGGCTTGACTGTCTAGACTCAAAAAAGTGATGGAGAAA
This sequence comes from Pseudochirops cupreus, assembly GCA_028627135.1. NCBI lineage: Eukaryota > Metazoa > Chordata > Mammalia > Diprotodontia > Pseudocheiridae > Pseudochirops > Pseudochirops cupreus. The sequence continues at coordinate 428,283,956 of CM053580.1, read as the reverse complement.
ATGTTAAAAGTGCAAATTAAACTTAAAAGTATGTAATGGATACTTTTTCCCCCAGGAAAGCCAGTTGTTAAACATTTACTACCATACCCCTGGATATGTCTCAAAGGATAGGCTGATTCAACATAATACATTGAGAAGAAGAAGAACAAAGAGGAGGAGGAGGAGGAGGAAGAAGAAGCAGAAGCAGAAGAAGAAGAAGAAGAAGAAGAAGAAGAAGAAGAAGAAGAAGAAGAGGAAGAAGAAGAAGAAGAGGAGTAGTAGTAGTAATATTTGTATAGCACTTTTGCCAGGCACTGTGCTAAGCACTTTAAACTTTATCTCCTTTGATTCTCACAAAAACTCAGGGTCGTAGATTTTATTATTATCCTGATTTTGCAGTTGAGAAAACTGAGGCAAGCACTGGGAGGGACCTTATTACAGACAGCTCATGAAGTATATTGTAAAAAGGATTTTTATTCACATATGGGCCAGACTAAATGACCTCTAAGATTCCTTCCAATGCTGTCTGTCATTCTCTTATTCTGCAATATCTCTAACAAATAATCATCCAGCTTTTGTTTAAAGACTTCCAATGAAGGGAAATGTAATAATTCCTGAGGCAACCCTTTCCACTTTAGGATTGCTCTGAATATTAGGAAAATATTGCCAAGCAAAAATCTGCCTCTGTTTCACTTCTACCCATTGCTCCTCTTCTTCATGTTAGCTCTTCGGGGAAGGGAACAGGAGAGAAGGGAAGGAGTGACAGTGATGATGTCCCTCTAAGTTTCTTTTCCTCCAAGACAAAAAACTCCCTAATGACTCAATTCATCTTTATATGGCATTGATTCAATTCAGCAAGCAACTACTAGTTCTTCTGTATTCTGCAAAGTTGCCAAAGATATAAATAATAATAATATAAACCTAGAAGATGAGAAACATATAATTTTGTAAAGGATATAACATCTATAGACGTGACTTTAATAAGCTTAAATATTATGACTTCATTGAAGAGGTCAAAAAGAGAAGATTAAAAGACTTGAGGCTAGTTTAAAAGCCCTCATTCTACTCTGGGTTGTCACTGAAACAGCTTCTCTATGCTTCCTAAACTTGAAACTCTATGACGTTTCCATTATATCTGGTGCTCTGTTTGGTTCCCTAAATCTTTGTCTTTAACTGAATCATTTATTTGCCTGGATCTCAGCTATTCTAGTCATTACAGTCCTCCCCCTTCCAATTTTTATTCACTGAACCAACCTTTGATCACACTTCAAGTTTTCCACTCTAAGTGAATCAATCATGTCCCTTTCTCCAATGATGGTTCCAATGGTGAAGGTATAGGCATTCCACTATAGAACAGGACAAACCTAGTAATTAGAAACCCATTGGCCACAAAATTGAGGTACTCCTCATAACATCTCTACTATAATTATAAATAGGAATTGTCCTAATTTTCAGGCCTTAGGAAATAATTGGTTGGTTGTTGTCCCTCATTCTCAAAGAGGACCAAAATGACATCACTGTGTTAGAGTCAAGTTACAATGCGTCTGATTGTGGCTGATCAGACCAATACAAGCTCAGAATTCTCTACCATGGATCAGACACAAATAGTCCATATGGAGTGGATTTGGGGTGAATTCTCTGATTTTGAGCATCTTGAATTTCTTTTGAGTTACTTCAATTCTGTTCTGCTCACAGAGCATAGTACCTACTCTGATGTGGGTACGCCATGCTGAGTGGTCCTGTGCCGGCATCTCCCATGTCACCCAAGCAATTCCAAAGTTCTTAAAAGAGACCTTGAGAGAGTTCTTGTATCACTGTAATAGAGTTTGAATGCTTGGCAGTTTAGTTTGAGGAAGGACCTCAGTGTCTGGTACATTATCCTGCCAGGTGATCTTCAAAATCTTTCTAAGACAATTCAAATGGAAGTGATTCAGTTTCCTGGCATGGTACTAGTAGACTGTGCAGGTTTCACAGGCATACAACAATGAGATACACAGAGATTAATAACATATATAAAGTATGAATACACATTGGAATTAGAGATAGGATAAAAATAAAGATAAAAATTTCAGATTGCTGACTAACATAAACTTTGTAAACATCACACAAGCAGATTCTGAAACAATATCCTTGTTGATATCAATTAACCTCTTATCATCCCAAATGAGTAGCTAATAAGGGCTTTAATATCCCAAAAGAAAAAAGAAAAAAACCAATAAAACCCCTAAAAGTGAGAATTTACTCAAAAAGCTAAAGCATATCATCATTAATTCTGATAGAAATGATTTCCAGTGGAATGAATCCAGCGAAATGGCTGATTAACTAGAAGAGATAAAAGGAAAAAAAAATATATACCACAAGAAAAGATGTGAAAAGAAAAATATTGCAGGGCAGCTAGGTGGTGCAGTGGATAGAGCATTGACCCTGGAGCCTGGAGGACCTGAGTTCAAACACAATCTCAGTCACTTGATGCTATTAGCTGTGTGACCCTGGGCAAGTCATTTAACCCTGACTGCCTCACAAAAAAAAAAAAAAAGAAAAGAAAATATGAGGCCTTTGGCTACAAATGTGAACACGTATAGGAGTATTCTATAGGGACATTTTCCTTTTCAGCTCTACATACATCTTTACTTTGTTTCTTCATATTACTATACAGTTTACGTTCTCACATACATTATTTCACTTGAACCTCCCAACCTTTTGAAATAAGTAGGGAAGGAATTATTATCACCAATTTACAACTAAAGAAACTAGAACTCTGAGAAGCTAAAAGGGACATGACAAGCGGCAGAAAAAAGAGAATTTCCCCTCCTCCTTGTTTTGTGTATAGAGACCCTGCACAGAATAAACCCCACTCTCCACCTTACCAGAGTCCTAAGGGGGAACCACAAATAAAAGGTCATCACTAGGAAGGTTGTAGGGAATATCCTGTATGTTAAGCCAAAACCTAAAAGAAAATCTGAGTTCAGTTTTTAAAAACCAGCCTGAAGGAAGATGATTGTTGATACCTGCCCTTATTTGCAAGAACTGGTCACTCTCCTATTAAGAATCCTGTGTAGAGAGCTGCACTCAGTATCTGGCCCAGTTTTTCTACTTAGTGTATTCTAAAAAAACACTAGGGATTCCTCTCTGTCTCCTGTTTTATTTGTCTCTCCTTTATCTTTTTATTTATGTAGCTTATATATAACAGTGAGAAAGAGAGATGATGTAATGAAGCTTTTCCACATTCCCCCCTCCCAGCTGAACCCCCAGTAAGATGGTCATGATGTCTGCAGGTTTTTTAGGAGATTATATCTTTCTTACGACACTGTTAAAATTTTGATTGTTTCTGCAAAAGCTTTTGTGAAGCAACAGGATTTCATTAGTTACCTCATTTGTTTTATCCCTTTAGGAAAATAACTTCTAGTTATGGAAACTTCCTGGGTTCCTCCCCCCCTTTCAAAAATGCACATTAAAAACAATTGTAAGAAATGTATTTGAAATGAATCTTTTTTACTATGTTGGGAGTTTCAGTGATTTAATAAAAATAGATTCCAGCATTTTACAACTTGAACAAGCCTTCAAGTGCCACATTACTAAGCTCCATTCTTTCCATCATGGAATCATTTGACAGTTCAGCGTGAGACAGACTCACCTCCTACGTAATTCTGCAGGAATTGTGTGGGATGTGATTTTGGCCCTATAACCTGGTAAAGTCATGAAGAATTAATTAATTTTCAGAAAACAAAATGAATTCAGTTAACTAATTGACCTAAATCTGTTAAATAAACCCTAAACCATGAGGTGTTATCAATTGGGTGCAAACAAACAATAACACCTAATCACTCCCCACATGTAGACACCACCATCATTAAAGTTTCCCTTTCTCTTTTAACTCTCCATTGCTTTGAATAATAATAACCTGTTAGAACATTGAAATGAAAATCTTTCCACCTGACAAATGCTGATTTTTAAAAAGTATTTCAAAAACCAATGTCAAACATGTCTCTTTGGGGTTTTTTCCTTGGTCTGCGCCCAAGCATTCACGAAATGAGCAAATCTCTGAGATTAGTAGCACCTACTCCCAAAAATCCTTATAGGTTCATAGAATAATAGAGCTGGAAAAGACTTCGGAAATTATGTGGTCCAACCTCCTTAATTTTACAGAAGAGAAATTAAAAGAATAAAAGGCTAAATCTTCCTCATCCAATTGTAACATAGGTTTCCAGTAGATTTGAACCCAGGTCTTCTGACTCAAGATCCAGAAAGCTTTCCCTAGACCCCACTAGCAATCAGTAGAGGGAGCTCTCCTATTATTTTAGGGAGCACACACAAAACACTTAAGCACTTTTATTTGCCCCTTTAAGAGCAATGGTGAGCTGGTTTTTCCTCCAAAGGTCTTAATCATCTAATGGACACTTACACCATGGTTACAAACAGTTTATACGACATTTGAAGAACTTATTCAGGGTTGATCTAGTCTTCCCTAAAACGAGCATGCTTTGTTGTAGTTCTATAAAACATGCATCTATGAGAAATTATCCCATACTGAAAAGAAATCACATCCCTGGAAAATTTAAAGCTGCATCATTCTGCGTGCCCTACCCCAACCCCCAAAATGGAATGAACCATGTCAGAAGGATTAATTCCCTGGCAGTGGAGATGTTCAAACAAAGCCAGGGATCTTGTAGATGCAGTTCATGCTTTAGATAGATGACCTCAGGGATGCTTTCTAGTCCCTGAGACCAAAAGATTCTATAACTAACAGTTGACCATACAGCCCAAATTAATACTGAACTTCATCAAATTCATGGGGCTTACTTTTACCAGTGGTGTTATCTCTACAGCTGTGATTATTATTGGAAAAACTGGGAAGAGAATTTTTTGCAAGCTGATAGATTCACTCACCTAACTATAAGGTTGTTTAAAACCATAAATTGCAACATGAGATGTATGAAATGAAAAGAACTTCAAACGGTAGCTACACTTCCTTTCGATAGTTTGAAAATTTATAGTAACAAAGTCACAGTTAAGTGAAATGTCACTGTAGGGAAATGAATTTTATCTCTGGTAAGTTTTTGTGTAATTTACCAAAATAATACTCTAACTGTTGAGGACAGATTTATGTGTTGCCTAATTGAAGTTTGTGATTCAAAGCAACAATGCAGTTCTCCTGAGGGCATGGCTGTGCCCTAAACTGATGGCTGCCACATGCACAAAGCAATGTCCAAGGAAGAAGGCAAGGATTGTGTCAATGGCAGAGTTACAATATTAACAAGCCTTCGAGTAACTTGTTCATTACTATGCCCCTTTCTTTCCATCCTGGAATCACCTAATAGCTCAGGGCTACTCTCAGACTGCAACCTATAACACAAGGCTCTAGCAGCTACTATACTACAGAGCCATCAAATGATAACGCCATCCAACAAACTTTAAAGTTTAAGATTCTATGGAATCTTGAGAATTTTTCAGTAAGTTTCCCAAGAGGTAACATGGCAAGGTTGGCCCTAAATAGGAAAGGCCTGGGTTCAACTTCTGCATTTGAAACCTATTAGTTGCATGACTGCTGTTATATCGTTTAACCTCTTATCATTTAGCTTTAACCATGCCCCAGACAACCCACAATAGAAGTGACAGATCTTCATCAATAGGAAACATTTCCATATGATGAGTTCCACACATTGATGAGATTACAGGTCTAGAAACCTAAGGACAGGGAGGTTACCAGGTTAAATATGTGTGTACAAAATATATATACATACATATAGGTATACATACATGTATACCTATATGTATGTGTGAATTTGTGTATATTATAGTAAAAGTATATGTGTACACATAGACGCAGAAGATTGTGTGTATGAAGTACATACACATACGTGTGTGTTAAACTAAAGAAAGAATATTGAACTGACATCCAAGACATCCATAATGTGAATAGTAAACAGAAAGTCAGAGTGTAAACTTAAATATACCCACCTGGTCAAAAGAGCTTTAACATAAATTCATCCCTTTTTTTAAAAAAATCATCTGAGTTTCTAAATGATTGTAAATGATCCATTAAGAGGAGAAAGAAAGTAAGAAGGAAGGAAGGAAGGAAGGAAGCAAGGAAGCAAGGAAGGAAGGGAAGAAATCTTTGGACTGATTTTCCAGTTTCTACCCTACCCTATTCTTTAGCAAATGTTGACCAAATATTTCCAAATTCCTTCCTCACATTAACATAGCCCAGTAATAGATGTATGTCAAAGACTTTCTAAAGTTTCTTTTTATACTCTCTATAGCCTTTATTTTATAACTTAGCCAATAAAATCCTCCACTCAGTTACTTCCTTGCTTGTTGGATAGAAGTGACTCTAGATTCCTGAAGCCTAGCCAGGAAGTGCTGATGGGTCATACCAAACTGAAAAGGCATTAAGCAGGAACCTGGTGATTAACTGTGTGTCTGTCATATAAGGAACAGCTTAGTTTAGTCATAGAGTTGATCTCCAGGTTTGCTTCAGGGGCTTGAACTCTATTCAACCCAGTAGCAACTCTTGAAGACCATATATTAAAACTGTATGTCTGTGGAGGGAATATGCTTCCCATCCTAATCACATATCCTTGAAGTATTGAGATAGACTATAAAAGTAATGTGGATGCCACTCATCTCCTCTTGTTAGTGTAGGGAAAGGGGGTCGCAGGTAATAAAGCAATTAGGAGGTACAATGGACTTGAAGTTAGAAATATTCAAGTTCAAATCTTTCCTCAGAAACGTCCTTGTTTAATCTCTCTTGGCCTCAGTTTCTCATCTGCAAAATGGGGAGAATAATAGCACCTATTTCCCAGAGATACTGTGAGGATAAAATAACATATGGGATGTGCTTTGCAAATATCAAAAGGCCATATAAATGCTAGCTATTATTATATAAAGAAACGTAAGAAAAAATGACCAAACTAAGTAAAGAATATGATGATAGATAGAAGTGGTGACAAGGAAAGAAGTGTGAGCAAGTATGTCAGGACGTCTAGATAGAACTTTAAAAAAAAGGAAAACAAGTTGTTTGAGAAGAAAACTACAAATAAATTTTTAAAAATAATAAAGTCTGGTCAAAATCAATGCTATGGGGGAGGGAGGAAAAGGGAAGAAGGCATGGCAGAGGTGTTTTGAATAGGCTTGAGGACAAGAGAAGAGTCAGTAGGGGAGAAAAACTGCGAGAGGATAGGGTTATAGTAGTCAAAAGGAGAAATTACAGAGGCCCATACCAGTGTTTTGGCAGCATGAATAGATTGGCGCAATCTTTCACACAAACTGTTCCCTTCTATATTATCAGAAGAATTTTCCCTATGTAACTTGCAGTAAATCATACACGGAGAGAGCCTCACACTGCCAGTACCACCACTATCCACAATTCTATTATAACATTCAAAAATTTTAACCTAATATAAAACAATTGAGGAGTATTAGAAGAACATAAAACAGATAAAGTATAGCTTTTTACAGACATTCGTCAACGGCCTTTTTTGAAGAGAGCAGATACCTCCTCAGGCTAAGCATACATCTCTCTGTTTCACATAAATACACAGACTGACAGGGCTTCCAGTCAAAATAAACATTTACAGAGTGTCTGCGGGATTAACCTGCTTCATCAGGCCCATAATAGACCAAGGTTAATAGACACTGGTTAATCTCACTGTTACCCAGTCTATATTCTCAACCATTTGAATAATCTGGGTGATATCTAGTAGGACAGTGATTCAAAGGGACTAGTAAGACATATGTAAAGTATCAGAAAACAAAGGCAAAATGATATGTGTTGTGAACATTAAAGTAGGGCTTAGGATTTTTAATGGAAATAGGATATCATTCAAATATTTCTTAATTTATGAGAGTACCCAGTCTTTAGGGGAGATTTTGACTGTCTATAATTGCTCCAGTAAATACATAAATTTCAGTGTCTTGTATTTAAATATTATTTCCTAAAAGTTTACAGGAAATTTACATTATGATTACTATTACTACTACTTCTACTAATGTCTAGTACTACTGCTACTAATACTAATAATAACAGTAATTATAATAAGAATGTTTTTTAAAAGATCTAACTCTTGGCACAGAGAGTAAAATAAGCTATCCATGTAATGTGCCATAACTCTTTTTTTGTTTGGCTGGTTTTCTCCAGGGACATTTTGATGACATATAATACTAGGTACTGATTGAATCCAAATCTTCTCATCTTTTTTTTTTTTTTTTGGTGGGGGGAAGGCAAGGCAATTTGGGTTAAGTGACTTGCCCAAGCTCACATAGGTAGTAATTGTCAAGTGTCTGAGGCCACATTTGAACTCAAGTCCTCCTTGACCACAGGACCAGTGCTCTATTCACTGCACCACCTAGTTGCCCTGAAATCTTCTCATCTTGAAAACAAGATCTTCATAATAGGCACCTTGTAAATTAATAGCATAGATACTGAAGGATACTTTTTCTATGTTGAGTTCCCTGTCCTCCCCAAACCAAGGACAGATCTATGGGTTTAACAGGTTTAAGGAAACACAATATTCCTTAGAATTAGTAACTCACATTTACATAGTTCTTTAAGATTTGTGAAGAATTTTCCTCCTACCAGCGCAATGTAGTAGCTGGTGAAAGTATAATTACCTCACTTTTTAGATGAGAAAACTCAAACTCTGAAAGATTAACTGACTTTCCCAAATCACACACCCTAGTTGAAGCTATAACTTGAGGAGGGATAGGAAGCAGCATTTGTCTGGAAAGTAATGACTACCTGGACTACTACCACCTGTTAGACCCTAATGGCTATAGCCTAACTAACACTCTGAACTCCAGAACTTTAGGTAGCAGTACTCTTGACCCCAGACTACAGTTTGGTCCTGTTTCCAGCCCAGACCCAGAAGCCATCACTCTAAGAAGCCCTGTGGAGATGCAACCTGCCTAATATTTCTAGAGTTGCTATAGCAAGTTTGTCTGTTTTTGTCTTTCATTCTCAAAGAGGATCAAAATGACATCATTATGTTGGGTTCAAGGTACAATGTGTTGGACTATGTCTGATCAGACCAACATGAGCTTGGAAGACTCTATCACAACTTGGGTACAAATAATCCACATGGACATTTGGAGTGGAGATATGTCTAAATGTGCAAGTCTCATGCCTTATTTGAGCTGCTGCAATTCTGCTTTGCTCTTAGATTACAGCTCCTATAATTCAGACACACCGTGCTGAGCAGTCCTGTGCCAGTGTCTCCCATGTTTCACAATCTATGCCAAATTCTCCAGAGAGACCTTGAAAGTATCCTTCTATTTCTTCTTCTGACCACTATGTGAGCATTTGTCTCCCTTTTGTGACTTGCTGCAGCTACTGAAAAAGCAAAAGAGAAAATTCCAGCCACTGAAATTCTTGACATTGTCAAATGGTCCAGTATCGGCAAGTTATATGATTTTATCAATGGAAATTACGTTCAAGAAGAGGTCTTAATATTTAATTTGCTTCTGTGCCCATGAGACCTTTCCAACTGACTTGCTGCTAAAACTTCCTATATGTGTTGCCTCCCCCATTAGGATGTGAGTGTCTTGATATCAAACACTCTTACTTTTTTATTAGCTTAGCACAGTGCTTTGCATGTAGTAATACAAATTGTTTTCATTTATTTATCCATTCAAGTGTCTGAGATAGGATTTGAATCTGTATCTCTTGATTCCTAAGTTTTTTATCCACTACTAGGTGGCACAGTAGATAAAGCACTGGGCCTGTAGTCAGAAAGACCTGAGTTCAAATCTAGCCCCAGATATTTACTGGTTGTGTGAACCTTGGCAAGTCACATTATCCTGTTTGCCTCAGTTTCCTCTTCTGTAAAACAAACTAGAGAAGAAAATGACAAACGTTCCAGTATTTGTGCCAAGAAAACCCCAAATGAGGTCACAAAGAGTTAGACATGACTAAACAACAAAAAGTCTTGTCTTTAAGAAAATGAGAGATAATTTCCTTTTCCCTAAAGCCAATAAAAAAGTAAGACAGTCTCTAATAACAAAACACTCACATTCTAATGGGGGAGGCAACACATATAGGAAGTTTTAGTAGCAAGTCAGTTGGAAAGGTTTCATGGTCCACAGGCGCAGGAGCAAAGTAAATATTAAGACGTCTTCTTGAACATAATTTCCACTGATAAGTTTTTACACTGAATATGAAAATTCTCACCCTTGGTTAGGGGTTGAAGACAACAGACAAGAAGTTTGTCTAGGAAAGGTTATGTATTTCTATACCGAGAAAGGAGTCTGTAAGAATTCCATTCCATTCCATTCAACTAAACAAGAACCTATTAAATGTCTTCCCTCCCTCAGGACCTGAATAGCTCTTTATTTTGCACCTTTCCAATATGCTTACAGATTGTTGTATGTTATAGTTATATATGCATCTTATGCCCCTTCAAAGTTTTATTAGAGCAGAGACTTTGTCTTATTTAAATCTGATATATTCCCTAGAGCCTATTGGGACGCAAAAGCCTAATATATTTTTTGTTCTATGTTTTGAAGTTGTCATTGTTTAATGGAGGTTGTTTTTGGAGGAAGTTGTGATAAGGTGTTTACTTTGGAGTCATGTGGCACTGTCCAAATTCAAATGAACACAAATCTCCAGACTTTGAAGTAATGTCCAGCAGATATTGAACTTTTTTTTATAAATGTGCAAAATGGATTTCTATTGACTTTCTTGAAATTTAATAAAATCTGCTTTTAAAATCTTGTCTACTTTTGCTTATTTCCAAATATGAAGCTAAATGCTTTTGGGGGTTTTCTTTGTTTGTTTTCCATTTTTTATGTACATCCTCATTACCTAGCCTGGTACTTGGAAGGCTTTTAACCAACAAGGAAGATTAAGGAAGGCTTAATGGGGGAGGTGGCAGTTGAAATCAACTTTAAAGGATGGATTAGATTTAACACATGAAGTAAAAGAAAAAGAATTTGCCAGGTAGCAAAAAAAAAAAAAACAGATTAAAATGTAGAGTTGCTAAAATACAAGACTTTTTTGGAAGCCAAATTGTTGCTTAGTTTATCTGCTTTAGCTTCTACCTAGCTGTGTGACCATGGGCAAGTCATAACTTCTTTGAATTTCCTATCTGTAAAATGGATAGAGTAATTGCTCTAGCACCTCTCTGGGAGAGTTATGAGATTAAAATCAAATAACATATAGAAAGCATTTGGCAAAACCTTAACTAACACATTTTGTTCGATTTATACTTTCTTGCAATACCTCAAATTCTTTGAAAAGTTTAAAAGAGTGATTTTAATGTTCTTCCTATAAGCATCTTCAAGTCTGCCCTATTTCTTGGCTAATTATTCAGCTAGATGTACCCCTGCTTCAAGCAAGTCAATCCTTCCTTAGGATTGACCCTAGATGAATTGAAATCCTCTAGCATGGAGAGATATTCCACAGGCACCAGGGGTAAGTTAATATTACAATATGAATAGAAGCATAATGCTGACTGAGTACAGTATTTTAATTGAATTTGTTTTGTTTGCTTTGGTAAAATATAAATAAAAGGAGCAAAGGGAAGGAAAGCCAATTTCCTTTCAGCCACTGATTGAACAAATAGCGCCAGGACTCAGGAACCTACATTTCCAGCAGTGATGCTGTGTGTTTATGGCCCTCCAAAGAGGGAGACACAGCTATTGCAATTCCCAGAGGACTCAAAATCCCCACTGTGCAAATGCAATTTTTCTTCTCTTATAACTTCATTATTTTTTCTTTCTTTCTTTTTTTTTTTTTACAAATTACTCAGGAGACCATTTCTCATTAAAGACTAAACACAGAAAAAGCTTCAATGCTTGATTTTTCAAGTTAGGCAGAAAATATCTTAATTGCTTTTAAAGTTTGAAAAGTTTAAGGTTTTTATGCATATTCAGTATGAAAGGATATATCTCCAACTTTACCCTAAATCAAGGGCTGAAGGGAAGGATAGAAAATGTTCTCCTAAAAAGAAAGTGCTCATTTTTTTAAAAGAATATTATGGAAAAGGAATCAGTTTCTTGCTGCATGTACCAAATTATAGGGGGTGGGGAATATGAACCAGGGCAAAGCTGTCATCAGCCTGCCTGTCCTCACCATGAGATTATTGGGGTGCATTTAATGTGGTTCTATTGAATAGACCAGATGCAACAAAATTCTGCAGCAAATCTCTTAATTCTCTAGAGATTTTTGATGAGCGCAGATTTGATTTTTAAAAGTGGCTGGAATGAATGAAGATGATTTATTCCCTGAAACAAGGCTACCTTAAAACTAAATCAATTGCCAACCTCAAAACTATAGACAGGTAAAAAGGAATCCCTTAACTACATTCACACCCTTATTTCCAGTAGAAATCCTCAGTTGGTCACATAACTATATCAAGCGGCCAGTGTGACACACTGCCTAAGTATACCTTGCCTTCAACCATCCTTTAAACACACTACTCACAGGAACATAGCAGGAGCTGGACAACTCCAAAGGGCATTACACTGTATTCAGAACCAAAACATAATAGAGACCCAGCATCCAGCAGGTGGGGCAAAGTATTGCTATGTGAAACAGAAAAGAGTAAAAACAGTTAGTCAAAACTTTAAGGATTACAAGCAAATGTTAGAGACAGAGAATAGGCCTTGGAGTCAACAAGACTTGGGATGAAGCTCTGCCACTGTCAGCTACTAGCTATATTAACTTTTTAGAAGCCCAAGGCAATTCTCCAACTTAGAGAAGAGTTGCTCAGCTACTTCCGTGGAAAATTTCCACTTCATCCCCAATGAAATCACAGGTCCAGAACCCCTCTCCATCTCCCCTCAAAATATTCAGGAGGAATAATCCTTCAAGAGCCAGAAAATGGATCAAACCCTTTTATGCCACCTTCTCATAGTCTGTTTTACAAAAATGTCATGTAGTCTGCATTTACTTTATTTTATGTGGCATATAGGAAACTAGGGAACATGGCTAAATAAGGGTAGGAATGCTGCATCACTTTTTAAGAAAGAATGTCAGTTTCACTCTGAATCACTTTCCCTGCCTTCCCCAATCAAGAAGCATTTGTTAGATGATCCCTATGTGCCAGGAACTGTGCTAAGTGTTGGGGGATACAGAGAAAGTTTAAAAAAAGTGTTTTTCCTCCCGATCGAGGTAGTATAACGTCCAAGAATCCAAAGGAAGGGAGAAATGAGGGAGAAGAGAGTGGTCTACCTTTTCAAATTTTATACACTCTATTATTGCAGCTAATAGGTGATTTTTTTTTTAATGAAGAGTACACTTTTGGCCACAGAATAATTTTCAACGACATGACAAAATCATAGAATTTCAAAGCTGAAAAGACCTAAATGGAAAATCTCTATACCACCCACAAGCAGCCGTCTTGCCCTGTTGGAAGACCTCTTGTGAAGATCTCATTTCCTCTTGAGGTATAAGAATTTTTCCTTTTTGACAGTTCTAATATTCAAGAAGTCTTTCTTTATGTTGAGTTAAAATCACAACTTCCATGCATTATTCTGCCTTCTAGAGTCAAGCAGAACAAATGCTCTACATGTCAGCCCTTCAGGCAGTTGAAGACAGCTATTTTTCAGCAATATCCAAGTCTCCATAACCCCATTTGGGGTTTTCTCAACAAAGATTTGTGGAGTGGTTTGCCATTTACTTCTCCAGTGCTTTTTACAGATGAGGAAACTAAGACAAAGAACATTAAGTGACTTGCCCAGGGTCACACAGCTAGTAGATGCTTGAGGCCAGATTTGAACTCATGAAGATAAGTCTTCCTGACTCCAGACCAGCACTCTATTCACTGCATCACTAAACTGCCCTTTGAAGACAGCTACCATATTTAAATCCTACTTCTAGCACTTACTAACTGTATGTTTCTGAGTATATGACTTCACCTTTCTGACCCTCAATCTCATTAAAAAAAAAAATCAGTTAGTTGAATTAAATGGGCTCTGAGGTCCCTCCTAGCCCTAAATTGATGATCCTATGTTCTCCTTAAGTCTTTTCTTACCAAATATTCTTACTTGCCTCAATAGCTCATCTTGGTCATCTTTTTTCAAACACACTTCAGTTCACTCATGTCTTTTTTAAAACACAGAGCATGGTTACAAACACAATATACTTGATGCTGTCTGAGCAGGGCAAAGTATATAATAGGATTATCATCTACTTTATTCCATGTCCCTTGCTTCTGTCGATGCAAGGTAAAGTAGGATTTCTTGGGTTTGGGGTTTGGGCTTTTGTTTGTTTGTTTGGGGGGACCTTCCATCCAAAGTGGTTCTTTTCTATAGCATTAAAACTTATTTACCGTTCTTTGTTTATATGAAGTGATTACCCTTCCACCATTTATCTCCTATTGTGGAGGTTTGAGAATGGGAAGTGAGATGGGAAATAGATTGACATTTGAAGAGAAGGAAACAATGGACAAAGAACAAATCTGGCTACGTGAACCTTTACTCAAATTATTACCCATAATCAGTTTTCATTACTGTTTCATTATCCATCCTTCCTTAACCCTAGCTGCAAGATGGCTTGATGGAAACTGGGCTTTCTTTTGGAAATTCCTCAGTCACTAGTAGCTGGCCTTCACTAGCCTGGGAAAAGTGAAGAGGCCATTACTGTATGAATGGCCCCCACATCATGCTTTACGACATGGAAGATGCTTAGAGGCAAATGGGAGTTTTATGAATATAATGTTAATAAAAATTGATTTTTGTAAATGAAGCTGCCTCTTTATGCTACCTGCAGGGTAGATAAACAAGCCACTCCAGTGATAAATGTCTGCTTTTCCCAGTCATAATTGGCCAAATATTCTTTTACTTAAACAGGCCCTTATTTTACTATGGATGAAGTAATAGATCAATTAGTATGTTCTAGATAAGGCCAGGGAAACTTTATTTATGAGTACCAGGCCAAAATGGTTGCTACTCCTTCAGTAAGTCGGGTCCCCCCACCTCCCTTTTTCCTCTGGGCTTCCAAATGCCGTGCAATGGCTGAAGTCCAAGTGGTAATCACACAATGGGTGCTTTTCCTTCTTTCCTGACCTATCACACTTCACATGATTTAATCCATTGTTTTCAATGTTGTTGATGATTTATTGTATGAAAAATGTAAATGATCTGGATGGCAGATGTTTTATATTTTCTGACCATTCATTTTGAGTGGGAATGTAATTAAAATTTATGAAGTGTATCTGCTGAATTGCATTGGCAATTGATGATCTCCTCCAGTGCTGTCTGTCTGGAGATGATGAGTGATTGTGGACAGTGAGATGTGGTGACAAGGGCAGAAAAAGACGTGATGTTACTGTCATGAGTGAAGCTACCTGCAAAGCAGACTGTTTTTCTTATCCACACCATTGCCATCTTCCAGAAAGAAGGTGGCAACCGAGTGTGTCTATCTCCTTTAGAGACACAATATGAAACTCCCTGGGAGGCCTTAAGAGCTGTCAATCTCCCCAGGTGGAGCCTTCAGCAACAGGCATCTGGAAGTCATGGTATAAGCCCTTGTCAGGGACATAATGCAACCACCCAGAGATGACAATAGAACTGATTTCAGCACATTCCAAGCCTCTTTGGGGGTAGCTGTAATCCTCTGGCTACCAGTATGACTTTCCAGGTAACAAAGGTGGGATCAAGTAGATATAGTAAAATCATACCCGAGGGGTGGGAGAGAAGAGAATCGAAAACTACAAATATTTATGGATGACAAAGGGACTGAGCCTCTTCCTTAGGATGATCTGAGTTTATATCATGCTTCAGACACTTACTAGCTGTGTGACCTTTTTCTCCCTCATTTGTCTCATCTCTAAAATGGAAATAATAATAGTACCCACCTCACAGAATTGTTGTAAGATCAAGTCACATAATACGAACAAAGCACCTCGAAAACTCTAAAGTGTTATATTTTTACTCACTTGAATACTGAACTTGTCTTACTAATATTACCACTAGCAGGGCATTCCATTCTCACTTTCTTTAATTTTCTCATGTTTCCAATCCAAACATGGTTCATCACCACAATCTTCTTTTGGGTAGATAACAAGATTCAAAAGATCCATTATAAATAGAAATTGTTTACTAAGATTTATCATGGATATCCTCATTACCCTCCAAAAAAGTGATGGGGTATAATAATAATTTTTAAAAATCTACTAATTGGTATCCTTGCTTTAAT
Organism: Pseudochirops cupreus; assembly: GCA_028627135.1. Lineage (NCBI taxonomy): Eukaryota > Metazoa > Chordata > Mammalia > Diprotodontia > Pseudocheiridae > Pseudochirops > Pseudochirops cupreus. The sequence goes on along the minus strand of CM053580.1, from coordinate 428,267,842 downwards.
AAATCTTTGTGAGAAAAAATTTACAAATGTATTTAGAACCTCCTAGAGGAAAACATGAAAAGGGAACAGTCAGGCTTTAAAAATGGTATCCCATAGCATACCACATCTTTCTAGCTTTGCAGCTGACTGAAAAGGAAGAGAATAAATATTTATATAGTGCCTACTTTGTACCAGGAACTTTGCCAAGTGCTTTGTAAATATTATCTCATTTGGTCCTCACAACAATCCTATAAGGTAGGTGCTGTTATTATCCTCATTTACCATTCATGAAACTGAGGCAAACACAATTTAAGTGACTTTTCCAGGGTCACACAGCTAGTAGGTGTCTGGGGCTGGATTTGAACTCAGTTCTTTCTGACTCCAGGCTCAGCGTTGTATTCACTGCATCACCTACCTACCTCTAGCTGACTGAAAGAGGAAGGGAAGGGAAGATACAAATATGTTTATTTCTTTTTGGCTCTAGTCAGTACTATGTTGGTAGAGCAAATAGTATTGATTTGGTAAAGCAAAATATATCTTACTATACATAGGTTATGATTGTACAAATTCTTTGATAAACATATAGCTAGCTTTTCTTAATGCTCTGATCATTGTCATTAACAAACAGACATAGCATAGGAAGATATATGTTCACCAAAGTTTTCTGCCACTGTCATGGAGAATTTCCAACACAGAGTCTAAATAAGGACTTTATCCACTCAACTTTGACACTTCTTCCTGGGACTGAACTATTCTGATTATTTGATTAGTGAGCAAAAACTTACACTGCTTTCTATAGCTAGCCAGTCCAAGAAGAGACTAGACAATGTGTCTCCTCCCACACTGGACATCTTCCTGCTACATCTTGTTCTGAGAGCCATAATTAATTTAATACCACCATTTTTTTAAAAGGCTGTCCAAGACTGACTCCCCTTTGGCTCCACTCATGATGAGGTGCTTGCCCTGACCAAAATATCTTTCCCTGGTCACCAGTCCTCTATATGAATTGTTTCCCTCTCTTAGAATGTGAGTTTTTTGAGGGCAAGAACTGTCTGGCCTTTGCATTTATGTCCCCAGTGCTTCACACCATGCATGGGCACAAAGTAAAAGCTTAATAAATGTTTTTCCTTTATTAATTCATTCAAATAGAACAGAAGCTTCCTAGCTAATAAAGGCCTCCATATGTTCAACTTAGTAAATTTCATCAGGCCCTGAGACATTGCAGGACTTCCTAAATGAGTTGTAAGATCACTCAAAAGGGTTTTAGCCTAACCATATAAGATTTTATATATAAGACTTTAATCTATATAAGAAAATCAGAGTGGGTAAACCACATTATGATCCAGACATATAGTTGCATGGCCAGCCCATAGATCTGGTACATGAGTACATGGATTGTTGACATATACCACAGAAGGACAATGAACGAGGACCAGAATTGAACAGGAAGAAGAGTAAGTCAAATTTCATTTGGCAAACCTCATAGGTTTTCAATGATTACAGGCTTTTCTCTGAAACAAAATAGTCATCTTGATAGCATCAAAATTCTTCTGCCAATCCTGTCAGGCTTCAAATAATGAAATAGTACCATTTCTGAGGGATGAAAACTGTGAATCACTAAAAGGACAGTGGAGAGACTCATGATGGGTATAAATGAACAGCAACATATTATGAATAAGTAATATCACACACTAACATTATATATCCAACTAATATTGGATGATATATCCAATATATATCCAATAAATACCCACTAATATTTTATATCCAAAGCAGAGGTGTTAAACACTGACCACAGGCATACCAACTTAACATATAATTGGGAAATATTTAATAAAATAAATAAAAACGCAATGGATCATAATGCTAATATGTGGTTTTCTACATCCAGTTTAGTGCCTCCTGTTTCTACTGGAATTTGACACTACTGATCCAACTGACATATGCTAGGTTACAAAATAGATATAGAGTATTGGACTTGGAATCTGGAAGACTTGATTCAAATCCAGCCTCAGAGACTTAGGAGCTATGTGACCCTGGGTAAGTCATTTAACTTCTCTCTAACTCAGTTTCTTCATCTGTAACATGTTGAAAATAATAGCACCTACCTGTCTGGGTTATTATAAGGATAAAATTAGAGAATATTTATAAAGTACTTTGCAAATTTTAAAGTATTTTATGAATTGTAGCTATTATTTTTCAAGAGGTGATCATGTAACGAGAGAGAGAGAGAGAGAGAGAGGAAGAGAGAGAGAGAGAGAGAAAGAGAGAGAGAGAGAGAGAGAGAGAGAGAGAGAGATGTCCAAAGTATAGACCATGGACTGAAACCCTGATATCCATGTAATATTAGGAAACCTAAAGAACAAACTCTTGCACCCTAGCCTCCTGTACAGCTTAACAGTAAGATCTGAACAAGATTCCGACAAGATGAGAAGGTTTAGCTCAACTGCAATCTGTATGATTTTAGAAAGTACCCACACCAAAAAGAAAAAAATGTATAGAAATATCCAATCTTATAGCTTGGTGGCAACTGTGTTCTCCTTTGGAGTTCACTGGCATAATGTTATATGTTTATTTATACAACAGGAACATATATAGTGGTGTTATTTACTGGAAATGGCAACGTTTGAGTGTTTTGGTTAACATCAATGTTTAATAATTAGGAAATTTCACAAATTTTTAATTTGTTTAATATTAATCTATTCTATCCATATGTTCTGAACATTTATTTCTGTTTCAGACTTCTCAAGAGTTCTGCTAGACTTATCATGGAACCATATGATATTAAATTTAGAGCTAGAAAGGTCCTTAGAAGCCATTAAATCCAACCCTTCATTCATACAATGAGGACTAAAACAGTGAAAGTAACTTGCCAGGGTCACACAACAAAGTGTGTAATTTTCCTAGCTCCAAGACCAGTGCCCTATACACAAGCAGCACATCTTTCCTAGGATCATCAGATTTAAAATTAGACAATTTACAGTTTATCTAATTTTAGCTCTTATTTTACAGATGGAGAAGCTGAGGCCTAGAGTTTTTAATGACTTGGCCCAAGTTTGCATAGGTAGGAAGCAGAATTTCAAGAATTTGAATTCAGATCTTTGGACTGTAAATGAAGCACTTGATATATCAGAAACATCTTAAGGATAAAGAGCTAGATTAATAATCTGGAAAGTTAGTAATTTCCACATGTCTGTTTGTCTACCTCTTTAGTTAGCTTAACAAAGGAGCAATAGTTTTTTGAAATACAGAGGCCACCAAACAATTATGGGTTCTGGAGAGAGGAAAGGCCGGAATAACAAACTGACTAGTGTCAACAGTGATGCTGATGATCCCAATCCTACCTCATCCCTTCAAGCTGATCTTCAGGTCTACTACCATTTTGATCTGTAGGGGAAAGATTTGTGTATCTTATCTTTCTATGAGAAAAGCAGATGAAGCAAATGAAGTGATTTGCCCTCAACCCACAGCCAGTTAGTGGCTGATATTGGTGAAGAATTCAAGTCTCCCATCTTCTAGTCAAGCTCTCCCTTCCCACTCACAACCTTCCCTATATTGCACTGCTGATTTAAAGGAACAAATGTGATGATATAAAGTGATGTACTTTAAGCCACTCAGAACACTGGTTGTTCAGTTATTTCAATTGTGTCAAATCTTTGTGAGCCCATTTGGGGGTTTCTTGGCAAAGATACAGGAGTGGCTTGCCATTTCCTTATCCAGCACCTTTTAGAGACAGGGAAACTGAGGCAAACATGGTTACATGACTTGCCCAGTGTCTGAGGCCAGATTTGAGCTCACAAAGATGAGTCTTTCTAACTCCAGACTTGGCACTCTAACCCCTGCACTACCTAGCTATTCCCACTCCATCATCTAAAACATAGTCTCTGCCATTCCATATACTGAATTGACCAATAAAAGTCTCCAGAGAGTTAAGCCCCTCTCATTTTCCTCAATAACAGAAAAAAGAGGGGGGAAAAAAACCAAGAAGCTGTCTCCCTAATGCCCTAATGTTTACCAAGTGTAGTGCTAGGATTTTCTCTGACAGCCACAAGCATTCTGAAGCTCACTTCCCTCTACAACTGTCATAATAAAAAGACATTAATATTTTAATATTTGAGCAAAATGTTTAACACTCAAACATTTGTATTTCTCCCTTGGTTTTCAAAACAACCTTAAATCTCCCTTTTCAAAACAGCGTTAAATGATGTCCTTCATTAGCTAGCAGGTGGCTCACAATGAAGGAGTCTATTTAAATGCTTTCACTTCAAGTGTGACTTGAAGCATATACTAGGTATGAGATCTGTACTGTGCTCGACTTATGACCTGCTGAAGCCAGCATCAAATTAACTGGGGGGCAGCGAGTTAGGAATTGGTTCTTGTTGCTTTTTTTTGCTGTTAACGTTGCTGCTAAGGTTGTTGCTGCTGTCAAAGGTTTTGTTTATTTTGGCCGGGGGTGGAGGGGGGGGGGAGGTTATTGTTGTGGTCGCTGTTTTTTTCTCAAAAATCCAAAACCAATTGTATAATGTGAGAAATTCGACCTCATATTTGTCTGGATGGGAACAGACCTGGGGAAATCAAGCTGTGGCAATAAAGAAGTCAGTGCAGCTCAGAGTATAAGAGCAATATGTCCCACAGATGTAAGCATTGTCAGAAGTCCAGCTGTCATATTTAGGGCACACTGAAAAGGATGTATAAAGTATCAGGGAAATGGGGGAGGAGGAAAGGCAAGGCCTGGACTTCTGCACATCATGACAGCAGAGAAAAAGAATGTGGCACTGATCACAAAGTTCACCTCAAGCTAGTTAGGATGTTAGGCTAAAATAACAGTCGAGGTGGCAGCAGTGACAAAGTGCAATACAAAGGAAGGTTCTGAGAACAAAATAATCATCAGTGCTATTGGGATAGAGGACACTTGGGAAATGTGGCTCAGTGCAGAGCAGGAGGGAGGCTGAGCTGAGGGAAAACTGGAGCTAGTGGAAAAGCCCGTCTTGCCAGCAAATGGAGCCTCGGAATTAAAATGGCTGGTAGGGGATCAAATGGAACCACTTACTGAAAATGCTGTATGTGGAGGAATAAGCCATACATCAGGATTTCATTAGGAATGTGGTTCCTCTGGGGAAGAGATGAAGCTTAATGCGAGGCTTGGATTGCATCTGTCTGTCCACAGCCACTGTTCTACAGTTGGTGGGTTCTTTTAAGCCATATTAACTCATAGCTGATCAGGCAGACCATGCAGGGATCCCAAATCAGTCATGAAGACAGGGGATTTAATGGGGCCAACTGGTTCATGACCCAATTGTGTGTGTCTTAAAGACATTGCCTGATCTCATGAAAGGAAAAAGGACTGAGAAAAATAAACTATCTTAAAAAAAAGTCACGAGGTTTGACATTTTATGATACAACAATATTAATAACAATAATGTATTTAAGATTTAATGTATTGAGATTTAAGACTTACAAGCATTTTCTTAAAGATCAACACCAAATACTTCTCCTTTTCACTGAAAAATGGAGTAGTAACACAAAGGAGTTGGGTGGGCCCAGATAAGTTCCTTAAGCTTTACTCCCAGATACGTCACTTATTACCTGTGTGACCCCTGACAAGAGCACTACTGTTTACTCATCTGCCAAATAAGGGGGTTGACCTAAGTGACTTGAAAGGTGCCTTTCAGTTCTAAATCTAGGATTCTATGATGCAGTGATTATAAATGGGTTGCAATCTTCATTGACTGGTGGAAAGAATTTCTACACCAGGAGTTTCCTACATTTACGATATCCCACATAGATGTGTCACAAAATATTTAACAAGTAAAGTCATCAATGCCTTTTCTTTATCAGGTTTTTTTATGTACTAGTAAAATCATAGGTGATAAGTGACTGAAGGGTTAATGTGAGTCCAAAGCTCTTTCTCTCTCATGGTAATCTAGGAGCTGCCTCTGGACCTCTCATTTCCATGGCCGTTCTGTGTACTCCTTAGAGATAAGAAGGTGCTGAGAACCACAGTGTGGTGGTCGTTCTCAAGGATGTCTGGATAGAGACTGCTCGCTTGCTGGATGACTGCTAATGTCACTGGCACGGGTCTCCTCCATTGGCCCACACCTCCTGTGCACAAGGCGATCATGCATGAATTATGCTTACTCTAGAGTAATATAGGAGCTTGCTTGCTTACTGCTGGTGGCCATGTTGTAATAAACTACAAGCTGCAAACATCTCCTGTCTCTGGTCTCCTCAATACCTCCTGAGAGCAACCCAAGGCTGGCCTTTGGGTCTGCAAGGTGTGTGCAGCCACAACAAGTGACATTGGAAGTCTTCTGGGAGCTGAGGTCATGACTGTACCTTACTCAAAGCAATGGCAATATTGTAAAGTTGGGTGACAGCCCCTGTTTGGAGCCTGACTTCCTAGTTATATCTTCCTAGCATCCTCTTGCTTCTAACACAGTCCCTAAGGCACCGCTTTGCCCCTAACTCCTCTTAGAAATTCAAGTTGAGCCCAGAGGATCAGTTAAGGTCCAAAAACACAGAGACTGAAATAATCTCCTTTTTTAAATATTACCCTCTACTGTCTATTTTCCCATGCTCTTAAAAATCTGATGCACCTGTGAACCCATATTTCCTAAGCATGACCTGATTCAAACCTGCCTTGCAGCCAGCTTTCCCCAAGAACCTGTCAACATATGATATTTCAAGTACACTTCATGCCCCTGATTTCTTTTAGGAATTGTGGGGTTTATTTTAGGTTATGAAGCTGGCTTGCTTCCTGGGCAAGAATCCATCATTTGTCATAGAAATAGAGAAGTCAGAAGACATTTGAGAAGTCACGTTGTGACCATTCTCCTGATATGGTTAAGCCATCCCAAGTAGATAAGAAGTTTCCCAGTATATAAAGAGTCCCAGAAAAAGATTCCACAACTTTTCTCTGTTTTACATTCCCTCTTCCAAAAGGCCTTCTCTGATTCTCCCAGCACAAGGCAATCCATTCTCTGAACTCATAACCCTTATTCTAGCATCTTCCAGTAAAATAGGCTTTCCTTGATGACAGGGGTTTTTAATAATTTTTTTTCTTTGTATTAACAGCAGCTAACACAACACCTCGAATGTGGTAAGTGCATAATAAATGCACGTTCAACTGAGTACAATCAAATTGAATTGGTATATTCAATTCAATATCATATACTTAGTCATAGAATTTATATACTCTCAATATTTTGAGGGAATGTATATATATATATATATGTGAGTGAATAAAAAAAATCATTTATTCATTATTTACTATGTGCAAATCTCTGTCCTAGGAAAAAAATAGAAAAAAAACAAGACAGTTCCTACCCTCAAGAAGTTCACATTCTAATCAGGTGGGAGGAAACATATAAGAAGTTCTAGCTGCAAGCCAGATGTAAAGGTCCCATGAGCCTTAGAGAACAAGAAGAAAAGTAGATAGTAGTGCATCTTCTTTAATATCACTTCAACTAATAAAATCGTATCTGAGTCTGATGGTGGACCATTTGGCAAGGCCAAGGACTTTGGCAGCAAGAACCTTCTTTCTAGTTATTCTGTAGCTGTAACTGCTGAGGAAGTAGGACTATGACAACAGCAAAAGTTGTTGCCAAGTAATAAGTCCATAGCAGTTGTTTTCTGGGACCTAATCCAGCTTCATCTGACTCGAAATCTTGACTATATTTTTGAGAAATGGTCATTCAGTCTCAACTTCAAGATATCCATTGAGAAGTGACCTACTAACTGCAGTAATCTATCCACTTTTAGACATCTCTAAATGTTAAAAAAAAAAAAAAGCCTACCTCACTGAACTAAAACTTGCCTCTTTGTAACTTCAACATATTACTCTATGTATGGAATTTAATAGAAAAAAATCATGATAAAAATGGGTCCCAAGTTAAGAGGGGCCTCACCAAGGTAGAGTACCACAGGATTGTTAACATATTCATCCTGGACTCTGCTTTCATTAATACAGCATAACACTGGATAATCTTTCTTCAATATTGGAACACAGTCCCAACTCATATTGGCCTTCTATTTTGCACATAAACTATTGCCTAGCCAAGTATCACTGATCTTGCACTTATGTAGTTGATTTTTCTTTAAATCCTTTTAGAACTTCACACTATTCTTATTAAATTTTGTCTTATTAGATTAAGCCTATCACTAGAATTCATCAAAATCTTTTGTATCCTGATTCTGTGAACTAGCAGATATCAGGGATTGTTATCCCCAACAGCACAAATATTCTAAGTATTCTATAATATTCTTAGTATTCCATGCATGTCATTGATAAAAATAATGAATAGGAGAGAACTAAGGATAGACCTCTGGGATACAATACTATAGACTTACTTCCATGTTACTTCCGTGTTGACATAATATTACGAATCACCATTTTTATCCAATAATTCAAACCATTCTGAATCTACTTAAAAGTATTATCAACCAGCCCACACTTTCCACAAGGGTGGCTTAAAAGACTGTCAAATATCCTGCTAAAATACAAGTATGTCTACAGTAGTCCATTTTGTTTTTAAAAAAATGAAAAGCAAATAAGGCTCATCTGCCATGAGTTCTTCTGAATGAACCCATATTGGCTCATAATTATCACTGCTTACCTCTCAGTGCTCACAAACTATTCCTTTAACAATTCACTCTAACATTTTCATGGAAACAAAATATTTTGACCTAGAGTTTAGAGAACCCATCTTTGTTCCTTTTTAAGAATTAGGAGGGGACCATACCAACTTATCTCTAACCCTACTATATTCCTCACTTTCTGCAAGATTTTTTTTCAAAAATTACTGACAGTGGTTCCACAATCATATTTGTAACTTCTTTAAAGTGCCCTAGGATATAGACACGGTTTATCCAGAATTAGGGATTTGAATCTCTCTCATCATTAAATCTTCTGTTATTATCTGCTGTGTAAGTGTGTTAATCTTTTCTACCTAAAATATTGTGGTTTTCCTGAAGATAGGGACATGTTCTACTTTTGTGTCCTACGCAGTATATAGCATAGCAAAACACAAAAGTAACATCAAAGTATTGCCTTACAATGATATAACACTTTCCGGTTTTCAAGGTGCTTTCAGGGACATGATCTCATTGGGTCCTCAGAAACAATCCTTTGAGGCAGGCCAGGTATATATTATTTTCTCCATTTCATGGACAAAGAAGCTCAATATCAGAGAAGGGTAGTGGTCTGTTATCACACAACTATTTAAGGGTAAAGCCAGATCTAAGACAATGCGGAGCTTCTGAAACTCTTTTCTGACTACACAACATCATTTCTTAAATTAAACAACATGACTGATATAAAGGAATTCTTCTGTCTAAACTAAGTCCCATGTTCAACTGTTTCAAACCCAAATGAAATTGATTTCAATCAAAGGGTTATAATCTAATTCATTAGGTTCATAATCCTATATTTTATAGTCTGAATCACCAAAGTTATATGGGATATAGGTGAAGAAAAAAGATGGACCGCTGAGAATGGCGTCCCATATGAAGATGGGAAGAGAGAGGGGGAGACTTGAAATGAGGCTCCCACTTGGAAATTTATCTTCCCCAAAGGATGTCAAAATGTGAGAGGAAAAGGAAAGAGAGGGGAGCCCCAAATGTAACACTCTTAAGTCAGTTATTTTTCTCTCTTGACTAATTAAGCTTAAGCAGAATGGTGGGCCTGTCAAACTTGGGGAACCTTTCCTGAGAGAAAAAAGGAGTCTGCTCTCCAGGTGGGTTTTCCCGACTTCGGCTGGCTCTCACCACAATCGAGGCTTGGCATCCATGACAGCACCGTCAAAAATAATAGCTAAAAAACTCACTGTCTGTCATGATGAAATAATTATGTATAGGGCTTTTCTTATACTTGAGATGGATAATATATTTCATTGAGGAAAATAGATGTGGCTTTTACAAAGAATGTAATGCATTGAAGGCACTGCAGAGATTAATAGCCAAATAAAGATTAAAAAAAAAGTTCTGTCTGGGCTTGTGAGTGTTTCAGTTATGGGTAGGTGGGACATGTCACTCCTAAGCTTGTTAATTACAAAATGCATTAATGTTTTATTAGTCCCTTATCAGTAATTAATCACCCACTTTGATGTAAAGTTCAGCCTTAGAAAAGCACCATGTAATTGTCCCTCATGTGTAAGCCATGTTTTTTAGGGAACTAAGACTGCTGCAAAGATATTAGTTTTTTCCCCTTGGAGTGATGAAAGTGACTTTTGGTGTATCGGCATTGAGCCAATGTGTATGACTGTTGTGTAAGTTAGCACTTGGGTGTTTATGAGTCTGGAAGCAATAAAACTAAATATATTCTAATGGACAAACAGAAAAAGAAAGAGACTGAGAGGTGATAGAAATGAGGAAGAAGAAGATAGGAGAGGAGAAGAAAGGAGAGGGAGTTAAAAACAGACAGAGAAAGGGAGAGAGACAGAGAAAGAGGGAAGAAGAAGAAAAGAGGGAAGAGAGGGAAGAGAGAGAGAAAAAGAGAGAGAGAAAGAAAAAGAGAGAGAGAGAGAGATTGAGAGAGAGAGACAGAGAGAGAGAGACACAGAGAGAGCTTATGAGCCTTAGCAGCAAGGGGGGAGGGGGAAGTTTTACTCACTGGTGTTCTTCAGGTGCACAGTTTGAATAAAAATGCAAAACAGGATGCTCCCATTCAGTAAATATTATCATTTTTATTCACTCATTAATTAAGTTGCTTAATTGCTGCTGTCAAAAGACTCTTGAGTTTGTGACTGGGGTTGTTGCACTGTTTTGATAGTAGCTAAAGAAGGAAAAGGCAATATTGCTCGCTAGGTTTGCTCTTTCCCTTGTAATAAGGAAGACTCAGTGAATGGAGATCAGAAAGAATCTGTGGAGTTGATGCAAGGGAAAAAAATACTTCCAGGCAGGGGGAAAAAAATGGTCAGTTTTATGAAACCTATCAGATGTTATTTCACTACTCTGATTGATGCCCCATTGCCTGCATATTATCATTTCAGTCATTACTCTGTGAAAATCATTTTTATGCAAAATATTTCCCCTCTTTTAATCTAACTTCCCATGAGGGCCAGGAATGGAAATAGGCTCAGGCCTTGTCAGTCAACACAATTATAGATATTTTTTGATCTGTTTCAGAGGAATTACTTTAAGCTATTTTAAGAATACATCTTGTCCAATGTGCTCTACTTGCATATACCTAACGTTTCTACCGTCTCATATATATAATTTGATACATGTAATATACACACTGGGATGATCACATGTCCCACCACGCCTGAGCCAGACTCCAATTCAGCAAACACATACCAGAAATATCCTACAAAGTGTCTTGGTACTGACATTTGATTAATGTACCCTGGCCTTTCCGTGTTCAAATAGCCTTCGTTTGAAATATTTGAATAACCTTTGAGAGCTCCCTTCCTAATTTGTCACCTATACACACCCAAATACTATAGATTTAGCCCAGCTAGCAGCAGTCATGGTGTATTTCGCTGCCAGAATGAGCCAATTCATTTCGTACTTGGAAACACCTAGGCCTTTCCAAGCAGTGAAGTTCCATTCCATCTGTGTAGGCAGGATAGCAAAATTGGAGGCAACAAACTTTACTTGCATCTATCTACTTAGGTGTATATATATGGTTAATAAGGTATATGTATGGTGTATATACCATATATAATATATATGGTACATAAAGTTTAAGGACTTGACACATGACAATCATTCAATATGTGTTCATTAAACAATCAAAATAAAAATAAATCTAACAATAGTAACAATAATTTACCATCACAAAATTAGCCACGAGGAATCTCCAACACCTTTAAAAATTAATGTGGCTAGGTAGGCTTATCATTTTTACAGAAAAACAAACTGAATCTCATGTTCATATTCACGAGGACCAGAAGGGTAGCCAGGATGCCTCACTTTCTGGCAAGAGGAGGAAAACCCTCAAAATTATCACATGTAAATATAAGTGTATATATCAGAGGGGGGAAAAAAAGACAGTAAAGTTCTATCTATGTGACTGTTTTAAAATTACAACATGGTAGGTTTTGTTATTATGGTGGAATGAACCCACACTGTAATTGCTTTCATCACTATTACTATGAAATGAATTAAATGATTTTAGGTTCTTGCAATATGGAAAAAATAATCATGAATACTATGATTCAAACTGATAATACAAAAAACTCCCTGTCACCTTCAAATACTTAACAACACTGTCCTGAGATAAGTGACCCCTTTTCATTAAAATGGCATGAAACAGCTGAAAACACTTGGTTTTGAGTTTCATTGCTCTTTCCTGTTGGAAATGCCTATCTATATCAAGGAGGAAGCATAATGCAATGGAGAAGGTGCTTGCTCCAGAGTGAGAGGGTTTCAATTCATATCCTGCCACCTTAGGCAAGTAAGTCATCCCCCTCCCCAATCTTCCATTTCTCCTTCTGTAAAACAAGCGGGGGTTAAGCCAGTTGGACTCCAAAGTCTCCTCTAGTTAGAGATCTTATTTAGATCCACTGTGAATATACTATACAATAATGCAAGAAAATAAAGTGAGGCCAGAATTAGGGAAACAGTCTGGTTTTTCTTTTACCATTTGGCAAAATAAAAGCAAGACTTAATAAAGAACAAGATGTTTACTTACGCTTCTTCAGATGTATAAGAATGAGTTAAAGGTGCCTCAGGAAAACTCTTAAGGAATGACTGACTGCCAAATCCACTGGGGCTAAGCAAATTCTCTATTTTTGACGCTCTCTTGACTTCATCATTCATTGGATCTCTCTTGTTATTGTTTAAAATCTTTCTGAATATGAATTTAATGCAAGATAATTTATGCTACAGATACTCTTTTTTTTTTTTACCTTTCCTCTGTGACTTGCAGTGAATCTATGATTAAAATCAGAATGCCGGGAAGGGAGGGTGGTGGAATCACTCAGGACCTGAGTGTACTTTTGTTGTGAAGGACAAATATTTGTTGACTTAAATAATACCCCATGCCTTTAATAAAAATTTCAAAAGTGAGACAGTACTGCATAACAGAACAACAAACAGGGGGCCTAGCTCTCATGATTAGTGGTTTTATGGCCTTTCTGGTCTTTGTTTTCCCTTTCTATACTCTAGGGAACATCAGATTTGCACTACTAGCTTCACACAGTTGTTGTGACATAAAAAGCATTTTTGCCATGATTATGGAGTAGAATGAGGCTTTAGTAGACTCCATATGTGTACATATACAGCATTATATATGCAATAATGCATAGGGAGATAACTAAAATATAGAAACAAAATAGAAAATAAAAAATTTAACATTTAAACAGAACTAGAGAATTAAAGGGGACAAGCATACATTCCATGTTTATATGAACTAAATTATAAAACACACAAATCAAAAAGGGTTTGCTCAAAGAGGGGCATATAGGGAACAAACATTTATTAAATGCACGCTATGTACTTGACTCTATCCTAAGTGCTTTACAAATATTATCTCACCTGATTCTCAAAACAACACTGGGCAATAGGTGCCCCATTTTGGAAGCTAAAACAGTCTGAGGCTGGATTTAAACTCAGGTTATCTTGACTCTAGGCCTAGCTCTCTGTCTACATCACAGTGGTTCTCAACCTTCCTAATGCCAAGACCCTTTAATACTCGTATGTGGGCGTATCTGCATGTGGGTAGACCTGCCTGAGGACAGATAGAGGATGTGTCACGGTTCCTAAGACCATTGGAAATATGTGTTTTCCAATGGTCTTAGGCAACCCCGTGACCCCTGTGAAAGGGCTGTTCAACCCCCCCAAAGGGGTCACGACCCACAGGTTGAGAACTGCTGGTCTACGATGCCTCCTAGATCCTTTATGGTGAAGACTTGAAAGTTAGATGCTATACAAAAGATGTCTTGTGGGAAATGCATAGGGATTATGGGAAAAGAAGGGGGGCTAGTCATGTATGGAGATCAGACAACTTCAGACTATCCTGAGCATTCTCTACATTGTTGACCAGCCACAGGATGTTAAAACCTCCCACTTGGTTGGGAAGATTCTATGAATGAGAATCACAAAGAACAAAGGGGAAGGGATAGATGGTAATCTGCCTCATTGCACAGAGCTTACTTGTGGTCCCAGTAGATAGAGTTCTATGCCTGAAATCAGGAAGACCTGAGTTCAAAGACAATTTCAGATACTAGTGAGTGACCCTGGACAAGTCATTTAATCTCAGTTCCCTTAACTGTAAAAAAAAATAGGGATAATAATAATAACAACTATCTCACCAGTACCTGACACATAATAGGTGTATAAAGTACAAATATAATATATTTACAAATATAAATTATAAATATATAAATAATTATATTTGTAAATATTATATTATAAATATAAATTATAAATGCTTATTCCCTCCCTTTCCCTTCCCTTATTGGAGAGGATACCCACTTTGATGAGATCACAAATCCATTTAAAAACTGAAGTATAGCTCTATGTCATATTTATTATACATTTATTATTATAGATAATTGAGAGGCAACCTTGGAGTCAGAAAGACCTAGGTTCAGGTCCTGCCTTTGATGTGAACTAATTGTATGACCCTGGGCATGTCACTTAATGGGTTTAGGGCCCCCAAGCACTTCCTAAAACTATTACTTTCTCATCTGCATTGGGAAAAGCGGTTCCCTCACTGGGTATTCTCTATGCCATAGAAATTACAGGTCAGAAAAAAAATCGCTGCTATCTTCATCATCATCAACATCATCAGTCAACATCTATATCGTGCTTTAAGGTCTGCAATGAGCTTTATAGATGTTAGGCCATTTGATCCTCATGACATCCCTATGAGGTCAGCGCTTGTAAAACAGCGAAAGTAAGCTCTCCCTTCTCATATTTCTCATGTACTTATCTTACTATCCCTGTATAATAATTGTTTGTGCATATGACTTTCCCCCTAGTTAGGCTGTGTGGTCCCTGAAATCAGGGCCAATAGCCTTTGATCTGATACCTATCTCTGCATTCCTATTATCTTGAACATTTCTTCAATTTTTGGTAAGACCTAGCAGAGCTTGTCCTCAATGAAATGACTTCTGAAAACCCAAGGTCACCTCCCTGACACAATTATGCAGCACAGTAAGGCTGGACTTACTGTGGTCTCTGTGTACGTCCAAGATACAATGAATGTAGCAATGCATAGTTTTGGTTTAATACAAAAATACAAAAAAGGATAACTGTGTAAAATATAGAAACAATTAAATAGGAAAAAAAAAACAACATTTTCTAAGACCTGGAGAAGAATGCCATGTACTCCACATTGATGTAAACTAAATTATGAAATGGCTTTAGAATTCAGCATGCTGTTTGTCATTTGGGTTAGTCTGTTAGTGATGTGATACCTGTATATCAATAATGCCCCCCAACAAATGGCATTGGTGTGATGGTTTTACTTGTATTTATACAGAAATTTCATTTTCTAAAAACAATAAAGAATTTGATACAGAGCTCTTCTGTAGCCTCGTTATGCTTCTTGGGTGGTTACAGTCACTTAGGCCCTGGCCTAGGACGTCACCCAAGATATGATGCAGCTGGTTAGAAATGCTCTGGTAAACCATTCCCCAGTAGATAAGTGGTCAAAGGATATGAGCAAACTGTTTTCAAAAGAATTGCGGGCTATAAATGACATGAGAATATGTTCCAAATCACTTACTGGTAAGAGAATTGTAAATTAAAATGACTCTTAGGTTTTGTCTCCCAAGATGCAAATTGGCAAACGTAACAAAAAACTGGGAACAGTCAATGTTGAAGGGTCCATGGGAAGACAGACATACTAATACACTGTTGATGGAACTATGAATTGGTTCCACAGGACTGGATATCAATATCCAATTGTGCAAGAGAAGTAACTGAATGGTTCATACTCTTTGACCCAGTGATCTCACTGTAGAGCTTACCCTACAAGACATGGACAAAAATAAAAAGTCCAATATATAACAAAGTATTTATAGGAATACTTCTTGTGATAGCAAAGAAATGAGAATGAAAGTGTTGAGTCATTTTTTTTAAGTTGCCTGACTTTCTTGACCCCATGTGGGATTTTCTGGACCAAAGTACTGTATTGGTTTGTCATTTGCTTCTCCAGCTCATTTTACAGATGAGGAAACTGAAGCAAACAGGGGTAAGTGACATGCCCAGGGTCACACAGCTAATAAGTGTCTGAATTAAGATTTTTTTTTTGCTTTTCTTTTTGCAGGGCAATTGGGATTAAATGACTTGACCAAGGACACAAGGCTAGTTTTTGTGTTAAGTGTCTGAGGTCACATTTGAACTCAGGTCCTCCTGACTTCAGGGCCAGTGCTCTATTCACTGTGCCACCTAGCCACCAGATTTCAACTCAGAAAAATGACTCCTCCCAACTTTAGGCCCAGCATGCTCCACTGAGCCACCTAATTGCTCCTACTTATCTGTCATTATATTTATGTATCTCATTTCAAATATGAAAGAAATACTTCAGAGTGAATTCGTCTTACAGAATTTTATCAGGACCCCTTAATCCTGATCCATAACACTCCTGACAAGTCCAAGTCTAAGCCACTGCTGAAGAGAAACCACTGAATTCTATTAGAAATATTAAAACATGATTCGCCATACACTGAGAGTATGAAATGTGGAGCCATATTTAGTCCTGAATCTATTCCTGTGTGACCTTGGGCAAACCTCTCTGCACTTTAGTCTCTCCTTTTATAAAGAGAAGAGATTAAATTAAATGAAGTTCCCTTCCCATGTTAACACTTTATGAATGAATCCCCAAAACATGTTTCTTGGGTTCCTCAGTTACATTGAGTATGACTCCTGTCCCCTCCTTTTAATCTCTCTTCTAGTTTTTTTTTTGTTTGTTTGTTTTTTTGCTTTAAAATAAGTCACTGCAGTCCTTTTAAAGGAAAACCATTCCTCAGGACCAGTACTAACTACTTATGCTTTTTAGTTGGGAGAAGGTAATTCAAAATAAAATATTTGATTAATTTATTTATAAATATCGATGTAATACTAAAATTGGTCTAAAAAATGTCTCTAGCAAATGGGGCAAAAATCAGATCACTTTTTACACCCTTGAGAAATATTGTCTGTTTATGGCCAAAGAAAGTAAATAGGGAAGGATGCTGTCTGTAGAATCACTGAGTTTCTTTGTCAAGGCTGAGGCTAGTGGGTAGGAAAAGTACAGTGGAAATTAAAACTAGGAGATTTTGTTTCCTGGATTTTTAATTCTAGGCAGGATGTGAACAATGGAACAATTCCTGTTGTTTTATTTTGGGGTCTTTTTTTGGGGGGGGGGGATGAAAAAGTTGACATCTTCTTAATAGAATTACTCAGTTGTATTCTTTGAAGGGCCAGCTTTTGTGTAATAAGATATAGATCAATCTCACACTATGCTTTATTATTTATTTATTTAACAGCCAAATCCTGCAATTGCCAGAGCCAGTAGAGAGACCAAGCTTCCATTCCAAAGAAGCATTGATAGAAAGGGGCTCTTGTCATTGCCACACATCTGTTTTTCTATTTTCTTCAGTTATTTTCACTTTCAAGGAACAATTTTTTAGAATAGATTGACAAGGTTCAATTCCTAGAAAGGTCTTTAGAAGAATTTTTTAAGTATACATTTTGAGAAAGAGCAGAGGGGTGGACATGACCTTTCTGTTGTTTATCTGTCAATTTGTCTTGAGTATTTGACCTCCTGTCTAGTAGACTTACCTGAGGCAGCTAGCTGGTTCAATGGATAAAACACTGGGCCAGGAGTCAGTAAAACCTGAATTCAACTCTGGCTTCGGACACTTACTAGATGTATGATCCTGGGCAAGTTATTTAACCTCTGTTTGTCTTAATTGCCTGGAGAAAGAAAGGGCAAACCATTCCAGTATCTTTGCCAAGGCATAGAATTGGAGCAGTATGGTCCACATGGTCATGAAGAGTCAGAGACTACTGAACAACAACTAGTAGAATTCTGCTCTTTTTCAGGAAGGTAGACTTAGGTGACAACTGCTACTATTACTACTACAGATATTATTACTACTGTCACCACTGTTACCATTACTACTACTACTACTATCACCATCATCCCTACCACTATTACTACCATCTACTACTACTACAACTACTACTGGAAAGCCTACTGCTAACACAGGAAGCAAATTCTTTGAAGGGCCGAAGGATTTTTTTAACCCTGGAGCTGAGTCTAGCTGCCCAGTAGCTGAACTTGTAAGTCGTTACGAGTGGCAGCAGGAGGGCTTAAACTGTGTGTGAGTGTGTGTATGCATTTGATGTCAGTCTGGAAAGGAAACTAAAGGTGGGTGAAAAGGCCTCTTGGCCCCACAGAGGCCTAGTTCACACTCTAATGTTTGTCTGGGTTGAATTAAAGGTCAGAAGGTGAAATAGAGTTCAGCCATAAGTTGACTGATAGCTCTGTGTGTGCATGTATGTGTGTGTGTGTGTGTGTGTGTGTGTGGGAGGGGGATGTCTAGACCCAGGAAAAGAGTCACTAGAGGTTCATCCTGCCTGAGAGAAATTCCTCTCAGCAGTAGCTCTGCTGTTGATGAATTGACCCGTGGGCCCGCGGACGGGGCTGGCAGTTTGCACTCACTTGTCTCACACAGCTGGGATGCAGCTCCTTAACAGATGTGGGCTGCCCAGCCCGCCACTCTCCAGCCTCGCAGCCACCCAGTGTGTTGTAGGAGGTACTCCCAGGGCTCAGGAAATGAATGAAATGCAGAGATGAACTGTGGGAAGCAGCATTATGGGGGCCTTTATTTATTTATTTATTGGCTAATGCAAGAGAAAAAATGATTCAATAATTGCATCACCTGCTTGGGAAAAAGATTGTTTTCTTTTGTGGGCTCAAAAGGAAACTTTCTGCCTTCATTTCTTGAGTTGCTAAGTGAACAGTAATGACTAAAACGAGACAGTTCATAGAGAGAGGCTAAATAGCAAGCTGACTTCAGACGTCCTTTTGTGGGCAACTTTTGTCTAATCCCTCCACAAAACCATTGTGACTGAAAAGTGCAAGTCGCATGGTACCTGGATTTTCAAAGGCTCATGACTCTTCTGCTCTGCTTTGAAAATAAGGCCTTGAGAATTTTCTTGTAATTAGGTTAACACCTATCTGGAAACTAAAAAGTAGCCTTTTCCTCTATCTCCTTTGGAAGTAAAGGGACTTGGAGGAGCTTTTGATTTATTCCACCATCATCTCCTTCAGCATTCCAATGGATCAAAGCAGGTACCAGACCCACCAGTGCTTTGAAACTGACACACACCTGAAAATTTCGCAATAGTAGCTGGCAAGGATGCATATCACAAAGGTGCGGAATTCAAGCAGAAAAGCCAACTCCATGTAATTTTTTTGGAAATTGGTCTGGTTTACCTATAGTTTTGTGACACATTAGTTTTGAAGCTGTTATTATTTTGACCAGACCCTTAATTTCAATGGTGTAGGAAACTCCCTATGAGGAACTTCTACCAATGTAAATCTTAACCTTCCCTGCAACCAACCAGTAATCTTAGATAAATGCTTGGAGTTGTGAGAGGTGAATGAGTTGCTTAAGGATGTGTCAGAGGCAGAATTTGAAAGTTTTCTTGACTTTGAGGCACTCTCTCTCTTTCTCTCTCTCTCTCTCTGTCTCTCTCTGTCTCTCTCTCTTTTTCTCTGTTCCTCTCTCCCTCTCTGTCTCTCTCTCTGTCTCCCTCTCTCTCCTCTCTCCTCTCTCTCTCTCTCTCTCTCTCTCTCTCTTTCCCTTCTCTTCTTCTCCCTCCCCCTCTCCCTCTCCTTCCCCTTCTCCCCTCTCTCATAAGACTGCTTTTCAAGGATACTTTCACTGATCTTTAATTGCCAATAGCATCAAACCTCAAATCACAACGAAATCAGAAAACCTAGGTTGTTATCTTATATCTGACATCAGTGTGACCTTAGTGGGCCACAAAATTTCATCATCTCTAAAATTACCTCAAAGGTCCCTTCCAGCTACAAATATTTGATCCAAACATCTTGTAAGCTCCACCTTCTTTTTGGACCTAGGAGGATGTGAGTAGAAATTTTACACGTTGCACCCAAAAGAAAAAAAAAGTTTAGCTCATAGACACTTAGCACTAAATCAAAATGTAACATCACTGGGCCTGAAATTCCTGGTAAAGACGTACAATATGCATGCCTCCATCTTGTTCCTTTGGTAAGCAAGATGCTCCCATAGGCCCTTCTTTTCTCTACCCAGTGTAATAAGGTTTCTCAGCCTGTGTAACAGCTGCGGATGTCATTCTTCTAGGCTACGTTGAGACTGGCCAAATGAAGATTCTAAAGAGTCTTGTGGTATAAGGGGGGTAGGGGGGACTAAAGGCTATGGGGCTACTAAATAATAAACGATTAAGTTTCCACTTGGCTAAGAAACAAGCAAGGCTTTCCCTCTGCACCATTTTCATCCCATTTATCATGCTTGATACAATTTCAAATGTTCCTTGAAGAGGCAAGAGAATCTTATTGCATTTTAAATTCTAAAATACTTGGGAGCAGCTCAAAAAGTTTGAATGTCTTTCTATTATCATACCCCACTCAAAAATGAATGGAGGGGAAAAAAATTCAAGACACCTGGTGAGATGTAATATTTGGATTTTAAAAAATTGAAAAACATAGCTTACTTTGCCAAAGATAAAAAATTAAATATTTATAAAAAAGCATTTCAGCCTTAAAAAATAATTTGGGCCTTGATAGAAGACAAGTAAGAGAGGGGGAAGTCTCTTTCACCATTTACTTTTTTTCACTCCCTTTTCATGTCTCTACCTGGCCTTTATTTTAATAGACATTTATGAGACCAAGTGTTTTAGAAAGAAGAACGTTTGATTTAAAGACAAAATATCCTTGGATTGGAATACAGGTTCAGATCTTTTGAGCTCTGTGACTAAGCAAGTTGTATAACTCCTCTAAATCTCATTTTCCTCATGGTGTAAAATGGAGATTATTATATATGTACTACTTGCCTCATAGGGTTATTATCAGGTCAGGGTTTTCTAAAGTTTAAGACACTGTGCAAATGTAAGCTGCTGTCTTTTTTTTGGTTTTTTTGGAAAAAGGAAATCTTTAAGTTTCTACATCATTGTAGAATACCACCTCTTGCTTTTCCTTTTATGCCCTAACAAAGTCTGCCATCTTTTTCTTTAACTTGCTTTTATTTTTCTCCTTCCCAGACAAACTGCCTTCTGCCAGTTTTCTGCTTTAGTCAGTCAGTTTTGTATCCATTTCGTTTAGCATCAGATGGAGTTTCTCAGATTTTTCAAATTTATAAAGTTTCTCAAGGTCTTGAGAAATTTTGAAGCATTTCAAAGCAGGTCTATTTTAGCCAACCAATTTCCTTCCTAAAGAGTCACATAGAACCATACAAAGAAACATGATCACTCTCAACAAATTGGAAACAAAAAAGAATCTTGCTCTCCCATTCTTACTCCTAAACTGTCTAAATGCCTCACACTATTTTCCTGTGGCAGATGATATTTTGTAGGAGGGATGGAAAAAAAAAATTTAAAATTCCTAGTCTCAAATGTAGCCAAATCTAGAATTTAAAGTAAGAAGCAAAGATAAAATTCTATATCTAGAAGGGAGGAAGTGGGATAGATATTAATTACCTGCTATTGACCTTTGACCCCAGAAGGAAATATCAATCATTGATCAGGTAAAACCATTGATGAAGTTTGATTTCTGTTCTGTTTTTACCCATGTCTTATAAAGGGAATGAATACGTAAAGCATATATTTCCACTATCCTATAGATGTTATAATCAGTCACCGTTAGCCAAATTAGAATACCACATTGATAGTTGTTATATAGCAAGGGGTTTTAATCTTTGCTGTGACATGGACCTTTTGGCAGCCTGGTGAAGCCTATAGACCCCTTCTCAGAGTGATTTTTAAATGTATGAAATAAAATACAAAGAGAATAAATTATATTGAAAATAAAGTTATTAAATATTTTTTTCAAAAAAAAGTTCATAGAACCCAGGTTGATAACTCCTAATTTCTTCTCCTTTTTTGTTTTATTTTAGGATAACCATAAATTTCCTTAAAGAATGAAGGGCATGAAAAAACGTCTTCATATTTGTTCAATTATAGATTTGCAGTTCAATGGTACCACCTTACATTTATGTGGCCATGCCAAATTTTGCAAAGAGGAAGTACATGCATTGTTTCATTCGGTGTTCATATCTCTAAAATGAAGATAAGCCAAAGATGATTAAGCTCATTGTACTATTGAGGAAACTGAGACTCAAAGGTTAAATGATTTGCTTGAGGTCACATGGCTAGTGAGTGACAGAACCAAAATGCAAATCTCTTGATTTTCTAGCCCAGGGCTTCTTTCGGCTATAACATGCTGCCCAAAACAGCTGTGTTAATTATGTGACCGCACATGAGCGTAACCTGAGCCCGAATCCTGCTGTCAAAGGCAAGCCATGTGGAATTCAAACATACTCAGGAAAAATCAAACACAGTATCATTTATTATCTTGTCTTGATGGATTTAATTCAGACAGATCATCTTTAAGAAAAATAGAGGGTTGTTTTTCTCTAAAATAATAAATACCAGACAAAGAATTTGGTCATTGTCATTTGTGTAGAAAACATTGACTGACTTTACCTTTGATTAGTTGCTCAAAATGTGCCTTGACTAAGTACTTGTGCTATATAGATTTCAACTCAATTCAGATTAGCCTCCCAAGATTCTCCTGTTTAAAATATCACTAATATTTTGAACATGGACTACTATGTGTAAGTCATGCTGGCAGGTGCTGAGAATATCAAAAAAAAAAAGGAATATAGCCCCTGAACTCAAGGAGCTTGTGTGAGTGAAACAATAATTTTCTTGGTAGAACAATACTTATTAGACATATCTAGCAATACTGTAGCTGCGACAGTCTAATGTGGCTGTCATACAGTTTACGAAAGTTTTATCACTGCCTTCCTTCCCAAAACTTTGTATAGCACTTTGATGAACTTTGCAAACTAAAATTATTCTCTCCATAATCTTCAACAAGTTGTTTTTGAGTTATTCCAACAGAAACACTTTTCACTTTTCAAAATAAATTATAACCTTCACTTTGACAAAAGGAATAAGCCCTTGAAACTTTTTTAAAAGTTGGTTTCAACAAAACAGGTATTACCTTTTTTTAATTTTAATTTTACTTCATTTTTTTTTACTTTAAATATTTTTTATGAATATTTCTGCCACTGATTCTTTCCCCTCTGAGTACATTTTAAACAAATTCTTCAAGATATATCTATATAGTATGGAAGACAAATTTCCCCCATTAACCATGTCTGAAAATATATGTCTTTCTGTATCTCAAATTCATCAACTCTATGTCAAGTGGTAAAGTGGCACATCTTATCTACATCCTTTCGAATTGTAGGTTATCATTGAGTTGATTGGAATTCCAAAGTCTCTCTAAGTTGGTTTTCTTGATAATGTCATCACTGTATACGTTGTTCTCCTAGTTTTTCTCACTTTACTCTGAATAAATTCAGAAAGATCTTCCAAGTTTCCTCCAAAATTGTCCATTTCATTATTCTTATGGCATAATAAAATTCCATTACGTTCATATACCACAATCACTCCCCAGTAGGAGTAGATCTACTTCATTTCCAGTTTGGGGCTACCAGGGAAAGAGTTGCTATAAATATTTTTTTTTGTATTTATAGATACTTTTCCTTTCTGATTTATTTCAGGTATAGGCCTAATAGTAGTATAGCCATATAGTTCCAAATTATTTCCCCAAATCATTTTGACCAGTTCACGCCCCACCAATAGTGCATTAGTGAGCGTATTTTCCCACAGCCCTTCCAACATTTGTCATCTTTTGTCATCTTTGCCAGTCTAACAGGTACGAGATAAAACCTAAAAGTTGCATTAATTGGTATTCCTCTAATATTAGTAGGAAGCAGCTAGATGGATCAGTGGATAGACTGCTGGGCCTGGAGTCAAGAAGACCTCAGTTCAAATGTTACTTCAGACACTCACTAGCTGTGTGACCTTGGGTAAGTCACTAAGTCTCTGTTTGCCTTAATCTACTGAAGAAATGGCAAATCATTCCAGTGTCTTTGCCAAGGAAATGTCACAGACAGTAGGGTCCCCAGGGCCACAAAGATTCAGACATGACTGCATGACTGAACAATAATAATTAATAGTAAAAATTGCATTTTTCCATATAATTGTAATATAGCTTATATTTCTTCTTTTGAAAACAGAAAACAGGCATGTTCCTAACAAACATCTAAACGCTCCTAGACTCCACAAAGTATGTTATGCAAGTTTTCCTGACTACAAGGCCAGCCTTCTATCCATATTACCACCCTGCCATTAGAGATATTGCCATATTTTGCCAATACGTATAAAATTCTTTTTAGTCACCTTATTAGATGCTTTGTAATACTTTTGTAGCATAGAATAGTGATTTTTGAAACAAGAAACAGAGGTTTCTATGTCAGTGCTTCCTACTCACCCTTGCTTAAAATAATTTAATAAAGCTTGAGAAAGGAGTTAGGATCCTTTTGTTAGCAGAGTGCTATTCCACTTGAATTTTGGTCATTCCTCCAAGTTACTCCTCACTTTAGAGTAGAGGAAACTAGGACCCAGAAAGGGGTGATTAGTTGTCCACACAATCCTATAACTACTTAATTATAAAATTATATTTACATTATATCATTATGTATTGCCATCCATAACAGAAGACTTCATTCATTTCCCAAGAATTTATTGACTATTTGTGCATCTAGAACTAGACTAGGTGTTATAGTTAAGAGAGTGGAACTTTAACAATAAAATCTTTCTAGGCATGTTCTCTACCTAAAGAAGTCTCTGAAATCCATTTCCACAAGGAGAAATTCTATTTGAAAGGAGCCATGGAGTTCACCATATGGCCTCATGGAAAAAGATTCAGGAGACATTGTGTTATATCCATTTTCAATCTGAGACACCCCCAGTGCCTTTTACTTTGAACTTGGACCTCATCCCCCATACACATGCACAAATATGCAGATATACGTATCTATGTGTGTATACATATATGTATGTATGTATGTGTGTGTATCTTGCTTGAAGAGAGATGTTCTAGAACACTTTGTCTGATATGACAGATCTAACACAGGCCCATGCTATCATAATTATTATGCTATAAAGGGGGTTCCAGTTTATTACTCTAGGTGTCAGAGATTGTGCAGAAAGATGCAAAGAGCAAAAATACAAAGAAGCCTATTTATAATGCACACACATTTACGTTTTATAATGCTTTAATATTAGTACTGAGATCATGTAAGACATTTAAGTATAAGTGATACAGTCTCTTCCTAATGATTTTATAATCTATAAAGTTGCAAAGAAAGGGAAAAGGAAAGACGCATTCATTTCATCATATGCTTTAAAAATTAAAATTTAGAGCAGAAAAAGAAAATGTAAAGATCCTCCCCGTGTACTCCCAGGGTTTTCTCCCTTCCCCCATTCCATCTCTTGTTTCTCCAACATTTCGGGAAGATTTGTTATTTTTCATAATATATGGTTTCTGTTTGAAACATTTTTCTTTAATTTCCATATTCCAAAAAAGTCACATTACTATTTATGTGGTCACATCACTACTAATATGACTCCATGTCACATAAATAGTAATGTAACTTTTTATGTTGTCTGCTGCTTATGTAGGGGAGTTTTCAGAAACCCTATATTATAGCCTTATATTAGGCCCTGCTACTTTTCCGAGGCTGGCACTATAATATATGGATTGGAGCCTGCTCCTATGATGCTATTGTCAGCCTAAAACCTTGCCTTCCAATGTGTATCAAACCATGGTATACAATAAATCAATATATGTGTCTGCACAGCCATATATTTTTTCTGTGGCTTTAAATATTTTTATAATCACGGGTGCAATATAGGACACTGGGGACTCTTTATTACCAGCATTTGAAACAGCTGAACGGATATTCAGAAAACCTGTGAGCTGCACTGCTAAAGTAGAAGCAAACTTCTTGGAACCTTTGATGTGTATGTGGGTTTTATTTGCCTGGGAACCACACATAAGTCTACATTTATTCATTTCTACAGTAAGAGCTAATTCTCTGGTTCACTGGATTGTATGTCTTTTAACCCTCTCTTCTCTTTCACACCTCTCAAATAGGAAACAGCTGTTCAGATGAGTCCTTGCCCACAAACTTACCTAGGGCCTCAAAGAAATTAGGCTGTTTGATGTTTTGGGATCCACTTGGGCAAGTGAAAATTCTCTTTAATAAGCCAAGATGAATTTACATGGGAACCTCCTAAAACTGCATGTTGTATAAGAACATCTTCAGATTAACTTCCCATTTTCCCAGGAAAAAGAAAAATCCCAAATGGCAACTACCTAAAAGTGGGACTAAGTGAAATGAAACCATGGGCAAGTATGCATTTAACCAATTAAAAAGCTACCCCATGGGTTCCATGCTTTGTAAGCTCTTCGGGCATCTAAATGATGAACAATTGCTATGCAATGGGAAGTATAGAAGAGTTTACAGGCATAAGTAGGCAAAATTCGTTGCTGGTTATTTTTTTTTCATGCAAGATATTTTTATTCTGACTCACACCTGTGAATGACCCTAGTGAACCAGGATATTAAAGGCCATCTTCTCATGAATCACTGACAGCCAGCCAGTCCAATCCAACAAACACGAATTAAGCATCTCTTACGTGCAAGGCATTGTGCTACAGGCACTGAGGATACAAAAACAAAAGAGAAAAATAAAGAAAACCCTGCCCTCGGTGAGTTTACATTCTTTTTGGGAGATACTTTTTCTTTACTATGAATAGTTAAGAACATACACAAAAATCTGAAGAGAGAAAGGCTACTAAAGGTATCAGAAAAACTTCCTATAAAATGTGATCTGAGCAATGTAATCTACAAAGTATCTTCATCTATTTACTTGTTAACACCCTTGTGAAATTACTTTGTACAGATTTTAGCTTACTCGTCTGTGTATACCTTGTGTATCTCCTTTGCCCCCCAATTAACTATAAACGGCTTGAGGGCAGGACATGGTTTTCATTGGGGGTTTTGTTTTGTTTTTTTTTCTTTGTACTTCCAGCTCCTAACATAATAGCCTTGTATATAGGTATTCAATAATGAATGAACAAATGAATGAAGGTACAATGTCTATAAGATACTAAGATTAGGTAAGACATTCGTGCTCCCTTTCCCAAAAGAGATTTCAATCCAAGAAGAAATGCCCTGTACCGGTTTGTCTTAAATAGAGATACTTATGTGTTTCCATGCAATATATCTGATGCTTTAGGAGTTTATGTCACAAAATGCTTCATCAGAGTTAGCAAGGGCAGCCTTTGGTCTATACTGTTAAGGTCTGTACCACTGAGAGGCACAGAGGTATGATTATCTTCCCATTGGTTCATAAAGTTAAAGAATGTGCCAAATGTTATGGGCAAGTTCAGGTTGTATGCTAGCCTTTATCCATATAGGAACCATCTGCCTATGAGGTTTTCAGTGAAGGCAATTTTCCCCTGTTGTTTGATGTGGTTTGGTACGAACCCCTACAGCATCCTCTCTGCTTCCCAAAAGGTCCCTTTTTACAAGGTGATCTTTGTTTTCTCAGTGGCCACCACTAAAGGGAAAGGGGAAACTGATTACAGAATTGCAGAAACAGTCAATTCCCTCCCCTAAAATCCTGAACCGTTCCATGAAAACGTAGTTTTACAACTAGGCCCTTAAGCCTGCAAGCCCTCTGTAACTTATCAGAACCTTTCATCAATGCTGATGCGAGGTACAAGGTTCCTTATTTTTAAAACGCTGTTTCCCAAAGTCCAGATGATGCTCTAAGTGCTATAACATGACTCAAAGTAGTTTTGCCAGATGTGATATCCCCTGTTACGGTTTCAAATAGACTGAGAATGAGGAATGCATGCCCCATTAGTTTCCACTGGAGTGGAGAAAGCATTCTTGCCTTTTCATCCCCATCACCATAAGCTATGAAGTCGTCCCTGGCCCATCCTCTCTTTCCTTTACCCAGGCAGCCAGGTAGATGTACAATTTTATATAGCTTTAATTGAATTTCCTGAAGCATAGATCATAATTGTGCTTAAACATCACTGACCAGTTTGTTTTTAACTGCTTCAGCACTCCTCTGCCACCTCTTCCCAACTTTCTTCCTCCTCCCCTAACCAATACATACAAATGGGTGTTCTCAGGGGATTGACACAAATGTCCTGCAACTTTGGGTATTTTGTAGCTAGATGTTGTGTTTTGGTTTTTTTGTGTTTTTTTTTCCCAGTGATTAAAACCACAAATTTACTTAATGTACAGAACAGGCTTTATGCATAAATCTACCCCCCCATAATTGCTTTTAAAATGCTAGAACCATTTTCAAATGCTGTCATCCATTTCTCTCTCCCTCCCCTTTTCGTTACAACAACAAATCAAAATACCCTAAGCCATTTTCAACTAGACATTGGTACAGAGAAGACCAATTTTCTGTGTGGTCTGCCTCTTCGTTGCATTTTTGGCAGATTAAAAACAAAAGCTATGACCAATAATACTCATAAAATACTCTGCCTGCTCGGTGTGTTCCCACAGGTTTACAGCAGAGACAGAATTGCCCCAACTATATATCACTCAGAAATATTTTACTGATCTTTGA
This sequence comes from Pseudochirops cupreus, assembly GCA_028627135.1. Lineage (NCBI taxonomy): Eukaryota > Metazoa > Chordata > Mammalia > Diprotodontia > Pseudocheiridae > Pseudochirops > Pseudochirops cupreus. Next base: position 428,239,202 of record CM053580.1, on the reverse strand, counting down.
GAAATATGTCATCATTTAGTAGTATTATATATCTTTCTAAAATCACTTCAGATTTATGGTGGCAACTTGAGTTACTTTCTGAACTATCTGCCTCATACTTTTGAAAGCCTAAGAAAGGAGAGAGTATTATTATGTAGACTTTGAAGCAACAGTCATGAAGACACGAAGGAAAAGATCATAATTAGAAATTAGAAGAACAACTGATGAGATAAAAAACTAAAATAAGTTTCAGGGAGTCCGGGAAAAAAGATTACCAATTTGGAGCAGGAAGGACCTGAGTTATCATCTAGTCATTCTATAGGTGAGGAAATAAGCCTAGAGCAGCGGTTCTCAACCCGCTGTCGCAACCCCTTTGGGGGTCGAATGACCCTTTCACAGTGGTCACAGGGGTCGCCTAAGACCATCAGAAAACACATATTTCTGATGGTCTTAGGAACCGAGACACCGCTCCTCTATCCATCTCCAGGTGGGTCTGCCCACATGCAGTTGCACCCACATACGAGTATTAAAGGGTCGCGGCATTAGGAAGGTTGAGAACCACTGGTCTAGAGAGACAGAAAGACTGGTTGAAAGTGACATAGGAGACAGAGCCAGGCCTGGATTTCATCTACAAATGCAAAACTCTTTCTACAGAACTAGACAGCACATGTGAAGAGTTCCAGACCACAGTGAAAGAGCACTGGGCCTCAATTCTCCTGGTTCTGACCTGGGAGGAGTCATGTCATTTCTTTCAGCTTCTGTTTACTCATCTATAAAGTGATATAGAGTTAGGGACTGGATCTATGCTTTCTTTGGTATAGAGAACTCTCAATGAAGAAACTTCCTCTATCAATGCAGGTAGCACCTTCTCTGCGACTTGCTGTCTTGGAGAGTCACTGGGAGCAAAAAATAATTAAATGATTTGGCCGGGGTCATACAATCAGTATTTATCATAGGTCAGACTTGAAGGTGGGTAGCTAGTTGATAGAGTGCTAGACCTGGAGGACCTGGGCTAATTCTGGCCTCAGACACTTCCTAGCTATGTTACCTGGGCAAGTCTCTTAACCCTGTTTGCCTCATTTTCTTCATCTGTAAAGCGAGCTAGAGAAGGAAATGGCAAACTACTCCAGAATCTGCCAAGAAAATCCCAAATGGAACTGCAAAGAGTTGGACATGACTGAAAACAACTGAAACAATAACAAGACTTGAACATGGGTCTTACTGGTTTCAAGGCCAGATTTCTATCCACTATACCATGCTGCTCCTGCTAATAATTACTATACGTAACTGATGGAGGACAGCATGGAGCCATGGACAGAGTGCTAGACCTTGGAATCAAGAAATCCTAAAATCAAATCTCAGCTCTTAAATTCAACTGGTGGAACAAAAATAAGTCAATTGCCTTATCTGGAAAATGAGCATGATAATAATACCTATAATCAATGAATATACTAATAATAACTATACTAACAACCCTACAAGTTTATTGTGAGGGTCAAATAAGATATACATATACCAACTGTATATATGTATATCAAATAAGATGTACATACAGTGCCTTATAAATGTCAAAGTGCTACATAAATATCCCTATTATTATTACTATACTTAACTCACAGTGGTGTGGAAAGTGTCTTGTCATCAGAACTATGTAAATGTCACTTTTTTTTCTACATACCTGAGAGATCTCCCCACTCGGAAAGTCCAAGACCTTCTCAGCTTGAGCCACCCTCTCTTACCAAACTACAGAATTTCAACCTTTATCGATCATTCCTTGATTCATCCTATCTGGAGATTCCTTAAAGGTTGATTTATTAAGTCATGGACAGGGGCATTGGCTAACTTCTTTTGTAGATAAGCCTATGGGTTTCACTGAAGATAGGCTCAACAAAGAAATAGAGAAATCTACAGTAATTAGAGGGAAACCAGGTCACATAGTAGATAGAGTGCCAGGCCTAGAGTCAGGAAGAATCATCTTCATGGGTTTAAATCTGATCTCAGACACCTGCTGACTGTGCAATTCTGAGCAAATCACTTAACTCAGCCTCAGTTTCCTCATCTGTAAAATGAACTGGGGAAGGAAGTAACAAACTCCTCCAGTACATTTGCCATGAAAATCCCAAGTGGGGTCATAAAGAGTCAGACACAAGTGAACGAGTGAATAATGACAGCAGTAATTGGAAGGCACTAGGATATAGATGAAATGGCACTGGTTCCTGGGTCACAGGACTCAAACCCTACATCTTATGCTTACTCTCTGTATGACCTGGGTCAAGTCACTTGACTTCCCTGAGCATCAGTTTCTTTATTTCTAGAATGCAGGTTTTGAACTGAATGACCCCTAAGGTACCTTCCAATTCTAGATCTATGATCTTAGTTGTGACTAATAAAGTATTTGAAAGAAGCTGTAATCATCTCTAAAATGGCCCTTGTTTATAGCTCTATCAATGTTATAAAGATTGTGATATCTGTAGATGTGAACAGCAGAAGTTATTATACCAATGTTACTGAAAAGAGTCTCCTACTTTTCTAGAGGAAGGGAATATGACTGACTTTCTCTTAGTCCAACCTGTGAATTTCTTTTTCACTAAAAGTGTTAAGGCGTTTACATAGCAAGTACCAAATTCCCCTTCCCATTTTCCCTACAATGTGACCCATATTTTTAATATGGTTTGCTGAGGATGAGGAATTAAGTCTCCATACATAGTACAGAGAGAAGCTGATTGATCCTTCTTGGTATAGAATTGTAGGCCTCAAACTCATTATCACCATGCTTCTCTCCCATCCCTGCAAGGGAGCTTCCCAAAACAACAGACAAGTCCCACACATTCATTTTTCCACTACAGAATTGATGGAAAGCGTTTTATTGCTGGCTGGGTAACCAAGACACACTTTTTTTCCCCCAGGCTTTCATTTGCGTCCCAACCCTGGGGCCAGGAAAGTGAATAAGACACACTTCCCCTGGAGAGCTGGCTGATGCCCATATAAGGTCAATTATCTTCTTGAGAAAGCCCCTGGGGATCGTACATTACCCCCCAGGATAACCACTTCTCCTATTTAACATGTAAGCAAGGTTGCTCTGAGGGATAATGGGACACTAGGGGATGCGATGCCATCAATAAGCTGATGATGCTCAACCCTGAATTTCATTTTCCCCTTGCCCAGTTGCTTATTTTACCCAGTTCCCAAATGAGACAGATAAGAGCCTAGTTCAATTGGGGACAAAATGAAGGTGATGCAGAAGGTGAAAGAAATGTTTAGCACATCCTTCCTAATAATTCAGCACAAATACCTTCTTAAATGGAAAAATATGTTTAGCACCTCAGTCCCAAAGGGATCAGGGACCATTTTGTTAACTTAAACTGCAAATTGGGAAACATGGGTCTATGTAACTATGGACATTTATTTAATTGTGAAGGGCAAAGGAGACTGAGTTGAACTTTTATGGATAGACCTGCATACACAAAAGAGTACGCATGTGGATCAGTATCTAGGTTCACAGAAACCAATGGACAGGAGCAAACAAAAGCAATGCAGTGCTCAAAGACTTGATATCTCTCATGGGGATCCTGGACATACATCCTTGTTCAAATTATTAAGGAGATCACCAACAACTAGCTGCTGTTTGTTTCTAAGACTCCCCAGGGAGGCCTAATTTGGGAACTCTATGTAATTTGGGGATTTCTTTGTTGATATTGCAAATGTCCCAATCCCCTACCCCAAATCTAATGCTCCTAACAGCCCAGAAGGACTTAAAAAAAAAGGTTACCTTTATTAATGCCATCATCGAAGTCATTAATCAAAATGTTAAATAACAGAAAACCCAGAACAGATCCCTGGAGCACTCCCGTAGAAATCTCTCTGGAAACTGACATCATACCATTCATTAATGCATGTTCTTTGGGTCCAGGTATTCAACCAATCTTAAATCCACCCAAATGTATGATCGATTAGCTCACATCTTTCCATCTTATCCACAAGAATAACATTGTAGTTGCTAAATATTTTCTTGAAATCTAGGTAAACTTTGTCTCCAACATCCGCCTGACCTGTCTACCTAGCAATACTTTTAAAAAAAGAAATGAGGTTATTCTTGTTGAAGAAATGCTGCTTCTTAGTTATTACTGTTTTCTTTTCTGGATGTTCTTTAATGATCTAAACTGAAATATTGTCAGATACTGTCAAGTTCACTCATTCAGAATTTCTAAACTTCATTCTCTATTTTTGAAAATTGGGACAGCTCCCCTTCCCAGTACTTTGTCTCTTTTCCCCATTTGCCACAATCTTTGAAAAGTCCCTGACACTGGCTCACATTTGTCTCTTCTTTCAGTACTTTGAGATAGATGCAATTACTCAGTACTCTACGACTTCCCCCTAACTATATAATAACCAAAACTAGGAAGTCTCAGAGATAACATATGTAAGACCACTCACTACCTGCTCATCTTTGTATAGCATTTTACAGCTTTTGAAATACAAAAGCAGATGCACACGTGCTATGGTTTCCATTGTGCAGATGAGGAGACTGAAAAAAATAAATATGGCATGGAAGATTAAGGGAAATGCTTAGCATATCCTGCCTAATAATTCAGCATACAATACCTGCTTAAATGGAAAAAATATATATATGTTTAGCACATCAATCCCAAGAAGATCGGGGAATGTTTTGTTAATTTAAGCTGGAAAGTGCAAATATGGGTATATGTAGCTATGGACATGTGACCATGACCAATGCGTGTCAGTCAGGATCTGAACCTAGTTCTTCTGACTCCAAGTCCTGTACTCGGTCCAGTCTATTCCATTGCATTTTCCCCTGATCAGTAGGAGAAGATAGTTGTAATCAACATTACAATGCACATGGCTCACCTGACCGACAATAGAAGATAGAATTCACCAATGTGACAACAACCATGGGCAACAAAATGTTAATACTTTCATGTTTTTCTCTATTTATACTTAGAATGTCATTACAGGACAGAAGTAAGCTGGAGCCTGCTTATACTGGATTGCAAGAGACAACTGTTAAATTATCACTGTGAGCATTTGCACCTTGGAAATTGGCAAATGTCATAAAACAGGACTTAATTTATTATTTTGTTGATTGCTTAGACTTAAGAAAGTGATGGAGAAAAAAATAATACATATTAAACTTAAAAATGTGTCCTGCAAACATTTTTCCCTACGGGGAGCCAGTTGTTAAACATTTGCCAGTATACCATGGATGTATGTATTCTAAGTTTTGGTTTTACAAAGAGTATATTACTTTCATTCAAAGGATCAACATAGCTGTAATGACCTTCTTTGTTCTTTGACTTGCTTCAAAGGCAACACAGAGAGTTCTCTAGGACCCCATGTGGGACATCCCTGGCTTAGATCAGAATGAAAGAGAAGGGGAACAGGCTTATTTGTAGAGGTAGGATGGTTATATTATGATCCTATACATTTTAGATAGTAATAAGGATGCAATAAAAATGCCTCTCTATAAAGCTAGGACTGAAGAATGGTAGGAGATCATTTCTAGAAATAAAGATCTGGGATTTATCTGCAGGCTAGGTTCTCAGATTTATATTTTTGTAGATTGAGGACTGGAAGGAAAATTAGAGAAAATTTAATCCAATTTTTCATTTTACAGTTTTTTTTAAAAAGTCACCCAGAATGAAGCTATGTGATTATTGATGATGATGATGATATATGTTCTAGGACAAGGTGGAAAGGGTAACAGTCTTGGAATCCAAATATTGGGATTTTAATTCTGCTTCTACTTTGTACTTCCCGCATCACCTTCCTCTTCACACAAGATATTGTCAGCAGTTAATCAAGAAAAAACAAAGAAATTAAGCTAAAGAGACAAGAGATCAGAAGAGTTTATGAGAACTATGAGTAACAACATTCCAGAAACTGAAGTTAGAAAGAAGAGCATGGCCATCCCTCCATAAAACAGTAGAGCAGTGAAGAAGTAAAATGGCCAAAGAAGTTTCTGGATTTGACCCTAAAGAAGGTCAAATGTCATAATTTCACACGAAATTAAAATGACCAATAGTTTAAAGCTCACCATTGATTGTTAACATAGCATTATCAACTTTCCATCTACTTATATTATCCTATCTGCAATAGTCTGGTGGTTGTGGTATAACGGATGGAGAACTGCCCCTAGAGTCAGGAGCACCTGAGTTCACGTCTCACTTCTGGCACATACAGATATGTGACCCTGGACAAGTCACTTAACTTCTCAATGCCTCCTGGCAACTCTCTAAGATTAGAAATTGATAAGAAGGTACTGACCTGTATTGAGAGTTAATTTTTATTATTTATTGATAGCTTATTTTATTTATTAATAGTTTCTTCATTAGAAAGTGCCTATACCAATGAAATCACAAGTCCAGTCTCTCTTCCTGTGATAATTTATACATTATATAGTTCTGATTATTTTACCATTTACTGAATGGAGCAGTTGAGGGGCCTAATCAGAAAATCTATTTAGTAGGCCCAGTTATAAGGCTCATCTTTCCCACATGAGGGATCAGACAGGTATTCCAATCATATAATTGGAGCTCTGAAAACTTTTAGGTAAAGAACTTGGAAAGAAATCTCTCTTTCATCATATGACATATGCATATTTATATGTATGTATATATAATTTAGGGAGAAAGAGTTTATAAAGCTCTAAGTTCACATGCCGAAAGAGAGCCTTAAAGTTCCTGCTGTAACTGTAAAATATGCCTGGGATGTGTTTCCAAGAGGTTCCCACTATATTGTGTCAAAACCACCTATATTTTAAAGTGACAGTCCTAAAACTCACTGCTTTTCCTTTTGTCCTCTCTTCAAGCTAGAGATTACTTCTCTGAGTCTTTCATTGAAACTCAATAGTCAAAGCAAAATGTGACTATCCCCTGGCTGGTTCCAGGATTCTCCCACCATGACATCATTTTGAGTTCCAATTGATGTAAGTGCTAGGAACTAAATATTGCCCATCCCATGCCCCATCAGCAGAAGCGTCCACTGAAAACACTCCAGCATTTGACAGGACAGGTACGTAGCCATAGACTAGTGGAACTAGACAGGACCTGAGAAACTATCTTTAAAGAAAAGATAAGTCCAGAAAAGAATGGCTTACGCAAGATCACAAAAGTAGTTTGGAGCAGAAATGGAGATATGACTTAGGTCTGGTATTTCCTCATCCAGTACTCTCTTCAACAGAATACATCTAGGCTTAATGTATCTGGGGATACATGTAGGTTCTCTTGAGTCTCAGTCGGAAGTGTGCTGGGGTCAGCATGACTGCGATTACTTGCTAAATTTTTAGTGTGAGCATTTACATGCTGTAATTAGTGAACTCTACAAATCAGGGCTTGATTTATTGTTTCATTGATAGTCTAGATTTAAGAAAATTATAGAAAAATATTAAAAAAAAAACTTAGTGTGTTAAATGTTAAAAACTTAAAAGTGTGCTGCATGTGATTTTTTTCACCCAGAGTGCAGGTTGTTAAACATTTAGCAGAGCACCCCTGCTCTTAAACTAGATTGGCCTTAAATAGCCCCCTTGAATGTTCTACTTCGTATCATAAATAGACCAGTCAAGACTAAAACTTCAGTTACTGCCCTAATCTGAAAGACAGACTGCCACAATAGCAGACTAGCCAATGAAGAAATAGGCCCAAAGTAACACAAAATGTATAAAACCCAAGAGGGTGTTTTGTTGTTTTGTTTTGTTTTTTTCCTAGAGAGAAAAATTAGAAAGACTCGCACCCAGAATTTGAAGCACTGTGAGCAATTTGCTGTCACTCTCTAATTTATTATTATCCACTGCTTGTAACTCTAACCCAACAATGTGTCATCTTTACTTTTCATGTTATTTATTTACAAGTGCATTTTTAGTATCAAGCCCTTCATTCATTAATCCTAATGTGGCCTTTTCCAATGTCTACTTACCATTTTAAATACTTACTCTAATTTACAGGGCTTTCTTGAACACATCCAAGGTATATTATATGGGGCTAGCTTAATGGAAAGTCTTGTATACCAAAGCAGGAAAAAAACATCTAATTTATGTTGGCTTTGAATTTTGATCATAATTTACTCATGGGGACCTATTCATACAAAGCCACACCAATAAGATTTTTAGGGGCAATCTAAAAAAAAAATGCTGATCTTATTAATTTTGATTCTGAAAGCTTTAACATGTTGCATTCTGGGATTATGCAAATTGTATTAAACTGCATAATACTTAGGGTTATTATAATTGCCCTCAAACTAATTCTATTAGCTAATGCTTTAGAACCAGTTCAGCCACTGGAATTCTTAATTTTTTTTTCCTTCTCTCAGAAACTCTCAAGGGTCAGCCCCAGTTCAAAATTCCAAAACATCGAAACAAA
>CM053580.1:428204689-428230351 GCA_028627135.1 Pseudochirops cupreus | reverse complement strand
ATCTCTGTGGCGCTCTGCTTCCAGAAGGGAAAGCTCTGTCCCAAATCGCTGGGGTCCTCCCGGCTGCCGTAGCTCTCAGGAAGATGCTGGGAGTCCTCCTAAACACCTCCAGCAGACTGGATAATAAAGACTCCAAGACAGAGGCCCAAGACAATGATCCGGATCCAGGCTGCTCAACGCGAGAGCACTGGCCTGAAAACAATCGCTAAGTCCCCCTGCTGTCTGCAGGCCGCGGGCGGGAAGCTACAAAGCAGAGGCAGGTGCAAAACCTCTGCTTTCGCTTTTCCTGCTCTGGAGGCCTTTCGCCAGACTGCTTATCTCCCCCTTTCGCAAATCCCACTCGCAGCTGCTGCTAATCCGCTCACCTGAGAGGCTCCTCCACTCCTCCAGTCCAGTTGCCCCGGAGTCACAGCCGCGGCTTCAGGGCAGGCTGGTTTCGGTTCGCAGTGCTTGATATGGTTCCTCGTAGCTGAGCTGACTTTAGTGGGAAGTATCTTTGTGTGCGTTTTGGAGTTCTAGGATTGGTTTAGAGTCCTGTTTTATGGGTATTTTGGGGTGGCTATGTGAGAGCTGCGATATGTTGCTGCTGCTACGCCACCATCTTGGCTCTGCTCCTAATGACATTTAAATCATAGTTTAAAAGTGATTAACTATTACACATGGTTCCAGCTCCAAGTATGAAACCAAATTAAGGTGTTTTCTATTAGCAGGGCTATCTATTTCTCTCTTGGTCAGCTGGTTACTGGCCAATAACCAGTATTTTTATATAGGGCTGACTTCCTAGTTTACTTATTAAGCTCTAAAATCAAGTTTTCACTAGTTAAAACCAGTTCTATCTATAGTTTGTAGAAAGTAGATGAATGAAAAAATAGCCAAAAATCTTTGGTTTGCAAGTATTGTTGGAACACAAAAGGGCATAAGTTGTGTGACCTCCTTTTCTCCGGTGATATGCCTTTTGATTCTTAGTGGAGAAAAATTCAAGTTTCTTTTAGAGCTAGCAGCTTCCCTGGCTACAAGTAATGGACCATGCTCATGTCATATAAAAAATTCAAACAAGGAAGGTATTTGTCAATCTGGAACATGAACTACAAAGCCAAACAGAACCATAAGCCAACATCAGAAAGCAATTAGCAGGACATAGGAAGGGGCCATAGCAGGCACAGGAGACAGATGCTAGGCACACAAAGACAATGAAACGGAGGCAAAGCCTGAATCATAGTTAAGGTATCAGAATTTATGTCAAGGCAGGGAGCAATGGATAGGCATGAATCATTGGGCATGAAATATCAAAGAAAACAGATTTTGAGAAGATGACACCCAACGTTTGCCCAAGGAAGAAAAACTCATTTCCTCTTCCTGTTTCAGTGGAGTCCAGTAACTCACACCCAACAGGCAGAAGGTCAACAGCAATCTACCCCCAATTGCCTGGTCTGAACATCAGAGCAGCTGTTGTGAAGCCTTTTACCATATCTACTATACTCAGACATCTATATCTACCTCAAGAAGCTTCTGAAGTTGCCATAAAGGAATCACAAATTGCTTCACAGTAGACATCTTTGCTAATTATACATTCATAGAAACACAGAGTCACAGAATTTGAGAGTGGGAAAAGACAACAGTGATTGTGTAGTCCAATTCATACCTGAAAGGAATCCCTGCAATAACACACCCAACAAGTCTTCATTCATCCTCACCTGAAGACCTCCAAGGAGAAGAAAAACTCTCAAGCTGCTTAATTTCACTTTTATACAACTTTAATAGTTGGGAAGTTTTCCTGACATCAAGCCTAAGTTTCCCTCTTTGGAAATCTCCTCCATCACTCCTGTTTCTTCCCTCTGGGGTCAAACAGAACAAGTCTAATACTTCAGTGACAGTCTTGAAAGGAGGGAGGGAGAGACAGAGAGAGAGAGGAGAAAGAAAGAGAGAAAGAGAAATGGATAGATAGATGGATGGATAGAGTATGTGTATGTTTATAATTTAAAAACAGCAATAGTCCCTCTGACCTTAGTTTCTCTAGTCTAAACATCCCAAGATCCTTTAACCAGTTCTTATAAGGCATGTACTCCAGACTCTTCACCATGCTAACTGCCCACCTCTGGATACTCTCTAGTTTATCAATGTCCTTCTTAAACTGAAGTGACCAGAATTGATCCCAGTACTACAGAGGAGGTCTAATCAAGGTCTAGTACAATAGGACTATTGCCTCTTATCTTCTTATGCTCCATTTAATATAGCCCAAAACTGTATGAGCTTTTTAGATAGGCTTATTACACTTCTGACTCATATTAAGCTATTAGTCCCTTAATGTAATGGTTAGAAGGATGTCCTTATTTCTGTTAAGCAATCAGCCCATTTACCAACTCTAGTCTTGTCAATAGTTGTTGAAGTTTTCCTCCAATCTGGCAGCCTAGGAATTAGTAAATGAGCCAACAATCATTCATGAAGCACTTTCTATGTTCCCAGTGAGATTATAGGTCAATGCAAAAGTGTAATCATTTTTGCACCCAAGGAGCTTACATATTAAATCTTGTGAATAAACAAATTGCCACATTGCTGTTTTACAAAAAGACTTGCTGAAGTCCGGAGAGATCCATTAAGTTTACATGATCGTCTCATAATCACTGACCAAACTTGCAACTGATTTTAAACATCTGCAGTCACGGTCATTAAAAAAATACTACAATAGGTCATCAAAAATACTCTGAGAATACAGACTGCATCTAAAAGTATTAGCACTTTTTATGTCATAAGGATGTTCGTCTTTGTTATCATCGTCATCATCATCCAAAAACCAAGTAGAGAAATTATAAGGATATAAGCATTTGACTCAAGTTTAAGCACACTGAGATAAGTTTCTAGTATTTTCGAGACTGCTATCAAGGTTTATTCTTCACTCCATGCAATGATACTGTCATCATGAAACTCTCCAAATGAGTTCCATAGCTAAAATTTAAGTCTCATATTATGAATTCTGGCCATACCCTTACTAACAGAAAGAAATCTGTCCTGGTCCCTCAGTTAATTCAAACGAATAAGGACTGCCCTTAGAAATGATTACCTTAGGCATGGTCAGGAATTCTGCTTAAAATAATTTTGCTTCTACTTGTGTCTGTTAAAATAAGGAAGCTCATGAAATTTCAGACAAGAAAAGCTGGGGGCGGGAGGAAAGTAGAGCAATTTCTCAGCACTTATTTAGTTATGCCATAGATTTCTCCTTAAAAAGATTCGACAAAAAAATCCAATGTTAGTATTCACCATTTCATTCTGAACTGCTAGTTGAGATTAATCGGCACAAAGAAGAGACTTAATAAAGATTTGTTGACTTAAATAGAAACAGGTGATATTTATTTAATACAATGGAATTGACATTGAATAAAAATTGACATCAGATTGTGTCTACTGAAAATATCTTAATTGGCTAATGACTAGAAGTGTTGGTGACAGACTGATATTCCCTTCTAGTCTATCATCCCAACCTGAGATTAAAAGGTGAGAAATGCCTCTTTGGGGGTGTTAGGTAGAACAGGAAAACGTGAGTCTGAACAATGTATTTGACAGATAAGAGCTGAACACAGTGGTTGTCCATGTCTAAAGGAATGACGAGATGAATCAAATATAAAACTTAATGATAATGTAAAGTCCTATAATTGGGGTCCAAAGAAATCAAACGCATGAGTACAGGATTAGGGAGATGCCTAAAAAGTAGTTCTTTAACAAAAGCTTGGGGTTTAATGGACCTCAAGATCATCATAAGTCAATGGCATTACATGTCACCCCTCCCTCCCAAAGAAGCTAACACATTCCTTGGCTACTTTAATAGCAGTTTAGTGTCTAAATCAAGGTCTAGTTCTGGGTATTTCATTTTAGAAAGGATATTGATAAGTGTACTCTGAGGAGGACAATCAGTACTTAGTAAAGATCTCAAACCTATGGATCAGGGCTGTTTGAAGAACTTACTAACGGTAAGCTTGGATAAAAGAGATACTTGTGTTTTGGACCAGATAGCTTTGAAAATCCCACTTGGCTCTCAAATTTTGTGATTCTGTGATATAACTGCACAGTATTCAAATATTTGAAGGGTTGTCATATGGAAGAATACTTCTTCTTCTGGTTGGCCCCAAACAAAGGATAATAGAAAGAGAAGCTAGAAGGATTTCAACTTGACATAAGAAAAAAAACTTTCTAATAATTGGAGATATATAAAAATTGAATAGCCTATGAAATAATTCTCCAAATCACTAATAATAAGAGAAATGCTTCTGTATTTCTACTATCCTCACATCCAGCAAATTGGCAAATATGACAAATGATGGGAACAATCAATATTCAAGGGAGTGTGGAAAGATAGACAAACAAATGCATTGTTGGTGGAGCTGTAAATTAGTATAACTTCTGAAAGGCAATTTAGAATTATGCAAATAAAGTAGTTAAAATGTCCGTGTCCTTTACCCAGAGTTTCCACTTCCAAGCATTATACCCCAAGGTCAAAGACAAAAAAAAAAAAAAACATATAGCAAAATATTTATATCAGTACTTTTGTGTAGCAAAGAACTAAAAACAAAGTACATAACATTCTCCTGACTGGGAAATGACTAAACCAACAATTATACATAAATGTAATGAAATCTTACTCTACAGTCAGAAATTGCAAGCATGATAAATACAGAGAAGCAAAGAAAGACTTCCATGAACTAATGCAAAGTAAAGTAAGAAAAGCTAAGAAAGTAATATACGCAATAACTACATCACTATAAATGGAAAAACTAACCACCAAACCAAATGAATAAGAATGTTTTTGAAACTATGAAATGTCAGGATATCCTACCTGACAACAGGGGCAGCTGGTTACTTACCCTAATGGAGAAGGCACCTTCTCAAGAACAGAAGAGTCGAGGCTCGTAGCTGCAAGCAGAGATGGTTTATTGAAGTCTCTCCATGCAGAAGCCTTACAGCAAGATCTTCATACAGACTTCAAACTATCCCCAAAGCTTGAGCCTTATATATCTCCCAGATGCACATACCCCATGTGAAAAAACAGAGCCCAGCTGAACAGAATTGTGAGAGAGGAGGTGTAGTCACAAGGGCATGAACCCCAGGGTGTGGAGACACTAATCTGGAACACCTGGTAACCACACATGGGAGAATCTTGAGCAATGCTCTGAACTCCACATGACCCAGCTTGTTCCAGGGCCTCAACACTCCCCGTGCCTCAACACAACCACCTGCTGCCTGCACGTATTTCCCAACCCTCACAATGAAGAAGATACTTGGTCCCAAAGAAAAGATCTGAGAAGATACTTCCCTTGCTCCTATGGAGAGATTAGAGTTTCACAGGGTGTGGAATATTGGATGTAATTCCAGATTTTTTTCAGTGTCAGCTGAGTTTTTATACTTTTTTTTTCTCTTTTCCTTTTTGTAAGGAATGACTCTGTAGGAGAAAGTAGGAAAAAGAGAAACAGGTGGGAATCTAAGAAATGAAAAAACAAGTTATAAATTAAAATACACTTCAAAATTCAAACATGGAATGCCCTGCCTTTACGAGTAGTGAATTTTCCAATATTACAAGTTTTCAAGTATAAGCTGAGTAACTATTTGTCAGAGATGCTAGAAGGGAGAGAATTCTGGGTTGGCATTACTATTGTTTTTTTGCAGGCTACATATAACTGACATTTCTTTTAGTCTTGATTCTATGGTTTTAAAAGCAGGAAAAATCAGTTAACCACGAGAAGTTATATTTCCTTGTTTACACTTCCATTTCCAATGCTAATTATTTAAGCATAGGCTTCTGCCTTGATTAAAACCATTCGTTAAAGAATTTATACTCATTCTCTCAAGTGTGTTTGAAGTCTATTGGTCACGTGTTAGCTCTCCAAATCAAAAAGAGACTCACTTAAATGATTAGACTTGAGAATGAAAATGAAATAGAAGCACAATTAATTCTCTGTTTGCTCTTCTCTGCTGTGGACATCAGCCAGTATCCTGCCTATAACATTTCCATTTGTTCAAAGCACATCAAATTAAATAATATAATTCTGTACACAACCTATGTTATTCATCAAGTCCATTCCCAAGTTCCTGGTGTATGTTTCCCCCAATATGAAATGAATTAAATAAATAATAAAGCCCAAATATATTACTAGGGGAAATTATTCTACAATCTAAAAACTAAACAATTAGCAAATATTCCTCAAATGCAATTCCCCTCAGACCCTCAGTATCACTTAATTCAATTCTATACCTCCCTCTACTCCATGAATCATCCTCTAGAATTCCTTGTCTTCTTTGGTAAGTAAAAGCTTTTAAGAATTTCTGGGAGGTTGTCATACACCCTTTTTTACCTAAGTTTGTCACATTTACAGTGAAATTGCTTCAGGGTGAGCCCATAGAAAACCCCCTCCCTCCTTCCCCCCAAAAATCCCAAACACCAACTAGGAAGCCAGGAGGCCTCATGCAGTTCACACAATATAAAATTCTAGGCGTTTTTGCAAGAAACTTTCATTCTGTCTCTCTCAAATTCCTCATAGTCATTTCTTACAAATTTTTAATAATTTGTCTTGATTCCCTCCATCTCACAAGTTGCTAGCACTGTCAAAAATGTATTTTTGTTTCGTTTTGTAGCAACTCTCAGATGCACTTATATGTTCTTGTGTATTGTGGTTAGTTGTGTTTCTGACACATTCCCCTATTAAACTGTGACATAAAAACATTTTTTAAGGGGGTATTTTTTTAAATCTAAATAATGTATCTTTTTCTCCTCTCCGTTCATAAATCCTTGACAAATAAATTAATACATGATTCTATTGTTGACAGAGGTAGCCTGGGTGAGTTAGGTCATTGTCCGTGGTTCAGGGATATGGCACTGTGGTCTCTCAAATTTACTTTATACTGGTTCAGCACTATCTCTACTTTATTATTTTTTTACAACTACCTTCAAGAATTAATCCTTTATTCTCACTTCTAATTCCAAAACAGGTAGAAAAGTATTTATCAAAATGTAGACAAAGAAATGAGATTACCCCCTCTCCTGGCTGTTTTTGCCATCAACCTCCAAGCCTTCTTGGCCAGAAATCAGAAAAGCTCCCCTAAGACCCTTTATTTTACATATAGTTCACAATGACTTAGTGCTTAGTGGAAGACAGTTGGAGCTATGGTTAATATTAACAATAATTAGTTATAATAATTTCACCATCTGTAATGGTAATGGGAATTTGAAGACCTTCCCTGCTTTGAAAATAAACTCTACCCCCTATTAGGCTGAATGTAATCACATGAAGCCTGTGGTGGGAGGAGTTTGCTGAAGGGTGGAGCAGAGCTGGGAATCAGAGCAGCTAGACACGGTTGAGAGGAGAGGACACCTCTTAGGGAGATGGTTAGACTTGTGAATAAATGTTGGTTTATGGGAAGGCTAAATGATGCTGTGTCTCTCAGTACTGTTGTGGCTTCTTAACTTCTTTGATACTATGTTGGAATTGGCTTACTGGTTTGGAGATTCAGTTTTCTGGTGTTTGAATAAATATTTTGCTTCTGTCTTCTATATGGAGAGTCTGTTATATTTTGTGACCATCCACTATGCTGGTATATTTACAGTGACCACTGGCACTGTGAAAATTGCATTGACACTACACCATCTTCATGGTGTTTATAACATTGTGTGGACAATAGCTAATAATAATAGCATGTATATAGTAGTTCAAGGTTTGCAAAGCACTTTAAATGCATTATCTCATTCTATCTCCACAACAACCCTGGGAAGTAGAGGCTATTACAATATCATTTTACAGATGCGGAAGTAGACGTAGAGAAAGGTTAAGTGATTTACCAAGAGCATTGAACTTGGAGTGAAAAAGACTTGAATTTGAATCCTGATTTAGACATTTACTAGCTATATGGCCCTGGGCAAGTCATCTAACCTCTCTCATCCCTAGTTTCTTTATCTGTAAAGTCGAAATAACAATGGCACCTGTCTTATAGGGTTACTTTAAGGATTAAATTTTATATATATATATATATATATATATATATATATGTATATATATATATATATATATATGTATATATATATATATATGTATGTATAGATATAAAGTGCTTTATAAATCTTTAAAGCTCTATATACATGTTATTATTATTATTATCTGCTATTGCCCACCCAATAAGTTATAAATGCTATAAAGAAGAAGAAATTAACATCAAAGACATTACTTTGTGAAAATTAAGCAAAATATGAAATAAAAATTTACTACAGTGATCTAAGTCTTTAATAAATTTTTCAAATTCCCAAGGTGCATTGAAATGCACCTACAATTATATATTAATGTTGGTAAGAAGATAATATGAAACTCAAGACTTTGATTGACCCTTCTAGTCTCTGATTGGTTTCCAAATGTAGTAAACACTGTCATCCAGCACAGCTGGCAATGAAGTAGTTTAGTTAATCAAATATGAAGATAAATAGAGATGTATTACATTTACCACGTGTGGGTTATCAATTTTCCATAAATTATAACTATAATAGAGTTATCAAACAAGTAATGTCTTCTACTTTATCTTTCAGAAAATCTTATATGATTCTGATGTTTGTCCTGGAGAACCTGTGTTGGAAGGGCATCTTTAGAGTTTCATTGTGCTCTACTGAATAAAATTCATTGTTACAATCAGTGAGCACAAGGGGAGCTTCTAGTCTGTATATCTTCCGGTCAGTTGTGTAATGTTAAAGATGTGGTCTATTGTAGAAGATCCTTGGGTCCCAGTTGCTTAGTAGTACCTAATTAAGTATGCCCTTGATATTAGTCTAATAAAATGTGCATATTAGTCTAATAAAATTTTATATAGATATGAAGATGAAGGAGATGTATAGTCAATAAAAGTATCTGCCACTGCCACAGATCCAGTAAAAAGTCTAAGCTGAAAATCAATTCCCTGTAACTATTGAGGCCCTTCCTTTTGCAGAAACCATTGTCCTTGCTACATAAAACTCCAGAACAATGCAGAGCTTCCTAGATTAAATAAAAAGCCAGTCAAAAGAGTTTAGGATGACCATCCACATAGGAAAACCAAGTAGATGAAGGATGCCCATTGTCCAGATTATCATCTATAGTTGGAAGGACAATTTAAAGAGACTATCACCCAGTGTGTGACTTTGTGTGAGTACAATGCATACACATGGAGGAAGGCTATCCACAACACGTGTCATAGGGGTATAGTTATGTGACTTGAAGGGAGACAGAATAGATACATCTCTAGAATCTCCATCCCTCCCTTTATCCAAGGAGGCTTTCATTCCTTCCAAGAGGCAAATAGGAGGTTGAAGACAAAAGCTTGGTTACTCTGGTTGTCCTCAGAAAGAGAGGATACTGGGATAGAATTATATCTATCAGTTTCCTTAAATATTGTTAGTTGAGGGGTTGAAGTTTTCAAGTTCAAGCTAAAATTTATTAATGGGGAAAGAAGGAACCAAGTTTTGTATCCAACATTTGATTCCCTTCCCACCAAATACCAGTTCCATAATGAACACACTTAATAGGTAGCAAATAAACTCATTTATCCCAGTCAAAAGTAAAACACAAATCAGAGAAAGTATACATCAGAGAATGAATACACAAAGTGAAGGAATTTTGCCATTGGGAGCAATGTTATTTAGTGTTATATAATACAGAACTATCTGATTGGAATAGAATAAAATATTCATAACATTTATTTGGGAAAGAACATGGAGAAATGGAGAGAATAAGAGACAGAGACAGAGTGAGATTTTTTCTGAGAAAACATTGAAAGTGAACACTGTATGTATAGAATGATCATGTATACATATACACATATGTATATATGTGTATGTTTGTGTATATATGTATGTATGTGTGTATATATATGTATATATGTATATAAATACTTTTTTGTCTGATGATAGCCATTTCTAGGGCAGGGGGAGGGAAAAAAAAAGGGGGGAAAGAAATTTACTTGATAACTTTGTTGTATATTTGGAGGGAATAGCAAATTGTACAAGGTTTATAGATTCATACACAATCACCTTTTTTTAAAAATTATATTGTGCTATGGAAATGCTTGTTTTATTCCATGAATTGAAAGTAAAATAATTTTTTTTTTAAGTGAAGAAGGGAGTGGCTGTCTGGCACAGTGAATAGAGCACCGGCCCTGGAGTCAGGAAGACCTAAGTTCCAATCCAGCCTCAGATGCTTAATACTTACTAGCCATGTGACCCTGGGCAAGTCACTTAACCCCAATCGCCCTGCCTTTCCCCCTCAAAAAAGCAAAAAGCAAAAAAAAAAAAACTGAAGAAGAAATGAACAGTGAATTAAGTCCAGGATCAAATAGAATAAGAGGAGGAAAGGGGGCTGGGCACTTTTTGGAAAAGCTCTTTAAATGACCCCACTCCTGAATCAAAAGCTTGTCTTTTTAATATTGATATTATACTGGTATTGTCATACAGCTTCCAGTCATTGAACACTACAGTGTCTAAGGAATTTAAAGCGGGGTCAGTGATGGTGTGTCCATTGAAGTGAGAAGACTAAAATATAATAAGAAACTATGAAGATTCATAGTAAAGTATGTCATCAAAGAAATTGAGGGGAGAAGAGCTAAACACATGTAGATAAAAAAAAAATAACTGATGGAACTTCCATGTACATGGCTGGTATCCTTTTGTCTTCAGGAGAAAAGTAGAAAGATGCTCAGCACACTGAATGTAACCTCTGGAAAACTTAAGGGACAACATGGAAAAAAGACATATGGGGGGGGGGGGGAGATATGAATGGTTGTCAATCTGTATCATTAAAGGTAACATCTACCCAAATGAGACCAAAGAAGTATTTGATTGGAATATGATAAAATATACCTAACACTAAGAAGAAATTGAGCATAATTCGAGAATTGTGTTTGGGATGAAAAATACCCTTCATCCTTAATTTAATGAAAAGAAATAAATACAGAGATCTCTTAGGATAAGATCAGGACTTTATTCTCTTCCTCGGGAGAAGAGGTCAGTCTTCCCCATGAGTCATCATGGAGAAGAGGCAAGTTACAAAAGATAGTGCTGGAATTTATAACCTAACTTAGTCAAGATCCCTCCCCGACTGTTTCCCCTCTCATTGGTGGAGAGGCATACTTCACCAAATACTTCCCCAACTGGGACAGCAAGGAAAGATAAGGGGAGGGTCCCACCAAGGCGGGAAAACAGACAAAGGAAGATAAAAGTGATTGACAGAAGCAATTTGAAAAGTTAACCACCCCAAATTGAGAAGTTTTCACTCATCCCATACAACTGGAAAACGTGAGCTCCATGAGGGCAAGGACTGTGTTTTATTGTTCATTCTATTCATCCCTGAAGCATATAATTATGACTTACATAGTAATCACTCATTGTTTGTTGAATGAGTGAATCCAATAAATGGTATTTTTAAATGAAAGGGAAGAGAGAGGAGGAAAACTATGGGGACATGTGTTTATCAAAATGTGCATGTAGATTCTGCATATATTGTAGAGAGCATAACCTAGGTAGCTGTATGGCACATAGGATACATTGTTAGGCTTCAAGTCATAAAGACCTGAGTTCTAATTCGGTCTTAGACATTCAGTAGCAGTGTAATCCAGAGCAGGTCACCAACTCTTTCAGGCTCAGTTTCCTTATCTGTAAAATGGAGTAATAATAGTATATACCTCACAGGCTTGTTATGAGGATCAAATGAGGTAACATGTAAAGAACTTTTAAAATGTTAAATCATTATAAAATTATGTTATTATCAATGTAGTAGAAAAATAGCATTAAATATGAGTAAGAAAAAAACCAGGAATCAAAATGATGTTCACAGCTGTCTACGTATGCAAATGCATGAAGTATAGGCCAGAAACAGGATGAATTAGAGATCCTAATACAAGAAAAAAATTGTGACTTTAGAAGTATCATTAATGCTTGGTAGGATGGGGGTAAAAATTGCCATATGACCAGAGATCTACTGGTAAGTGTTTAAGAACCAGCTCTCTGGGGAAGAAAAAGTGCACATGACATACTTTTAAGTTTAATCTGTATTATTAACATAGTCTCCATCACTTAAGTCCAAAATAAATCAACAAAGCACCAAACATCCCTTATTTGTAGTATTTCTCAATTTCTGAAGTGTAAATGCTCACACTCAAAATTTAACAAGTAGTTCTAGGGAGCTGGCTTCTCTGCATATGGCTTGAAAGAAAATGTCTATTTCAAAAGGAACAGAAGAGATAAAAGAGGTAGTGAAGTAGCCGAGCATATTAAGAACAATTTATGTCAGACTAGACCAATTTTGATGAGGCAATGTGGTACTAGACTTGGAATCAGGAAGAAATGAATTCAAATCCTACCTCAGACACTTAACTGTATCACTCTGGTAAGTTACTTAATCTCTCTCAGTCTCAGGGTTCTCACACATAAAATGTAGGTAATAATAGGTCCTAATCATTGGCTTATTATGAAAATGAAATGAGATAATATATGTAAAATACTTCGCAAACGTTACTGTTATGTAAATGTCAGGTGGTAGTATAGCAGTAGTAGCAGCAGCAGCTGCAGCAGCAGCAGTAGTAGTAGTAGTAGTAGTAGCAGTAGTAGTAGTAGTAGTAGTAGTAGTAGTAGTAGTAGTAGTAGTAGTAGTAGTAGCACTAGTAGTAGCAGTAGTAGTAGTAGTCATCTCATGGCTCTAGTATTTCATTTTTGACTTGGTAATCAGGAGAATAGGTAAGTACTTCTGATATAGAATGTGATTACAATTATGGCTGCATAGCCCTAAATCAGGAAGTTCCAAAACACATTAACCAAAACACGTTATTTCGTAGCATTAGATTATATTAAGTTTTATTCCCCACCATGCCTCAGCTGTTGTGGCCCGAATAAGGGTTTGTGCCTTCTTGTGTATATGATTTACCACCAAGGGGCAAATTGAGACTAAGCCTTGGAAGAATAAAGCCTGATATTACCAAAGTTTTCTTTTTTCTGGGTTAAGTGGAAATACCATCACATCCCATCTTCTATTTTTAACTTCCCAAGTATCTTTCTAAAAATCTCCATTCTCAGGATTGCTCACAGTTTTTTTTTCCCTTTTTTTAATCATGGAAACATTTAATTTAGTGTTTGTTTTTCTTCCTCTGAAAGAGAAGGAACAAAGATGTTAAATTAAACTTAGCTCCAAGCCTTGTGTCATTCCTGTGGACATCTCTCTGACTAGAAATAAATTTCCATTGATACCCATGCTTTGTTTATGAGCCTTCAGCTAATGGTCAGTCAATAAGCTTTTGCAAGAGGGAATTAGGCTAGGCTATGAAAGGCTGAAGAGATAGAAAGTTCAGTCCTTGTTTTATTCTTGACTTGTGTGACCTTGGGAAAGTCAAACAGACTGTGTCTGCACATGGTTCAACAGCTGGTTGAAAATGAGGTGGGAAATCTGTCAGCGTTATGTATGTTTACATACATGTATATTATATGCATATATATATATATATATATATATATATATATAACTTTCTGTAAGACCCAATAGTCTGAACAATAGAGGATTTTTGTATGCTGTACCTATATTACCAATTTTCAAATATTTAGAAAAAAATAAAATGCGCTTAACACTGAAACTATTCTGAATGTGATTTAACGTTTCTTTGATGCTATTTAGAACTCACATCAAATTTTGCAGTGCCTCAGGGTCATCATTATGAACATGAATTATAATCATACCATAGCTGTGTATAAGTTTTTTATTAATAGAGCTCTAGTTGGCAGAATGATGGATAAACTAGCTTTTAATGTATCCAGATGTTTGAAGTCACATAAACTAAATATCTGAATTGTTCTGTTGTATTTCCAACTATTTTTCTAATCTAATTAAAGTTATTAAATGTATACCTTTTCTGAAAAGTGAATCTTTCTCATCAACCTGTTACTCTCCAATAATTCAAGAAGCAGTGATTTCTGCAGCATCTATATTCCCTCCATATGGACTCTTCTGTACCTTAGTGGACAATTTTGTGAATTGCTCTGGCTGAAAAATTTGGACACCAGCAAATGTAACGATGAGCCTCTCCAAACCTGGCAATGCTAGCACTCAGACAAGAAATGTACTGTCGCTAGATCTGTGCCCAAAGCCTGGCAAGTTCTGCTATAGTCTACACCGATGGCATTGTCTTCAAGAACCCATGATCATCCCCATACTACAAAGAGGCATCAGAGGAGCTCTTGAGGGAAGACTTGCAGAGCCCTGCAAACTCATCTTTGTTCCCTTCCGAGTGATACCCTTGTCTCTCAAAGACTTGAAAAAAAATGAGTGGTAATTAGTTCCTGAGCCTTCTGCCTTCAATTCCTTGAAAGCCTTTGAAAAGATACCAAAGTAGCCTTCCTAATGTACACATCTGAGTATGACACTCCCTCAGCCCTAAAACCTTCAGTAGTTCCTTACCTTTTAAGTCCTTACCTTACCTACAATATCTGGGATAAAACATAAAAGCCTTATTGTGGTATCTGACTCTGATCAATGTTTTCAGCCTTATTTGAATCTACTCATCTTTATATGATCCCTGCACTGAAGTCAAGCTAAAATACCAGCTGTTTTCCAGTTTCCTCTGTATTCTCTCATTTCCACACATTCGTTTGAGCTGTCTCCATTTCCCGAAATGTACTCTCTCCTCTTCTCTACCTGTTGAAATTCTTCTTTTTCCATTAGGGCCTAAATCATGTGGCACCTGCTTCACAAGGCCTTCCCTGAGTATAGGCCTCTTACCCACAACCAGCTGAAAATCATGCCTCCCTCCACAAACCTTAAATTGCTATGTAAATGGTAACTACTCTTCACCCCCATCCCATATGGGGAACCTCATACTGAATGCCGTCCCCTAGCAAATACTTGGTTTCACTGCATTAGATGGGTGGGCATCAAAAAGAAAATTAGGCTCAGAGGGAAATCACTAGCTTTATAAACAATGTTTTATTGATTCTTTTTGCTTTTATGTAACAGTCGTTTCCATATCTACCCCACCTTACATAGACACCCATACACAAACATATACAATGACCCTCACCTTTTGCTAAAATAAATAAATAAATAAAATCATCTAACAGAGTGTCAGTATCACATGACGTCAACACACTCCCTGCTCGTCCCCCATTTCGGTATGGAAATTCTTTTTTAAATGTGTTTCCTCCTACATTCTCCAGAACCAAGGTTGGCCATTCTAATCATTAAACGTTTGGCCTCCTTTTAGGTTTGGTTCAGTATTATTGTCCCCGCTAATATCTTTTTTGTCTTCTGCTTTTACT
This sequence comes from Pseudochirops cupreus, assembly GCA_028627135.1. Classification (NCBI taxonomy): domain Eukaryota; kingdom Metazoa; phylum Chordata; class Mammalia; order Diprotodontia; family Pseudocheiridae; genus Pseudochirops; species Pseudochirops cupreus. The sequence goes on along the minus strand of CM053580.1, from coordinate 428,215,062 downwards.
TACTTCACTTTACAGTCATCCGTGTGTATTCTCACTAGAATATCAGCTTGTTGTAGTTATTATTTCATTCCTTATGCTTGAATCTCTAGTACAGTGACTGGAACATAGTAGGTACCTAAGAAATACTTGTAGATTGATTAATGACTTCTCGTGTTTCTCAGAATTCCTCTGATTTTTTCAGGTCTTGCAGTAGATACTCCATAAAACCCAAGTGACACAATGTGTTCAGCCATTCTACAACGGATGGGAACCACTTTTTTTCTTTTGTCTTATTTTATCCTACTCTAAAAAGCATCACTATGAAGATTTTATATGGACCCTTCTTTCTGTCTTCAGTATCTGTGGGATATACGCAATAGTGTGATCTCTGAAGCAAAATGTAGGAACAGTTTAAGATCATTCTAGATTATTTTCTAGAATGGTTGGGTTAATTACAGTTCCATTAACAGTTTACTTGTATGTCTTTCTTCTCACAGATCTTCCAGTATTAACTATTTCCATCTTTTGACATCTTTGCCGTTTTGTTGAATATAAGTTAAATCTTTAGGGTTTTAAATTTGAATTTATCTTATTGTTCGTGATTTGAAGTTTTTAATAGTTTTTAATACTTTTGAAAATAGTTTGCTTATAGCTTATCTCTTGGTTTTTGGTCATATATTTATACCATTTCCTATGGTCAGTTCCCTATGTACCGTGGATATTAGACAGAAATATTTGAAGCAAAGATACACTTGCTAATTGATCATTTCTCTTCTTATCTTAGCCACATTGATCTTATTACTTTAAGAGCTTTTTAACTTTATGTATTCAAAATTGTTTATTTTATTTTAATAAATAATATCCATTAATTCTTTGGTCAGGAATTCTCCAGTTCAATGTCTGGTTAGCCAAGCAGTAGGAATATTAAACCATTTGTTTTTGTCCTCACCTTACCAGTCATCCAGTGCCAGTGAGCATTCAGAAGAACCAAAAACTCATGCAACCCCTCATAAACAATTTTAGCTTTAAAGCAGCCAGCAAAAAGACTCAGCTACTATAGATATACTTTGAATTCTCAAACCAAAAGGATAAGCTGAAAAATAAAAAAAAAGAAACAAAAAACCAACAAATGAAAATGTTACCACCAAGCATTCCAAGATTCAAACCTAAATTCCATCTGGAAATTGACTTCAGTCCCTATTCAATCAATATTTAATAAAGAGAAAAAGTGAGCTCATTACAAAGAACATCTTGTTTCTCTATGAGTTGCCTTTATGATATCCTGGAATTTCAGGGAGATAAGGTCTTAATTGGTGCATTATGCATTCTCTTTGCAGCCAGTATGCATGCATCAATTCACAAAAATGCAGAAGAGCAAACATTTTTCCGGGTCTGTTTAGGGATTCTACCCCAAGCCCTTCACCTTTTCTACAAATCCTGCTCTCTCCTCCCTACCACCTGCCTTGTGAAGGGCCCTGGCCTACCCACTGCTGGAGAAATAGATTATAACAAAGTTAGCAGTATAGGAGCAGTTTAGCTGATATAGGGCTGAGTGATTATGCAGGCACAACCCAGAGTATTTTATTTTCAGTTTGATTATTGCTAACTATTCTGCACCAGTCACAGGCCTACTGTGGGGAGTTTATTCTACATCATCTATATTCCCTCTTCCTTAGTGGTACTTAATGAGTTGAAGGGACTGGAAAGTTGTTCCCAGCCAAGCCAATATCCTATGAGTTATAAATGACATTTCATCCTCATATGCAGATTTCCTGTGCCTAAGTGAATTATTTACAAGGTACATCTTGTGGGTTCCAACAATCAGCTGCCAGAGATTTACTCCTACACTAAGTTTCTACTCTCCTGCTGGGAGAATGTGAAGTTTCTCACTGCCCTTTAAGATCTGAAGATTTAATGGAAACTGTTCTTCCCGAAGCTGGCACTGTCTTTTTAGGGACAGTGGCTGACAGGGCTGTGCTGAGCAGAAGGCATAATGGTGCACTCCACCACACCAAACATGGCTGCTTCAGGTGCTTACCAGAGGGTCTATTCAATTGCAGCTGCAAACCCAGTTCACTAAGGAGAATTTAAATATTGAATCAGCTTCTCAGGGCATTCAATGTCTCAGAAAAGCTTGGAAGATTTGAGAAGGAGAAACAAAACTTAATTAAATGACCAATGTCTTGAGAATTGGAAGAGGTTATTTAAGAAATAGAATAAAATAATCAAAAGACATTTCTTGAGCATCCGTGCCCAGCCCTGAGCTGGTTTGGGAGAGGTGAGGTTTATGGAAAGAAGTATGTATTTTCCAACTCCCAGGAGGCTTTTTAAGGAAATGACATTCACAAATTGAGAACAATCCAGGGCATCATATGAGGTACAACTCTAAAGGAATGACTGACTTTTTTTCACTTAAATTACTGCCCACAATTTATGGATGTTGGGCAAGAAAGATCTAAGATCATAGATTTACAACTAGAAGGGGCCTCTGATGTTATCAAATCAGGGCCCCTCATTTTATCTATGAGGAAACAGAGTCAGTAATTTATTAAGCATTCACTATGTGTCAGTAGAAAGAAAGACAGTCCCTACCCTCAAGGAGCTTGCATTTAATGGAGGAAGACAATGGATAAAGGATAATGAATAGGGAAGGGGACAAACTTAGGCACAGGAAATCTGCATATGAGGATGAAATGTCATTTATAACTCATAGGATATTGGCTTGGCTGGGAACAACTTTCCAGTCCCTTCAACTCATTAAGTACCACTAAGGAAGAGGGAATATAGATGATGTAGAATAAACTCCCCACAGTAGGCCTGTGACTGGTGCAGAATAGTTAGCAATAAACAAACTGAAACAAACTAGGGATACAGTAGAAAAAGGATGTATGTATGGTTCAGGGCGGATGAGTACTGTCTTCTTCAAAGTAATCACCTTGGAGAGTATGACAACAATGATACCTTTGCTCCATGTTTTCTTGGAATACCTCATCTGTAAGATCCTTCAGAGACAGTGTATGAACTGTAGGTGGAAAGTAGCCACATTGTGGACAGAGCATTGCCATTGCATCTTGAATCTGAATACTTCGTTTCTAGGCCCAGTTCTGCCATTTATGGGACCTGTGCCTTAGGGCAAGTCACAGCCTCTGTAAGCCTCATTTTCCTACATTTGGTTTGGCATTACGAGGAATCAATGAAAAAATAGATGTGAAGTATTTTGTAACTATAAAATTCTATATAAATGGGACATTATTTCTCCAATCCAAAAATTTTGTTGTTTTTTTTTTACACAAAATGGTATCATCCACCTAATGTGTATGTCCAAAAATCCAGTCTAACCTCCCCCTACTCCAAAGGCAAAATTTGATCCCATTAAGGATTTTCAAAAGAAAAAGACTGTCATTGGCATTTCCAAAGAAAGGGTTCTAAATAGTCTTAGAGCAATGGTGGCATTATTGGAATAATCTGCGTCATCTCTCTATGTGACTACCATGAAGGGCAAGAGTAGCTTACATAGAAGCTAAGTGATTTGCTATAGGTTATATACATTATAAGGAGCAAGAAAATTTGAGTCACCTGACTAAAAATTCAATGTTGTTCCTACTATACCATTTTGTTTCTGTTAAGGAATTATGTCTGCTCTTTAACCTATCCAGGAGAATTTCTTAGTTGTAGGAGGGTTTTTTTAAATTGTTAGCTGCTCTATCAATTTAAATCTTTGTTTTGCAATCAATAAACAATAAGTACAGTAGCATTTTGTGTTCTGTGTTTTACAGTCAACTGTGTGTATGTTTCAGTCCTCCTCTTCACATAATCCAGAGCCAAGTTGTATGGTAGAGCCTCCATGTACAGCAGGATGTCAGGTAAAAGGAAAATCAGTGTGGCTGAAGTACTGAAAGAAGACTTTACAAAGAAGTCAGGAGCCAGGCGGGACTTTGAGTGCTTTCTGATACATATATCAAGTAAGGCCTTTGACATATATTGGTGGCATGGCTAATTACTTAAATTCACAGTGTCCTAGGCAACTAAGACTATAAATTGCAGAGAAAGTGCCAACCTGCATTGGCATTTTTGTGTATACATATGTATATACAAATATATATATATATATGTATACATGTGTATATATTTGTATACACATGTATATGCATGTGCATGTATACACAAATATCTATACATATCCATATGTTTATTGTGTTATATACATATATGTGCGTGTATATATGTGTGTATGTTTGCATGTATGCCTGGATGGATGGATGGATAAACAATGGAAAAGAGAAAGATTTACAGCCCAGAAGATCCAAGGTTCAAGTTCTGCTACTGGCTGAGTGACCCCAGGCAAGTCATGTTACTTCTTCATGTCCCAAGTAACTCTCCAAGGTTATAAATTGCAGAGCAGATGCTCATCTAGATTGGGAGAAGTTTCCTAATTGAAGTTTCCTATATCACTGAAATAAATTCAGTCCAAAAAATAAAAGAAAAAGAAAGAGAACATAGAGGAGTGCATTCCAGACAGAGAGCAGAACATAAGAAAAGATGGGAAGTAGTGAGACATAATGTGTGGGAGACAGAAAGGGAAAAGAAAATAGATTCATAAAAATGAAAGGAGAGAATATCAAACCTCAAATCAAAGAATGGGTGCCATTTTAAGAATCCACAGTCACACAAGAGAAATTATCTCAAGAATCTCAAGAGTCTTTTAAATTTACATTTAGTATCTCAATGACGCTGCATTGATGACAGCATCTTTGGGGATCCAGAAACAATAAGTATACTAATAGTGACCTAGTATCTTATAGATTCATGGGGCAAGGTACCTTGTTGTGTTATGTCTGCACAGCAGATATGAATGTGTGCATGTGTGTACTCAGGGATTCCCTCAAATTCCTTCAGCTTCTTGGTTGACAGCAACAGCACAAACTTTTTCACCCAAGTGCCTGTAAGATCTGAAAGTTAGACTAACATTCTTCCCTCAGACCAGGTAAGAGTGCCAGGAAAATTTTTAAAAATTAAAAAACAGCAAGCAGCAAAATACTTCTGCATATATTATATTGGGATTTTCTTTCTGCCAAAGTCCAATTAAGAGTTGACAAACTGACACTTTGCTTAATTCAGGTTGCATATCATAGTTTGTTATATTTAAGGTGAAGGAAGGTTAGGGGATAGCTTGCTTGATTGTTTTTAGGAAAAGTTTGTGCCTTTTAGCAACTGACTGAACTACCTACCAGGAAGAATTTACTTTACTCAACTGGTCAGACATAGATACCTCTGGAGGCGAGTAAGAGGGACTAGACTGGATCTGAGACTTTATTGGTATAGGGAATTCCCAAGTCAACTCCTTCCACCAATGCAGGTTGGTACTTTCTCTGCAATTTATAGTCTTAGTTGCCTAGGACACTGTGAATTTAAGTAGTTAGCCATGCCACCAATATATGTCAAAGGCATTACTTGAACCCAGTTGTTCCTGGTTTCAAGGACAGCTCTGTAGCCCCAATGCCACGCTACCTCTGTAAAAGAATAGGATAATAAGGACTTGCTAGAAAGTGCATCTGGAGTTAGCATGGCCCTTCTGAAATTATTTGGTGACAGATACTAAGGGATCCTTGAAAATATTCTAGCCTATGCCCATACTATTTGGAATGTTTTCTCTTAGGAGCGTTGTCCAACTTACCAATGTGCCTATGTTGATTTAAAATATAATTCCAAAATTTTCAGAACTCGAAAGAATCTTACAGAGATCATCTAAACTAGCTGTTCTCAATTTCTTTGGTCTCAGGACCCTTTTCCACTCTTAAAAAGTATTGAGGACTCCCTTCCAAAGAGCTTTCCTTTATATGGTTATATCTATCAACATTTGGCATATTAGAAAGCAAAACAACTTAATATTATTATAAAAACAGTTTTGATCTCTTAGACCCCCTGAAATGGTCGAATGGAAGCCAGAGGACCCCAGACCACACTTTGAGAACTAGATTCTAGTCCAACTTGGCCATTTGATAGAGGAGGAATCCAAAGTTGAGAGAGGATGGTTTTTCCAATACCTCCTAACTTGTTAATGCCAGAGTTCAGATAAAAACACAGGTCCCCTGAACACTGTTTGCTCTGCCCTGTGCTATCTTCTTCTCAATATCTTATCTACATGACTACAAGTTACTTTGCCTCTACTATAGTTCTCATTTGCAAAAAGTGAGAGTTAGACTTAATGGCCTTTAAATACAAATTTAAATCTAAGACTCTAGCTAGGATCCTTTGATTCTATTGGTCAGGATCGCATTAAACCTAATGGAGCCTTGAAATGTGTGTTATCATCAATATAGCAACTTTCATGTCGGAAGTATGGCAAATGTTAGATTCATTTAAAGACTGAGAACAAGCATGATGATTTGATTTCTTATAGCCACTGTCGTCTTCATCTATATATTTACTGGTGATTTATTAATATCTGCTCCACCTGTCTCGGTCTGCAGGAGACCTTGCATTTGCTGAATTTCTTCTATATAGTAGAAAAAATGAAAGGAGCAGATGGGATTATGACTTATTTTGCAGTGTTGAATTTATAAAAAGATCTTTTGTCAGACATTGCACAGCACTTTGTGGGATGAAATTAATCCTATGAATAAAATTGCCGACGTCACCTAAAATAGGTACTTTATTTAAAGAAGGATCGATGGGGCTTGCTAAATATTATTTTTGGTGTTGATAAAAGCTTTTCATAATCTCAGACTGCAAATATGGGATAAATCACCAAGTCTCCATGTTCCTCTGACGCATTGGAGTTAATAACCATCATCTAATGATGACACCCAATACTTCTGTGAGGCAACAGCCTCCCTCAGCTGTCTCAAGTTGGTTGCATATTTTTTTCCCCTCTATCTCAAGCTTAGAGTGAGAAAAAAACAAAAATTTAAAAATGCACAAGTGAAAATTGGACATATTTTGTGACAAACAAACCTCTGAAGATTATCATCTGTGGCCTGGATAATCAGTAATTTTGATTTCTACCTTCTGTACCAACACCACCACCCCACCCTGCTGCCCCCACAACCGCATTTCCACACCCTTGCCATTATATAGTAAAGGGGACCATCAAAATTCCAACACTCCACTCTAGACTTCTTGGTCTATTATTGGGCCATGCTGCCTCTGATTTCAACAGGAACTACCCTATCAGTTTGTTATTTTGGTTCTGAGTGAAATCTGATTCCTTCTGACAAAGTTCATCAAAATACTTTATTTCACAGCCTGTAAATATTGGATCTAGGTTTGTAGTTCTTTACACAGGAAAAACTCCAGTTGACCTCAGAGATTTTTCCTTGAATGAGGGTCATAGAATCTAGTACATTGTATATTACTGTTTTTGTGACCTTTGGTGATTTTGGCTGTCCTCTTGCACAGAGAAAGATTACAAGGCACCTAGTTGCCTGAACTCAAACTTCCTCATACTCCTGAAGAGTAGTATATCCTGGGAACATGATCCTTAACCCTCAAACACTCAAAAATCTGGGGAGACGTGGGGAAAAAAGCATGTGTTGGATAAAAATGCACACTAAATGTCAAGGAAACAAGTTGATCATGTCTATTGATGAAGGAGGCAAAGCCATTTGCTTCTCCCCTTAGCTTTCCTTTTTTAAATAATTCTCATCCTTTGGAATTGAATTCTTCAAATAAACATTTCTTTTATGACCCTTTTGTTATTTGTTCTCCCTTTTCAAAATTAAAAAACAAAGAAAACAAATACAAAAGAGTCCTTGGAGAGAGATTTCTAAATGAATTGTGGGCGGTGGAGTCAGGATACTAGTCCTGGTTGCAGTGATGCTGCTGGTGACCTTGAGCAAGTCACTTCTCTCCACACTGATGATTCCAGATGACTCTAAAAAGGAGTAAGACTAGAGAAGTGGTTCTTACTTAACCTTCTTTGTGTCATTGATACCTTTGGCAGTCTGGTGAAGTCTATGGACACCTTGTATGGGGTGTTCAGGAAGGATTTGCTGCTCTGGTGTGAGGGCTGCTGAGCCCTTTTTAGGGTACTCATCCACCTTTGGTGCCCACCTTTCATCCAACTTTCATCTGTATGACTCCAAGAAGCTATAACATGTGCAGTGACTACACCCTAGTGAAACACTCTTGGCAAATGAGCAAGACTAGATGGAGAGGAACCAATGGGCTTCAAACCCATTGGTGAGTTAGAGGGATGCCTACCCCAAGCATGTGAAGACTTCCCCCCACACCAGCAGATGGATAAAAACCAATTTGTTCCAACAGTCATGAAGGCAGCTGAAGAAGACTCTATGGAGTTCTTAGAGCTTGGTCAGACACCGAGGATGTCAAGGTCATCCACTGAATCCACTGACCATCTCCAGTTGTCTTGACTTTTGTCTTACCACTGGACTTGAATGACTCTTGAAAAGAGAGTTAAGCTGACAAATTGTGCAACTCTGCCTCACTTAAATCCAATACATGCACAAGCCAAGACATCACCCCATGATGTCTTTGGTCCTCTTTAAAAATGAAGGATGAGGGGCAGCTAGGTGGCGCAGTGAATAGAGCACCAGACCTAGAGTCAAGAGGACCTGAGTTCAAATCCAACCTCAGACACTTGACACTTACTAGCTGTGTGACCTTGGGCAAGTCACTTAACCCCTATTGCCCCACCATCCTCCCTCCAAAAAAAAAAAAAGTTAAAAAAAAAATGAAGGATGAACAACAGGGGCACCTTTTCAGGAGAATCTATTTAACTACTTAAATACATACAGAATTACAAAGAAAAACAATTATATTGCAATAAAGATGCATGTTTTCCATCCAAGTTCACCCACCCCTTGGGAGTTTGTTGACCCCCTGGTTAACAGCTCTTAGGCTAATTAATCATATAGAGGCAGCATATAGAACTTCTGTCAAAAAGACCTGAAATCAAATCCTGTCTTGGACACTAATTACTGAGGTGACTCTGGGTAAGTGACTTAACCTCTGCATCCAAGGTTTCCTACCTATAAAAGGTGGTTGATAATAGCACATATCTCACACAATTGTTTTTAGTTTCATATGAGATAATGTGTGTAATGTTCTTTATAACTGTTAAAGTATAATATGAATGTCAGTTAGCATCAGAAAATCATAGAGATGTCCACACCAGGAGGGACATTACAAGTTATCTTCATCCAACACCCTCATTTTGCAGGTGAGAGGTGTCTGAGCTATGATTTGAATTGGTTCCAAATCTAGCATGCTTTTCACTATACCAGGATCCATTTATGGCCACTTCTAGCTCTGAAATGTTGTGATTCTCCTCTCTCCTGCAAATGCTGTTTAGTGTGGGGAAGGAAAAAAAAGAATAGCAAAAACTTCCTTGACAAAAACTCACCTTGCTTCTTCATCTTTTTTTCTCTCCTGTTTAAGACTATAGCAGTTGCAGGCAGGTGCCACCTAGCTCTGGGAAATCTGCCCTGTGAGTGATCAAGGGCCCAGGCTGATACAAACAACTTCTTCATTAGGACATCAAAACCATAGGCGTCTTTCCAATTTCAGCTGTAACTTTTTGCTTGCAAGTGCTTTCACTCATTTTTGAGACCACCTAAGGCTCTCTAAGGTACACAGCAACACAGTTTGAGACATCTCTGTGATGTTCTGTACATCATATACCTGCTAACAACCTGTCAAAGTCATCCTGACACCAAACCGAGAAGTTGATGGTTTGGGTAACATATTAGGAGAGATGAAAAAAAAGATGGTCCTCATTACCGTAATAAAACCAGCCGAGACACACTGAGAATCAATTACTGATTTGTGACCTGATGAACTAACCCTCAGTCAAGAAGAGAACTGCACTGAGCTTCTTACATTATCAAATGATTTAGGATGGAACACTGTCTGAAGACTTGCAACAAGTCACGGGCAAATCCGTTTGCTTAAATTGTGGCTTCCTTAATTACCTTGTTCCTGAGCACAGGGATCAAATTGAGCAACTTAAGGTGCTAAAGCACCGTGCCAGCTGGAAATGAAAAGGAAATAATTAACACCAACAAGAGCAGCATTGAGGGTTGTGACACCTTCTGACAAGAGAAAGGAGTTGTAAAGTTAAGGTGAGTTACCAAAGTCCTTGACTTGCCCTAGTGTGCCTAGACTTTGAAGCCTAGATGCCACTCACCTTGGCGGATTCTGCCATTTGGTATCAGAAAAATATGAAGCCTGGGTACTTTCATTTCAGCTACAGGAAATAGGAGAGACAGTGTGATGTGATGAATAGAATAACATACTTGGAAATTGTCAGTCTACATTGCAATCTCACTCTTGCTATATGACCATAAACAAAGCAGAATCTCTCTGTGCCTTGGTTTCCCCATATGTGAAATGGGGATAAATGGCAACCACCTCACAGGCATTCTGTGAGTTTA
>CM053580.1:428171301-428204189 GCA_028627135.1 Pseudochirops cupreus | reverse complement strand
AGATGCGTACCACTTTGCTTATAATGCTATATAGCTACATAACTATATACGTATATATATATATTTATGTAATGCTATATAGAGTATAATGCTATATAAATGTATTGTTAAAGGGGCAGTAGGAACTATTCATACAGATTAAACAGATCACTAGTACAAACTAGAAGGAAGACACATTTAAATATCAATTTTGTATTCTGGTGTTTATGCTTCTTTGAGGAAAATATTATAATGGAAAATTTAATTAAAACACATGCACAAAGTTTTTGCCACTGATAGAACCATTTGTCTCTGTCTTTCATTTCCCAGGATGCAGATGTCATCTGCCTGCCCAACCCCTGTCCTGCATCTTGAGTAGGCCCAGTGGGAAGCATCTCCCTGTACCCACAAAGAGTGCTGGTTATGCAAGGGACATGGCACATTTATTGAAAACAACCTTTTCCCTTCTTTTATTGAATCCTTGTTAGCCGTTAGTCATCTCATTTATCACTTCCTCATCCTGTCCTGCACAAAGAGGAGGCAAAGACACTAAGCAAAAGTAAGTGAAGCCTGGCTCTATTGTTGGAGGAGGCTGGATCCTCAGCGTCTTAGCCCCTGAGGTCACTGAGTACCCAGAAAGGAACTGAATTTGAATGACCTGATTAAAGTTTCCTGTCCTCTTCTCTCTCTGATACCTCATTAGGACATGGAAGTGATCTTAAATTCCCAAAGGTTTGCTCAGTAGAGAATAACCTCTAGCAGGTCCTACCAAGCTATAAAACCTTCAAGGATGGGCCCAGTAATGGAATGTATGTCTCTTCTCCAAACAGAGAATGAAGCAACAAGATTACTAGCTGTGGATTCAGAGGACCTGGATTTGAATCCTACCTCTGCCACTCACTACCTGTGGGATCCTAGGTAAGTCTCTTAACACCTAAATCTAAATCAGCCTAGTTAAGTTTGGAGGGACTTATCACCAAGTGAATGATTGTTTAGCCACTGCAGTTCACAAAGACCACATCCCAATTTGTAGAGGAATGTGATTGGTGCAAAGGATAGCCATATCAATGAAATCATTTGCTGAGAATTGCTGAGTAGATATGGGTACGGGTTGGACTAAATTAACTTTATTATCCTTTCAAATGCTGAGATTCTTTGATTTCACAGATTCTTGAAGAATTGTAGTGAATACCAAAACCACTACCTAGATTTTAGAGGACTTTGAAGATTCTGAAGTAATCACAGCAGCTGCTTTGCAGTAAGCCTACAGTTTCTGTCAATGACCAGCTGACTCAAGTAAATTGGAAGGACACCACAGCTGCTCATTGTCAAATGTACTATCCCCCTCATTCCCTGCTCCATTTCTCCTCGTTCCCCACACTCCCCATACACACACACATACCCTTGAGCCCACACATGTTTCAGCATTGGGACATTTGGCTCACGGCAAGAGTTCTGTGAGACCAGCAATACTCCTGCTCACATTGAGATTAAGCGAATTAATCATTCCCCTCGCTGATGAATCAACCCAATCAATACCTGATGTGTCATCAGGATGGAGGATGACATTTTCCATGAAGGGGAGTTTATAAAGGATGACTCATCCCACAAATGTGTGATCCCCCAGTGACTCACAGCTGGAGACATGTTTGGACAACTGGGCACTTAACAAATAGGTTTGTGGGATGTGAGTTCTCTTAAGGGAATCTTTCATTCTTAGTAGGGGTTAGAGGGACAAGGAAGCTTTAGTTTGTTCCAGAGATGGAATATGAATTTAGATGTTTGGGTTCTCCTACAGTCTCAGTCACCACATTCACTGAATGACCTCAGGAAAGTTACAACTTTCTTTGGTCCTTCCTGCATTTTCTTTTTAACAGGCTTCTGTTTAAAACACTGGCTTTCCAGCCACTTCAAAGGATCTCAGTGAGAGTTAATTAGCTAATGGTTAAAAGCATTTGAGGCTAGGCTGGGATAGAACTCTATACATTTAAGATTCCCTTATTCCTGTATGAATATATGAAAAACCCTTTATATATATATATATGTATATATATATATATATACACACACATATACATATATATACACATATATATGTATATGTATATATGTATATGTGTATATATATATATATATATGTATGTGTGTGTGTATGTATATATACTTTGTTGAGTCCTAGGAATAGATATAGAAAAATGAGACATTCCTTACCCTCAAGGAAGTTGCATTCTAACAATATATATAGGAGAATGGTGGCCAGGGAGGGGTGTTTGGTTTGGGAAGCCACAGTGATGGTAAGTGGACCCTTAGGGGCGTTAATTGGCATCTACCCTTTGCAGCTTCGCTGGCAGAATTGTTTTATTTACTCAGAGCTAGAAATCTCAGGTAGGAGAGTGGAGCAAGAATATGCTGATATTGGCTATGCAGGTGGGAAGGTCTAGTTGTCCAGAAGGTATAGAATAGCAACGTTGATGGCAAGAACATTGTTAGGGGCAGAAAGAGAGAGAGGCTGGGACTGACTAGGTATCACAATATAGAATGTATGATAGACTCCTCAGACAGGACAGATCAGGTCTTGGGTGGGATAGTTCCAGATCTGAGAAGGTTGAGTCTCCAGGAAGGGCAAATCAGCTTGCTAGATCTTAAGATCCAGGGGTTCCAAAAGTACAGAAGCAGGCCAGGAAGACAGCAAATAAGTGACTGGGATAGAGCCCAGTTTTGAATCTGTATAACCATAGTAAGTGAAATCTCTTCTCAGAATAAAACATGGTAAGGAGTAAATCATATGTCCTGAGCACTAGCAAAGCCAGAGAAAGAAACAAAAGGACTTAAAATTGGTTTCCTCCCTGTGATCAAATAATATAACATGTTAAGAACTTTGCCAACTTTGGCATGCTCTATTAATGCTATATTATTAACAGTACCTATTGTCCAGCTTAGATGAAATCCTTCTTCCCTTCCCCATCCTGACTTCCTGACTGACAGCCTCCTTTCTGGACTTTTCATTTGTCTAACTCTCCCGTCAACCAAACTGTTCAGGTGTCCATTCAACAAACATTCCTCTGTACAAGGTCCTGTGATAGGTGCTGCTCCTGCTATCACAATGATAAATGAAATCCTCTCTGTGCCCTCGAGGAGTTGAGTCCAGTGAAAGAGAGAAGATACCGCCTCAGGTGACTAGAATACAAGACTGGATGTGTTACTGCTATTGGAGATATGCAAAGTGATAAAGGGGTTGGAAGAAGGGAGAAGGCTCACTTCTGACTGAAGGAGTTGGAGTCTGGGTAACTTCATGGAAGAAACAGCATTTGAGATGAGCTTTGAAGGATAAATAGGATTTTTACAAGCTGAGATGGGTGAGGGAGAGGCTGCTAGAGGTAACAGGCTTATTATTCCTATAATGTCCTTTTAGGGAAGAATATTTTTAAATCAAATTCTCTATTTTAAATTATGGGGTAGAATGGAAAGTGTAGGGTATCCCCAGCCCCATCCCTCCCTGCCACGCCCTGGGGTCCTAGACCTGTCTGTGTCTTCATCAAGGGCTGGGATTTTTGTTTCATATACTTTTCTTTCGACCCGTTATGAAGTAGGCATTTGTTTTTCTATGTTTTTATGCAATGCTGCTTCCTATACCCCTCTACCCTTATTGCTCAGTCCAACTGAGTTGGATGTGGAAAAATGTCACCTAAAAATAATATTGTTCAAATGCTTTGGAGCCGACCCTCCCTTTCTGACTCTCCTGCAGGCACCAGAATTGAGTTTCCTTTTTCCCTTTTGATACCTATCTTGCACCTAGGTGAAGTTAGAAAGTTAAAGAAGATCTTCCCATTCTGGGCACTCCAGGACTCTATCAGCAAGACATGTCCAGTGGGAGGCAAGATATGATGGGAAGGGCAGAAGAAATTATTACAGATGGCTCTCAAGAGCAGTCTGCTCATGGAGAAGGGGTAGAGTGAAGTCGAAATCCTCCCCTCAAAAGAGCCAGAATGCCATCCTTCTTCATTTAGGCTCTAAGACTCATATAGTGCTTTATATCTCACAAGAACCTATACTATTGTACCCATTTTATAGATAAGGAAACTGAGACTCAAAGAGATCAATCACCTTGCCCAAGATCACCCAGCTAATAAGTGGCAGAATTGAAAGTAGAACCCAGGTCTCCTGAACTCCAAATCTATCTACTAGACCACATAGGAGACCAAGGAGGGGATCCTGGGTCAATGACATTCCAGCTATGACTGCAGTCCCACAAATCTCATAGGTGCTAGAGGATAATGAGTAGGAAGGTGAAATCCATTTTTGAATAAGAGCTGGTATCTGGCAGGACTTTTTCATCTCAAGAAACACAAATCATGCTGGCACTGTGAACCTGAGGGAAGCTGCCCCTACTACAGGGTACCTGACAAAACTTATCCAAATGGGCAGGGAAAAGCAAGTTCCTTGTCTGCCTCCCAAGTTTCTTGATCCCTCTTTTCAAATTCCACTGGCCAAAAGGGGGTTCTGTGGAAGAGGCAATGTCCATTCTAGGAGAGGATTATTTAGGCAAGGTTTTATTAACCCACACTCACTATGGGATTAGGGGGAAATGTCAAAAGTGATACAACCTAAAAAAAAAATTCAAAGCTTACTCGGAATAAGCAAAAAACCCATTTATTTACATTACTATGTAGTCATTCTCCTTTAACCTGGAGTGAGTCTGAAGATTTCTTTTAAGCAAGGAATTAAATGAGAGCAATACAGCCCCCACCCTTCCAGATTGCAGGCATTAATAAACAGTGTTTGAAGGGATGGTGGTCAAGGAATTCTACAGAATGTTTAGGAAGGAAAAAGAGGCCTAGCATGTCCCTTCCTATACTTGAGAGTGAGAAGGAGGATTATAAGATAGTGAAGAGCAGGAAGCTTGAAAGAAAGGGAGGAGAGATTTTTACATTAGCAGTTTCCTTGCTGTCTAGCAAGAGGCTTCAGCCTCAAAGAGCAGCAGGCCCAACATATTTATTGTCATTGGAGGAAGCAGAGTCCGCTTGCTTCCCTGGCTCTGGCCCCATCTGAGTGAACTGCTACTGGCTCTCCTGCCCTGCCCTTCTGGAGGCTGCTGTGATTCATCGAATTTAATATTGTCCCAAGTTTCACTCCAGGGAATGCTGCAGGAATGTTTTTCAAAAATAGCGCAGCCATTAAAAACAGAGTCTATAGGCCTTCATTCTATAAAAGAGGTTCTTTATTCACTTACAGCTATGGCCACCAAACAGTTCAATAAGCTACAACAGTCATAGGGTACTTCATGGTAAGAGGCTACGCTTTTGACTTTTCCCTTTATTTCCTTTTATGGCTAACTTTATTAGGATTAAGGATAAAATCTTGGGCTTGAATTATAGGACCTAGAACTGAAGGGAGATGCCCACAGTCATATCCTTCTCTTGAAATATAGTAGGAAATACACACTTACAAACACACATATGTACATATACACATATAGATATATATATATATATATCTATATACACATGTATGTATACATACATATAAGAATATGTACACACATACATACATATATATATGTGTGTGTGTGTGTGTGTGTGTGTATATATATATATATATATATATATATATATATATATACATGTATATACTTTCCACTCTTTTTCTCTAAAACCTTACATTACATCTGTTTATGGCAGGGAAAGGGATCCTCTGGAAATATTGCCATAGACTCTTCCCAAAGCTATAAAGTGCCTTTATATATAGACATTACAAAGAAATAAAAATTTCATCCCATTGCCATTCATCCCATGCCATTGATGACCAAACACACACACACACACACACATTCATATATACATATACACACATACAAATAGAAGTCACAGAGCTTCAGAAAAATAATAAGTTACTTCCCTCCTCATTTTGAGTTTTCTTGAGGGTTCACTATTGTTTTCCAGATGCTCTGGGAAGTTTGTCATATTCCAGGATCCTGATGTTCTTTCTCATCAGTTATTTGGAGCAAACCCCAGAGGGTTCTACCTCTCAACATCTCCCATCAATGTCATGTCATAAGCTGTTATTGTTTAAAATGAAACTATTAAGAAAAAAAAACCTGCTTTTTCATTCACAAACAAAAATGTTTACTGCTTCTACCCTGCTCCTGGAAAATGGCCTCTTGACCTCCTAGCCCTTAACCCCCTGTGTCTCCTAGGACTAATTCAGATCTTTACATCCATTCAGCTCACAGACACCAGGTTTCCTGTATTTGTTAAAACAGAACAGCAAATCTTTGAACAGAACAAATTCCCAAACTAATCATTCACACACTGAGTTTCCTTAACTAAGATTTTAACTAAGATAAAAGCAACTTTGTTCAGGAAGAAGGGAAAGGGGAGCATGGAGTCACAGGTCCTCCCCTGCTCCTCCCCTAGGAGGTGCTCAGTCTGACAGGGATGGGTACCTTCATCCATCATGAGCCAAACATGAGACTGTTAAGTTTGATCTCATGGAGGGTTAAAAAACACTGAATGAACTAAAAACCATTGGAGGAACAGCCTCATACAAGACAAGGGTGGGGATTGAGGAATGGAAGCTGACCTTGTCATCACTGAGCCCACTTGCTGTGATGTCATGTCCCGTTATTATTAGGAGGGGGCAAGTGAAGGACAAAAAAGACTTCCCAGCTTTCCCCTGCCCAGTGCAGCCCACACTCCTGCCTCCACCTCCTTCACTTCCAGCTGCTTTTGTTGATCCCTCTTGTGCTTTGTCCCCCTGTGGAATGCCTGGCTGAGGCCATGGCCGGTTTCATGTTCCCACTAGCCCACTTCAAAGGAACAGACCAGTGGGGAAGCATTTCCTCGAAGTTTATCTCCTTCTCCAGACAAATGCCATTTCAAATACAGCTGGAGACATGATGCACAATCTCATGAAAATTATCAAATGTGGGCTTAAAAAGTACTTGAGCCCATTTCTGCCCTTCCTGCTATTGGCCTGAACTGTCTTGCCGTTTCAATTGAAAGTTCTAAAGACGAAAGGTTTGCTATTTCCATGAGCTCTCTCTGTTCTTGAACACACATTAAAAAACTGTCTCTTGGCACTTGCAGCTCAAAGCACCAAAGTAAAACTCAATTGTCCAGCACTAAACTAAAAAGAAAGATCTCTTTCTGTAGGTCAGAGGCAGCCTTTACACTTGGGCACACAGACACCAATACTCAAAAGACCACAGGTATTTTCGAAGGGGGAGGGAAAAGGAAAGGAATAAGCATTTATATGGCCCCAAGTCTGGGCCAGGCGTTGTGCTAAACAGTTTTGCTTTTGTAATTATTATCTCATTTGATAGGGAATGGAGGGTCCCAAAATGATATTTTAAAAATCATATATAAAAAATATGTTTTACATGAATCACTTGGAGGACTCAGGCAAGAATGCAATCCTATCACTGTGAAGAAGAAATTGAAAGTTATGTACTACTCAGAAAGGATCTGTCAACCAGGAGCCTCTGGTAAAACAAAACAGTGACCATTTTCTGTCATAGAGAGGATGCTTCTGGTTTTGGACTCAAATTTATAACATCTCATTTGAGAGACAGACAGAGAGATACACCCTTCCATTACAACTCTCAGAGTTCTTGTACATTGAGAAGGAAGGGACAAAGGAACATATAACCAAGATTATTCATTCCCAAAGGGGACAACAAAAGCTGCAGAGTCATCTTCACCGGAGCATGTGAAGACCCAAGAAGTATCATGATGTAGCAAGAGGCAGCATGGTATTGTGGCAGAGTCATGACATAGCCACATTTTCAATCAAAGGACTTTGTTCCAAATCCTGTTAGATTTTGGGTGTTAGTTTCCTCATTTGTAAAGTGGGTGAGTCAGGTCTGATTCAGATTTGATTCCAGACCTAAATTTATGAAGTTAAGTGAATAATGTTTTAGGAGGACTACAATTGGCATAGAAAAGAAATAAAACAGAACAAAAATATCATTAGTATTAGAAGGAGGGAAAGGCTATCTTTCTTCCTCTTCCCTCACCTCTCTTTGTCCCCCTCTCATTTTCTCTTATACACATACACACCCCATCCGTGAACTCTGAGCATAAATACAGATCAGGCAACTAGAAACCTGAGGACATAAATAAGCCAAAGAGAATTATAAGAAGCAAAAGGACATCAATCAGTTCTACAGTTTTTCCAATCAGAACAGGCCCCAACAACTAGAGATGCTCAATAAATGTTCTTGAAATGAAGAATAAAGCAAATCCACTGCTATGTGCAACATGTGGAGATGCCAGGGATGAGATTACTCCTTCAAAGGTCAATCAGTTAATATCACCATTTGGAAAATTTAAATGAAACAGGAAACAGTGCAAGCACCATACTATATGTCAAGGGTTTTCAAAGACTCATCCTTCTGACAAACGTGGTATAGGAGAGTCAATGTATCAAAAAGTTGCTCTATCTGGTGTTCCAACTTTTGAAGGGATTCAGAAGCTCACAAATTGAATTCGTTTATCTATAAAATGCTGATAGCCATATTGGCTCAGTAGAACACACACAAAATTTAAAATGACTAGGTAATAGCATTTTAAACAGTAACAACTCCAAAGTTATAAAAAAAATAATCTGCAATGTAAATTCACTTTCAGATCTGAAATAGAAATTTTTCTTTTCCTGATTCATATAATGATGAATATGACAGCATGCTGTGCATGAGAGGGGTACTACTGAACTTTTGTAATGGGTAGAGCCCATGATATCATCCTTAGGACCTAGTCAAAGGCTCAAGTTGCACATTATGGTTGAATCAGGAAAAAATATGTTTGAGTACTAGGTGAAAAAATGGGTAGAAGATATTCCAAAGGGTTCCAAAGGAAGTTGACAGCTTCCCTGCATCCAATAGGCCATTTTTGTCCGACAGAATAAAATAGACTCTGATGACCATAGTGTGGGAGCTTTGGAAACCCTGAATCTCAGAGAATGCAGGAGGGTTTTTTGGTTATTTTTTTCCCTCTAATCAGAAAGCATTAACAAATTGCTTAATTTCTGAACATGACTATACAGATCCAGCCCACTCATTTTTCCTCCTACAGAACAGTGTGTACCACAGTTATTCACTCACATGTACTAACTGGAGTTGACCAGGGTCCCTACTGCCCATAGAAGGAATTCTGTTGTATTCCACTGCAAGGTATAGCTGACAAATAATAACATGTGGTCAGATCAGCTTTTCTAGTAGAAGCCTCTGAGTTTCAATTTTTCTTAAGTACCTGTGGATTTCTCAAAAACCTTCAGGGAAAGACTCAGGTAACTCATAGTTTCTGAATGGAGGCCAAGAATGAGGTTTAAATCTATGATAAGTCTATAAAAGAGGGAGCAATCCTTTTTTTTTATTATATATTACCTCCCCAGTCATTATGAAATCATTTGGTATTCATTGTGATAACACCAATCATTAATGTACTCATTTGGCATTCATATGACTCTCTTATGCACTTCCATAGGAATTCTGTTGTAATTAACCATTAGTTAATGTTAATAGTAATGGACGTTTAAAATAATGTGCTACCAAATAGGGTCACTGACAGCAGGGGATCAATTTATTCAAGCATCAGAGATAGGAGAGAAATCCCTGTTACTGTGGAAAGTTGCTAAAGATGGGGAGGGTGGAGGGAAAGCTTAGGATCCTCCTTGTAAAATGAACAAGCCCCAAATAATGGACCAAAGAGGTTTGACCAAACGCTCCTTAGGAAAACTTAATCTGAATTTAAGAAGAAAATTGTGACATCCTGGCAGCTGATTCAGCACTTCTTTCTGGTTTTATGCAGATCAACAATGCCCTAAATTATCTGTCTCCTATTTAACTAAAAGAGAAGCTGAGCTTTTCTGCAAGCAAACAAACCTGATTTTCCAAAACAATAGTTCTGGAAAAGAGAGTTTTGGGTAATGCCAGCATGAAATGCATACTTTGCCCTGGGGTCAGGAATGGGACTGGTCAGCTTCTGGAAATGAATTTTAATGGATGGGTGAAGTTGCTCTTTCCAAAGTTAGTCAAGATCTCTTAGTTGCCAAATCCAATGGCTTTTTCTCAATCCTCATTCTCCTTGACCTCTTTGCAGCCTTTGACACTGTTGATCACACCCTGTCCTCCTTAATACTTTCTTCTCTCTAGGTTTTCGGGATACCACTCTCTCCTGGTTCTCCTCCCACCTGTCTGACGGCTCTTCTCTGTCTTTTTGTTGAATACTGTTCCAGATCATGGGCTCTATCCTTAAGTGTCAAACAAGATGCTGCCCTAAGGCTCTCTTCTCCCTCTGTTTTACTTCTCTTGGCAATCTCATCAGCTCCCATGGATTTAATTACCCTCTTTATTCTAATGATTCTCAAATCTACCTATCCTAATCCAAACTCTCTGCTGACCTCTAGGCTTACATATCCAACTGCCTTTCAGACATCTGAGCAGACAGATTAAATTAAATATATCCAAAATGGAGCTCATTATCTTTTACCCTGCCACCCGCCCCCTACTCCTATCTTCCCTGCAATGTTATCTTTCCAGTTTTCAGGCTCTCAGGCTCACAACCTAGGAGTCATTCAAGACTCCTCTGTCTCTCTCTGTCTCTGTCTCTGTCTCTGTCTCTCTCTCTCTCTGTCTCTCTCTCTTTCTCTCTCTGCCTCTCTCTTTCTCTCTCTCTCTGTCTCTTTCTTTCTCTATCACTCACTCTCTCTCTCTCCATATCCAAGCTATTAATAAAGCCTGTTGATTTCACCTCTGCAGCATCTCTCAGATATGCCCCTTTTTCTCTTCTGACACTGCTACCACCATAGGGCAGGTCTTCATCACCTCACACCTGAACTATTGTGAAAGGACCTGCCAGCCTCTAGTCTCAACCCATTCCAATGCATCCTGCATTAAGTTGCTTAAGTGATTTTTCCAAAGCACAGGTCCAATCATGTTACCCTCCTTCTCGATAAATTTCAGTGGCTCTCTATTACCTCCAGGATGAAATACAAAATACTCAATTTGGCATTCAAAGCCCTTCATCCCTATCCCCCTTCTACTTTTCCAGGCTTCTTACACCTTACTCCCTACCAAGTACTCTGATTCTGGCTATTCCATAAACAGTACACTCCATCTCTCAACTCGGAGCATTTTCTTTGGCTGTCCATCATGCTTGGAAGGTTCTCCCTCCTCTGTTGCACTTACTGAACACCCTGGCTTCCTTTGAAATCCCACTGAAATCCCATGTTTTCATGGAAGCCTTCCCCAATTCCTCTTCACATTGTTTTCCTTCTGTCATTTATTTCTTCTTTACCTTGTATACAGCTTGCTTCTTACATATTTGTTCACGTGTTGACTTCCTATCAAATTGTAAACTCTTTGAGTACAGAACTGTTTTTTGCTTCTTTTTATATCCCCAGTAGTTAGTATAGTGCCTAGAACATAGTAGGTGCTTAAAAATGTTTATTGATTGAGTGCACAGTACATGGTTGGACTTTCAAGTGGGAATATTTGGAAATAAACACACATTTCATCTTAAAAACCAACAATACATAGAGAGTACTTATCGAACATTGGGCACCTGGAAGATAAAAGTAATATTTGAGTAAAAGTAGGAATGGAAAAATTGGCTTGGAGGCGTACATTTCAGAACTGAAATTCCCTGTGCTCTGTACAGCTGTTACAGATATGACTGTACTAGAGTCACAAATTACCAGGGAATGGAACTATGAGGACAATTTCACATGGAAAAGGAAAAAAGAGAGTAAGACTTGTGTAGGGGCCAGTTTCAGGAGAAACAAAAAAAAATTGTATCTTATGTTCAGGATATTTTCATGTATTATGCAGTAAGTAAGGATTGATATTTGCCAAAAAGAGGAAATGTTTTAATCTGTTTTATTTTGCAAATGCCTTAAGCCATAAGTAATAAAAAGGGCCAGTCCCTTACAGATTTCTTTGGAAAAGCCAGTGAATCATGTCTGGAGTCACTGAGGTTTTTCCTTCAACACCCCACAAACATGAGCCCCATCCCCACAGAACTGGTCTTGGAATTTTTTGTCTTTACCATTGCAGGAGCTTAAGAAAGTCCAAATGGTAATCATGGAATGGAACGTGATGGAATATTCTTTTTGACGTGCAGTTGGATCATTTGGCCTTCTCTAAGCTATGAGTTGAGCTATAGTCCCAGATTTCATCCACTGCCCCACTCCTCAGTCCCTTTATGCTCACTATATCCAGGAGGAAAGAGACGTTACAAACCTATATAACAACAAAATTCCTTCTGCTTTTGCGGGTTCATTCTTTAAATCTCTCAAGTCACTTTGTTTGACCTTTTCTATGCACTTAAAAACTTTCTGACCTGCAGTAGAGTTATCTGTTCGGTCATTCCAGTCATGTCCAACTCTTTGTGACCCAATTTGGGGTTTTCTTGGCAAAGTTACTGGAGGGTTTACCATTTCCTTCTCCAGCTCATTTTACAGATGAGGAAACCAAGGCAAACAGGGCTAAGTAATTTGCCCAGGGTCACACAGCTAGTGTCTGAGGCCAAACGAACTCAGGATGAGCAGTCTTCCTGAATTCAGACCCCCTGTTCTATCCGCTGCTGCCCATATATATTAATTAGCTGCCCATATATATTAAAAGTATGTGTGCATTCATTCTATTCCCCAGGTCAGTAGTTAAACATTTACCAGTATACCTCCATATTTCTCTATAAACATTACTGGAGCTCAATGACAGTGTAGTAGAAGGCTCAGGGAATAAAGTCATCACCAGACTAGAATGGAAGACTAGAGGCATGTTGACTAGAGGCTAGTGATAATAATAATAAAATAACAACTGGAATTTATGTACTGCTTTAAGATTTGTGAAGTGCTTAATGTCAATTTTCTCATTTGAGACACCTCTGGAAACAACCCATTTACAAACTTGTCTTAAGACAAAGTTTCTTCCTTAGACCCTATGTTTCCCAGGCCCTAAATGATAGGGCTGTAGATTTGGATCTGAGAGAAAATTTAAAAGATCATCTAGAATTATCCAACCAACTTGACCTTCCTGCTGTTCCTCAACAATGGTATCCCATCTCCCATCTCTCTGCCTTTAAAAAGCAATGCCTCTCCTCTCCTCTCTGCCTCTTAGAATCCCCCCTTCAAAATTCAACTCAAATATCACCCCCTACATGAGGCCCCCCTACACACACACACACACACACACACACACACACACACACACACACACACACACACACCTCTGTATATGACCCCCTCATTTTACTGAGGAGATAAAACCATGCCTGAGGTAAGACAAGTAGTTAACCGCAGAGTCAGGATTTGAGGCTAATTCTAGGGCTCCAAATCCTGTATTCTTTCCACTGAAAGATATTCCACACTGCCTCTCACCACCAAAGTTTAATTTTTCTGGTTCCATACTTTACGTAGAAAGTTCAGGACTTATGCAATACTTTCTACAGACTTTCCTCCCCTACGCGCGCACACACACACACACACACACACACACACACCACTGACCTTTAACTTCTTATAAATTTCCACTGCAAAAGCATGCTAGAGAGTGATTTTTAGTTTGTTGCTGATGGAGTAGTTTTCGTTCTTTTTTTATTAATATTATTCATTAAAATCCTCTTGGTTAAGAAAGAAAAGGGGATGTATTAACTAAGATATCCTTCCAAACAAAGGACTCCCAAGGAAACAAATGCCCTGGCAGAGTCCTAAGGAAATATAAGTAACCCTTTTAGATGGCTTCCCAAGGCAAGGACTTCTAGGAAACAGAAATATCCAAAGTAAAAATGTCATTGAAAGAAGTCACCTCTCATTCTCCTAGTTCTCCATTGTTGTTAATAACTTTGACATAAAGCTGCCTTACAGCAGGAAAAGGCTTTGAGAAGAGAAGAAGGAAGAGAGGTTTCATCTGTTCATTAGTTCATTAGTAGGACCCCCTCCATCTCCCCAAAGTCTCAGCAAGAGAATATATGACTATCTTTAAATGAAGGTGCTGAGTCAATATAAGGCCTTACTCATTGGTAGAAGAGGTGGCTACCTACTTGAGAGAATTTCAGGGTCTTAAGAAAGTTCAACTGTCCTCTAGGTGTCTCTTCCTCTGTCTCCTAATACCTGACTTCTTCTAACAATGACAAACCTGTCATCCAATAAGGCAAGGACTTCTGACAGTGTTTGTGTAATAGACTCCTCTGGCAGTCTGGTGAAACTTATGAACACCTTCTCAGAATAATGTTTCTAAATGCATAAAGTAAAATATATGCAATTACAAAGGAAACCAATTATATTGAAATCCAGTTTTCAAAATATATTTTTTTTATTGCACTAACTCCAGGTTAAGAATCCTTACTATAAGCGGAGATAAGGTTTAATATGCAAATTTCCCGGATAGATGAAACACATACAACCACCATCGTCATAATCATCATATCTAGTTTTCATAAAAGAGTTCAAGATATGTAAAAATTACATATGTGAATGCATGTATATGCATACTTAGGTAAATATATGTTTGCTTACATATGCTAACTTAGTATCTATTGCTTTTTAATTGTGAAAATACATGACAAAAATCTATGATAAATTTAATAACTTTTAAAATAAATTTTGATTTTCACTAATTACAACATTTACATACTTCTGAGAAACAGAAATACATGTATGCACAAGATAAATCTTCTTCTGCAAAACGTTTGTTTACTGATAGATGAATTTGTATGTACAGGTTGGGATCCATTGCTCCAATTCAAACCTCCCACTTTTATGGTAAGGAAAATGAGCCCAGGAAAGTCATGTGCCCTACTTGCTTTTCCAGTTGGTGCTGATATGTTGTTTCATATGTCTCCCAGTAGGAATATCAACTCCACAAGGACAAGAATCCTATTTCCAATTCCTTCTGTGTTACCTTGCCCTCTCTTTATTACCATTCACATAGGCCCCCTCCACCCCAGTGCACCATAAATACATACCAAACAGTACTATGACATTACAATGCTGCAATAAGTATTTAAAGTAAATACTCAATAGATGCTGTTGACTCGTTATGATAATAATAATAATAATAATAATAATAATAATAATAATAATAATAATAACTCATCTTTGTAAAGTTCTTCAAGGATTACAAGACATGCTCTTATTGAGATGGGCCCTGGGCTAGGTAGGAATCAGGATATTCAATGAGTTCTAGTCTTGGCTCCACCATTAACTCTCTTAGTGACCATGGATAAGTCAATTTACTTCTCTGAGGCTCATTTTCCCTCCCTTTGAAGACAAAAATGTTGGGCCTAATGATCTCTAAAGTCCCTTCCAGCTCTAACATGACATTCCATGGTGGGAATAAAATGATACAGTAGGCATGAAGGTACTTGAAAAGCAAAACAGGCTTTAGTCATGGTATGAAATCATTTATACTGGTTTTACTCCATCATTCTCTCTTTATCATTTGCTCTACCAGACTCATGTTTTCTGGTTTTTTGTTTTGTTTTTTCCCCCTGAGACTTTCCCAATGTTCTGGTAATACCAACAGTACTTCTTCCTGCAGGGTAGGGTGGCCTCATGGCTCCTAGACTGCAAAGTTAAAACAATTGCAGCTGTAGCTAGCTTTGGAAGACTGTCCAGCATTTTTCTCCTTAAATTTCATGAAGCAAGAAATTCCACCCTCAGCCCACCTTAATCATTAAAGAGCTACTTGTGTCTACCTTAGCATGTCTATAAAAGCCATGAAGTAGAAATCTTTAATTACTCTGAAAGGTCAGGTTTCAAAATGGTATATTTAATCTAGATTTAAAGGAGTACATTGTACAGAGATGTGCTGCTGGTATCCAAACACTTGCTACTTCCTTTTTCTAAGAAGGACACACGCAAAGATAGACCCTCACTGATTCTCTTTCAGTCCAGTTCCTCCATTCAGATGCTAAACATTTCAGTACCTATCAGCAGGCAGAGGCTTCTTCTACAAGCAACAACTTCAAGTAGTATAGGATGGATATTTCACTCTGGAAAACAAATATTTAAAGGATTACTTTATATTTTGATGGTCTCTTGTCAAATCTAAAGAAAGGAGCTACTAAATCTAAAGTAGGGTAAACTTCAGTATAAAGCTCTGGGGGTTGGAGTTCTAATTAATGCTTTCTTAGTGACTTCAAATATGACAATGACTGTAAGACCTATTGCCATATCGATAAAAATAGTTTATCACCTAAAAGTTCTGGACAAAATACTAACTAGCAATTCTACAAACTGATGCCAGCACCACAAAATGGGCCTATGGACAAAGATCAGTAAAAGTTCCAAAAAATCAGTTTTTAAAGACAAATTTGTTTGAGTGAGAAAAGAGATCTCAGATTTTATGAGATTAAAAGAGAAGAAAAAGCTTGAGAAGAGAATACCTGGGTTACAACCAGACACAGTGAAGCTAAAAAAAAAGGAAAGAGAAGAACAATGGTAGATGATATTTTTTTGATTACTAAAAACGAAGTTCAATTGTTTGAACTTGCTGAAGGAGTGACAGTGCTATCATCTCTCTCTAAGGACAAAGCCCCATCTGCCCCACCATAGTTACAACTCTAACCCTGGGCAAATATTCAATGACTTGTTGGTCTCAGAAAGAGAGGTATGAATTTGCCACATGTTTGTGCTGTCATTGAGTGAGATTTGCAAATATTTCATGGACTTACTTGTTGGTGCTTAGGTAGAACAACACACAATCATTGCGATTGATAACTAAGTTCTCTGTAGTGTACATGGCACACTAGGCACTAAGGAGATTGCTTTACCCCAAGGAATATTATGTAATTCTTGGGTTTGTGACACCCCATTGTCCAAACACCCTACAACAAATTGCAGAAAAAGAAAACTGGGAATCTGGTGAAATTCTGACTTACTGGTTACATCTTGCCTTCTTAAAATTTCCCCAATGGTTTCAGTTAAATAAGTCAACATTCTTTACTTTCTTTTTCTTAAAATATGAATTAAATATAGATTCACAAATATCTGATTTGAAGCAAAAGTCATTTTTAGTCTCCTGTGTCCTCAATTTCCTCATCTGTAAAATGAGAGGGTTGGCCTAAACAGAGTCTGCGCGCCATTTCCGCTCTAGGGTCAGGAGTTTCTGAATCTAAGCATAAGAAAACTTCAAAAGCTCATAACAAATACCTAGAAGATGCTCGGTAAATATTTGTTGAATGAATTCTAAACTTTTACTTTCTTTAGTTAGAAAGGAGGTCAATAAAGTTCTCTTATATGAAATAAATAGCATACCCACCTAAGGAGAAGAATATTAGAGGAAGGGAAGGAAACAGAAAACATTATTAATTTAATTCATTTTACTCCACGTATGCTTTTTTAGGCTTCAGGTCGGGGGGCAGGGGGGAACTTCTGTGAACTAACAAATTATCTATACACTGGAACCTCAGGATTCAGGAGGTCAGGAGCCTACCACTAAGGGGGACTTCTGATTTAGCTAGGAGGAACCAACATTCTGTGACTGCAACAGAAAATTAAAAAAAAAAACTAAAAATAACCAATGTGATATAAAGAGCTTGGATCTGGAGCAAGGAGATCCTAGTTCTAGTCTCAGTTCTGGGACTAACTTACAATCTTGGGCAGGTAACTGCCCTCTCTGTGTCATCATTCTTCCATATGATAACAAGGTTGGAATAGAATTGGGAGGTTTTTTTGATCTTTTTTGTGTTGTGGACCCCTCTCACTGTGTGATAAAACCTATGGATCCCTTCTTTGAATCATGTCTTTAAATGTCTAAAATAAAGTGCATAGGATTACAAAGCAAGCCAATTCTAGTGAAATAAAGATGTAAATTTTTCCCCATCCAAGTTCACAGGCCACCTGAAATCTATCCAAGGAAATACATCCTTGGTTGCTATAGACTCCAATTTAAGAACCCCTGAATTAGGTAGTCTCAAAGGTCTCTTCCAGCTTCATCATTCTATTTCTGTCTTATAGGTAAAATTGGCATATCTAGAAGGCATTGAGGTGTAGTCAAAAGAATTCTGTAGCGTTCAAAAGTAACAGGGCTGGCTTCAAATCCTGTCTCTGACGCTTACTACCTATTGACCTTGAACAAATCATTTATCTTCACTGGACTCAGTGTCCTCATCTGTCCAATGAAGTGACTAGATTAGATGGCCCCTAAGGTCCTATCCAGTTCTAAATCTGAGTGTGGGAATGTTTGTATTCCTAATTCAAAGCACAGCTGATATTTACATTAATGTTTAACCACTTAAAATAAGTACATTTTTAGTAATAATGCAGCCAGTATCTATGTCCAAAAGCCTGAGTCAACTATGTGTTAGCTTTTCCTAACAACTCATTCTGTGAGGACATCCTCAGCCTGATTTTTTTTTTGCTAACCAGGTTTATGTAGGACAAGACAAAATGCTCTTTTCTTCCCCACTGGAAGGCTGCTGGAGCAGCCAAAACTGGATCTTTTTTCCATCCTCTGGTCCCAAAGTGGAGAGAGAGAATATGCCTGCCTGATGGTGATAACAATCATTTAGATTCTGAAAGCTCCCTTCCTCTAAAATGATTAGCCTTGCAATGTAAATAGCACCCAAAATGTTGGCTGATGGGTTAATTCATTCAAGAAGAAAATCCGTAGAAAAGACAAAAGAAAAAGGAGAGAAAGCAGGATACCGGCTTGGAAAACTCAAGGGGAAGGTATGCTCTCCGTTATTTAAAAAAAATAGCCGGGACAGGATGTTTCTGAAACTGTTAATGACATTTTGGTGTTTCTTTATCAGGGGTAAACATGACATTTCTGTAATCGTATCTAGATATGAAATCTAACATGAACAATTAGCCATCGCTATATTGCCTGATGTTCATATTAGATTCCAGGCTCCGGAGTCTTGGGACCACAAGTATTCCTGGCCAGAATGGCTGCAGAGAAAAGGGAGGACCCTCAGTTTCATGTGGGTATGCTCATCTGGGCAATCACATTTTATGAGCTAATTTAGCTCATGGGAGGAATCCACTAAAAGCCATGGCAAGGCACAAACACAATGGAGGCCACACCGAAAAGTTCAGGGAGATTCAGAAGATAGGAGTTTAGGAACATCACGAACATAGAGAAGGACATTCTGTTTTCCTTCAAGATCTCTGTTTATAAGCCTGGAGAAAACCCAAGCTGTATCTCATGATCATAAATCTCCAGATCTACTAAGTGCCTGAATCCTTCAATTCCCTCTCTTTTGTGTATGTGTGTGGTTTGGGGTTTTTTAATTTTTTTTTTATTTTTTAGCGGGGGAGGACTAGGGGATACAGGTTGTTTTTAGGGTTTCTGTTTGCTTTTTTGGCATGAAAGCATTTGCCTCCCTTTGGAATGCAAGAAAGTGCTGCTGGCACCTTCTTGGTCTTAGAAGCTCTGTCCATTGGATCCAGTACCCTGTACTGTGCCTCCAACAGTGCTGACAATCAGCTCCTCCTTCCAACTCTCAGCCCAGGACTTCTTATAGTCTAGGGGTGGATGTGAGCACATCTTTTTTACAGAAAGTTTTTTTTTTTCTTTCCTGGTCAGAGAAACCTAATGTCCCATTGATTTCACAGTGAAACACTCTCTTCCAGATACTCCTTCAGGTTGGCTTTTTTTGTGCCTGGCTTGAAACTGAAAAATGGACAAAGGTTTCTAGGAGGTATAAACTAGGACCTGGCAGACAGCAGTAGCACTTCAGGTAGGTCAAGATGATACCAAGGGCATGGAATTATTGGCATTGTCCTCGACACCCTCCCTCCCCCTGACTTTGAGATTCATTTCTGATTGCAGAATAGAGTCCTGTGTTGGCATACTGCCACCATTGAACTGCAGGTGTGTATTAGGATTATCAAAAAAGCTGCTGGTGTGATCAGAGAATGTCCGCTGGGGTGGCATGGGGTGGAAATGGGCGGGCATGGGGACTGAGGGTGGGGTGAGGTTGCTACCCCAGGGAAATGTTCTGCAACTCCAGCTGCCACCCCAGCTGAGATATCACATAATGGCAGCAGCTGTCCAGGGCCACCAGGGGCAGAATGAAGTGCACCTGTTTGCAATATGCTTCATTATCATCAATATTCGTGTAGTCATTAAGGGTAATACATTGATAAAATACAGCTGCATGCAAGAGGAATTGCATTGCCTTTAATGTTGGGGATTTAAAATTCCTTTGGCAGATATTAAAAGTCAGTGGTCAGGGCAGAGGCTTCGCAGGGCGAGTGCTTTGTTATCTCCCGTGGTAAGCCCTGGCATCTTCCATTCTTTCTGTGTTGCATTTGCTCTTCTCTGTGGAGAATTGAGAATGGGCGAACCAAGGCCGAGGTGAGCCGCCTAGTTTGCCAGTAAGTCACAGAGCTGAGAAATGGTAGTGAGTGCTGCATCTTGACACTCTCGTTCCTCCTTCTGTGTACTTGGCTGCCTTGCTTGTACAGTCTAAGACTATAGCAGAACAACAGCGGGTCAGGCGGCAGAGCCAGCCAATTTCTTTAGCCCTTTAACATTTGTCAATTTGGTCTTTGAAGGGTCTCGACTTGGATGCTCAAGTTCTATTGACTGAAAGTCACTTTAAAAAAAAAACCACCAGAATTTCTGTAAGCTCACTTATCTCCCTACAGGAATTAAATCAGAGACAGGAGAGATTGACATACAAAGTGAATATCAAGAAGATAAAAATGAATTTATAGGCATTGGTCAAATGATAGCATCTCTGTAATCCATATAGAGACAAATAGGGAGACAGATGAAGACAGACTCCCTGCTCTGTAATGGTAAACAGTACCAGGTTGAAGAATAGGAGTCCACTGTGACCCTCCTGTTCAAAAATAAGTTCCAAAAGACCACATGTTTAATGACTAATGACAGAAACTCGTTGATACATACCTCTTTACCCAGAAAAGGAGGTGGAAGATGCAACTAAAGGTAGAACTAGAGAGACTCACAAATATCCAAGAGCAGGGGCATTCTACCAGCCCCTCTATTTAGGCTTTTCTGACCCCATAACTGGAGTGTTCACAAGTGACTAGACTTTTAGCCCAGATTGCAATATTCGGCTCCCTTTGTCTGCCCCAGTATGGAACCACACAGCCCCTAACTTTCGTTGGCTAGCTGGCAGTTCTGCTAGCTTCTGGATTAGGCAGAGTTGGATGGAACTATGGCCTCTCTTATTCTGAACATTGTATTTCTATTAATAGAATCTAAGATTACAGTAGCTATAATGAGTGCCACATCCCTCTTATGACTTAAATTGAGCTTTCAGTTTACTAAAACCGTTGACCTCTTTTTTGGTATAGAGATGTCTAGCCTAATCTCTCCCATCTTGTAAAGATTCAATTGATTTCTTCTTAAAACTTAAATGTAAGATTTTGCATTTATCCCTATTCATTCAGCCTTTTTCCATTGTCAACAACAAAGTACCCCTTAGGCTGAGAATTCACCTCTAAACACATCCTCCATTTGCTTGGGGCCACACTGGGCCCAGGAAAAATAACCCTTTTGAAAGGATAGAGAAACCAGTGAAGATAAATTGGCCCTGGGGTTAGTGAGGATGGGGTTTTTTGTTTGTTTGTTTGGGGGGGGGGGTTGGCAAAAATAGATCTCTCAGTCAAAAATGTTTTAGAAGTGATTGTCAAAGGGAAAGAAGTGACAAATTATTCAAAACATAATCAATCATTAATAGGGAATCAAGACATCCACCTGAGCTATTTCCTCTGTCTTGATGACTGATCATGTGCACAGGTACATTTTGCCAAAAGGAGAACAATCGATTGTCAATGAGTTGGGTGCTGTGCTGAGCAGAGTTAGGAACCTTGGTCTCCAAAAGTATGAGTAAAGCCTTCCATCTAAGGCAGTGGTTCTCAACCTTCCCAATGCCATGACCCTTTAATACAGTTCCTCATGTTTTGGTGACCCCCAACCATAAAATTATTGTCATTGCTACTTCATAACTGTAATGTGGCTACTGTTATGAATCGTAATGTAAACATCTGATATGCAGGATACATTTTCATTGTTACAAATTGAACATAACCCACAGCTGATCGAAGGGTTCAATATGGTCTAATGCAGCATACTTTTTTAATTAATTAATTGATTGACTTTTAGTTTTCAACATTCACTTTCATAAGATTTTGAGTTCTAAATTTTCTCCCCCTCCATTCCTCTTCCCTTTTCCCAAGAAGGCATGCAAATTGATATAGGCTCTACATGTACATTCATATTAAATGTATTTTCACATTAGTCATGTTGTAAAGAAGAATTAGAACCAATAGGAAGAAACACAAGAAAGAAGAATTCCATTATGAAAATGGAGTTGTCTTAGACCCTTGCATTGTTGAGAAGAGCTACGTCTATCAAAGTTAGTCATTGCACAATGTTGGAGCAAACCCATCACAGAATGACCTATAAGATGTCTGGGGAGGATGACTCCAAGGGACTGTCAGCCAGGGAGGTGTAAAAGACCATTTTGCTTTCTATTCCTTCCTCTCGAAACAGTAGTCTTTACAGACCTCTACACAGGTTGCCCTGTTGAACCATGTATGTCCACAACGAGCATGAAACACTGTAGGCATTGTATATAGTAGGGCTGGCAACAGGAAGGGAGTGCACTTGGTTCAGCAAATTTAGCCACGTCCAGTAAATATAACACATATTCAAATCATATTAAATCATGCACTCTGGAAAATGTTTAGGCCCATTAATAACCCAACTGAAAAACAAAACCTTGTGTACTTCTAAGTCACCAAAGTTAGCAGAAGAAAAACATATGCCATGAAATAAAGTTTGATTTACATGCTCTTGAGTAAAGAGGGGCAATTAAAAATCTGGCATTTGGCAATTCAAAGGTTACTTGTAAGTCAAACTTTATTTAGAAGAGACACAATGTTATGTTCCTATCAAATTCATGTCTTGGATGTTGTATTTTTTTTAATTTCTCTCAACAGGCATTGTTTAAAAATAAATATATCATTGCTGCTTTTTGTGTGTGTAAGTCATTTGCCAATGATGCCCCCTCCCCCAGCTCTCCCTTGGAAAAAAAGAAGTAGAATTAAACAAATCAAACCAGCATCTTGATTGTGTCTGACAACATATGTCCTAATCCAAACCTTTAGTTTACCACTCCAATATAGAGAGAAGGAAAAGGGAAGAGGAAGGGAAGAAGCATTAATTAAGCACCGTGCTAAGCACATTACAAATATTATCTCATTTGATCCTCAAAACAACCCTAGTAGACAGATGCTGTTGTAATGTAATGTAATCGTAATGTGATGATGTCTTCATTTCACAGCTGAGGAAATTGAGGCAAACAGATTAAGTCACTGCCAATTCACACAGCCAATAAGTGTCTGAGGTCACATTCAAACTCAGGTCTTCCTAACATCCAGGAAGGCATGCTTCACCAGTAGTTCTCTGGAGTTAAAACACTGTGATAACCGTGTAAATTGTTTTCTTGGTTCTGCTTATTTTGATCTGTATCCATTTATATAACTCTTCCCAAATTTCTCAGAATTCTTTACATTCATCATTTCCTTTGGTACAATAATATTCTCAAAAACAAATGCCACAACTTGTTCAGACAGTTCCCAAACAATAAGTATACACTATCCTTTTAATTCTTTGCTTCATTTATTTTTGCACATGTGCCCTAAGTCCCTGTCTTTGACCTCTTTGGTAAATAGACTTGGTAACAATACCAATGGGTCAAGGCGTATATACCATTTAGCAACTTTTCTAGTAAAGTTCCAAATCACTTTCCAGAATGGTTGGATAAATTCACAGCTTCACCAGCTGTGCATTAATGTGACTATCTTCTGATTGCCCCTTCAACAATTACCATTTTCATCTTTGGGAGTGAGGTGAAACCTAAGAAATATTTTAATTTGTGTTTCTCTTATTTATTAATGAACTAGAGCAGAGGTGGAGAACCTGTGACCTTAAGGCTACATGTGGTCCTCTGGGTTCCCAAGTGTAGCCCTTTGACTGAGTTTGGATGCCGTCAGAGGGCCACACTTGAGGACCTAGAAGGCCATATGTATCCTTACGGCTGCAAGTTTCCCACCCCTGAACTAAAGTATTCCCTTCATATGATTTTTTGAGAGTCTGCATTACTTCTTTTAAAAACAGTCCTTATTTAAAGAGTAAGCCTTGCTACCCTTCAATATTGTTATCCATTTTGTTATGCAAATTGTTATTCAAAATACATATCATGTCTCCATGCCAAAATATTTTGACTTAAATTTTAGACCATTTTAGCACGTCTGAAAGAACTTTGGGATAATTTTCGCCCACTAGGTAGGTAGAAAGCAACAGAAAATGGATTGAGCAACTAAGCTATTGTGGAAATGCCTCGCATGAAGTAAGTATTTAATAAATGATTATTGAATTGAATCTTGCTGAATTTCTTCTGAGGTGGAGAATCCATATCTCTGTCCCTTCTTTGTTTACACTCCACTACAAGGAGCAGAAGAACACATAGGAAACAAATATACTCCCCAGTTCTTTGAGAAACGCAAAGATGGCTCTTAAGTGATTTCCTGTGAGCTTCACAAAGGTGTGACTCACCCATGTTTTGAGACAGTTAACTATAGAGATCACTGGATAGTAAAGTAATGTTGATTCATCCCTCGCGCGTCTTGCTTGGCCATTAAAGCCCTTCAAAATTGGGCTTTATCCTATGCTATGTATTTCAGATTTATTTCACATTATTCCCCTCACAAACTCTACACTCCACCCAGACTGTCCCACCTCCTGTTCCATAAGACTTTACCTCTCCCTACTTCCATGCTTCTGCCTCTTGGAACTCAGGAATCACAAGTACGTGAAACTTTTCCTGAAATCCATGATTGTTAATGCCCTCTCCCCAATGCCCTAGACAATATTTGTATATCTTTTGTGTTTACTTCTCTGTGTCCGTGTTCTAATTCCACCACAACCACCCGCTAAGCGGTGTGCTGCCTGAGAGCAGGGACAGTTTCATTTTGGCCTTTATGTCCCTGGCGCCCACCACATGTTCTTGCGTGTAGTAGGAACTTGACAAATGCTTGTTGAATCTAATTTAATTGAGCCAAGTATAAACATAGTTATGGGACTGAAAGTGAGAGGAGTGCAGGGAAGAGGGAGGTCTGTTTTTTTCTGACCTCAGCAGAGAAAACATCAAGGACATCTAGTGCCCTCTTGGCAATAATCTTCTGAGAATTAATAAGGAAATAGCTCTGCAATATTTCAGTCTCTGAGGACAGAAGCTATTATTTTTGCTTCTTCTGTGTTTATCAGATATGTGTCTTTCTAAATATTAACTACAAGACTAAAGCAAGCAAAACGATGCCACTATGAGACATTATATCTAAAGAAGTAGGTGAGGTTCACTGAGTGATTAACCTGCCATCTATTTGGAACCTTTTTAGAGAAGAACGCTACCATGCTCTGGGATGTTCTGTTTGAACTGGTGGCTTACTAAATTGATGCTGAGGGCAAGAGACAGTGCTAATTAGTGCATGAGTTTTTTCACATCTGGAAATCTGGGGATAACTCCTTCTTGGGTCAAAAGTGAAAATGAGCTTGCTTCTCTCACCCTGATTCCTGTTGACATTTTCATCATCACAAAACTGTCCTATTATTTGGTATGACTACCACCAGCCTGTGTCAAGAGAGTCTCAAAATTGGAGCAGCAGGGGAGGGGGGCAGACCCAGTCTATGTTGTGGCATGTAGGGAAAGTTTCCAGATATCATTCTCTATTATATACATGGCAAAAGCCACTGCCTTTCACCCTTTGCTTGTATGTACAGTAAATTCCCACACACTGCTTTTAAAGGGGGTGAAAAAGAGAATTAATGGTGCATATCCAATCTAAAAGAGAGTGTTATCCACTTTATATCACTCGTTCTGTTACATTTCATTGATTGTGCCACATCATCTTGAGTCACGTAAGCATACAAAATGATGCAATATAGGAAAGGGAAAGATTCCACACAATGAAATGTCACACCACATAGCATATCTTACACAAGCTGTGTCTATATGTGCATGGAAGACTCAGACATGACTTATAATTTGGTAGTTCTCTCTGATTTGCTATAGTCAATTTATACATCTCAGTAAGCAGAGGGAACCCAAAAATATCAACCCTTTGCAGAACTGTCTTGATAAAATGTATTCAATTGGATTGATGAAATCTTTCAGGTGCATCTGATTAGGTTGAACACACATAGTCATAGCCTCTAGGTAAATGGGGATGGACTCAATGATTTTGTGGTTTGGTCCGTTTGTTTGTTTGATTTATTTTTTGAGATTAGGTCTCCTTATTTTGACCAGCTTAGAATGCAGCTGCTGCTCACAGACCCTTACCAACTACTAATCTGCATGGAAGCTTTGACCTACTCTGTCTCCAAATTAGGTCAGCCCCCACCCCCACCCCCCCACCCCCACCCTTTTAGGCAGATTGGTGTGCCCCACACCCAATCCTGCTATCCTGCTCCTGGGATTTCATCACATTGGTGCCAGAGAGGCACTCATAGTCCTACCATAGCTCAGAACTCCTAAACTTGAGAGATTTACCAGCCTCAGTCTCCCTAGTATCAGGGACTTCTATGATTTTGAAAGGATGTATTTTGTTTCTATTGAGGGAAGTAAAAAAAAAAATCACTCAGAAATCAAGATTTTTTTTTTTTGCATTTCAGGACATTATTAAACATCTATATATTTGGAAATAGTTATCTTCACAGACTAAGAGGTGAATATTCAAGCATTTGGGGCATGCACATGTATGAAATACGCTGTGGTTTCAGTAGTATGTATTCTACTGTACATTATACAAATTGTGACTCCTTTAGGGTGTCACAGGGTGAGATTTTGGGCCTAGGATTGTTTTCCTTGTCCAGGGAGTATTCATGGCAAGGGAAGTGATAGTCTCAGATGTGTGGTCAGACTAAATCTTGAGCATTAGGTTCAATTCTAAATGCCCCATTTTAGAAAGGACAATAATAAGCTCAATAGTATCCAGAGGAAAGTGACCAGGATCGTGAAGGGACAGCACAGAGTCAGGAAGACCTGAGTTTGAATGTGACCTCAGACACTTCCTAGCTGTGCAATCCTTGGCAAGTGACTTAATTTATGTTTCCCTCAGTTTCCTGGTAGAAGGAACGTAATAATAGCACCTACCCCCCAGGCAGGGCAGTTAAGTGGCACAATGGATAGAGTGCTAGGCCTGGAGTCAGGAAGATAAGTTCAAATCCAGTCTCAGACATTTACTAGCTGTGTGACCATGCGTAAGTCATTGCAGCATCAACCGTACTAGCATACCCAGAATGGCTGCTAGCACAGGTTCTTAGATCTGCTTTACTTGGAAAGACAGATGTTTAAGAGGTCAACAGTCTTTTAACTACATTCAGTAGTTCAGGGGAAAAGTCATCACCCTAAACTTCAGAGAAAATACAGAGAAATAAAGACCAACAGACAGGCCTCTGACTGCCTGAATCAACTATACACTTTACATACATCCTTGGATCGAGAAAGCCTTCACAGCAGAGCAGTCAAAGAACTCTGAACATACAGCCACTCAGAATTTTGACCAAGGAATCACAAGATTGTTCTTATAAGTGAGCCCCCAAAGCAAAATACCAACTCGGAGAGAGAGAGAGAAAGAGAGAGTGAGAGAGAGAGAGAGAGAGAGAGAGAGAGAGAGAGAGAATGAGCAAGAGAGAGAGAGAGAGAGAGAGAGAGAGAGAGAGAGAGAGAGAGTGTGTGTGTGTGTGTGTGTGTGTGTACACACACATGTGGGGTGTGTACCTCAAAGCAGAAGGCATCACAACCCTCCTGACTCAGTGCCTAATTAGAAATTAGCAAAAGGTGTGAAAGCCTTCCTACAAGCAAGCCTCCTCTAAGCAAGGTTCCATGGGTTCCACCTGAGGCCTATTAATGGGTGGGGAAGATCTTAAATCCCATTAATGTTACAATCATTTAACCCTTTTTTCCTCAGTTTTCTCATCTATTAAATAAGCCAAAGAAGGAAATGGCATATCATTCTAGTATCTTTGCCAAGAAAACCCCAAAAGAGGTCATGAAGAGTTGGACATGACTGAAAAACAACTAAGTTAACCTCGAAGTTTACCAAAACTTCCCAGGCAGGTAAAGGTCATTAATGGTGTTGAGAGAATAAAATGAAATAATAATTATCAAATGCTTAGCACAGCGTCAGGCACAAAGTCAGAATTATATAAATGTTATTCATCATCATCATCATCATTTCTATACCATGAGAAATGGTTGAAGGAAGTGAGGATTTTTAGCCTAGAGCAGAGTCTAAAAAAGGGTGTGACAGTCATCTTCAAATATTGCAAGGGCTGTTGTCCACTGAAGGATTATATTTGTTATGCTTGGCTTTGGGGGACAGAACTAGAAATGGGTAGAAGTTACAAAATGGCAAATTTAGGTTTGTAAGGAAAAGTTGTGAGTTGTTTTATATTTTGTTTTTTGTTTTTCAATTTTGAATTTCTCAAAGTGGAATGGGCTCCCTGGGGAGTCTGATCTGAAATCTAGCTAAAACTCAATGACCATTTGGAAAGCATATTCTGTAGAGGTTACTGGTTCAAGAGTGTGTTGGACTAGATACACACAAAGGTCCCTTCTGACTCTGAGATACTGTGATTCCTGTGATAATCTATGTCCCATTCTGATAGATTCTGTGGACAAGGCAGAATTAGTCATT
This sequence comes from Pseudochirops cupreus, assembly GCA_028627135.1. Lineage (NCBI taxonomy): Eukaryota > Metazoa > Chordata > Mammalia > Diprotodontia > Pseudocheiridae > Pseudochirops > Pseudochirops cupreus. The sequence goes on along the minus strand of CM053580.1, from coordinate 428,175,527 downwards.
CATCATTAGTCATTAGTCATAGTCATTCAAGCAATGGTCAATTCATTTTTTTTTCTTTTTGGCAAGGTAATCAGAGTTATGGGACTTGCCCAAGGTCATACAACTGCTACCAATGGTCACTTTATGAAAGGGTTTAAAGAAGAATTTGGAGGGGTTGGAATTTAATTCCCTTTAGCAGGGTCAAAAAAGTTGGCATAGAACAATAACCAATCCACAACTTTGCCTGCTGTGAAGTCAGCTGAAGAGAGAAAGGTCAGTAGGACCACTGGGGAGACCTAGAGAATCTTGATGGGGCAATTGTACCCATGCTTCCAGACTATTAGGAGGTAAGTTGTCTGACAGGATTCCCTCGGGAAGGAAGCATGAAAATGCCTCCCATCCCACAAGAAGCACGTGCCACTACCCCACATGTTGGAACCCTGGGTCACAGGCCCATTGGCTCCTTATTCATTATACCCTGTGATGGTGTAATACATTTTGTTTTGTTACCTACCTCCTTGCAAAGATTGCACTAGCCAATCATCAGGGATCCAAGGGTCCAGAAGAGAATACCCAGGGACCAGGCCTTTTGTACACAGGTACTCTAGGGCCTTAGGACTAATGCAAGAACTTGATCTACATCTGGCTCAAGCAAAAAGACTAGGAAAAAGAATCTAGGTCAAGTTCTAAGTAGTTCTCAATAGCTCCTCTTCCTTAAAAAGTCAGTGAAACTCCTTCCTTGGATAGTGAGACCTGTCACACTCTGGCCCCAGGGTACTATAAGCATCCTTAAACAAGTTAGAATATCTTTGCCTAAGAAACCACAGAGGAGAGTGGATAGGTTACACCATGGTCAGATGTTCTAAAGAATAGAATTCGTAATGGAATCCTAAAGCAGGATTCAAGAACAAGGTAATAGCGTAAGTTTGGAGTTAGGCATCAAGAAGGACCAAAGAGATGGTCCTGGGCCCTTTGACTTTTGCAATCATAAGAATTCACGGGAAGGGCAGAAGGCAGAAGAACTCTAAAACAGATTAATTAAAAACAGAAAGGTGTGGAGAAGAGGGCAGAAATTTTATCTGCATCTTGTATAATAATAATAGCACTTACATAATGACACTTTAAGATTTGCAAAGTTCTTTACATATATTTTCTCAAGTAGTTACTATTATTATCACCAATTTATAAATGAGGAAACTGAGTCCAAGGGAGACTAATCAGCTTGCCCTGAATAAGATACTATTTGTCTGAGGTGGGATTTGAACTGGGTCTTCCTGGTTCCAGGTCCAACATGCTATTTATTGTGCCACCTAGCTGCCAAGAGATTAATCGACTCACAACTAAGAAAAGAGAGAAATGAGGGATAAGTCAGGCAAATCCTGAGGAGCCAAAAGTTGAATCATACTTTCCAGTTTTCCTTTAGATTTTACTGTCGTGTAGATATGGCCTCCAATGAGAATCTTACTCTTGCCTCATCATGGCAGGGAGGTGACCCTGGATTCCTGAAAGCAATGAAGTGAAGCAAAGCTCTAGCAACTTGTACCAGGCCAGAATAGCTTTGCGACTGACCAGGTAAGAACTCAATACCTGTTGTTCAAGAACCAGAAAAGGTAGATCTAGAGCTAGGGAAACCTTCGACTAAGGCTTTGGACTATTGCAGTTTATCCAAGCTGGGGTTGAATCCAGAATGACAAAAATCACAGATCTGTGAAAGGAAGAAGACATACCCCTTGCTCCTGCCTTCATGAGAATATTTTGAGATGAGTCTCTGGTTCTATAGTTTTCATTGTCAAATTGTGTAAAATCTTTGGAATACTTAACAACTTCTCCATGCCCCAGCAGGTTAGCAGGTCGGTTTAAAAAGGTAATAGTACCCCCATAGCTTCTTCCAACATTAATGAGAATTATCAATAGGCTCTCTGTGAAAATTATTGACTTCATCAATAATATTTTGCCAGTTACAAAGGTCATCTGCAGCAGAAAGGTCACACAAAACATCCCTCAGTCATGGGTAACGTGCAGGCAATTGTTAAGGTCAACACTGTTCCCCATTTCTTTAATTAATATTTTAGAATAAGTATTAATTGAGCTGCAATAAGAAGAGCAGGTCATTTGACAAAAGCTAGTGACAGGATGGCAGTCCCGTCTGCAGAGTGTATCTAACCACAGCTAACACCCTCAAAGCGTTAATTCCATTTTATGTCTTTCACATTTAATAGCAAATTTGCCATTTAATCTTTAAGACAGAAGTTACTTATTCTCAATCTACCTCTCACTTGCACTGATATAATCTCATGCCACTCAGACTGGCCTGTGGCATGAAGCCCATCACACTTTCAAATCAGGTCCATTTTTTCATTAGCTCATATCCTTCCTGAGGTGCCCTCCTTTACAGATGGCTGATCAGCAATCAACACTAGTTTGTTTCAATCAGAAAAGCAGCCGTAACTTCTCATTTAAAGACTGTTCCTGGAGAAGCACATTAACGAAAGGCATAGAGAGCTGGCATTGAGGCAACGATGACTGTAACAATGGATTTTTTTTAAAGGAAAACACAGTTAAAATCCTGGTTTAAAAAAAATCCTTTATGTTTGTATAAGACCCCACTAAACTCAAAACATTTATTCTAACAAGCTTGCCCTAATTAATAATGGTGAAATCACTTTCCCTTTGTCTCTAGAAAGTGATAAATAATCCCAATTTTTCAGCTGTGGAAACTAAGGCACAGTATCACATGCTTTAACTATTGTCCTTTAGAATCATAAGCAGCTCAAAATAGAACAAAGGTTCCTGAAGCAATCCTGCATAAATCTTATGCACTAAGGCTCATAAAAATCATACAATCATAGAACCACTGAGTTTAGAAGAGACCTTGGAGGTCATGCTGTCCAAGCCCCTGCCCAGCGCATGAATACCTTTTGTGACATCCCTGACAAGTGGCCATCCAGTGTCTGCTTGAACACATTATGCGAAGGAACATTCACTACTTAATGAAGCAAACTATTACATATTTGGACAGGGAGAAATACTGCTGTCAGGAATTAAAAACCAGTACAATTTTCAAATGCATTGCCAAGAATCCTATTTCACTTCTAACACCCAAACACTGGAGGCAGTAGAGGCAGCTTGGCAGAGTGAGTTGAAACCTGAGTTTAAATCCGGCTTCCACTGCTTATGAGCTCTGTGAACCTAAGGAAGTCATTTAGCATCTCTAGGATTACATGCCATTATCTGTAAAATGACAGGGTGGGACTTGAAGACCTCTAATGTTCCTTCCAACTCTAAATATATGATATTATGGACCTCTACTATACTACTATACTACCCTTTTGTAACAGTAATCAATTTAGCAGATACTTAGCCCTTAGTAACTTAGGGCTAAGTATGGAAAGTGTGAGCTCTGCCTCCTGTTGAGAGGGTGTGAACTCCTCTGCTACTGATGTGGCAGAAGGGAGTTGGCTGAGACAGGAGGCCAGTGTGTGTATATAAGAAGAGTTCTAGAGACAGAGAGAAAGAACCAGAATGTTCCTCCTGGTGGCTCCTGTTGGAGGAAGCAGGATTGTCCCAGCATCTGGGAGCTGGGCTGCTAGACTGAAGAAGTGAGTTGGAGTTTTCTTGAGAAAGAGAGAGAGAGAGTTTCTCTCCCAGCATCTAGAAGCTGACTGAGAACTGAGTTGGAGTTTTTCTTGAGACCAGAATCTGGTGAAGGCCAAAGTGGTTGCTGCTACTGCCTAGAAGGCCAGTGTTGCTGCTGCTACCTGGAAGGCTAAGTTTTCTACTGGATCCTAGGGTCAGCTGAACTGCTGGAGGACCGAAAAAGCATGATTGGGATAAGCTTTTGTTGATTCATGGCTTGGCTGATCTTTGAGTTCCTGGCAACAGAAGTGGTGAAGGGTTTGAGATGTGCTGGACCCTGTGAACTTTGGTGTGTGCCAGGGACTGCCCAGAGGACTGGACAAGGACCTGGGAGCTGTCTACTTCTGAGGACTGGACAAGAACCTGGGAGCTGTCTGCCCCTGAATCCAGGTGACTGTTTGGTGGATTCAGGAGGAAGCTGGGACCATGGAAGGAGATCCAAGGAATCAGAGAGACCACCCCAAGTCAAGATGAAGAAAAGGTCTCCCCTTGGATGAAATTGAGGTTTGCTGGACACTGAGGGGTGGAGGGTTTGTGTAGTTTTCCAATGACTGTACTTAGTGATTAATGATATTTAGTAATTGTGAATCTAGATTATTGACTGATTAAGT
>CM053580.1:428141773-428170801 GCA_028627135.1 Pseudochirops cupreus | reverse complement strand
TTCTAATGTTAAGCTGTTGTGAACACTATATTGTGATTTTCTGTGATAAGATGTAATGTTGTCAATATTGTACTGTATCTTGATTTGTTATGAATATTATGTTATGATTTGTTGTGAATGTTTGCCTTAATTTGTAATGGAATAAATGGAATGTTCACTATACAGTGTAATCCAAACCTTAAAAGCTGTTCACAGTAGCATTCTTTGGGGAATCTGCTTGTGCATGTCTCATTCTCCCTTATCCTATCCCTCTCTCCACCTGTCTCAATGATTTTCCCATAGATAGATAATGACAGGTAGTGAGAGAGATGAAGGAAGGAAGGAAGGAAGGAAGGAAGGAAGGAAGGAAGGAAGGAATGAAGGAAGGAAGGAAGAAAGGATGAAAAGAAAGGAAGGAAGGAAGGAAGGAAGAAAAAGAGAGAAATACATATGGATGATAGGAGAACAGATGAATAAAAGAATGAATAAATGAATTAATGGACAGATGAATGAGTAAATTAATAAACATACAAATCTATAGATAAGCAAATAACCAACTAAAAAACTAAAAATAAATTACATAAATGGCTGCGTAAGTGAACATGTACACACACATATTATCTAGTATCAATAGACAGAATAGTTAAAAGTGAATAGGAAGTGTAATAAAAGAACTGGATCGTGTTTTGGGCTATTTCCCATATGTACACGCTGTCATTCTCTTTCTCTCTGTTCTCTGGGCCAATGAGCCAATGTTCTGCCCTATGACCCGCCTCATGGAGGTTAAGCATTTACAGTTTTTCAAAAGCTGCTTAATTCCACGTTGGGAGATGTTGACTTAAATAGCAAGAGACTTTGACATTATTTTCTCGTCTTGCTCATCTTTCTTGTACTTCACTTAGATGTGACACACTTAACACAAATACATACACATACCACCCCCAAGCACACTCACATACATACACTATACACACAACACACATATGCATACACATACTCACACATACATTCAGGCCCACACATAATATACATGTCAGATAATGAATTTTGTCACGCAGTTAATGGAACAATTCAACATTTAATCCTCAACAAGTTGATGCAATCATTTATTAAATAAGATTAAAAAAAAAATATATATATATATATATATATATATTTTTTAACATTCACTATATGTATTCTTTCCAAATGTTGTGTGGAATTTTGTTTGAGTACCTATTGTTCCCACTGTTGAGAATGATATCAGCCTTCCATTTCCGTAACTAAGGTCCATCTACGTAGTTGTGGCTATAAACCTATGAGACTGATTTTCATTATTTTTTTTTAGCAAGTACCTCCTACATATAAAACCCTACACAAAGTATTGCAGATGCTCAGATAAATCAAAAAGCCCTGGCCCCCAAGGAGTTTACATTATACTGGGGCCCCAGTGATCTTTATCCCCTTCAAAGTAGGCATTTTGGAAGTTGTTCCAGTAGTACTTTCTTCCCAACACTTTGAAAACACCTGTTTTAGACTTACCTACAGATTTACTTTATAAGTCATATAATAAAAATCATTGAACCATAGATTTCAGAGATGGAAGTCCTCTTACAGATCACCTAGAGTCTAGATTATGGTGTCAAACTCAAATAGAAATGGGGTCACTAAACCATGCATTAGGACCTCTTCAGTCCACATGTTGACTTAGAAAACCACATAGTAGCATTGTCTATGTTCTTTCACATTTTTTATTTATTTTGTTAAATGTTTTCCAATTACATTTTAATCTAGTTCATTCTCATTGGGAAGTGTTGTGAGCCACATGTGTGTTTAATAACCCTGATCTAGACCAGCTTCCTGTAATTCATAGATGAAGAAACTGAGGTCCACAAAAAGTATAGAAGTGACTTGCCCAAGGTCATATATCTAATAGTATGATGGAAAGAGCATTTTACATAGGGTCAGAGGACTTGTATTCAAATCCCTCTTGGGCTTCTTACTAGCCATATGACTTTGGACAAGTTACATAGCCACTCTGGGATTTAGTTTCCTCATCTGCAAATAAAGACATTGAATTAGATGGTCTCTAAAGTTCCTTCCAGCTATAAATTCTATAAATCTCTAATTCTCTCAGGCCTCTTGACTCCCCAGTTCAGTGATAATTCCACTGTATGAGGCTGCTGTCTCATTACCTTATGGTCATACTTCATTTGTCCCCAAAATAGTCATAATAATAGCTGACTTTTTCTATAGTGCTTTAAGGTTTATAAAGTGCTTTTTACATGCTGCCTATCTCTTGACAGACAGATGATGAACTCAGGATGCAGAACAAGACATACATTTGCTGTCACAACCACTGTGGAAATGTGTTTTATTTGACTGTATATTTGTTACAAAGGCTTTGTTTTTTTTTCTTTTTTTCCAAGGAGGAGAGGAGTAGGATAGGGAGCAAAAGAAAAAGATAAGAAAGAGGGCCATAGAGTCATTTCTTTAATGCAGAGACTAGACCGGGGGGAAGGTCAGAAAGAAATAAAGGCAAACAAGACAGATCTAAAAGCTATATGTCGAACTTAAAAAAGAAAAGCAAGCTATAGATCACAGAGATCTGGAGTTTCATAATCCATCTCTCTCTCTCTCTTTCTCTCTCTCTCTGTCTTTCTGTCTCTGTCTCTCTCTGTCTCTGTCTCTCTGTCTCTGTCTCTGTCTCTCTCTCTCTCTCTGTCTCTCTCTGTCTCTCTCTCTGTCTCTCTCTGCCTGTCTTTCTGTCTCTGTCTCTCTCTCTCTGTCTCTCTCTCTCTCTCACTCTCTGTCTCTCTGTCTGTCTCTGTCTCTCTCTCTCTCTGTCGCTCTCTCTGTCTCTCTCTCTCCCTTTTGGTTCTACTATGTATATGGAAATCCCCACTTAGGCATTTTTTGAGATAAGAAAAAAAATTTTAAGTTATTAATATACCATCTTTCACTCAATCCTCTCAACACACGTTGATCATAGATTTTACTGATGGTTCTGGCATCCAAATAGGTTATGTCCATTTCCAGGAAAAAAAAAATCCATTTTCAAAATAGGAAGACATCTCACCCTTTGGCTAACAAAAATGAATGTGCCATGGAGTCTTCCGGCTCTGCTTTAAAAAGTCTCCAAAATGAAACAAGTGGGCAGTTTCTCAAGGTAAAAACTTTGAAGAGCAAAGGATTCATTTGGATATTGAAATTGTAATTCATTTGTTTAAGAATAGTTTGCATCTTGTATGGCACACAAACCTGATGAACTCCAAAATTTCAAGTCAGTTTCTTAAGGACAAACACTAATCTTTGTATCTCTGGAGCTTACCACTGAACTGTGCTTATGGTATATACTTAATCAACGTGTACTGGATTTAGTTGGCACAAACCTATCTTGAAATCCTAGGACCATAAGAATAGGATAGGTCTTTATTTTAGGTCATTCAGTTCATTCCAGGATATCTACCATTAATGATGGGTTTGCTATTAAGAACTGTTCTAGGGGCAGCTAGGTGATGCAGTGAATATACCACTGGCCCTGGTGTCAAGAGGACCTGAGTTCAAATCTGACGTCAGACACTTAACACTTACTAGCTGTGTGACCTTGGGCAAGTCACTTAACCCCAATTGCCCTACCTTCCTTCCTCCAAAACAGATAAAATAAAAACTGTTCTAGGCACCCTTCATTTTTCTGTACACTCAATTTCAATCTAACTTCTGATTGCTGTTTTATTATTGGTGGAAGCAGAATCCCAATACTACTTTTATAATGAATACAGACACATAGCAATTGTCAAAAAAAAAAAACATTTATCCAATTCCATAGCAAGAGAGAAATCAGAGAAAGTATACATAGGAAAATATATATCAGACAACACAGAGGTGAAGGAGTTCTCTCATTGGGAGCAAAATAATTTGACTCAACCAACGAAGAGTCTCAGATCTCACCCAAGGGGAATTTCCCTGAAGTCTCTAGTATAGTAACCTATAAGAACATGATGGAGATTATCAGCTCCTCTCCTGTTGGTTTCTTCCTGGAGACTTATTCTTCCTTTAGCAGCCTGAAGCAGGGTCCAGTTTCTCTCTCAAAGCTGGAAGCCAAAAGCAATTGCAGAGTCTGAAACAACTCGGCAATTCAAAAAAAAAAACAAAAAACACACAAAAAAATTGGAAGAGCTTTCTGTGTGTTTCTCTCGATCTTTGTCTCTGTCTTCTGTCTCTGTCTGTCTCTATCTCTGTCTCTCTGTCTTTCTCTGTCACTGTCTCTGTCTCTCTCTCTGTGTCTCTGACTCTTTCTCTGACTCTATCTCTGTATGTCTCTCTGTCTCTCTCTGTATCTCTCTGTCTCTGTTTCTCTGTGTGTCTCTGTGTTTCTCTGTGTTTCTCTGTCTCTCTCTCTGTCTGTCTCTGTCTCTGTCTGTCTCTGTCTGTCTCTCTGTCTCTCTGTCTCTCTCTCTCTCCCCCCCCTCCCTCTCTCTCTCCCCAACTCATTCCCCTCACTCAAAGACAGGACACTGATCTCAACCAGTGAAGAAAGAGTCTCATACCAATGGGCTTTGGGACTGAAGTTACCTTTCAAATGAGGAAACTGTTTCTCAAACAGATAAAATGACTTGCCCAAAGTCATACAGCATATGAGTGGATAAAGCAGAAAGGCAGAATTCAGTCAATGTCTTCTGACCCCAAGCCCAGGGTTCTTTCAATCAAACCATAAGAATCAAGCTAATTATCATCTAATAGTTCCTTCCTACATACCACAGTTGGTGCTGAACATTCAGGCACTTTGTTTCAACAAAGTCTATTATGACAGCATATCACTACAGTGAAGCCCCACAGACCTCAAGACTTGACAACTTGTTATATTCCATGCAGTTTCCAGGACAGAAAAATTTCATTATGAGAAAAAAATCTGGACACTTTCCTGGTTGTTCTCTATATTGACATTTCTCCCACATGAGAAATTACTTCAGGAAGGATTTGTGGACAAGTAACCATCAAATGAAGCCAATCAAGTAGAGCCTTCTCCTTTCTTCTGGACTGCTGCCAGATCTGCCAGATCAGAATCACATAGGATCTCATGTACGATATAACTTTCCTAAGAATAAGAAGAATTTGTGTTACAGTGGAGAGAATGCTAGATTTGAACTTCAGATGACCTTGGGTCAAATTTCCATGCAACTATTCACTACTTGGGTAAACTTGGACAAGCCACATGATTTTTCTGGGTCTCAGTTTGCTCATCTGTAAATTGAGGGAATTAGACTAGATGAGTTCTAAGGTCCTTTCAAGCTTTAAGTGTATGATCCTATGACTAGCCCTATATACACATTCAAGGTCAGTTGGGGAAGGAGATTGACCCAAATATGAATGACAACTGAACAGATGTTTTCACCTGAACCAGTCGCATTGCCTTTATCAAACATGTATTGTGTTTCTTCCCACTAAAATTTGGCTTATATGTATAAAGATGACAAAGAGAATGGTAGTATGAAGCTATACAGTATGGATAGTGTGGCTGATGCTGGACCCTGTGTTACATGACATTCTGCCTTACTCTCAATCAGTGACTCTCCCAGGAACATCTTTCAGATTTTTGGAGAAAATGGCAAAAGGGGTGACCCAGTTGTTAAGAGAACAGGAAATTGCATTATCAAATATCCTGAGGATAAATGAGAATATTGAGGATTAAAATTGGCAAATAGAATCAAGGCAAGTCTCATCAGTGATGCTAGCACACACAAGTCATCAGCAGCCCTGGAAGTACACACAGAATCATTCTCAGATCCCCCAAATATTGTTGGCTTGAGCCATTTTTGTGAACATGAACTCTTCTAGGAAAATGAAGAAATATCCTAAAGAAAATGACAAAAGTTAATTCCTCAGTGAGCATGCAGGGAGTTCGAATATTTTCACTAGTGGAAAACATGCCAACTATGACTTTGACATATCACATAAACACCTAAAAGATGCCATGGCCAGATTTGTCCAGTTTTTCCTACTTCCTTTGTTTGATGAGAGCTGCAAAGAGAGAAAGAGAGAGAGACAGAGGTAAATGTACTCTCTTTCCTATCTGGGCAGCAACTGAGGCTTCTCTCTTGCCTGGTCCATTTATGATTTGCAGTAGATTATTCAGGAGAGACCATTAGAAAGCCCAACTATGTTAAGACCAGGGCTATTGTGATAAATGTTTAGCAACTATCTCTCTGTATAAAAAAATTTGCACCTGACACACTTTTAAGTTTAATCTGCATTACTGACATTTTCTTCATCATTTTATTAAGTCTAGACTATCAACAAAACAATAAATCAAACCCAGATTTGTAGTATATTCTGATTTCTGTGAAAATGCTTACATTAAAATTTTAACAATCAGCACATGCTGGCTTGAGCGCACCCATGTAGACATTTATGCCTCTCTCAATACAGTCTACAGTCATGTTAGCTTTTTTGGTGACATCAAACTGTTGATTCATATTCAGCTCATAGTCACTAAAATGCCCAGATCTTTCACAGACAAAAATGGCTGTCTTGTCATGTCTTGCCTATATTATATTTGTGAAAGAGATTCTTTTGAACTCAAGTTGAAGACTTTACTTTTAACACTATTAAATTTCACCTTCTTAAATTTGGACCCATATTCTAGCATATCAAGATCTTTTTAGATCCCAATTCTGTCATTTAGGGTATATGTTATCCTTCCATATTTTAGGGCATTTCCAAATTTGATTAGCATGCTACCTCTGCCTTTATCCCAGTCATTTATAAAAAATACCAAATGATACAGGACCAACCAAAGATTTTTAATGTGTTCTCCTATAGACTTCTTTCCAAACTAACATTAAATCAATGATGACTACCTTTTGGGCACAGTCATCCCACCAATTCTGAATTCATATAATTGCACCATCATCTAGGTGACATCCATTCTTCATTTCTACAGGAATAGGATAAAAGTCTTTATCAAATGCTTTCCTAAAATCAAGATAAATGGTATCTACAGCATTCCTCTAATCTAACCATATAGTAACCCCGTCAAAAGAAAAAACAAGATTAGTCAGGTTTGGCCTGCTCTTGATGAAATTCTGCTATGATCTTTGTGATTATTACTTCCTTTTCTCTATATTCACTAATTATCTCTTCAGTAAATACATTCAAGCATGTCTCCAGGAATTAAAAGTAAGCTCACTTGCCTATAATAAGACAACTACTTTCTCTTCCATTTTTTGAGAATTGGGAAAACATTTGTCCTCCTATTATAAAGCACCTCTCCTGTTCTCCACAATCTTTCAAAGATCAGTGATAGTGGCTTGGCAATCATATCTGAAAACTGTTTAAAGTATCTGATGATGCAGTTCAACAGAGCCAGGTCACTTGAATTCTTCAAAGACAACTATATGCTCCTTATCCCCTAGTTGTTATTCTTAAATATCGACCCTAAAATAAACCACTTTTTTCTTTCCTTTCCAGTACAAAGCCTTCTCTCCTTCACAGAGAAAACAGAAGCAAAATAAGGGTTGAGCAGTTCTGCCCATTTGCTTTTATCAATGATCAGTATCCCATCCAAACAGTGCTTCTGGCTTCCTTTAATCCTATTTTTCCCAACAGAAGCTTAAAAAGGCCCCTTCTTAACCTTAGCTTTCCTCACCAACCACAAATCATCTGGAATCATCACACTCTTGACACCATCTTAAAGATGATACCATGTTTTTCTGTTCATCCTCCATTACTTTTCCTCACTTCCATATCATTAACATATATTTTTTTAAATGTAAGATGGTTGCTGAGTTACATATGTTTCTACTTGAATCCCTTGAGGCAACTACTTTTTTCCCCTTCCCATCTAAATTGTTGCTTTTTGTTTTGCTTGTTGTTGTTGAGGGAACAGGGGTAATTTTGTTCTTAAAGCTTTCTCTCCCTACTAAACTAACTGCCCCCTGTTGAATTTTAGCCTATGATGCTACATATGCTTTCTCTGAATCTATCAAAAACTGTTCTCCCCAAACCTAAGGCACATATTAGACTTGTCCAGGGTCACCCACCCTGGGGCAGAGGCTGAATCCAGGTCTTCCTGATTCTGAGACTAGTTCTCAATCCACTATTACACATTGCTTCTTTTTCTTACCTCCTTTTCAGACCCAGCTTGGGCCCTACCTGTCCATGAAGTCTTTTCATCATCCATGATTATCTTTTTCTTTTCTAACTACTTTATGATTTCTTATCGGTAGTGAACAATTAGCTTATTATAATGTTGTTTCCTGTTTGCATACCATAATTAACACTTTGCTTAATTAATAAATGTCAAATAGCATGGGTTGGAAGAAATGACTTTTACATGTATCTTATTCTAAATGTAGTTTATGAACTGTCTATTTTGATTCCAAAATCTCCCATTTCTGCACCATCACATGTACTGACTCCCAAGACCGCAATGCACTCCATCCTAACCTCTGTCTCTTAGTATTCTTAGTTACCTTAAGGTTCATCTGAAATCAGTCCAACAAAAAAATTTATTAAGTACTTATTTTGTGCCAGGCACTGTAGTAAGCATTGGAAATATAAATGCAAGCAATAGGAAGGTGATATCTGCCCTGAAGGAGCTAACGTTCTCTACTGGGGCAGACAACACAAAAGAAAGCTGAAAACATGTCAAGTATGTGGGGAGGAGAAGACATGAAAGAAATCTTGAAAGTCAGGAAAGGAGCCTGGAGAGGAATGAAAGAACGAACATGATTGGTCTGAGCCCCTCCTAAAAGTAAACTTATCAATCAGAGGAAGGGACTAGAGGGGCAAAGGGATCTTTCAGAATGAGCCACCAGACTTGGGTGGAGGAATACTACAGAGTAAGAAGCTACTAGGGAAGCAGCTGCCACCCCAAAGCAAAGCTTTTCTCTGTGCTCAATACCCCCAGTTACTGGTAAATTCTTCTTCCTCAGATTATCTTTTATTCTCTTATCTGTATACATATGGTATCATAAGAGAAATGTAATTTCCCTGAGAGCAGGCACTGTTTCATAATTTTCTTTGTGTCCCTAGGGTCTTAAATGTAATAGGTCCTGAATAAATTCCTGTTGTTCAGTTTGTTGAACTGCCATTTTGCTCATTCCTTTGCCTACAAAACCCTCTGTCCATCTGCCAACAGGTCCGATCAATCAACCAACAAGCATTTATTAAGCACCTACTACATGCCAAGCATTGTGCTCAGCCCTGGGGATATAAAGACAAAAAATAAAAAGTCTGTGCTCTAGAGGAGCCTACACTCCACAGGAGGAAAGATTTACATATGTAAATGGAAACTGAATAAATGAAAAATAAATACAGGTTAGTTAAACACAAGGTAGATGAGCAGAGAAGACAGGAGCAATTGGAAAGATCAGAAAAGTTTCATGCATGAGGTGATGCTTGAGCTTCTACTTGAAGGAAGAAAGGGACTTTTTGAAGTAGAAGTGAGGAAGGATTATATCCCAGGTATATAGCCAGTACAAAAGCACAGAAATAGGGCATGGGATGCTATGTGTGAAGAACAGAAAGGCCAGAATGGTTAGACTTAAGAGTAGGGGAAGGAGAATTACATTTAATGAGGCTGATAAAAGTCACTTATCCAAGATATATAAGGAAGTTCTTTTACATAAAGAAAACTGGAGACTTCAATAGGTAAATGATCCAAAGACACACAGAGGCAGTTTTTTTTTTGCATCGAAGTTTTAATTTATTTAATTATTTTTAGTTTCCAACATTCACTTCCATGAGATTTTGAATTCCAAATCTTCTCCCCATCTCTTTCTTTCCCCCACCCCAAGATGGCATGTAATTTGATATAGGCTCAACATACACATTCATTTTGAACCTATTTTCACTTTAGTCATGTTGTAAAGAAGAATTAGAACCAATGGGAGAAACCACAAGAAAAAAGAAACAAAAAAACAAAAGACAGAGAGCAAATAATATGCTTCAATCTGCATTCAGACTACATAGTTCTTTTTCTAGATATGGATAGCATATTCCATGATGAGTCCTTTGGAGTTATCTTTGACCCTTGCATTGCTAAGAAAAGATAAGTCTATCAAAGTTAGTCATCACACATTGTGGCTATTACTATGTACAACATTCTCCTGGTTCCGCTCATTTCACTCAGCATCAGCGCATTCGAATCTTTCCAGGTTTTTCCAAAGTCTGGCTGCTCATTATTTCTTATAGCACAATAGCTTTCCATTACATTCATATACCACAATTCGTTCAACCATTCTCCAACTGATGAGCATTCCTTCAATTTCTAGTTCTTTGCCATCATAAAAAAGAGCTGCTATAAATATTTTTGTACATGTAGCTCCTTTTACCATTTGTATGATCTCTTTGGGATACAGACCTAGAAGTGGTATCACTGGGTCAAAGGGTACACACATTTTTATAGCCCTTTGGGCATAGTTCCAAATTGTTCTCCAGAATAGTTGGACAGTAGTTCACAAAATAGTAGAGAACTCCACCAACAAAGCATTAGTGTTCCGATTTTCCCACATCTCCAGCATTTATAATTTTTCTGTTTTGTCATGTTCACCAATCTGATAGGTGTGATAGGGTACCTAAGAGTTGTTTTGATTTGCATTTCTCTAATCAATGAGGCAGTTCTTGAAGGAAGAAATCCAAGTCATCAACAACCCATCAATTGAGGAATGACTGAACATATTATGACCTGACCAGAACTCTCTTATCAAGACTGGTAAAGGCCATGATCCCTTTCATTCAGTATTCAACTTTCCAAACTTCTTTTCCTCCTTCTCCCTCCTCCTCAACAATTGCCTTACCAGTCTGGCAAGACCTCACTCTTGTAGCCATCCTCCCCACTTTTTAACTCCTCTTTATGAATTGTCTTTTCATATTAGAGTTCCATGAAAGCATAGACTGTCTTATTTGCTTTGTGTTTTATCTCTAGTACATAGCACAGTACCTGGCACATAATCAGCCATTAAGATATGTTTCATCTATCAATCTATCTATTTGTTATCTATCTATTTACCTATCTGTCTGGCATATGATTGTACTGGAATATAATTGAACCCTAATAAATGATGACAGGGATAAAATATGTGCTTTGCAAACCTTAAAGTACTATATTAATGCTAGCTATTATGATCAAAGAAACATGGGAGGACTTGTATGAACTGATGCAGAGTGAAATAAACTGAATGAGGAAAACAATTCATACAAAACAACAAGAGATTTTTAAAGATGTAGACTTTGGTTCCAGAGGATCCTGACAGAGAAGTGATAGATTAAAAGTGCTGAATGAGACATAATTTGATTTTGCTTGTCTATGTATGTTTGTTTGCTTAAAAGATTGTGCTTTTCCTTTATTCTTAATTTGATGATATGGGAATGAGGAGGGAGATGGGAGATAGGGATAGGGGTTTCCAAGAAAGAAAAAAAAAGGAAAAGAGGGTCATTGAAATATGTTTTTGAAAAGCACAGAAGACAGCAGAAGAAAGACCAAGAAGAGTCAAGGACAAGAAGGACAACTTTGAACACTACCAACCGAAATTATTATACACTTTAAAAGAGAAATAAGCTATACATAAAATATTCCTTACTCCCTCCTCTACTCCTTACCTCCACATAGAGCTTCTCAGGTTCATATATAATCCTATATACTATGTATATATGTATATATGTAATATACTATGTATATGAAAATTTTCATTTTAGTTTATCTTTGTTCAATTCAAAATTCTAAAAATGGAAAAAAAACAATATAATGAGGCTATAAAGATAGGTTGGGACCATGTTGTGAAGGGCCTTAAAAACCAAACAGAATATATAATTTATCTTAGAGACAATAGGAAACCACTAGAGTTTAATGAGTGGCGGAGTGACATGTTCAGACCCGTGCTTAAGGAAAATCACTTTGGCAGCTATAATGAAGATGAATTGGAATGGAGAAAGATTTGAGACAATAGAGAACAATTAGGAGACAATTATAATAAACAGAATGAAGGAGTTAGATCTAAGAATTCTTGTGAAGGTCAAAAATGGCAACATTTGGAAATAGATTGGCTATGTTGACTGAGGGAGAGTAAGGAGTCCAGGATAATGCCAAGGTTATGAATACTGGAGACTGAAAGAATGGTGGATCTGCACAAAACATCAAAGGATTATATAATTTGATGAATTTTTCCATGAAAAGCAAATTTGCGAGGTCTCTTCTTAAAGGAAAAAAATCTCTCACAAGCCAAAAATAATTTTATGATTGACATTACAATTGATACATGACCTGAAAGAATATGCCCTCGAGCAGTCACTTAACATTTCTCTTCCTCAAAATGAGGGCTTTAAGCTAGATAGCTCTAAGATCTCTTCCATCTCTAAATCTGTGGTCTTATGACCGCAGAACCAGAATTGGATGGGAGCTTAGAAGGAAAAAAAAGGTCCACCCAAGTAAAAAGCCATTCCACAATATACCTAAAAAATACTTAGTTAATCAGCCATTGATTAAAAAACCTCCTGTGAGGGGGAATACTTAATAAAGTGCCTGACACTTAGAAAGTGCTTAATCAATGCTTTGTCAACTTTTTGATATCATTCATTGTAAGGAAGTATTTCCTTGCATAAAGTAGAATCTTCCCCTTGGAAAGCTCTACCCTTTGTTTCCAGCTCTTCCCTCTAGGAAGAAGGAGAATATATCTAATCCCTTTTATACATGAAAGGCCTTCAAATCTCCAAAATAAGCATTTTCATTGCCTTTGATAAAAATAGGAATGCATATAAGTAGGAAAATCTAGATAAGAAAGACCTAGAAATAATTCCTTGCAATAGAGAAGTTAAAAAAAAAAAAAGAAGATAAACAATTGGAGAAAGGAATCTCCATTTGTTAAGAACAGCTAAGAAACTAACAAAACAGTTTGGCAGGAAAAAATGGTTTAGACTAGTACCTTACAGCATATACCACAGTCATCTCTGTTTTGTTCTATAATGCTGTTGTTCAGTTACCTAACCTTTGTTTGCCTCAACCTGTTGTTAGTCATTCCATAGTTTCAGTCCTGTCTGACTCTTTGTGACCCAATTTGGGGTTTTCTTGGCAAAGATACCAGAGTGGTTTGCCATTTCCTTCTGCAGCTCATATTACAGATGAGGAAACTGAGGCAAACAGGGTTAAGTGACTTGCCCAGGGTCACACAGCTAGATTTGAACTCAAGAAAATGAGTCTTCTTGACTCCAGGTCTGGCACCCTACCTACCGTACCACCTAGATGCTCCATCTAAATGGATAAACAAATATCGTTTTAAACAAATAAATAAATACAAACCTGATCTCATATTTCACTGAAAAATATTGAGGCTGAAAATAAAACAAAATAGACAAAAAAAAGAAGAAAAAATTGAGATCTTTCAACAAGAGTTTCCATTCCTTCTCCTCATCTCATATCACCCAGATGCCTTCTGCCATTATCCCCTACTTTACTTGTCTTATATAATGTAATGGTTCCCCTCCTTGCCAAAGCAAACTGTTCTACATGCACAAGTGATCCCATTCCACCCTATCTTCTTTCCCCCTCTTCCATCCGCACTCTTTCACTTATCTTTAATCTATCCATTGTCTCTCCTACAAACATGGCCATGTCTTTTCATTCTCAGAAAACACTCACTTGATCCATCCATGCCCACTAGCTTTTGTTCTATATATCTCCTCCTTTTTGCTACTAAACTCCTTGAGGAGGTCATCTAAGATAAGTGTCTCTGCTCTCTCTCCTCTTACTCTCTTCTTAACTCACTACAGTCTGGCTTCTGACCTCATTCAACCAAAACTTCTCTCAAAGTTACCAATGATCTCTTTATTTCCAGGCCTAATAACCTTTTTTAATCTTACCCCCTCTACTTAGCAGCCTTTGACACGGTCAATCACCCTCTCTTCTCTATAGGTTTTCCTGACACCACTCTCTCCTGGTTTTCCTCCTACCTATCCTGCTGCTTCTTCTCAGTCTCCTTTGCTGCATCTTCTTCCAGGTCATGCCTATTAACTGTGGGTTTCCCACAAAGCTCTGAACTGGGTTCTCTTCTCTTCTCTCCTCTCTTCTCTTCTCCTCTTCTCTTCTCTTCTTTCTATATATTATTTCATTTGGTGATATTAACTCCCATAGATTAATTATCATCTCATACTGCTTAAATCTACAGATCAGTTCTAACCTCTCTGCTGATCTCCAGTCTCATATCTCCATCTGCCTATTGGAAATCTCAAACTGAATGTCTCATGTTAAACTCAACCTATTCCAAACTACTCATTATCTTCCCCTGCCCCTGGAAATCCTCCCCTTTCCCAAAATTCCCTATTACTGTCAAGCGTACTGCCATTCTCTCAGTCACCCAGGTTTGTACTCTAGGTGTCATCTTCAACTCTTTCTTCTTTTTCACACATACACACACACACACACACACACACACACACACACACACACACTCCATTGAACCTGTTGCCTAGGCCTTTAGGTTCTACCTTCCTAACATCTAACAGATAGCCCCTTCTCTCCTCTGACACTGCCACTATTCTGATGCAAGCCCCCATCACCTATGCCTGGACAATTATAATAGTCCATTGATTGATGTCTGTAACAGCAACCACACAGGCATAACCAGAATGGCTGCTAGCACAGGTTCTTAGATCTGCTTTACTAGGAAAAGTAGCTGTTTAAGGGGTCAATGATCTTTTTTAATTACAGTCACTAGTCCAGGGGAAAAACCAGCACTCTAAACTTCAGAGAAAATACAAGCAGAGAAATAAAGACCAACTGACAGGGCTCTGACTGCCTGAATCAATTGTACACTTTACATACATTCCTGCATCAAGAGAGCCTTTACATCAGAGCAGTCAGGGAGCTCTGAACATACAGCCACTCAGAATCTCAACCAGATCCTTCTCATAAAGGAGCCCCCAAAGCAAGATACCAAATCAGAGTATATATACACTTCTCAGAGCCAGAAGGTATCACAACCCTCCTGACTCAGTGCCTAATTAGAAATTAGAAAAAGGTGTGAAAGCCTTCTTACAAGCAAGATTCCCCTAAGCAAGCTTCCCTTAATGGACTCCACCTGAGGCCTATTAATCTGCAGGAAAGATATTACATCCCATTAACATTACTGTGTCTCTGCCACAAGCCTCTCCCTACTTCATCCCAACCTTCTACACAACTGTCACACGGATCTACTGAACTGTCACAAGTCTAATCTTGTGATCCTCCAACTCAATAAACTCCAGTGGCTCCCAATCATCTCCATGATCAAATATAAAATTCTATTTTTCACGTTCAAATCCCTTCATAACTTGTCCCTCCCCAGCACTACCTTTCCAGTCTTCTTACACCTTACCCTGCTCCACATACTCTGCAATCCAGTGACACACATTCTCATCCTGCTCCTCACACAAGATACTCCTTGTAACTTCTGTGAATTTTCACTGGATATCCCCATCCTTGATATGCTCTCCCCTCTCATCTCTGCCTCCTCCTTCACTGGCTTCCATCAAGTCCCAGTCAAAATTCTACCTTCTAAAGGAAGTCTTTTCTGATCCTACTTGATTCTAATTCCTTCCCTCTAATGATTAGTTCCAATTTATTCTCTATGTATTTTATTTGTACATGGTTGTTTTCATGTTGCCTTATCCATTGAATTTTGAGATCCTTGAGAACAGGGATTATTGCCTTTTGCCTTTTTTGGATTCCCATTGTTTAGTTGAGTCCCTGGCACATGGGAAGTTAGTCCTGGTAAGACTGGAAAAGTAGAATGTGAGAATCAGCACAGTGATAATAACTTAAATAGTATATAGAGATTAGTGGGCCCAGAACAGAGGCTTGTAGAAAATCCACCATTAACAGGCAATGACCTGGATAAAGATACAGTGAGGAAGACTGAGAGGGAGTAGTTGGACACATTTAATAAGTGTAAATGACCAATCAATTAACATAACAGACAATAGAAGGCAGTTCCTTTTACAACTATAGATAGACAGGAAATATGTAACCAAACGAGGTATAGACCTATCTATCAAAGATAAAGAAGATAATCTTTGTGAAATGAAATAATATTTTGCAGGAGGAAAAAAAACAATTTCACTAGAGTAAGAAAGTAAAAAGTTAACCAAGGAAAATGTATTTGCATCAGGTACATGTGATAAAAGTCTGATATCTAAGATATATGGATAATTGACACCATATATAAGAACATGAACTGTTCTCCAGTAGATTACCAAAAACCATGGGAAAGATTGCTCCAAATTAGAAATAAAAAGAAAAAAATGCACATTTAAAGAGCTATAACATTTTCACGACAAACCCATCATACTAGCAAAGATAAAAAATAGATGGACATGGTAGGTAGATGAGGGGCAGAGGGAGAGAATGTTCCATGAGGTAGAAATGTACACTAATAGGCTTTGGATTGACTAAATGATCATACTTTGTTCAAAACTACGTGACCACTGTGGCAAAAACAATGTGGCCATTTTAGTGATAAGTCATTGTGAATGCTTTATTTTGATTTTCTGTGATAAATTGTAACATTGTGAATGCTGTACCATGATTCTGTGAATGTTTTGTTCTGATTTGTTATTAAATAAATAGAATGTTCACTATACTATGTAATCAGAACCTTGAAAAGCTGTTCACAGCAGCATTCTTCTGGAAAGATGCTCATATGTGGCTTTACAACATTATCAGTCATGTCAGTTTTTCTTTCCTTAGCTGTTTTTCTTTTATACAATGACTATCTCATTGGGAGATGTATCTGCAGATGACTTTAGTCATTTAATGATAAAGCATTACATTAAATTAAAATAAAATTTAAGTAAAATTGAGTGTTTATGTATTTACATATATAAAATGCACTATATGTATGATATATATTCCAATCTATATGTTTATAAACAAAAGGAACTAGTGATATACATATGTATTGGGTCTGTATGTATGTGTGTATGTTTATCCCCAGTTGCTTCAACTGAACCTTCTGCAATATGGTCATCAGCCTTCTCACTATTCCATGACTCTCACAAATGGGCTACAGATTGTTCATATTCTTCCTGTAATGAGATACCTAGAACTCATTTAATATTACCAAAATGGTCTAAGGTAGTATTCCCTATTATCTCCCTCATTCTGAACACCATGCTTCTCTTAATTTGACTAAATTCAAATTGCCTTCTCACTCCTGGGGCAGAGGCCAGACCAAGCCTCTGTTTCCCCCCATTACCCCCACCCCCCAGTTACAACAGACTTCTTCACTGACCTTTTACTTTGTCTTTGGCATTTATGGGTTGATATTTCTGGCAACTGCCACAGCTGCTGGCACTCTCCAGAGGTCTGCTCCAGCTGCTACTGGTCGGGGCCACCCTGGGGCTAAAACTCGTGCTCACGTGGGGCTGGGCTCAGTTCCCAGCACACTGCAATGGACCCTTCCTGCCAGCCTGCCAGGCTGTATTCAACAGGAGATTTGTTCCTCTCTGTCACTTTGTGGGTTCTGTAGCTCTAAAATTTATTTAGAGTCATATTTTATAGGTATTTGAGGTGGTTATGGGGAGAGCTCATGGAGTTTTCCTGCTTCTACACCACCATCTTGGTTCCTCCCCCCTATTATCATGACTGGCTCTTCTAATCTTCATAGACTATAGAGTAGGAAAGATGATCTCTCCTAGAACATGTGGTCCCAGGGATGCTTACTTAAAGCAATTATTCAACTGTAAAAGTGGACTAATTTCAAACAATCTATTCTCTCTCCTTTGGCCTTGAATGAAGGCTACCATGAAATATCAATGTAATGAGGTATGACCACCATATACTAAAGTGAAACATTATATACCCAGAAATACCACATTACTTATAACGGCATTTGTCTTACTGATCTTACTGAGACCAACTAAGCAATAACAGTTACTACTAAAGAGTAGTGGCAACTTCAGTGTATAAAGGCCAAGAAGGTAGTGCAAAAACATAAAGATTTTGGGGAAAATGATAGATCCAATGGGGAAAGCATATATTCAGATCTGCAGGTTTGTTGATTTAGAGGTGAAATGGATCTAAGAGGTCTTCTAGTTCACTGCCTTCATTTTGCATATAAGGAAACTCATGCTCAGAGATGTTGTGATTTTCCTGTGTTCATATAACTGGTAACATCAGAGGTGGGATTTGAACACAGCTCTTCTTGAGCTGAAGTTCAGTGCTCTACCCACCACATAATGCTCTGTTGTTTAGTATGTGCTTCCCTGCTTACTTCCACCACCACCACCACCACTATATCACACTTTATATCACACTCTCTACCACTAAAAATAAAGAGAAATCATCTCTTTTCCTCCCTGTCAATCCTGCTTAGTAAAACCCCAGGAAAGAATGGGTAGAAACCACCATCTCTGCATTACCATAATAGTTTGCATCCAGCAGAGATGAATAACAATTTCAACTCATCATGTCATTCTCAATCCAGTTAAGAATTGACTGATATCCATCCATAAAGCACTAACATCAAAACTTAGACTTCTACAATGTGTGTATTAGTAAAGCCGCTGATGGAATGAAAGAAGGACATCAGTTCACTTCAGAGTAGAAAAAGGATGTGTCTAATTAGCTGAAATTAGTGATAAGTAATCAAAAGTCCAGGTTTCTGGGTAGAGTACCTAATGCCACTGCCTTGCAAATGCTGGATACTCAATGGATCCCTATTGATTAAACTTAAGTGAGAATTTGCCTGGAGTTAAGAAGACATTGGACAACTAAAGTGGAGAAATGATGTTCTTTTCAGGTAATGGAGGCCAAAAATCCACTCTTCTGTAAAATGCCCATTTTTGGACAAAAGTGACTTTGGGGCTTTTAGTTGTCTAGACAATTGCCTCAGTTACCCAATTCACTCTAGTGTGGTGGAATTCATCCATGTCTGTACATCTTGTTTTATAAAATGGTTGCTAAGTACAGAGCCTTTCATCTGATTCACTTCCTATAGTCTCATTGTCTTGTTTATATACTTTATGAGTTAGACAGCAAATATTGTTATCATGTAATGAGTCAGGTTGACAAAGCACTTGGAGATCATCAAATTTAAGGTGATCTACAATGACAGTGCTGCCTTTTCTAGTCTGCATGATCAGCACAAATTAATTTTCACATATCGTAAGGTGACATGACCATCAACTGCATAGTTAAGACAACATGTATTCAACTCAACAGTTTCATCTGAAGTTAATACATAATTTACCTTGGTTGGGTCATTTTTAAAGGACAGTTAGAAGCTACCCTTTGAGGATTGTTTTTGACAGGAACGGGTTAATCTTCTAACCTTTTCCCTTCTTGTTCCAGTATCAAGGTTGTCAAATGGATAGATAAACATGGTGCTATTTTCCGGTTTTGTTTCAGTGTCTGTCACGAGAGTAGGCCAATTTCATACCATTTGCTGCTTTCATTACTGTCTCAAGGTTGTCACAAGAATTGATAAATTTCAGACTGTTTTTCTTGTCCTCATTACAATCTTAAGGTTGTCATGAGAATGAATTGATTTTGTGCCATTTTCTGTTCTCATTACGGTCTTTGTCATGAGAATGGCTTCATTTGGGGCCATTTTTGTTCCTGTAACACTCTTTTGTCACAGGAGAAGGGAGTCTTCAATGAAAATGAGAAGACATCAACTCAGACATTGATATTCAGAAAGAACTTGTTCTCGTGACAGAGATCATAACGAGAACAGAAAATGGTACAGAATGTATCCATTCTCGTGATGATTTTGAGGTTGTGATTGCGTGACCCTGATATGATCAGAGAAGGCAGACAAAAGGTAGCTTTTCCATTTTTACGGCTGTTGCTACAGCTGTTTCTGCTTGTCTTTTGTTGGGAGGGAAAATTTCCATGTTGGCTTCAGAGAGGTAGTTCTGTTCAATTAACAGGAGACACAGAAGGAAAGGTATACGAAGGAAAGACAATATTATACTTGGTAGGTAAAAGCTTCCATATAGGGAGCTTTGGCAGATCTTGCTTCCAAGTGAACAATCTTATTTTCATCCATTCCAAAGAAGCATCTATGCTAACTTCTTGATTGAAGTAAGTGAAGATGCACCATTGAAAACATTCACAAAATCTTCAACATACCTATGGTATTACAACCTTTTTAAGATGTTTACCTCTCCTAGTTTCTTTCTTGGGTAGATAATGTTTAAGATCTAGTGAACTCAACAAGCTTCTGTGAGGGAGGTGATAAACAAGGCATTCTCCCTAAGATCTACTTTGAGAGCACTTAAATATAGAATATACTTGGTGATCTGCAGTGTTAGAATTCATAGCACTGGGAGAAAAATCAATGTTCCGAGCCTTTCTAGGATTTTTCTCTGTATAAGGATTAAGCTTATAGCCTTGAAAGTAAATCTGAGCAGATCCCATTTATGTGAGTCTCTAAGATCAACTCTTATGACTTAGCAAACCATACAGTACAATGACTGGTTCAAAACAGTCGCTGACACATACAAAGCACTTTAGAGTTTACAAGTCATTTTTCCTAACAGAGCATATAATCTTTGAGGTAGCTAGAACAAATACCACCTCATCAACATTTTAAGGACATGTTATGCTGCTGGAGTGGTTGCTCCCTCCCCCAATATAAATGGCAACTCTTCAACCTGTCTTTATATGAGACAGCTGGGTAGAACTGGGCCTGGAGTCAGCAAGATATGAGTTAAAATTCCAACACTTATTAGATGTGACCCTGAGCAGGTCAGTTAACCTTTGTCTCTTCAGTTGCTTTAGCTGCAAAATGGAGAAGATAATAGCACCTAATTCATAAGGTTATTGTGAGGATTAAATGATATAATATGTGTAAAGTGCTTTACAAAACTTAAAGTGCTATATAAATGTTAGCTAGGAGGAGGAAAAGCAGGCAGCTAAGTGGCACAGTGGATGGAGCACTGGGCCTAGAGTCAGGAAGATTGAGGTCAAATCCAGCCTCAGATACTTACTAGCTGGGTGACCCTGGCCCAGTCATTTAACCCTGTTTGCCTCAGTTCATCATCTGTAAAATGAGCTAGAGAAGAAAATGGCAAACTACTCCAATATCTTGGCCAAGAAAACCCTAAATGGGGTAACGGAGAGTCGGACACAATTGAGAAATGCCCAAACAACAACAAAAGAGAAAGAAGAGAAGAAGGAGTAGGAGGGTAAGGAGATGATCATCAAGGGTTATTGTGCAGAAAAATTCATCACTGTGCAGTTAACTAGGTAGTGAACTTTCTGAGTTTCATTACACTGATCCTTGTCTAGCAGATATACAATCTGTTGATGAAAGCCTTTTCAAGTTGATAGATCCTTCAGAACACTAACCTTGCCTTAAAAACCCAGACTCATCCCCATACTATGGTAAGGTATTGGAGGAGGACTTTTGGTGTAGTGAAAATATTATCATCCCATTTTAAAGATGAAGAAAAAGACACACAGAGATAAGTGACTCACTCTTGACTATTAAGTGATAGACCCAGGACTCAAAGGCAGATTTTCCAATTCTAAATTTAGTATTCTCTCTATTCCATACCATGAGTTTAACTCCTTTTTTTTTCATACAATTGTGTTTGTTCAAAATGTAGTTTCAGATAGAATTAACTAAATTGTTCAATAGATAGAGCACTGTACCTAGAGTCAAAAAAATCTGAGTTTGAATACTGCCTCAGACTCTTGCGCTGTGAGCATGGGCAATGTGGGGATTGGTTTTCTCATCTGTAAATAGAGAGGGGTAGAGTTAGTACTATCTAAAGATCCTTCTAGATCTAAATGTATTACTATGAAAATAGCAGGAAAACAGGCATATTAAGTTAATAAGAATGCAAAGAAGTCTGCAAAGTCCTGAGATAGCACTTCTGGCAATACAATGCACTGGGTCCACAGATGGGGGTCCCACGTAGAAAATAAAGCAACTGAATAGCAGTTTTTAAATGTAGCTTTGAGATTGTTATGCTTTCCCTCTTATGAACATAAGGAGCAACAAGAGACAGAAGTTTAAAGATAGAGAATGTCCACAGAAATGAATAAGTCAGTTTTGTAAAAAGGGAAGAAGCAAGATAAAAATGCTATGCTTCCTGCTCATTGAGATGTCAGAAAGAAATCAAGTTCTCAGTGAAACTGAGGAAGACTTTATTGATTAATTAATGGGTGGGAGATGAACAGGAAGACAAAGATGTGAGAATGAGCCACAATTATGTAACAAGATACAGGTTACCAGGAAGTAAATTACAGGTCCTGTTGAAGATAAAGACAATGAGATTTTCTTGAAATAGACCAAGGCAAATCTACTTTCCAACAGAATGAATGCTGAAGATTCAAAATGACCTTGAAATGGTCAGAGGAGCCATACAAGACTGGTGTCAACATGTTCTAAGGATTTCCAAAGTCTCTGCAACATCAAGGGAATTCAAGAGGATATAGTAATTGCTTAATGCTTGCTCCTTGACATATATAATAGATGACAAAAGGTCTTATAAATATGAATATGGAAGACTATAGCTTCGGACAGCAACATTTAGTTAATAGTGGTTAATTATTTTATTAGTTAGGCACATTTTAATAACAAGCGAAGATTACCAAAGGGAATAATAAGAAACAGAAATTCAGAAAAGTTGATGGACAATGTGGGGCAGTGGAAAGGGACTTGGACCTGTATTTAGATTAAATCCCACCTGAAGCACTTTCTGGCTATCTGACCATGGGCAAATGTCTGAATTTCTCAGATCTTCAGTTTTGGTATCTAAAATATGCATAATAATATTTGTGCTACATACTCTCACAAGATTGTTGTGAGGAAAGTACTTTAAAATCTGAAAGTGCTATATAAATGCAAGTGGTTATTCTTATAGACCTAGGAGGTTTTAAATTGGGGAGTTACTTCTAAGTTGTTTCCACAAAGTCAAGAAATGGTATTTCTGGTGGTGGTTGGCAAATCAAGCCTGTCAAGTAAAAGATCAGACCAGATGATTCAAATGACCTCTTCCCTACCAATCAACATTGTTATTTTGTGATACAGCTCATCTTTTCCCAGCTTCCTTCTTTCTTCATCAGTACCCCTAACATGGCAAGCCTGTGATATCCAATATGGTACAGAGAAGTCTGAGGACGTAGGTTCAAATTCCACCAGTGACTCTGTACATGAGTGACCTTAAGAAAATCACTTAACTTCTCGTGACCTCAGTTTAAGATGAGGAAGCCAGATTTGATAACCCCTCTGTTTCCTTCCAGATCTAGAGTGATGATGCTATTGACCATTTGGAAGTGGCTGGAATAAATATTCAACCATAGATGCCTGGAGTCCTCAACGCTATACTTCCCACGTCACACACCCAACATCCCTGAGGTAGAATGACCTCACAGTAGCTTATTGCTTTTCATTAATTTCTTCAAGTAATCGTACATTTTAAAGCATCTCATTTATCAAACTGTTAAGCTCTTTGTGGTATCAAAGGGTCATGTGATATGTGAGAGATCCTAAAACACATCCCCCCACCATTCACAATTCTCCTCCCAGTACCAGAGGTATTATGAATAGCTAGCAAAGCTAGCACATTTTCTCTTTGATAAGTGTCCCTTTTTTCCCTACCTTTGTCCGCTTCAGAAAGCTGTCTGCTCCTTAGAAAGGAAGCAATACCTAACTAGCCCGGCTCTCTGGATTGCTAGCTACCCCTAGTCAGTCTGTAGCCTGGGAAGGGATGCACTTATATCAATGATAGATAAATCCCAGCTAGAAATACAGGTCCCTGACAACCTAATCACTGAAACCCTGTCAAGTAACCCCTAATTTTGAAGCGAGTGGTTAATTCCCAGCAAATTGATTTATGCACTGTTTGAGGTTTGGCGAGTCGTGTTGTTCATCTGTTATTACCAGGAACTCAGCTCAGCCTATTCATTTAGACCACTGACACAACACAGTGCATCTCCCAAGAAAATTTCCTTTGTCAGCACATCTAGAATTTGCTAATTAAATCAACGATGACATTATTCACTTTCTCCAGGAAAAAAAAAATCACTCCTCCCCCCTTCTCTTTCCTTCTCTCTCTCTCTTCCAGTCTCTCTTTCAAATTTGACTCCTATAAGCATAGTCTATCTAGAAGTTTTAGTGACCTTTCCTCACAGACATATGGTGCTTTATTTTGTCTGCCTACCACAGAAAACTGATAGTTACTCTAGCCAATTTGGTGTTGTTAAACACACACACACACACACACACACACACACACACACACACACACACACACACACACACACCATAGTAACCTTTGCAGGGAAATGATATGGTGACTCTATTCTGAAAGCTATTTTTTCTTCACAAACCAGAAGTATGGATTTCATTTACATGATAAGACCAGCCAAGGAGTATTTTTACTGCCTGTATTATTCCAGTTGAAGTGATTTCAGAATGCAAGGAAGGCCAGGTTGTCCCCCCAATTATGTAATAATGGGTTCACGATATCTCTGCTTCCCTTTCTATGATTTACAAGAAATTGCAAAAGGACCAGAGTAAGCCATTTGGTATATTGGAAAAGTTTCAAATCATAGGATTTTTTTCTTTTCTCGAACTTTTTTCTTTAATTTTCTTTTTTAAGAGAAAAAAAGCAAAAATAGTAATTAAAGTATATTTAATTATTTTAATTAATTTTATAAGGAATACCCTCCTTTTTTAAAGATCAGGAGATTACAGAATTTAGACCTGGAAGGGAGCTTAGAGGATAATTAATTTGACATCCTTTTTCAAAAAAAAATTTTAAAGAGAAGCAAAAGTGAAGTTACTTGCCCAGTTATGTTGGAATATGGCAAAGCCAAAATTTGAACAGTTGTAATATAGATTCTGAGGAAGGACTTTCAGAAGCCATATGGTGCTTTCCATTCCCACCCTATCTTTTACAGGTAAAGAATAAGAGGCCCAGAGAAGTCAAGTGATATTTCTCAGGAAATGTGAGTAGACGTGTCAAAGGCAGGATTTGAACCCAGCTCTTCTGACTCCAAGAGCAGCACTCTTTCTCATGTACTACCATACTACTTCTTACTATACTATGCTAGCTGCTCAGAGGAGGAAAATAATGATGAGTGCTGAAACAAATACAACTTCTCACGTTAAGAACTGTTTTGCCCATTCTTTTCCCCCATCCCTCAATTTTAAAGGTCTATGAATTTCTAAACCCTTATTAAACAATAGGATTTTTTAAAAATTATGTTTAAATGTCATCATCAATTTACATTACTGAACTCTCATAGGTGTCATGAACCTCAGGTATGATGAACTATGTATCTAAGAGATCTATGAACGAGAAGATTGTACCTTTATAGTTCTTTCCAACTCTCAGTTTGTGATCCTGGGACCCTACATGATCTAGGTATAGGCAGAATACGAGCCCAGCTGCCTGATGACATGAATCAAAAGCCCATTGCTCAAACATATCTCCTCCAAAGTCCCATTCCACTATTTGAAAATTCCACCCTTCAAGTCATTCCTTTGAGGTAAAGCTATGTCTTAAAATTCAGATAGAATACCTAGAATCTATGAGCCATTATATTTCATTGAAATCTACTTTTGCTCTTTAGCAGCAATAGTCCACAGATGAGATAATGTTCAACAATTCTACATTTCTTAAGGGCCTACTATATAAGAGGTGGGGGGATAAAGATGAGAAATTGCATAGGCCTTATGTTCAAGGAGAATAAAGCCCAAATAGAAGATAACTTGACACAATGGAAAAAACATTGACTATGGAATTAGAGAAGTTTGGTTTCAAACCTCTCACTTTGCACCTGTGTGAGTTTAGGCAAGTTACAATCTCTCTGAATCTTAGTGTCCTCTTTATGGTAAAATGAGGAACTTGGACTAGGAAGCCTTCAAGGACCCTTCCAATTCTAAATCCATTACCCTAATAGAAATGAAAAAATTATGCAAATAAGTGTCATACAAAGTAGACTTTGATGTGTGTAAATGAAAGGTCCAAACAATGTGTCATAAAACATTTAAGGCAGCAAAACTGT
This sequence comes from Pseudochirops cupreus, assembly GCA_028627135.1. Classification (NCBI taxonomy): domain Eukaryota; kingdom Metazoa; phylum Chordata; class Mammalia; order Diprotodontia; family Pseudocheiridae; genus Pseudochirops; species Pseudochirops cupreus. The sequence continues at coordinate 428,144,841 of CM053580.1, read as the reverse complement.
CCACCTGGAAGGAGGGAGGAGGAGAAAGAGAAGACCTCTTGGTCAAAGTAGATTGTAATCAAATCTTGAAGGTAAGAGTGAAATATTTCAACAGACAGAGATATGGATCAAGTTCATTCCAGGCATGAAGGAGTAGGCTGTAAATGAGCAGAGTGATAGAGAGCAAGATGAGACTTATTTGCTTGTGCAAGTAAGCAAGTAATTTGGTACTGGAATGTACAGCATATTAAGAGTCTCATAAGACTAGAAAGGTGGACCGAAGATAGATTATACACGGCCTAAAATATTAGGCTTAAGGAGAATATATGTCATCCTGTAGACAAAGGGAAGCTATGTTATTTAGCAAATGATGTAAAGGATAGATATTATTATGTCATAGTTCTGATCTTGTTTGGTCGATTTCTGAAAAAAAAAATGATCCTGGGATATGTCTCTATCCTGATGTTAATCTTTTTTTTTTAACTACATGCTACTAAACACATTTATAAAATAACTGCTTTCATAGTTGAATAAAAATATTAAGATATTAGCTCATCTTCCATAGACTTACTGAAAGTAGAAGGGTGACAAGTCCAATAGCAGATAGGATGGTGAGGACAAATGTATGTCATTCTGTTCCCACATGGATTTGGTTTCTTCTTCTAAGTAACAATATTTTGGAAGCTTTTGATTCAATGATGGTTAGAGATTATTAGTAGTTGATATTGTGGCTGATATATTCTTATATATTTAATATTTATTTGATATGTAACACATTTTATAAAATAAAATATATTATATTTATATATAATTTACATTTAATAAATTTAACAATTAAACAGAAGTGTAGGTGAAAAAAATACCTTCCTCTGTAGAGTAGTGATGGGATGGCTAGGTGGCACAGTGCACAGTGCACAGAGCACCAGCCCTGGAGTCAGTAGTTCAAATTTGGCCTCAGACACTTAACACTTACTAGCTGCGTGACCTTGGGCAAGTTACTGAACCCCAATTGCTCTGCCTTTCTACCTCCAAAAAAAAGAGCAAAAAATAAAATAAAACAATAACATGAGTAGTGGGATGTAAGCTTATTTTATGTAGACTCACAGAAAGCATCTTTGAGCCAGCCCTAGGACCTGACAGGATAACAGAGATGACATGAACCTTATCTTGCTTCCACATAATTCTAAATTCTTCTTCTAGGTCTCCATATTTTGAAAGTCTTTCATTCCATATAGATTGAAGGGTATTTATGCTTGGTATGGTACTGTTTATTTAAAATGTTTTTTTTAATTTAATTAAAATTTTTTGGACAAATGTTAGGTCTGTGATGTTGTGGATATTAATTCTATCAGTAATGATGCTCTGGTTCTAGGACAGTTAATGTGTTAGATCAGCAGTTCTCAACCTGTGGGTTGCAACCCCTTTGGGGGTCGAACAACCCTTTCACGGGGGTCACCAAAGACCATCAGAAAACACATATTTCCGATGGTCTTAGGAACCAAGACACCACTTCTCTATCCATCTCCAGGTGGGTCCACCCACATGCAGACATGCCCACATACAAATATTCAAGGGTCGCGGCATTAGGAAGGTTGAGAACCACTGTGTTAGATTCTCTAGGATATATTGGACTTTGTACTCATAGTACAGAGATTGCCCTTCTGTTCATTCATAAAGAAAGGACAGTGAACTTCTGGTATAAAATTCTAACCACAGGTAATGTCTTCCTAAGTATGGATCAATGAGATGTGCTATATGGTTTCTACCATTTTTTCACAATACACATTGATCAATAAATCTGATCTTCTAAAGTAGGAGTGGGCAAACTATGATCCACATACCAAATAGAACCTAACACCTGTTGTTGTATGGAAGAAAGATGTTAAAAACATTCTTTAACTCTCAGGACCAGAAAAAACAGACTGGATCTGGCCTGTAGGTAATAGTTTGCTAACTGCTCTTCTAAAGGATAACCCTTATGTTATTTCCAGTGGCAATGATCTGATCCTGAATTATATGATAAACCATTTTTTATCAAGAAAATTGCCCAACTCAACTGATTTTCTAAGACTTTCATCAACATATTAATGTTGCTTGAATTCTTGTGAATGCAACCAATGGTGAGTTGTTTTCTTGTTTTCTTGGATCTTAGCCTTTTCATAGGCTTCATATGGAGATAAAAGACTTTCAGTTATAGCCAATACAATGACATCTACCTACTGCAAACCGCCACTACTGCATGATGACATGATATCTGTTTGTTCAAAAGTATTTCTGTAGTTTTTAACCTATTTATCATCTATTAATTCTAGGTGGTACAGTGGATAGAGAGCTGGGCCCGGGGTTAGGAAAACCTGAGTTCAAATCTCATTTGCTGCCACTTATTAGCTGTGTGACTCTGGACAAGTCACTTAACCTCTGTTTGCCTCTGAATCTCACCTTTGACTTTTATGAACTAACAGATCACAAATTCCCATACTATAAATATAGACCTAAAAAGATCCTGGAGAGCTCAACCAAGAAACTGTACAGGAACTAGAGCATTATCATAGACCAAGCTGTTGCTCACAATCACCTGAACACAACACTGAGCCATATAAATTAAAGGACAACATTTTAAATACAGATCTTGCCATACCACATACTCATATGACATACCGTATGGAGTGAAAAGTTGCCTCTGTTTCCTCAATTTCCTCAATTGATGGTAATAGCACCTGCTTTCCAAGCTTTTTGTGAGAATCAATTAAAATAATCTTTGTAAACCACTTGGCACAGTGTCTGGCACAAAGAAGGTGCTATATAAATGTTTATTCCCTTCCCCCTTTTGTCTTTTTTTAATGAAAAAGTATCTGTCTTTCTATCATAGCTTTAAGATGATGAGCCACAGGGGGGCGGAGCCAAGATGGCGGCGTAGCAGCAGCAACACATTGCAGCTCTCACATAGCCACCCCAAAATACCCATAAAATAGGACTCTAAACCAATCCTGGAACTCCAAAACGCACACAAAGATACTTCCCACTAAAGTCAGCTCGGCTACGAGGAACCATATCAGCACTGCGAACCGAAACCAGCCTGGCCTGAAGCC